>CM048747.1:275656740-276885490 GCA_026315105.1 Locusta migratoria
CAGAGAACCTTCGTGGTGGCACTGTGGCCAGGCACCACCGACTAAAGCGCGGTTGTGTTTCCCGTTAGGCCATCTGCAGGGTGTCCCAAAAGTCCCGCTGTGACAGTCCATAATCATGTTTCGAATCGAATTCTGTTAATGTTTACATGTGAAACTCAAAAAATTGTTCAAATGTTTGTAGAGCTTATGGGACTTAACTACGGGATCATCAGTCCATAAACTTGAAAACTACAAGTATCCATGCCCAAGGGGGGATTCGAAGTGAAACTCAAAGAACGTGGGAAAATATGACAGTTGACGGTCATATGTCAACCGATAGTCAACTTAGAATTTCATTACGTATTTGCCGGCCGCGGTGGCCGAGGGGACTGAGGCGCTTCAGTCACGGTCTGCACGGCTACTACGGTCGGGGGTTCGAATCCCCCCTCGGGCATGAATATTTGTGCCGTCCTAGTTCGTAAGTAGTTCATAAGTAGTTTGTAAGTTTAGGGACTGATGACCCCGTAGTTAAGTCCCATAAGCTATACAAACATTTGAACATTTGATTACGTATTTGACAGTTTCTATTGTTTTAAAATTATTAATATTAATCAAATATTGAAAGAATATTGACATTAAAGTTACATGACATGTTAGTTGTTCTAAAACTTTAAGAACTTTAAGAGGTCACATGATCGACCTGTAACGTTATAAATATGTATGCCAGTAAGCAGATGGAGTCAAGCAGTTATGGTACCTCAGTCAGTGTGTCTTCGTCAGTCTGTGTTCTACTTTAAGCTAAGGGAGTAAAATATGTATTCTGCCTTAAACTATACAAGTAAATATGTTTTCTGCCGCAAGTTATGGAATTAAAGTCTGTGTTTTTGCATAAATAAATTCTGTTGTCGATCATTAATTAGTGACTTGATTCAGACTTGAACAACCCAGTAATTTTTCTATTATGAATATCGATGTGTTATGAGTGACTGCAGTGAAATTACGAGAAGTGGCCAGTAATTACACAGTTACGCTCCACCGCACTATAGTGATTGCAGTAATTTTGGTTCGTTATTGTTGCAGGACTAGAAAATGTTGGAGCACTGAAGACCGCCGAGAATTTATTCTTCTCTGTGGAAGAGAAGGTCTCTCTACAGAGGCGTTGCAGATGAATTTAATAAGAAGCATCTTGAACGAGAGCAAGTGTAGCACACAACGGTTGGCAGATTGCTGGAAAAGTTAAAAGGTAGAGAAAGTGCAGCTGATGCTCAACGCAGCGACCGTCCGGGAACACCAACGTCTACAACCATACTCCGCAAACCGCCTCACAGTAAGTGTGTGTGTGTGTGTGTGTGTGTGTCACGGAGGTTACTTATGCGTACCATTTGTTTCCTCCGCCTATTCCAGTCAAGTATGGTTCTTGTATCCATGTATGCCTGTATGCCCCCATGTGGGCTCTTATCTCTCTCTGATCTTATCCTTAAAGTCTCTTCATGAAACGTACGTTCTCGGAATGTTTGACAGAAGCCAATACCGCGATACAGTATGTCTCTCTGCCACTGAAGCTTCCTAATACCATCTGTGATGGTTTCGCGCTTACTATATGAGCCAGTAACGAAGCTTGCTGCTCTCCGTTGGATCTTCATTATGTCTTCAATTCTCCCTACCTGGTACAGATCCCATACTGATGAGCAATACTCATGCGCTGGCCGAACGAGAGACTTGTAGGCAGCTTCCATGATGATATTTTATAGAAGTAAGTGCCTCCAGTGTTTGTCTTGCTATTGCATACTTACATAATAAAGGATCTTTCTTTCTGTGTGAACGCAGCGCTTTACACTTGTTCATGTTGAGGCTCAATTGCCATTCTCTGCACCGTGCGTCAATACCCTCTTGCATCTCACTGCCCTCCTTTAAGTGTTCCGACTTCTCGATAAACTACAACACCATCCGCAAAAAGCCTCACTGAACTTTCGATGTTATGTACGATGTCATTTATATATAGTGTGAAAACCAATGGCCCTATAACACTCCCCAGGCGAACGCCTGAATTCACTTTAAGGTCTGAAGACTTCTATCCAATACGAATTAGCGGTATTAGACTGATCTCTTTCTAGTATGGGCGCTGATGACCACGATGTTGAGCGCCCTAAAGCCCTAATAACAACAACAATCCAATACGAATAACATGCTGCTTTCTCTTAGCCAGGAGCGCCTCAATCCAGTCACACAGTTGGTGTAATATTTCATATGCCCGCACTTCGTCATAAGACAGGAAGTCAGGAAACACGGCGTCTACCTCGGATCCTGAATACACTCCTGGCCATTAAAATTGCCACACCAAGAAGGAATATAGATGATGAACGGGTATTCATTGGACAAATATATTATACTATTACTGACATAAGATTCCATTTTCACGAAATTTGGTTGCATAGATCCTGAGAAATCAGTACCCAGAACAACCACCTCAGGCCATAATAACAGCTTGATACGCCTGGGCATTGAGTCAGAGCTTGGATGGCGTGTATGGGTACACAGATGCCTATGCAGCTTCAACACGATACCACAGTTCATCAAGAGTAGTGACTGGCGTATTGTGATGAGCCAGTTTCTCGGCCACCATTGACCAGACGTTTTCATTTGGTGAGAAATCTGGAGAATGTGCTGGCCTGAGCAGCTGTCGAATATTTTCCGTATCCAGAATGGCTCGTACAGGACCTGCAACATGCGGTCGCGCATTATCCTGCTGAAATGTAGGGTTTCGCAGGGATCCAATGAAGGGTAGAGCCACGACTCGTAACACAGCTGACATGTAACGGCCACAGTTCAAAGTGCCGTCGATGCGAACAAGAGGTGACCGATACATGTAAACAATGGCACCCCATACCATCACACCGGGTGATACGCCAGTATGGCGATGACGAGTACACGCTTCCAATGTGCGTTCACCGCGATGTCGCCAAACACGGATGCGACCATCATGATGCTGTAAACAGAACCTGGATTCATCCGTAAAAATGACGTTTTGCCATTCATGCACCTAGGTTCGTCGTTGCGTACATCTTCGCAGGCGCTCCTGTCTATGATGCAGCGTCAATGGTAACCGCAGCCATGGTCTCCGAGCTTAATAGTCTATGCTGCTGCGAACGTCGTCGAACTGTTAGTGCAGATGGTTGTTGTCTTGCAAACTTCCCCATCTGCTGACTCGGGGATTGAGACGAGCCTGCACGATCCGTTACAGTCATGCGGATAAGATGCCTGTCATCTCCACTGCTAGTGATACGAAGCCGTTGCGATCCAGCACGGGCTACGGTCGGGGGTTCGAATCCCCCCCCCCCTCGGGCATGGATGTTTGTGTCGTCTTTAGTATAAGGTAGTTCATAATTAGTTTGTAAGTTTAGGGACTGATGACCCCGCAGTTAAGTCCCTTAAGCTTAACAAACATTTGAACATTTTAGCCAGAAAGGCGTTCCTATTGCCCTCCTGAAACCACAGATTCCATATTCTGCTAACAGTCATGTGATCAAAGAAGTGGTATCGACAGCAATTGACCGTTTTATGCCAAATAAATTAATAAAAGAAGGAGGCGATCCCCCTTGGTACACAAAACAGGTCAGGACACTGTCGCAAAAGCAAAGGAAAAGGCATACTAAATTTAAACGAACACAAAATCCCCAGGATTGGCGATCGTACACAGGAGCTCGAAATTTAGCGAGGATTTCAATACAAGATGCCTACAATACTTATCACAACGAAATTCTTTCTCGAAATTTGACTGTAAACCCAAAGAGATTTTGGTCATATGTTAAATATACTCGGGGAAAGTCACAAACAATACCTTCAATACGTGATAGTAATGGCGATGCTGCCGATAACAGCGATACTAAAGCAGAGTTACTAAACATAGCTTTTAGAAACTCATTCACCAAAGAAGACGAAACCAATATTCCAATTTCGAATTACGAACAGAGGCCATAATGAGTAGATATCATCGGAGTAGTGCAGCAACTAAAATCACTTAACAAGAACAAGTCTTCTGGTCCGGATTGTATACTCATTAGATTTCTATCTGATTATGCTGAAGCGATAGCTCCTTACTTAACAGTCATATACAACCACTCTCTCATAGAAGGATCTGTACCAAAAGATTGGAAAGTTGCACAGGTCACACCTATATTCAAGAAAGGCAGTAGGAGTAACCCACTAAACTACAGGCCTATTTCATTGACGTCAATTTGCAGCAGGGTTTTGGAACATATCCTGTATTCAAATATTATGAATTATCTCGAACAGAACGATCTATTGACCCAAGGTCAACACAGATTTAGAAAATATCGTTCATGCGAAACACAACTAGCTTTTTACTCACACGAAGTGATGAGTGCTATCGACAGCGGTTTGCAAATCGATTCCATATTTCTTGATTTTCAGAAAGCTTTTGACACCGTACCTCACAAACGGCTTTTAATCAGATTGCTTGGTTATGGTATATCGCTCCAAATTTGCAATTGGCTAGGGGATTTCCTGTCAGAGAGGACACAGTTCGTAGTAATCGATGGTAAGGCATCGACTAAAACAGAGGTGATATCTGGCGTTCCACAGGGTAGTGTTATTGGTCCTCTGCTGTTCCTTATCCAAATAAACGGTTAAGGGGAAAATCTAAGTAGCTCCCTTAGGTTGTTTGCAGATGACGCCGTCATTTACCGTCTAGTGAAATCATCTGAAGATCAAAACCAACTTCAGAACGATCTGAATAAGATATCAGTATGGTGTAAGAATCGGCAATTGACTAAATAATGAGAAGTGTGAAGTCTTCCACATGAGTAGGAAAAGAAATCCGTTAAACTTTGTTTACAAGATAAATCAATCAAAAGTGAAGGCCGTAAACTCCACAAATTTCGTAGGAATTACTATTACTTCAGACTTAAATTGGATAGAACACGTAGATAATGTCGTGGGAAAGGCGAACCAGAGACTGCGTTTTATTGGCAGAACCCTTAAAACATGCAACAGAACCACAAAAGAAACTGCATACACTACGCTTGTCCGTCCATTTTTGAAGTATTGTAGCCCAGTGTGGGATCCTTATCAGGTGGGTGACTACTTACGAAACTCCAATCGCCAACATTCTCCTACGAATACGAAAATATATTGTTGACTCCGACCTACATAAGTAAAAATGATCATCAGAATAAAATACGAGAAATCAGAGGTCGAACAGAGAGATTCAGTTGTTCTTTCTTCCCGCGTGCTATTCGAGAATGGAATGGGAGATAAATAGTATAATGGTGGTTCGATGACCACCAACGCGAGCAGCAATGTCGCGATTCGATACGACAAGTATGAGAAATCGGTTGGAAAGTATCCTCATGTCAGAACGTTGTAGGTGTCGCCATCAGCACTAGCCTTGTGTGAATGCTCTGAAAAGCTAATCATTTCTATATCACGGCATCTTCTTCCTGTCGGTTAAATTTCGCGCCTGTAGCACGTCATCTTCGTGGTGCAGCAATTTTTTTTATGGCCAGGAGTGTATACTTCCCTCTGGATCTCATGAAGGAACAGTGCGAGTTGTACGTCACACGATCGCTGCTTTCGCAAACTCTTCTGATTTCTACAAAGATTTCCGGTCTGCAGAAATGATATAATATTCGAAGATAAATTGTGTTCCCAAATTCTGCAACTGACCAATGTCAAAGATATAGGCCTCTTCTTGTATACGAGACTGAAATGCGCTTTTTTAGAATCCTTGGGACCACTTGGCTCCCTTCGGTACACTGTTGGTAAAGGAGCCAACGTCCTTCGCATACCGTGTAAAATCGGCTTGGTATCGTATCAGATCTAGTACAGCAGCCTTTCATCTGTTGAGCGATTTCAGTTGTTTTTCTATCCCTCTGACACTGATTTCATTATCTGCCAATTTGTCTTTCGTGCGATAGTTTAGAGGAGGAAGATCAGCAAAGGTTGTGGAAGGAGTGTTGGCAAAGTTTATTGCAAGTCCTAAAAAATAAGTACCTACGATGTACCAGCATGGAAATTGGCGGTCTTCGAAGCACAGTATAAAGGGGGGGGGGGATTTAAAAAATGATCAATTTTCATTCTTGTAAGTTACAATTGTTACACTATTGTCATAAGACGACCCTGTACGCCGTATGAAAATGTGCTCATGTTTTCTGACATAGTTAGAGGAAGACCCCAGTTCTTGTCCAAAGTTATGATTTCCGACGAAATAGAGGACAATTTCTCGCACTGGACTGGTCGCAGTGGACGAGTGGAATGGGCTCCACCATATCCAGACTTGAACCTAATGGATAGTGCTGTGTGGGGTATGTAAAATCCAGTGTGTACACAATGAACGTTAGAGACAAAAACCAACTCTGTATCGTTTATTTTACACCCGGATTAATGGTCAACATTCTCCGGAAATCTGGAGATCGTTGTCAATCATGTTTTGACTTACACAGAAGCCATATTCAATACATTTCGTGAAATATATTGTCAATAAAAGTGTTGCTACTTGTATTGTACTTCAATTACATGTCATCGCTCTGCTGCAGAATTTTTCGGGCGCCCTGTAGAGTTAATAATTTCTGTGGTTTCTCTTAGTCGCTTATAGAGACGCTGGGTTGGTTCGTGTAAGGAATACTTGGTTCAGTAAAACCCTAGTTTTTCAAAGGAGGGTTCCATTACCAAAATTGCTACAGCTTTTTTATTAATTCCACACGTCCGTTTTCGACAGCAATGCTGTCATCGTCAGGTCTCAAAAGACACAAACACTGCTTAAAGAGGAACAATATTTGCAATACTGTAATAATACGAATATATACCAGTTACATAATTGCAAAGTTACATTTTTCTCCTTTATTGTTATTTCATCCCCACTACGCTTGGGTGGGATGAGGAGGGGCATGATGTCAATAGTATAATCTCCTTGCTTTTCAGCCAAGAGTGACTATGTCAAAATTTTACATTGCGATAAAAAACTAAGTGTTAGGATTACAAGAGACAGATATATTTCCTATATGTTAAACTGTATGTTGTCCAGAAAGAATGTAAATGATGGTGCAGACGATGAAAGACATATGGTCAATCCCATACCGGTACATTAGGAATAAAATATTGCGGCATAGGATAAAATAAATATGGTCAGTTACGTACCTTAAGAATAATACGTCGATTTATGTATTCCTTAAAATATTCACACAAGCGAGATAGCTGATGGCATTAAAAATCTTTGTTTGAGCGGTTGGACAATTCGTGTACCTCACTTACTAGTCTCGTGTAGTTCGCGAACGAACTAGTTCGGAAGAGCGCTCCCACAGGCGAACTACGCGAACTAGTTTGCAGATCCTTCGCCTCGTAGTTCGTCCGCTCCTTTTCCGAAGACTGACGGGGAACAGCGAGAGGACGCGAGAGCGCGCAGAATCGCATGATTCCCTTCTGCCAGTTACCGTCATTTCGAGCTGAGATGCAGCTCAGCTGTAGTTTCATAGTTCACTGCCACAAATTTTCTTCCCTAAGGTATTCAGCAGTGTCTAAATAATATTTACTACGAGTACTCTGTATGCAAAGTAGCTGAATACAATTGTATCACCTATTCGTGTAAATAACTGGTTTATTTGCTTAAGTATTTGATGTCTAATTGCCCAAAAATACGGGTAATAGCTCACGATTGGGCAACACTGATCATTATATAAAAAAGCTGTCATAACAAAAGAAAGAGCTCTTTTAGTAGCGGTAGCAAAAGTCAAAAAGAGCGGACGAACTAAAAAGAGCGACCTACTTCGCGGCCGGTAACGAACTAAAATATGCGCGATCGGTCGCGAACTAAAATATGCGCGATCGACCGCGAACTAAATATGCGCGATCGGTCGCGAACTAAAATACCTGCAACCGATCGTGAACTAAAACAAGCGTTACCGGTCGCGAACTATTGTGCCAAAGATATCTCGCTTCTTAGTTCGTTGAATTCTATTCCGAAGACCGACGCGCAATAGCGAGAGGGCGCGCAGCAGAATTCAAAATCACGTGTTTGCCTTCTGCTGATGAGAGCCATCTCGAGGTGAGCGTCTGCCTGCTAGATTACATAGTACATTGCTACAAAATTTCTGTTTTGAAGTATTCTGCACTCTGCAATATCTGACTAATAAATTCCATAATGCCAAGATATAGAGATAACTCTAAACTTAAACGCGAGAAGTTATCCACAAACTGTTTCTTTTGGTTTGTGTGATATTGTTAGCGGCTCAAGCAGCAAGCGCATGAAGCAGCTAGGTGGGGGAACTTCTCCCTCCACCTGCATGCGCAGACCACGCCGCTCAGCCGCCACTGAGAGGACGAACTAAAAGAACGAACTAGTTCGCGACAGAGCCGCGAACTAAAGTGAGCTATTATGCGCAAGTCTATCACTTACTCGTGTGGTTCTGTCTAACAAAAACTCCATTTTTAAAATCACATCTTAAGCAAAACATGTTATAATAAGAGAAATCTAAACAGCATATGGCCTTAAGTGATGTTTCGCCCATTCAGTAATTAATGCATTATAATTTCATTCTTATATTCATTCGAGATCAGTCAAAGAGTATATTATGTCACATTATGCAGTAATCTGACATTTGTTGAATAATAACACATTGTGAGGGTACTGATCCAAAGAAAATACGTTACTATAAAAAGCGGGCATATAATCCCGGCGATTTCATCCACAACTAAATGGAAGTCATTTATAAAATGATGAGGACGTCTGTCAAGAGATACTAACAAAACATACATGTTGCATCACTTACATCACTTCCGTAGAATTAGCAAGATAGCCGCCACAATGACGTCGCACAAGATGGCGTCGATTCCGGTTCCAATTCAGTATGGCCTCGCAGTAGGAAATTCGAAAATCTGACCACATCTTAATGGAGGGAATTTTGAATTTAATTTTGTAAATCAAGATAATGGCTACTGCGAACTTTGAATTTTGAATTATACTAGAACACTAGTGGCCATCACCTCAATATTTTTAGTGGGAAAAATAGGACAGTCATCACTAGATATCACCACCATCCTCTCCTTTCCCCTCCCTCCTCCAACTGCGAATTTGGAAGGAAACACTCTCATAACGAGTTAGGATGCTGCCGTGTGAAGATGTCGTCCCCAGTAGCAGTTAGGTAAGTGCTGTTTTTAAATCCAAACATTCGGAGTTATTCTTTAAATAATTATCACCAATATCACACTTTGGGAACCATGTTTGTAGTAACTATTTTCAAAAATTTTCCGTTATCGGAATTGGTTTGTGACACACTTTTTTTCTGTTTTTATTGTAATTTTAAAGCCCCTCCAAGGGGCTGTTAAGACGCTCTTCAGTTGCCGCAATTTAGAATTTAAAATTGATGAATAATGAAAGACACGAAGATAAAACACGAGAATTTAAAATGGACAAAGTGACAACGAAGAATTGAAAACTAGGATAAGTCGATTTAAAAACATTACGCTGAAATTAAAAGGCCACGTTGGCTGTAGAACACACGTTGAGACACAATGAAACGAAATGAAATGGAGACACTGGTTAAAACAAATGGCAACACTTGTTCTGCCGGTGGCAGCGGTTGCAACAATCTAAAGTCCGGAGTTGAACAATGCTCCAAACACATAACAAATGCAGCACTAATACAGTGCAGACCCCAAAGGGAGAGAATGGGGCTGGGAGAGTACAGAAAAGGAGAGGGAAGGGGGGGGGTCAATATCGGAGTGCAGAGACCCTGGGGAGCAGGGAGGGAAGGAAAGAGGCGGAGAAAGTCAAGCAGGAAGAAGGATGGGGAGAGGTGAAGGAGAGGGGGCACTGAATCTACGGGGAAATGGAGGGGAGAAGATTACGGCTGGTAGGAGGGATAGACTCCTGGACAGAGGGCATTATCCGGGAGGGGGAAGAAATGGAAGTTACCCTGGAAGAGGATGCGGAGCGTATTGAGATTAAGGGATGCAGTAGTTCAGGCGAGGCATAGGCCCAGGACCAGTGAGGTTGTACCGAGTCTGTTTTCTGGGAAACAAACAGGATAAAGAGATCCTCCAGGAATTGTAACAGGAGAGGGAAGGGGATGCGAGATAGAATCTGCGTGGGGGAGGGAAGGCAGAGGGATTTGTAGTAGTTGGGGGGGGGGGAGGGGTGGAAACCCAGGTGTGTTGGAAATTGCACAGGACGGGACACATGATGGAGTACGAAGAGTATAAGATAGTCGAGGAGGCTCCATGTCCGGCCAGAGTTTTAAGAGGTTCAGACTGAAGAGGTCTTTCTGGAGGGCAATTTGAAGATGAGGGGTCCAGGAAAGGAGCAATCGAGAGTAAGGCCAAGGTATTTGAGGTTGGGTGTGTGACGAATGGGACAGCCATGGAGGGTAAGGTAGAAGTCATGATAGTGGAAGGAGCAGAAGGTATGAAGTACGACGATTGCCTGGGATTTGTCAGGATTGACAGGTAGGAGCCCTTGGTTACACCAGGTGGGACTGGAGAGGTGGTGAAGGCGCTGGGAGCAGGTGAGGGAGAGGGCAAGGGTAAGGAAGGTGGTGTCGAGAGCTTATTTAAGGAGATGGAGAGCAGATATGGGTTGGGGGCATATTGGTGAAATAATTGTAGACAGGCAAAAGGACTGAACCCTGGAGCACCCCAGCAGAAGGATAAAACAAATGGGACTTAGAGGTGTAGACAGTGATTTAAGATCAGCAGTGGGAGAGAAAGGAAGTAATGAGTGAGACATAAATAATAGTAAGGATGTAGGTTTGGAGTTTGGAAAGGAAACTGGTAGTATGCTTCTTTATATCGAGGAAACAAAAATAGCAGAGCAAAGGGAGATAAACAGGATGGAGAGAATGTGAGTGAAGTGAAGGAGCTAGTCATCAGCTGAGAAGAAAGGTCAGAAGTCAAATTTGGAGAGGATGGGGAGATGGTGGAGATGCTGATGAATATAGTGAGACAGGATGGTTTGGGGAACATCAGAATGTGGGGCGTTTTCTACAGGTTGGGGAAATAACCAGTGTAGAGGATGAGATGGTGTAGGGAGGCTAGGCCTGTATGGAAGGAGAGGGGCAGACATGGAGGTGCTGGTAGGTCAGGCAGTTGTGTCCATGAGTGGTGTTGCGTTTCACGTGTTGTTAATTGAATGTCATGGTGTGTTTACTTCTGAGGGGGGATGAGCTCCAAGTACTGGAAGCCGGGGGCGAACAGGGAGGTCAAGGTGTCAGTATGCTCATGGGCAGTGGGAAAGAGGGAGTAGTCCGAGGATTATCAGAAATGGAAAAGATGTCAGAGAGATGGTAGTGGAAACGTTCGACGTTACTGGCGTCGTTGGGAAAAGGACGGTTATTGTGGAGGGGTGGGTAGTTGTGGGCAGAGTGACTGCCAGTAATGCAGTGGAAGGCCTGCCAATACTTGGAGGAATTAATGGGAAGCGAGTCATTAAGGCGAGTGCATGTCACGCGAAGCCCGGCATTTCTTGGAGGTCAAGAAGTTTCTAATGTGGCGTCGGATTTTCCGGTGGCCTGGTCCAGAGTAGGCAGGAAGGAATGGTAGAGGCGATGGGATTCACAGAGGAGAAGGACAGCTTCTGGAGGAAGGATGTGATGGTGTGGGTGAGTGGTTTTAGCTGGGATATGGGCTTGTACATCGTCAGCAACGGTCTGGTGTAGGAAGGAAGAGGTGTGTTCGATACTGCCATTAGTGTGGAATGGGGAAAGGGTTGCTTGGAATAATCATTGACGTGTTTAGTATGGGGGAGCAGGACGGGGAGCGGGAATAGGGCGAGGGTAGGGGTTTATGGTGAGGAGGAATGGGTCATTGTCACTGCCAATGAGGTTCAGGACAGCCTCCTGAATGCGCCTGATGAGGTAGGGACACGCCAGAACGACGTTGGAACTGGTGTTACCTTCAGTAACAGGAGGGGGATGAGGTCAGCGGGGCACTGGGAGGAAATTTTGAGGTCTGTGGCAACCCCGTAGGTCATGGGACCTACGAGGGAGAAGAAATCATATGTGAAGGGAGCGGTACTATGGTGGACATATAAGTGGACATGGGTGACGGTGAGGAAGGGGAGAAAGTGGGATCATGGAGAAGAGGGATGGAGGGGGGGCACTAGAAGAGGTAGGGAAATTCAGTTTGAGATGAGACTTCGTGTGTTACTAGCATACCTCAAGGTGTTCCACTCAAGTGTACTACCCAGAAATTTCGAGAAAAATAAAAAATAAAAAAATAAAATAAAACACTGGCTCAACTACGAAACGATTAAAATAGAACCTAACGAACCAACGTCCGAAAAGGACCAATCAAGCCGGAAAAAAAAAGTAAACAGTAGCGTTCGTAATTGGCATGCAGTTCGGATATATTTGTAAGATACATCTCATGTTTATCATTTTTTTAAAGTTATAACAATTTTTAATAAAAATTATTATAAGTTATATCACAGAGAAATTTATTATATTTATGAAATGTCTGTTCTATCTAATGAAAAATTATATTACAAAATTTTCTTTTTAAATTTTGAATAAGTCCTTCCTATTTACTCCGAAATTGGTCTATTCAGACCGGAAGTAGATTTTTTCGTACTGATTTGGATTCAATGCCGAAAATGGAGAATGTTTTGTTTAAAAAAATTATAAATTTTCTATCTCCATAACGGCTTCTGTAGTGTTATGGCCCATCTAGAAAGTGGCATGCATAGATAGATTACTTGATATCGTTAGATACTAAAACCAAATTAGTTACAGACATCTATTAATATAATATGTTAATGAGGTGCATATAGTGCATCCAATACTACCTTGAAACGGAAGAGAATCGACCGTGACGTGACACGAGCAGATGCGAATTCTAAGTAGAGTATGGACACACAAACACGTTTTCAAGCTTGTAACCTGGACTGAATCAGTCAAGTCGAAGGCCGTTTACTGAACACATCCTTACAGTTCATGTCCCTGCCAGCACTGTGCTTGTTCTTTACGTGCGCCTTCTCAGAATACACCTGCATTTCGAAACGGATGTGTAACTGAAGAATTAAGGTTTACAAAAAAGTAACAAAACATTCTTAATTTTCGGCGTAGAATTAAAATCAATGAGAGAAAGTATGCTATTCCATTAAAAAAAACGACTTCCGGTCTGAATAGCCCCCCCCCCCCCACCCCCAAGGGGGCTCACGTGAGAACGAGCGTGGTGAGCATGGGGCCTCAAGCTAATGCAGTCTTTCTTATTTACCTCCCGGACCATTTCCTTTCCCCTCCCCTCCTTTCCTATCCTCACACCTTCCCCTGCTCACTGGGGGAGTGATAACCTTAGCAATTTAGTCCCCCTATCCCAAACAAACAGCCCATCCGAACCCCAACTCTGAATTCAAGGACACAACCTTTATCTAATTTCTGAAACAACGCATGAAGTCTCCAACAATTTTGTAACAGTTACGAGAACCTTTAATCCCAATACAAATAGCATCTTGTGCATTAACATTTATGATTCCTTGTCCTCACAACACGAGGCATATTACTAGAATAATAAGATTTTTCCACGTCCTTGTTGTACGCGACACGCACTTGATATGTGTTAAATGCATTCATATCTCTGTCGTTGAAGCTATATAAATCTTCTACAGTTTTCACTGTAGTACCATTATAACTAACTATAGCTGCTGAAATCCATCGATTACCATGGCCTGCACCACCCAAATTAGTAACAGTGAAATTGAAATACCACCGTGGAAAAATGAAGCACAACCTGCCCTCCTAATCCACTTGAGGCTTTCATTTCAATATCATCAATTGATTTGTACGCAGTAGGGCGTGAACGCTTATGCCTCCTTCCGGCGTAGTATACTTATTACTAACAAGAAGACCACAAGGGTATCGGATTTTAGAATTTTTTTATAAAAATTGATTTTCCGTCGGTACTTGACAGAACATGATAATAATATCAAAAATGAACAACTTCCTGATGTTCTGCAAAACTTATTTATTGGTCACAAACCGCCTTTCGGCTTCTTAGGCCATCATCAGGTGACAACTGACTGTAGTACACATGTTTTCAAAGATGTTAAGATTTACAAAGATGTTATCACAGAAAATCGATACTTCACAGGAGAGTTCATCGCAAGTACTTATTTATGAAAGTTATTAACATTTATATAAAAAATATAAGTATGTGTAAAGAATCAAAACTAATATGATTATTTTCCTCGAAAAGGAAGGTTGAAAATAAAACTTATTTCAGTAGAGGTGTAGAGGG
Source organism: Locusta migratoria (assembly GCA_026315105.1). Classification (NCBI taxonomy): domain Eukaryota; kingdom Metazoa; phylum Arthropoda; class Insecta; order Orthoptera; family Acrididae; genus Locusta; species Locusta migratoria. The sequence continues at coordinate 275,670,964 of CM048747.1, forward strand.
GAACTGGATCTGAACGTTTAATACTAAACTGGCATCCTGAGCTAAATGTTTATTGATTTCCAATATTTCCAGTAGTGTCATCTTTCCGCTTTTCTTCAGGGGATATAGGATCTCACAGTTTACATCATAATAATGGTCTTCTCTGAGCAGATGTTCAGCAAAGGTTGAATCTGTCTTTTTTAACCTCCAGTTTGTCTCAAACCTCCAGTTTGTCTGATAATCTAATAGCTACAGCCCTGTCAGACGGATCAACATACAGTTTCCCGCAATGTTTGCATGTGATCTTGTATACACCACTCTGTGATAGGGGTTGAATTGTGTCCTTACTATTGAATAAATACTTAGAAATGTTGTTTGTCTTGTGAAATGCAGACCTGTAATTTCGAGATTTTAACTTTCTACCAATTTGATCTGAAATATTGCCTAAATATGAGATGACACACCAGTTTTTTTACTACTGACTTGTTCTTGTTGGTCAACATATAAAAAAATTCTGATTTTTCTCATTTTCTTCTTATTCAGTATACTGTCAATAATGGCAGGGCTATAGCCATTACTGGTTTCTATGTGTTTGACTGTAATTCTGATTGAAATGCAGAATCAGATAATGGAAGAGATATGAGGCGATGGACCATGAAATAGAAAGCTACATGTTTATGGCTGTGTGAATGCTGGGAACTATCAGGGATTTTTTTTATATTTATGGTACGCGAAATTCAGAACATAAATAACTATCAGCCATAGCCATTCGACGCAACTCTAAAAAATTCTCGAGAAAATCGACTTTGATATTTTGCAAGTACACGAAAGTAGCAGTAATTAAAAGAGTTGCAGCGACGGGTGGTGTAGGTGAGGTGGTAGCGTCATGGTCTCACAACCGTAGTGTCGGCGGTTCGAATCCAGCTGTGATACATTTTTTTCCTTGTTTTCGTATTCACTTATATAAAACATTCTCAGATCTCTAATTCAATATTTTGCGTCAGGTTTTGTTTATGTTTATGTAGACGAGCTGAACACTTTGTCGTCACCTAAAACAATGGTTGAGTAGGTTGTTGTTGTTGTGGTCTTCAGTCCGGAGACTGGTTTGATGCAGCTCTTCATCTCCACATAAGAAGGGCAACCTACATCTGTCTGAATCTGCTTACTGTATCCATCTCTTGGTCTCCCTCTGCGATTTTTACCCCACACACTTCCCTCCAATGTTAAATTCACAATTCCTTGATGTCTAAGAATGTGTCTTACCAATCGAGCCCTTCTTTTAGACAAGGTATGCCAGAAATTCCTTTTCTCCCCAATTCTGTTCAGTACCTCCTCATTAGTTACGCAATCCACCCACCTAATCTTCAGCATTCTTCTGTAGCACCATATTTCAAAAGCCGCAATCCTCTTCCTGTCCGCACTGTTTATCGTCCATGTCTCACTCCCATACAAGGCAACACTCCATACAAATGCCTTCAGAAAGGACTTCCTTAGGCTTAAATCAATATTCGATGTAAACAAATTTCTCTTTTTCAAGAACGCTTTTCTACCCATTGTCAATCTGCATTTTATATCCATTGTACTGCGACCATCATTTGTTATTTCACTGCCCAAGTAACAAAACTCATCTACCTCCTTCATTGCTTCGTTTCCCAATCTAAACCCTTCAGCATCACCTGATTTTCTTACACTGCATGCCATTACCCTAGTTTTGCTCTTGTTAATGTTCATCTTATATGCTCCTTTCAGCACACTGTCCATTCCGTTCAATTGCTCTTCCAGGTCCTTTGCTGTATCTGACAGAATTACTATGTCATCGGCAAATCGCAATGTTTTTAATTCTTCACCCTGAACTTAATTCCTTCTCCAAATTTCTCCTTGCTTTCCTTTATAGCTTGCTCAATGTACAAATTGAATAACATTGGAGAAAGGCTACAATCCTGACTTACTCCCTTTCCAACCACTGCATCCCTTTCATGTCCTTCAACTCTGACAACCGCTGTCTGGTTTTTGTACAAGTTGTAAATAACCTTAAGCTCCCTATATTTTACTCCTGCTTGCTTCAGCACTTGAAAGAGTTTATTCCAATCAACATTGTCAAAAGCCTTCTCAAAATCTACAAAAGCTAGAAATGTAGGTTTGCCTTTTCTTAACCTATCTTCTAGGATAAGCCGTAAAGTGAGTATTGCCTCCCGTGTTCCTACATTTCTCCTGAACCCAAACTGATCTTCCCCGAGGTCGGCTTCTACCAGTTTTTCCATCCTTCTGTATATAATTCACGTTAATATTTTGCAACCATGACTTATTAAACTGATGGTTCTGTAGTTTTCACACCTGTCTGCACCTGCTTTCTTAGGAATGGGAATTGTAACATTTTTCTTAAAGTCTGAGGGTACTTCGCCTGTCTGATACATCTTACACACCAGGTGAAACAGGTTTGTCATGGCTGGTTCTCCCAGAGACTTCAGTAGTTCTGAGGGAATGTCATCTACTCCAGGGGCCTTGTTTCGACTTAGGTCTTTCAGGGCTCTGTCAAATTCTTCTCTCAGTACAGTATCTCATATTTCATCTTCATGTACATTCTCTTCCCTTTCTACAATAGTGTCTCGAAGTTCATTTCCTTTGTAGAGCCCCTCTATATACTCTTTCCACCTTTCAGCTTTCCCTTCTTTGCTGAGAACTGGTTTTCCATCAGTGTCCTTGATATTCATATAGCTGTTTTTCTTATCTCCAAATGTTTCTTTTCTTTTCCTGTAGGCTGTATCTATTTTCCCCCTATTTATACATTCTTCTACATCCTTGCATTTGCCTTCTAGCCACTCCTGCTTAGCCTTTTTGCACTTCCTGTCAATTTCATTTCTTAGTCGTCTGTACTCCATTTTATCTGTTTCATTTACTGCATTTTTATATTTTCTCCTTTCATCAATTAAATTTAGTATCTCCTGTGATATCCAAGGATTTTTTGTAGTTTTGCCTTCCTACCTATTTTGTCCTCTGCTACATTCACTATTTCATCTCTCAATTTTACCCATTCCTCTTCTACTGTTTTATTTTCCCCTGTTCCTGTCAATTGTTGCCTAAAGCTCCCTCTGAAATTCTTAAGAACCTCAGGTTCCTTCAATTTATCCAGGTCCCATCTCCTTATTTTCCTACCTTTTTGTAGTTTCTTCAGTTTCAGCCTACAGTTCATAACCAACTAGTTATGGTCAGAGTCTATATCTGCCCCTGGGTATGTCTTACACTGCAAAACCTGGTTCCGAAATCTATGTCTTACCATGATAAAATCTATCTGGTATCTCCCGGTGTCTCCTGGTCTCTTCCACGTATACAACCTTCTTTTGTGATTCTTGAACCAGGTGTTTGTTATAACTAAATTATGTTCTGTGCAACATGCTACCAGGCGGCTTCCTCTTTCATTTCTTTTGCCCAGACCATATTCACCTACTATCTTCCCTTCCCTTCCTTGTCCTACTACCGAATTCCAGTCTCCCATAACAATTAAGTTTTCCTCTCCCTTAATTGTCTGAATAATTTCCTTTAGCTCCTCGTATATTTCTTCGATTTCCTCATCATCGGCAGAGCTAGTTGGCATATAAACCTGTACTACTGTTGTCGGTGTTGGCTTCGTATCTATCTTGACAATGATAATGCGATCACTGTGCTGGTCATAGTAGTTTACCCGCATTCCTATTTTCTTATTCATTATCAATCCTACTCCAGTGATACCCCCAAATGATTTTGTATTTATAATCCTGTACTCACCTGACCAGAAATCCTGTTCATCCTGCCACCGAACTTCACTAATCCCCACTATATCTAACTTCAACCTATCCATTTCCCTTTTTAAACTTTCTAATTTTCCTACTCGATTAAGGGATCTAACATTCCACGCTCCGACCCGTAGAATGCCAGTATTGTCTTTCCTGATGATCACATCCTCCTGAGTAGTCCCCGCCCGGAGATCCGAATGGGGGACTATTTTACCTCCAGAATATTTTACCCGAGAGGATGCCATCATCATATGTTCATACAGTAGAGCTGCATGTCCTCGGGAAAGGTAACGGCTGTAGTTTCCCCTTGCTTTCAGCCGTTCGCAGTAGGTGTGTGGCAAAGCCACATTAGCTGATGTTACAAGGCCAGCTCAGTCAATCATCCAGACTGTTGCCCCTGTAACTACTGAAAAGGCTGCTGCCCCTCTTCAGGAAACACACGTTTGTCTGGCCTCTCCACAGATACCCCTCCGCTGTGGTTGCACCTACGGTACGGCTATCTGTATCGTTGAGGGACGCAAGCCACCCCACCTCGGCAATGTCTGTGGTTCATAGTAGGTTAGCTGCTTCGAAAGTCATTAGTAGCTATGGAGATGAGTTTCCAGAAACATCGTCGTAGCTCTTCACGAACGGAACAATCAAAGCCGACAGTCGTCAATTAATAGTGAAACCAATACTGTAAGAAAGGTGGCTAGCTTTTTTTATTACAGTGGACGTAAAAAAAAAAAAGTTCAACTGTTTGTTAAGCTTATGGGACTTAACTATAGGGTCATCAGTCCCTAAACTTACAAACTACTTATGAACTACTTACGAACTAGGTCGTCACAAATATCAATGCCCGAGGGGGGATTCGAACCCCCGACCGTAGTGGCCGTGCAGACCGTGACTGAAGCGCCTCAGTCCCCGCGGCCACCACGGCGGGCGCGCTGAGCCACGGCGCCCGGTCCAATTGAGTTACACCGACAGATGCTCCAGATGCTGATTTAGTTTTGGTACTTGGCTGTACTTTTTCTCGAGAATTTTTGAGAGTTTCGTCGAATGGCTATGGCTGATTGTTATTTGCGTTCTGAACTTCATGTACCATAAATAAAATAAGAAAAAATTCTCCTAGTAAGACGTATTGCATTTTACATTTTCTAAGACCCCCATCATGCTATAAGTGGTGGATGGGTGGTGTAAACACCCGGTATATTTCATATTCACAGAATACATGAAATCAGGAGACCCGGGTTCGAATGCCGGCTTGGTACACATTTTCAGCTTTGGCGAGTCTCAGTTGATGTCTTGTATTCTGTGAATTAGAAACAATAACAACTGCAGGTTCAGAATTGACGTCTGTTATTTCGGAACAGACGACACACACACACACACACACACACACACACATATATATATATATATATATATATATATATATATATATATATATATTTCCCGTGCCAACTGATTTGCACACTCATAAACCTATGAATTATGCGACCTAAAATTCCGTAGCCAGAGAAATGTTCAAATGTTTGTAGATCTAAGGAACTTATCTACGTTGGTCATCAACCCCTAGGCTTACAAACTACTTAAACTGACTTGGCCGCGGTGGAGTATTCGAGCGGTCTAAGGCGCCTCGCTGCGGAGTGCGCGGTTGCTCGCCGTCGGAGGTTCGAGTCCTCCCTGGGGGCATGGGTGTGTGTGTTGTCCTTAGGTTAGTTTACCTTTGTTTGTAAGCTACGAACTGATGACCACGCAGTTTGGTCCGATAGATTTACAAACATTTGAACATTTGAAACTAACTTGAAGTAACTTATGATAAGGACAACACACTCATGCCCGAGGAAGGACTCGAATCCCCGACGGCGAACGTCCGCGCGCACCACAACAAGGCGTCTTAGCGCGCACAGCTTTTCTGCCGCGTCCGTAAGCAGAGAATCCTGAACGTCTACTCTCTTCTTGACAATTCACTCTTTTGTCGCACGGAGATCATGAGGTGGACAAAATCTGTGTTACTACTAAACGTCCTCTCCTACTTCCCTACTGTATTTTCCGTGACACCGCCACCCTCCTCCTCCCCCTGGAGGTCCGGACTTTATTCCGCTGGCGCTGTCACGCTGGTGAGGCGGCCGCGAGCTGAGCCGCCACCTGCTGCAGGGTCGGCCGTCAGCCGTCAGCCGGCGTCGCGGCTGCTGCGTCACCTCTCGTGGGCGGCGAGGGCGCTCCAGTTGTGCGCGGCCATTGTGAGGCCGGCACAAAGGCGAGGCGGGCAGGCGGGCCGCTTATGCGGCGGATTGTCTCTGCCGGACAAAGCGCAACCCTGTGCCGCCGCGCTCCTCGTCACACCTCGCGGACGGCACAAGAAAGGCCAGGCGACAGCGCGGACGCCGTCGAGTGGCGCTGCTGCCGAGGCCAAGGCGTGGGCGTCACCGGCTGCCGGCTGATGGCGAGGGGGGTTCCCAAAAGGCGACAGCCCGTCTCCGCGACCCCTGACTCGCCTGCGGCCACACACATAGCGAACGAGTTGGCGCATACGTAGCACACTGCACGAGGATACCCGAGGATGGTGCATTCCTGGCCATTAAAACTGCACCACCACGAAGATGACGTGCTACAGGCGCGACATTTAACCGACAGGAAGAAGATGCTCTGATATGCAAATGATTAGCTTTTCAGAGCAGTCACACAAGGTTGGTGCCGGTGGCGACACCTACAACCTGCTGACATGAGGAACGTTTCCAACCGATTTCTCATATACAAACAGCATTTGACCGGCGTTGCCTGGTGAAACGTTGGTGTGATGCCTCGTGTAAGGAGGAGAAATGCGTACCATCACGTTTACGACTTCGGTAAAGGTCGGATTGTAGCCTATCGCGATTGCGGTTTATCGTATCGCAACATTGCTGCTCGCGCTGGTCGCGATCCAATGACTGTTAGCAGAATATGGAATCGGTGGGTTCAGGAGGGCAATACGGAACGCCGTGCTGGATCACAACAACCTCGTATCACTAACAGTCCAGATGACAGGCATTCTATCCGCTTGGGTGTAACGGATCGTGCAGCCACGTCCCGATCCCTGACTCAACAGATGGGGACGTTTGCAAGACAACAACCATCTGCACGATCAGTTCGACGACGTTTGCATCATCATGGACTATCATCTCGGAGACCATGGCTGCGGTTACCCTTGACGCTACATCACAGACAAGAGCGCCTGCGTCGTCTACGCAACGATGAACACGGGTGCACGAAAGGAAAACGTCATTTTTTCGGATGAGTCCAGTTTCTTTTTACAGCATCATGATGGTCGCATCCATGTTTAGCAACATCGCGGTGATCGCACATTGGAAGCGTGTATTCGTCATCGCTACTTGATGGTATGGGGTGCCATTGGTTACACATCTCGGTCACCTCTTGTTCGCATCCACGGCCGTTACATTTCAAATGTGCTATGACCCGTGGCTCCACCCTTCATTCGATCGCTCCAAATCCCCACATTTCACCAGCATAATGCATGACCGCATGTTGCAGGTCCTTTCTGCATACGCAAAATCTTCGACTGCTGTCCTGGCCAGCACATTCTCCAGATCTCTCACCAATTAAAAACGTCTGGTCAATGGTGGCCGAGCAACTGGATCCTCACAATATGCCAGTCACTACTCTTAATAAACTGTGGTATCGTGTTAAAGCTGCATGGGCATCTGTACCTGTACACGCCATCCAAACTCTGTTTGACTCAATGCCCAGGCGTATCAAGGTGATTATTACGGCCAGAGGTGGTTGTTCTGGGTACTGATTTTTCAGGGTGTATGTACCCAAATTGCGTGAAAATGTAATCATATGTCAGTTCTAGTATAATATATTTGTCCAATGAATACCCGTTTATCATCTGCATTTCTTCTTGGTGTAGCAATTTTAATGTCCACTAGTATAGTGTTCTTATCTCCAAAGAAGACGAAGCAAATATTCCACAATTGAATCAAGAACAGCTGCCAGCAAGCCTAAGTTATCAGTAGATATACCCGCAATTTTAAACCAATTTAAATCACTTAATAAAAGCAAGTCTCTCGGTCCCGATTGTATTGCAATTAGGTTCTTTTCGGAGTATGCTGATGCCATAGCCTCTTAGCGAGCTATCATATACAAACGCTCGGTCAGAGAAAGATCCGTCCCAAAGACTAGAAATTTGCACTGGTCACTGCAGTATTCAAGAAACGCAATAGCGGTGATCCTCAAAGTTATGAACTACCTTAAAGAGATTCAGAAAGTACCGTTCTCGTAAAACACAGCTCTCTCTTTACTCACATGATGTAATGAGTGCTATCGACATGAGATCTCAAATCGAATCCATATTTCCACACTTTTGTAAGGCGTTTGACACTGTACCTCACAAGCATTTCCTAATCAAATAGCGCATTTACTGAATATCACCACAGTTGTGCGATTGGATTCGCGATTTTCTATCAGAAAGAACACAGGAACCAGTAATTGACAGAAGTCATGTCGGGCGATTTTCAGGAAAGTATTATAGTGCCACTACTGTTCCTTATTTTTTTAAACGATTTAGGACACATCGTGAGCAGCTGTCATAGACCGTTCCTGAGTGATGCCCTAATTTATTTGCTAAGTAAATTCACCAGAAGATCAAAACCAATACCAAAATTATTTAATTAGGATATCTGCATGGTACAAACATTTTCAATTCGCACTTAATAACGATAGTTGTGGTGTCATCTATATGAGTACTTAAAGAAATCCATTAAACTTCATTTACACGATAAATCAGTCAAATGTACAGATATCAATTAAACTCAATACCTAGGAGAAACAATTACCAACAACTTACATTCGAGAGAATATACATAAAATATGTAGGAAAGGCGAACCAAAGACTACGTTTCATTGGCAGAACACTTACAAGATACAACAGTTCTACTAAAGAAATTACCTACGCAACACTTGTGCGTCCTATTTTGGAGTATTCCTACGCATTGTAGGATCCACACCAAGTAGGACTGACGAACGATTTAGAGAAAATTCAGAGAAGGGTAGCTTGTTTTGTATTATCGCGACATAGGAGAGAGAGTGTCAGAAATAATGCACGAGTTGGGATGTGAATAATTAAAAGAAAGGCGTTATTCTTTGTGGCGAGATCTTTTTACGAAATTTCTTTCACAATCTTTCTTTTCAGAATGCGAACGCATATTGTTAGCACCCACATACACAGGGAGACATGATCGCATACTAAAATAACAGAAATCAAAAAGAAATCAGAAAGATTTAGATATATACATGTAGTGTCTGTTCCGAAAGAACACGTCACTTCTGATCCTGCAGTTGTTAGTCTCTCATATTCACAGATAAATGACATCAACTGCAAATGGGCAACGCTGAAAACCCAGTGGTGTAGTGATCAGCGCAACTGGCTAGAAAGCAACAGGTTCGAGTCCCGGCTGGGTTATCATTTTCAGCTTTGCCCATTTGCAGTTGATGTCATATATATTCTGTGAATATGAAAGAATAACAACTGCAGGATCAGAAGTGACGTGTTCTTTCGGAACAGACGCCACATGTATATATAAAATGCCAGTGACGGGCAATCATCCTTTCGTTAGTGGCTAGGGCTGTGCAAGTTTGGGGCCCTTACTCTTACGGGAATTAGTTTCAAAACTACGAGTTTGAGTACTGTGGGCAGGGTAACGCTGATAATTTGTATCTGACAGGTGGCGTGCTTAGATAGTCCTTGCAGATGCGGTGATCACTGTGTCCCCAGTGGTGTAGTGGTCCGCGCAACTGCCAAGAAAGCAGTAGATCCGGGTTCGAGTCCCAACAGGGTACAAATTTTCAGCTTTGCCCATTTGCAGTTGATGTCATATATTCTGCGAATAAGAAAGATTTAGGTGTTCCTTTTTCCCCGTGAGCTATTAGAGAATGGAACTATAGAAAAAAATCATAAAAGTGGTTCGAACAACCCTCTGCCATGCACTGCAATCTGATTTGCAGAGTATCTATGTAGATATAGAACATCTACAGAGCTAGTGAGCATATAAACTTGTGTGGTCGGAGTTGGCTTCGTACGTAACTTAACCACGATAATCCGATCACTGTGCTGCTCATAGTAGTTTACCAGCGTTTCTATTTTCTTATTCATTATCAGACCAACTCATGTAATACCCCCAACCGATTTCATAGCTATAATCCTGTACTCGCCTGACCAATAATCTTGTTCCTCTTTCCACCGAACTTCACTAAACCCTACTATATCTAACTTTAACCTATCAATTTCATTTTTAAATTTTCTATCCTCCCTACTCGACTGAGGGATCGAACATTCCACGCTCCCATCCGTGGAATGCCAGTTTCCTTTCCGGACGCCTCGCGGGAGTAGCCGAGCGGTCTGGAGCACCACGTTACGGATCGCGCGGCCTCCCGCATCAGAGGTTCGAATACTCGCTCGGGCATGGATGTGTTAGTTTAACTTAATTTAAGTAGTTTGTAAGACGAGGGACTAATGAACAAAGTAGTTTGGTCGCATAGAATTACAAACGTTTGAACATTTCTTTCCTGATGACGACATCCTCCTCAGTAGTCTTCGCCCGAAGATCCGAATGATGCACTAGTTTATCTCCGGAATATTTTACCGGAGAGGATGCCATCATCATATGTTCACACAGTAGAGCTGCATGTCCTCGGGAAAAATAACGGCTGTAATTTCCCCTTGCTTTCGGCCGTTCGCAATAACTGTGTGGCAAAGCCACATTAGCTGATGTTACAAGGCCAGCTCAGTCAATTATCCAGACTGTTGCCCCTGTAACTACTGAAAAGGCTGCTGCCCCTCTTCAGGAACCACACGTTTGTCTGGCCTCTCTACGGTACGGCTAGGGGGGCACTGGTTGAGGAACACAAGCCACTCCACCTCGGCAATGTCTGTGGTTCATGGGGGTGGCGAATGATGATTATTAATTACGAATATATAATTTTGCGGTATATTCATTCCTATATATAATATTCGTCTCAAATCATTCTTCGAACATTCATTAAACGACTTACAGCAAACGAAAGTGATGGTAGAGCCATTTGAATAATTATATCTTTAGACATGTATACCAAAGTTCGGAGTAAAAAATTTCGAAAAAATATTACTGGATATTAAACTATGAACAACTTCTATTTCAATTTTTTTTCGTTCCGACGCATAACAGCGGAGTTAGGGCATAGTGCTAACCTATGGCGGCGTACTGTTACGCTGCCAGAGAGAGGTTCTGTTCGCTGGTAGCCGACAAACACGTTTGTGAAATTTGGTGCCGATCGTTTGAATTGTGCAACCTAATAAGTGGGAACAACAGACACAGGCAGTGAAAACTCACCATTGTTTTGTCAATATCTGTAAATCGAAAAAGAGAGAGAGAGAGAGAGAGAAAGAAAGAGAGAGAGAGAGAGAGAGAGAGAGAGAGAGAGAGAGAGAGAGAGAGAGAGAGAGAGCAAAGTCGTAGAGAATGTTGCTCTCTACAAATGCGTTTATTGAATTTTCATTTTAATTGACAGGTTAAGATGTTATTATTAGTTAAATTTAGAGCTGCTAAACTACCATCACAAACGACCCAGTATTTGTGTTAGTAACCTAAAAGCTAGTGAATATTGACCTTGGGGAGGATCAGTTTGGTTTTTTGAAGAAATGTAGAAACACGCGAGGCAATACTGACATTACGACTTATTTTAAAAGATAGGTCAAGGAAAGGCTAACCGACGTTTTTAGCACTTTTAGATATGGAGATAGCTTTTAACTGTGTTGACTGGAATAGACTCTTTCAAATTCTGGAGGTAGAGTGGGTAAAATATAAGGAGCGAAGAGTTATATCGAACTTGTACAAAAGCCAGGTAGCAGTTATTAGAGTCGAAGTGCACCAAAGGGACGCAGTAGTTGGGAAGGGAGTAAGATAGGGTTGTAGCCTTTCTCCATTCAATCTGTTCATTGATCAAGCTGTGAAGGAATGCAAGGAGAAATATTGAGAGGGAATTAAAGTTGACGGAGAAAATAAAAGCTTTTCGGTTTGCCGATGACATAGTAATTATGTCAGAGACAGCAAAGGACGTGTAATAGCAATTCAACGCAACGAATAGTGTCTTGAAAGGAAGGTATAAGATGAACATTAACAAGAGTAAAACGAGGGTAATGGAATGTAGTGTCAGAAAATTAGGCGTCGCTGAAGAAATAAGATTAGGTAATGAGACAGTACAAGTAGAAGATGAGTTTTGTTATGTGGATAGCGAAATAACTTATGATGGCCGAAGAGGATACAAAATGCAGAATGCCTATGGGAATTAAAAGCGTTTCTGAAGAAGCTAATTTTGAATTTTGTTGACATCCAATAATAGTTTTAATGTTAGGAAGTCCTTTGTGAAACTATTTGTCTGGCGTGTAGCATTATATGGGAGTGAAACGTGGTCGATAAGGAGTTCAGACAAAAAATGATAGAAGATTTTGAAATGTAGTGCTACAGACAAATGATGAAGATTATAGAAGTGTATCAACTAAAGAATGAGGAGGTACTCGATGGAATTGGGAAGGAGTTTCTAGTATGGTGATTAAGAGAAAACAGTTTGGTGGTTCACATTGTGAGACATCAAGGAATCGTGAACTTAGCATTAGAAGGAAGTGTGTGGGGTAAAAATCTTAGAGGAAGACCGAGGAACAAATACAGTAAGCAGATTCGAAAGGATGCAGGTTGCCGAACATATTCTCAGACGAAGAGGCTTGCACAGGACAGGGTAGCTTGGAGAGCTGCATCAAATCCGTCTGCGGACTGATGAACACAACAAACAACAACTTAAAAGACCCTGAAATCACTCCACCTTAATGTGGCGGTGGCACAGCAAGCGTACTAGATATTTTGGTTGCACAAAGCAATGTTTCACATATTTATACATGACGCGTCTCCCGTCTTCTTAAATTCAATAAAACCTCTAAAATAGATGTGGTAACTGTTGTTCAAGAATGGGGGGCAGCGAAGTCAATGGTAAAACCGAACTTAAGCGCGAAACTTTGTTTTGTTTGTTCGGTTTTTCCATTGACTTCGTTGCCCTCCATTCTTGAGCAACAGTTACCACATCTATTTTAAAGGTTGTATATTAACTGAATTTATAAATTGAAGCTCTGCTACGTCGATCTTATATGTTAAAAGAATCTACGAAAACTAAAGTCAGCCGGCCAGACCAAACTACCCGGCCGATTTCCTTCGTTTTTGCTTTAAACGAAAGGTATTCATCCACAGATTTGTCATCAATTATCAGACTTTACATACCTCTCGCCTTCCTCTTTCTATAGTCAAACGCGATTTCCTTCTGTATATTTCTTACGGGGATGTCCTTGCTGTAAACTAAAGTCAGTCGGTCAGGCCGTTCTATGCGACCGATTTCCTTCATTTTTTGCTTAAAACGAAAGGTATTCATTAGGAGATTTGTCGTCCGCTAACAGAATTAACTTAAGTCTCTCCAGCGTTTATTTTTATTGAAACGTGGTATCCTTCTGTCCTTGGATTGAATATTTTAATCGGTTTGTTTTACGATATTTTCGGGTCTAATTAAGGTATGCAGTTGTGTTTGACTTAACAACACTCAGAGGATCAAGCTCTTTCATTTGCACTTTTGAACACTTGTATTGATTGAATGTTAAGAAAACTATGGGTGAACATTCAACTTTACTTCAATTTTTCCCCAACGTTTTTGTTATTCCACTATTGATTGGTTGATTGATTTTTTCTGGAAAGCCAAAACAGTTTTGGTCCAACCCGCCACTGCCCTCACCGAAACTACGTTTATTGTGCGGTATTGCTCCCTGCACATCTAGTGAAGCCAACCAGTGCCCTTGAACAGTGCAAGGAGTCCCTTTACCAGTTCTTTATTAGACACAATTTTTTCGGGTGTGGTTGTCCCAAATGGTCTGTGTCTTTTGCTCTCCAAGGCAATGCATTCGAAGAGTAGATGTGATGCAGTTTCATCACCACCATCAGAGTCCTACATTTAGGGTCCTCTTCTGTTATTTCCGTTAAATATAGGTGTTTTTTGAAATTCCCATGGCCTGTCAGCAATCCATCCATGAGTCTAATCTCTCTCCTGTTCAAGCCCAGAATTACAGAGCTTCTTTTAAAACATGGCTTTGGCATCATTACCTTGCAATGTTTTTGTTTCTAGACCTTGGTCCAATATTCTACGTGCTCTCTTCTGAGCCAGTTACGTAGCTCCAATTTGATCATTGCCTTGGTGATTGTCAGGACAGGTTCCGGTCCATTAAATGGAGTCTCTGCCCCCATCCTGACTAATCCGTCGGCATGTTCGTTGCCACTGATCCCCGAGTGGCCAGGGACCCACAATAGGTTTACTCTATTGCTTTCCCCTAGCTCCACCAGAACCCTGTGACATTCTGCAACAATTTTAGACCTTGTTGCAGGAGCTGCGAGTGATCTCAGGGCTGCCTGGCTGTCTGTATACATATAGATGCCACGATCTTTGTAGCACCTACGCAAATTCTCCTCCACACACACCCTGATGGCAGTGATTTCGGCCTGGAATAATGAGGCCAATTTCCCTAGAGAGATGACGCCCTCCATTCTTGGCTGCACCCCCTATATCCCGGCCCCAACGCCTTGGTCTGATTTCGACTCGTCAATGAACCAGACAATGTCCCCCGTACGGTGTCGAGCTATTATCTCCTACTGCTCCCTACTTCCAATTGTTATAGTGAAAGGCTTGTTGAAGCAGCATCGGATTATAATATAGTTGGCCGGCATTTCCCCAACTGTTATTCCACAAACTGTGCGAAGTATTCGCACGGGTCCTCTAGTGATAAGTAATTTTATTCGTTAAACCATGCTCTTCGGCGGTATTTATTAGTTCCACCTTCATTTTTCCTACGCCGAAATGTGAAAGTGGTCACGTGGGCTGCTGTAGTTTTATCAGTCTGCGCCTTCCCTAATTCTAATGTTTCTTGCTTACGAAAGATTTTACATATTTTTAGTTAACTCTGGGTTTTTTTTTTTTTTTTTTTTTTTTTTTTTTTTTTTTTTTTTTTTTTTTTTTTTTTTGTAACCAGTTTGTAAATTTGGCCTTAAAAGTCTGATGATAAAAGTCTGATGATGCCTAGAAGAGGCGAAACGCATCATGTATAAATAAGTGAAACGTCTCTTTTGTGGAACCAAGACTGTTTTTTTAGCAAAACAACTTAAAGCACAGTCTAAAACAGACAGTCGCGAAACCCAGTAGGAAAAAAAAAATGTAACCATTTGACAGCGATACTATCGCTCCAAGCAGCTGGGTAGCAAGCTCAGTAGCAGAAAATGGCGCTACCGAAACGAATAATTTATTATTTATTATTGGTGTTGTTTATAAATTTCTTAGGCATTAAACGTGGTACTGTATTTCGTGACACAAATACGAAAACATTATTAAACGAAAATCCCTTTTCCTGTTTATGTCAGTTTGTAATAATAACATGCCAGTGCATTGTAATATATATGGCTCACACTAGCACGGTCGTAATCATAAATCCAGAAACGATTTAAGACAAGAAGCGAATTGTAACCTGATTTATAGTTATATGATGTACTGGTACGTAGTCACTCGTTCCACATGTAATTTTTTTTTTCTGCAGATTTTGAACAGCTTAACACATTCGATACTGGTACTGGACACGATTTTTACATTCTTAGAGACTTAAGTGTTACGTCTTATAGAAGCCCTTTTCGTTTTATTGTTGCTCAGATGGCTTGCATGTGCCGTCCTGTCATGTTTTCATCGTACCTACTCCCCAGGAATGTAAAGGTACTGTAAATCTTTAAGAATCTTTTTCTGCTAAAATCTCAGTTTGTCTTTACACGTTAAACAACAGTTAGTTACGTTTTAATTTACATTTTGTACAAACAAATCCCTGTTAACTTTCGACCATCATTGCTGCATCACCAATAGTAGACTATTGTGAAAAAATTTGTTTTGACTTCCACAAACCTATCAGTAGACTATCAAAAAACAATTTTGAAGAAAAATACTGAGTTAGTTACCAGTCTCTCTCTCTGTTACAGATTGCACACACCCTTAAAATTTATCACACCTTATTCTGTTCTACATTGTAAGAACATTACGTATTTGAGAAAATGTACATGTTCTTAGTTTTCCTCTAACTTCACAGTGTAGAAAAGTGTTTCTGGAGTGCCTCCTCCATCTTCCATCATTGCTGCATCACCAGTAGTAGACTGCTGTGTAAAAATTTGTTTTGACTTCTTTAAACCTGTCAGTAGACTACGAAAAGTAACATTGAAGAAAAATACTGCGTTACTGATACTGTTGCTGTGACTGATACCATACACCCTTAAAATTTAACAAACTTTATTTTATCCTACATTGTAAGACCTTCTCATATTTGAGAAAATGTACATTTTCTTAGTTTTCCTCTAACTATAATTTATCGCGCCGCAATAAGCTCAGAAATGCAGTCGCATTTTAAACATGTCGTTCGACTCCATATGTAATGCACAATGGTTTCTCGCCTCTCGATATGTTCTTGCGACCCGGCCGCTTGGCAGCTCTGCAGTCGCCAGGTTGCAGAAAACTACCGGGAGTCTCGTGACACTATATGTCTAAAGTCTGTAGTCCAACGTGGTGACGTGCCGCTGACGAGCTTGGAGGAGGTATTGGGGGAGGGGTGGGGGGCGAAAAGAGCGTGCCATGTTGGGAAATGTATAGAACCAGCCGGCACTGGTGTACGTAGCGCTCCCGGATAAGACGGCGCGGCAAGTGCGGGGATGCGTGGGAGCAGAGCAGAGTGCGTGGGGCGGGGCGGCCTGAGATGGCGCAGGTGGCGCCGTAGCGGCGGCGGCGGCGGCGGCGGCGGCGGCGGCAAGTTCGCGAGCGCGGCCAGGTTTGTTGTTGTTTAAATGTAGCACTCGGCGTTTACAGAGGCAGCGCTGTTATTGCTGCCGCAGCTCGCTCACTCGCTCATATTTCAAAATATTTAACTTTAAACTTGGAGGCGGGAGTTGCCCGCGCCGAGTCTTAGAAATTTTGTTGCCGCTGAGTTGGCACACCTGGCGCCCGCGCTCGCCGTTAAAGTTTCGCGGTACGGCTCTGCGTAATTAGAGATGCAGGCGGAGCGGTGTCTGCAGGGAAACCGGCGGGCAGCCGCTAAAGAGGAAGAAGCCTCTCTGAGCCGCTGCTAGCATCGGGGCAGCAGCTGGCTACACTGAGGTCTCCGACGTCCAGGGTGGTTAAAAATATGTCACTTATTTTTACTGCTCATTCTGACATCAAATGAGTGGGAAAGTAAATCAAAGTATTGCTGTGGACATTGATTCACCAAGACAACACATTTTTTTCAAAACTTAAACAGTCAACACAAAAACATTCAGTTCACAATGGAGATGGGTAACAAGTCCATAAATTGCCTAGATCTGACCATAGATAACACTAAACATACACACTCGTTCAAAATCTATAGGAAAACTACAGCTACAGACACAGTAATACCTGCCTCCTCACAACACCCAGTTACATACACTCAGCTTTCCACTCCATGGTACATCGCCTCATTTCTGTTCCCATGTCTAAAGAGGATTTCAGATCAGAGTCAGACACTATCAAATTTATTTCCACAACCAATGGCTACAATCCAGCCCTGATTGGTGGAATTCTGCACAAAAAAAAAAAAAAAAAAAAATTATATCCCTCCTCTATGCTCCCTCTGACTTCCCCTCCAATGAATGCAGGAAATGGTGTACAGTACCATACTTAGGACAAATATCACAACAAGTATCAAGCCCACTGAAATCCTGCAACTACAGGGTTTCCTACCACATCAAAAACACCACAGCACAGTGTATCTTTAATAGAAAATACAAGACTCCTTTACTAAATAACAGTGGAGTATATAAAATTACTTGTTAAGAATGTGATAAGTTCTATATTGGCCAGTCAGGCAGAAGCACAGCTGCTAAACTAGCTGAACATGAACGCAGCTGGAGACTATAGAATCAGGAGTCCACATTTGCTGAGCATGTACTGAGTGAGGGTCACAGCTACAAGCCACAGTTCCAAGTCCTTCACTTAGCAAACAAGGGCCAAAACCTCAACCTATTAGAAGCTCTTGAAATCAATAAACACCTAGCCCATAGCCCTGATTTTGTATTAATTGATCAAACACAACTAAACAGTTCACCCCCATTGGATTTCACTTAATTCATCCCTGAGTTACATGACCTCTTACCCTGTCAATTCCAGTCTCGTCATACATTTCCGCATAGTACAATCAATTACCAAAGTTTTCCATCAACTCCCACACTGGCTGTTCCATTCCTGCATTACAAAGAAACCTAAAAACCTAAATTTAGACCTAGCCTTTTATTTATTTGTATAACTAATAGATCAAAGTCAGACAATCACAGTTTCAATATTAATTCTAAAAACTGGATTCCTTGTTTACCCCCACAGCCCCAAATTCCTGTGTATTTATTTATTATGATTTATTTTGAAGTTTTGAACATTTGGTCCTAGTGTAGCTGACAACATAATATACATTTTCAGCTACTTGAAGTTTTATATATATATATCTATCAGTTTGTTTATAATAGTAGGTAGTTCCAGTTCCCAGGTTATATTCAAATTTATTCCTTGCTTTATCTTCCACAAACTGTATATTCATTTATTACTGTTTAGTTTTTAAGTTAATAACTGTAATAACACAATGTCAAAGAAGTGTTTCACTATGTATGTCTATCTAAGTGTAGACATTTTTCAGCTCTTCCCTTACTGTATCTAAACATTGTAACCTCTTTGACACAGCAGTCAACACTCTGAAGATGGCCTAATAAGCCGAAAACCGGTTAAAAACAAAAATAAACTTGTAGAACACACACAGAATTGTATGTTTTTTATTTATTTATTTAATTTACAACACATCGACCATATCGTTACTCCACCTTGCACTGATATGGCTATGTTGATTGAAAGAAAAAGAAGGGGAAAAATGTTTTCACCAAACAAATCATTAGCAAGTTTTGAGAACTTTTTTAAATTAAAGACCGGAAGAGCACGTACGCAGTCCCGAAGCAAAAAATATGCGCCCTAGTCACTCAGATTTTTTATTATTTTTTTATTCATTTTATTGGGTCTTCTGCTGCCTCTTCAAACCGTCATATTACAATGTTTCATGGGCCGCCCAGACTTTATTTCAGTATTTTATTTATTTTTCCATAATTAATCTCTTGTATTTATTACGATTATGTACTAGCTGTAAACCCGGCGTTGCCCGGGTGTTTATGTATTCTACACTCTCGTAGTCCACCTCCCCTTCCGTCCTCTCTCTGCATTCATCTCTTTCTTTCCCATCTCTCTGTTCGTTTCCACCTTTCCCTTTCTCTGCAATGAATTTGCAAGGCACCCTTTGTCATGTTCCATACGAACATGTATGTATCTTGTGACCTTCCTTTTGATATAAGTGTCGTGTGTGCAAAAATTCATCAAGATCTGAGAAAATCTATTCATTTTGTCAAAGTTCGTATGTTAAGTACCCTCCACCGTGCAGACAGAGATTTATTTCATGTAAATTACTAAAGAACCGTCAAATTTATATAAGTTAAGTATAACGTTAACCAGCACATTTTTATCTATTGAAACAAAAATATATTTCTTTTTCCCGCTCTAGCATTCATAGGTTTCGGACGTAATAGCGTGTTGCTCTGAGTTTATGCTTATTTGAATTGTAATTTCTTTTCGAGCCTTGGATGGATGTTGTAAGTTCCTTAAGTGTGTTTGCATATCATCAATCGTTTTCAGAATATGTCTCCTTTTTTTTAATTTGAATTTTATTTAAAAAGCCACCTCATTATTCCTAACTGTAAAAATATTAACAGTGAGTCAATTTTTCTTACAGATTGCAATCAGTCACCATTTTTTTTTTTTTTTTCTTTGCAGTGTTCGAAATTAAACGTTGGAAGGATGCACAATTCTCCGTAATTATTTCAGAATCATTCGCTCCGCACTAAGCGTCCGTGTGATATACGCCGGTTTATCCAAATTTAATTAATTTTAATCCGTTCACTTATGATACATCGGTGTATTACGAGTGTATTCCGACAGTTAGTTTCTGTACAATGTATTTGTGGCGAGCTGCTCTTCTACCAAATCATACACGTTTTTAGGCACATTGCTAGAATTAAATATTATTCTGACGTTTTCCGACTTTATTTAGTTAAAGTAAATTTTTGCAGGCACAATTTTGAAAACCAGTGATTTTCAACGTGGCGACTAACTTGAGATAGGTTTCTCGTCGTAATTTAGGCGCCAATCTTTTCATTTCAGTATTACGATTAATTTCAAAATGTATTTCTTTTGGTGTTAACTTTCATTTCGCGAAACTTTATTTTCTAAATTTGCATCATTTATATCAAACCATTACCTTTTTTTTCTTTTTAAAATAAATATGTATTATTATTATTATTATTAGAGAGCAATATTTCACTACCACACCCCATATCGAAAGGCAACAAAACATAATGTTCTCAAACTGAAAGGCTCTTTCCCTGGAAACATAACAGAAATGCAACAGAAATATACAAATGGAGAAACTTCCTTTCCCACCAAGGGGGAAACCCAAATTCTTTCGGTAGTAATTTAATTTCACTATAAAGTAAAACAAATATATATTCCTCTAGTGTGATCATGAGTGAGAAAGTAAAGAAGGTTTTACCAAAGAAAGGTCACTTCTGAACTACAAGGAGGTACACCTGATTTGTAATAATCTGCAAGCAACAAGAAGAAGGAAAACATAAGAGCCCTACTCCGTTGGGTCTTAAAGGGAAAATAAATTCAATTCCCGCAACATAAAATGAAGAAAACGAAAAGCAAAGGAGTGCGTTTATGGTAGTTTGCGTATTTCACATTATTCCAATCAGTGACACGGTCGCAATTATAGTGTCTTAAGGCATGTTGGTGGCCATGGATGAGCGCCACTGTAAGATAGTTGCCGTGGAATGTGTCGTAAGTGCTGAGTGTTTTTGCCTGTTGATGGGCATTCCACAAATATGTTATGTACGTCACACCGGCCCCGAGTCAGAGGGCAATTGCAAAGGCAGAGTGCCCCAGTACCCACAGGGTGGAGTTATGCCTGGTGCAGACGTGCAGCTCTGTGTCCGGCCTGTCATTGGGGTGGTTTCGTTAATGAGGGCTATCATGCTGCGGCATAGCTCCCATACATCTGACACACATAGACGCTACAACCAATGTTCACGGGTGTCAGGAACATGGTACAGTGTTTGGGAAATCAATAAAGTGTGTGTCGGCGAGTCTCTGATTAGCCTTGATAACATTATTAACCAGGTGATACCACAACCCACGGATCTCTATCGGTAGGAGGGGGTTAAAGATATTTTCTCATACTCGCCGCCAATAGACTGTCACGTGTCGAGTCTCCAATTTGTGGACCGGCGAGCGTCTCAGGAATTTGTCGTATGAAAGTCTCGCTCTGCGGTTCCGATCGGTCGCTGTCCGGAATACATAGCTCCTATTTGGGTAGTAAATCTGCACAAATGACAATTTAAGCGGGATAGTAGTGATCAATATCGGTGCCCTTTCTGACTGTGGCCGGTAGTGCGCTAATATCGCTGCCGTCGAGCCCCGTGGGTAGCCGTACGGTGGACGAGTAAAGCGGCACATTTGCGTGTCACATCTACGAGATCCAGTCCTACTGAGGTGTCCAAAATGCACGCCTCCGCCTTGACTTTGAAATATTCGTGACGCCACAGCAATCACAGTACCGCCTGTGAAATGGACTGAGCCAGCATTTTCGGCACAGAGAGCAACTGCGCAACATATCAAGCTCGAGAGAGGATGTTTGTCTGTTAATGAGTGAAACTCGTCGCATCAAATAGAGATGTCGACTGGCATAGTTCTTGCACTGTCCTCGGATGGTATTGAGTATTCTGCGTCAAGGGTGGCCTTGCATTTGCTTCGGACAGGCAGTGATGTCCAACGCCAAGATCTTCTGCTCGTGGACTAGACTGTACAAGGCCGGGGAGCATCAACACCGGGCTGACCAATGGGAAGCAGCACAGTTCATTATTCAAGATTTTCAAAATCAGTGGAATTAGTATATTTTTGATTCGTCCATTTTCTCCACAAACATAAGATCAGAACTTTGTTAATTCTTTCTTCTTCCTTTCCTCAACTGCTTATATTACTGTTCAGATATTTGTTTATAGGGTCTATCTACGCAACAGAAATAAAACATAGTTTTCTATTTTACATATTCGTTTCGCCTTTATTGACGAGACATATTCGGTGGTCTGGAATTTTCCTTTTTTATGTTTTACATTTTTTTCGTCTTTTACGTTTCTGGCAGTCTGGCTGCGCGAAATGTCCGCGTGGTCTATGACGTCATCCTACGGACTTGGCGGCCATGTAGTCCAGTCAAATGGTAGTTTGAAGTCGAAAAATTTGGTGTAATTGTTTTTAGTGGTTTATTTTATGTTTTCTGGGGTGCTGAACACGAATCAGAAGTTTTCCAACAAAAATTCCCTCGGCAAATATGAGAAATCACCAAAAAATCACTAAAAATCACATTTTTTGCGGTTATCAACATATAACTCATAAAGCAAGCTATTTACACGAAAAGTGGCCGATTAGTAAAATAAAGAGGAGAAAATTACCTACAATTTATATCTGTAACATTTTTCTGTAAGGCGTATGGTTTCTACAAAAAACAATGGTAAAATATCAGGAAAATAAGACATTTTTGGAAAACAGCAAAAAAGAACATTAATATATAGTTTTTATTTCTTGAAATTAAAGATTATTGTAAATCCTTATAAAAGAGATCACCTATTACGATGATGACATTATCAAATTCGGGATCTCCTTGTTGCCTTTACGTACAGAGGCTGGTCGAAGGTGTTCACATCTGCTTGTTGATTAATTGATTTGCTCTGTTCTATGGATGCGACTAAAGCTGTATATATTGTATTGTGATCAGATGGTGGAGCGTTTATAGACAAGCAACATAGGTTGTATGAAAGGGAAGACTACTTGTGATTTGCTCCATGAAGCCACTCCATCTTGGAATTCCAGGCACATCTTTCCACTTGCCACAAAGCCAAAGTAGATCTGATAAAGAGGGTAATATTGAATCTGGCGACACGAATAATTGTTTGAGATCCTCAATGTTGATATTCTTTAACCCAAGAGAACGTGTCTTCTCAAAATGTTTTAAGGAAACATCTCCCATCTCACCAATTAGTGGAGCTGGTATTGGTTTCTTTACTCGGACAATTCTTTGATCCGGAGCAATGGCATTTCTAGGAGTAATCAAATGTATTTCTCCCATTGCATGGAAGGTATTATATCCATCCAATGTACGTGTGTTAAAATCAGCGTTGTCATGAACAAATTGATGGAAAGCTTTCGGATCTATTTGTAGTGGTGGCCTCATGATTGCTGACACTTCAAGACGAACAACTTCGGAATAAGAGGCGCAAAATCCCCAGGATGAACAACATCAATCAGTTTTAGCGAACCATATTTCTTATAAAAGAAAGCTGATAGCCCAATTTGTAACGTGGAAAGGAAAGAAGTTGGCCTGACGGCACTAATAACACTGTGTGAAATGGCAACTTTTTTTCCAACCTGTCAGTGCTTGTTCGCTTCTTCTTGACTATTAGTCTTTCCAAGAAAACTTTGAGAACCTCCGGGACAAGGCTTTCATTTTCGTCCATGAAAGAGTGTGGAGCATACGGTATTGATTGTATCTCTTCGATAATTACATCAGCTGCTGTCTCAACTAATCGAAGACGTTCTTCCCGTTCTGACGAACGTCTTTCCATGTACCGCGCTTCAGTCAAAATCTTATGGCCTGTATTTTTGAAACATACGACTATATTCTGTTTGATCTTTGATACGATAATATCTTCCCCATATCTATCCAATAAATGTTGTATTACAGTTCTTCTTTCAGGAATTAAGTTGCCCTCTATCTGAGTTATTAGCTGATCTAATGAAAACTGATATTCCTCGTCATTCCTTTCCATAAAAATTGAAAATGTAATTCATAGCCCTCTGAATCTCTTCAGCATAAGGACCAACGGTTTTCTTTTTATCAGTGTTGGACCTACTAATGTAAAGATTTATCATGGTACTTCAGTCAGAAGCCACCATGTATGTTATCGGCTGGACACTGTTAATAACTGCTGCACCGAAATAATCTCCACGTAGTTGAGCCTGTTTCACAACTGTGTCTTTCATCTCAATTTTCGTGCACCAAATTACATTTATGAGGAGGCAGTCTTTGTTGTGACCTTGCGTAATCTTCAGGAATACCTGTTCCACACACAAAACAATGTGTTTTCCAATGGAAATAGTCAGAGGATGATCTTAATTTTCCTGAAGATGTGCTTGGTTCAGCAGCTTTCTTCAAGTAGGCAGCTATCATTCTTTCATTTATGTAACTTTTCTGGCATGAAACATGTACGCTGACAGATGTTTTACCCGCTAAAACAGCCACCTTCCTATCATTTCTTTTTTTACTAGCATCACGTAAAGTTTCTATTCCTTTTTCCTTGACCACTATCACTACACCTTCACCTAAATCTTTTTCACAAATAAAACACTTATCACTCGACATTGCGTCCGAATTGTTGCGCTATATCTCAACGAAAACATTCAAACATAGCTTCACGTCTTTGAGAGAAAGGGAAATAATACGATCACGGTAGCGAACGTACACAAACTGGAGAATTGAGAACAGTTCGGTGACCCCCCATTCGCCTGTCATGAATTTAAGGGCAGCGGCCGCAAAGGTGGGACGGAGGGGCGGGCCGCAGCCACAGGCAGACGGGCGGCGCGGGCGCGCAGCTGAGTGCACGGTCACAAAGGACAACAAGAAGAGCTGCTTCCATAGTTCGCGAGGTAAACACTTTGAAAGGCAAGGAACTGCTGATGAAATAATCCACCCGAAAAAACATGCAGTTTTTTCTATTTTCCAAAATTTACTGATTTCACCGCTTTTTCAACGCTGTTTTACGTGGAAACCATACGACGTACAAAAAATGTTATAGACATAAATTGTGGGTAATTTTCTCCTCTTCATTTTATTACTGGGCCACTTTTTGTGTAGATAGCTTGCTTTTCAAGTTACAAGCTTAAAACCACTGACAATTGCGATTTTTAGTTGTTTTTTTTTATTATTCCCCATATTTGCCGATGGAATTTTTGTTGGAAAACTTCAGATTCGTATTCAGCACCGAAAAAAAAAAAAAAAAAAAAATACGCCACAAAAACAATTACACCAAATTTTTCGACTTTGCGCCCTTTTTGTGCACGATTTGACTGGACTAATGGGGGTGTGTGTTGTCGTTAGTGTAAGTTATTTTAAGTAGTTTCTAAGTCTTGGAACTGATGACTGCAGCAATTTGGTCCAATCAGTTTACATACATTTGAACATTTCTGTCAGTTTAGTTCATAAACAGTTCTGGCGTTATTGTTGCCGTTTTTTTTTATTTTTTATTATTATTATTATTATGCGATAACGATTTCTTTTCTGTAGATACTGCTCTACATGTTTTTCCGCCTCTGGTGTTCTTCGTTTCTTTATACTATTGGTTTTTTTTTTCATAGCACTAGGCACAGGCTAAGATGCTTATGTGACGTTTATGCGACCAATTGTCCTTTGCCTAGTACTGTGTAGAAATATTCCAATGATAAAAACTTATAAAGTAAAGAAGAAAAATAGCAACAGGCCAATTTCTTTATGTGACAAGCTAAGAAACGTCTGTTCAAAAGGAACAGACATTTCAGAAGGTCCGCAGTTTCATGCATGTTGTTGTTGTTGTGGTCTTCAGTCCGGAGACTGGTTTGATGCAGCTCTCCACAATACCCTATCCTGTGCAAGCCTCTTCATCTCCACATAAGAACGGCAACCTACATCTGTCTGAATCTGCTTACTGTATCCATCTCTCGGTCTCCCTCTGCGGTTTTTACCCCACACACTTCCCTCCAACGCTAAATTCACAATTCCTTGATGTCTAAGAATGTGTCCTACCAATCTATCCCTTCTTTTAGTCAAGGTATGCCAGAAATTCCTTTTCTCCCCAATTCTGTTCAGTACCTCCTCATTAGTTACGCGATCCACCCACCTAATCTTCAGCATTCTTCTGTAGCACCATATTTCAAAAGCCTCAATCCTCTTCCTGTCCGCACTGTTTATCGTCCATGTCTCACTTCCATACAAGGCAACACTCCATACAAATGCCTTCAGAAAGGACTTCCTTAGGCTTAAATCAATATTCGATGTAAACAAATTTCTCTTTTTCAAAAACGCTTTTCTACCCATTGCCATTCTGCATTTTATATCCTCTGTACTGCGACCATCATTTGTTATTTTACTACCCAAGTAACAAAACTCGTCTACCTCCTTTATTGCTTCGTTACCCAATCTAATTCTTTCAGCATCACCTGATTTTCTTACACTGCACTCCATTACTCTAGTTTTGCTCTTGTTAATGTTCATCTTATATGCACCTTTCAGCACACTGTCCATTCCGTTCAATTGCTCTTCCAGGTCCTTTGCTGTCTCTGACAGAATTACTATGTCGTCGGCATAACGCAGTGTTTTTAATTCTTCACCCTGAACTTTAATTCCTTCTCCAAATTTCTCCTTGCTTTCCTTTATAGCTTGCTCAATGTACAAATTGAATAACATTGGAGAAAGGCTACAACCCTGTCTTACTCCATTTCCAACCACTGCATCCCTTTCATGCCCTTCAACTCTGACAACCGCTGTCTGGTCTTTGTACAAGTTGTAAATAAACTTACGCTCCCTATATTTTACTCCTTCTTGCTTCAGAACTTGAAAGAGTTTATTCCAATCAACATTGTAAAAAGCCTTCTCCAAATCTACAAAAGCTAGAAATGTAGGTTTGCCTTTTCTTAATCTATCTTCTAGGATAAGCCGTAAAGGGAGTATTGTCTCCCGAGTTCCTACCTTTCTCCTGAACCCAAACTGATCTTCCCCGAGGTCGGCTTCTACCAGCTTTTCCATCCTTCTGTAAATAATTCGTGTTAATATTTTGCAACCATGACTTATTAAACTGATGGTTCTATAGTTTTCACCCCTGTCTGCACCTGCTTTCTTTGGAATGGGGATTATAACATTTTTCTTAAAGTCTGAGGGTACTTCACCTGTCTCATACATATTACACACCAGGTGAAACAATTTTGTCATGACTGGTTCTCCCAGAGACTTTAGTAGCTCTGACGGAATATCATCTACTCCAGGGGCCTTGTTTCGACTTAGGTCTTTCAGAGCTCTGTCAAATTCTTCTCTCAGTACAGTATCTCCTATTCCATCTTCATCTACATCCTCTTCCCTTCCTACAACATTGTCTCTAAGTTCATTTCCTTTGTAGAGCCCCTCTATATGCATATGAAATTAAATAACCAACTATTCATTGGCAATTTGAAAATTCTGGCGACTTTAGCTACATTTAAAAAGGTGGTTTATTACTTGGTGACGAATAAAAATTTGTTCCCGTCTGGGACTCGAACCTGGGTCCCCCTCTATTAGGAACGTTCGTCTTAACCACTTTTTTCCTTTTTGTTTTCTCTTCCTCTTTTTTTCCCATTTAGCCACCCGTCCAGGCACCGATCTACCGAAGAACAAAGGAAAAAAGGAAAAAAGAAAAGAAAAAGAAAAGTGGTTCAGACGACCGCTTGTGAAAAGCGGAGAGCCGGGATCGAGTCCCGGTCGGTCACAAATCTTCATTTGTCAGAAAGTAATAGACCACCTTCATAAATTCTCCTATAGGCGCCAGAATTCGCGAATTGCGAAGAATAATTGATTATTTAATTTATGTTACTAGTTGGCCTGTGTCTCCTGCTGTAAAAAAAAATGACATACAGATGATAAAAAAACCAAAAACAGCCAACCAGAGGCAACAACACACGTAGAGCACAATCTACAAAAACTGGAAGACTTAATAAAACAAGATATGGTTACTCACAGACAGAAAAAAAGCAAGAACTTTTTATAACCTAAACCGTCAGAAACGTAAAACCGAAATAATCTAGAATATAAACATGTATGTATTGCAGTCCGCTGAAGATGCCTTGAAAATAATGGCGAAACGCTGATCACAAAAGCGTATTTATTTCCTTTGCATAGACTGACCTTATAAACAAATATCTGCACAATAAGATCAGAATGTTTACCGTCTCTGGAGCATGCGACGTATGAGTGTTCATGTGAAAAATGAAATTGCCTACGAGAAAAATTAAAGTAGCAATCGTTTCCTACATTCTGTCCATCTCCTCCCCTTCCCCCCTCCAACCAAGCTCCCTGTTTAACTTGTCTTCCCGCTAACACATCCTCCTACTCATCCTCCTCCTACTCCTATTTCTCCCTGTAACAATGCATACAATCCCTCATGTCTGTCAATCTCATCCTTCCCTTCACCCTGTCATCTTTCCCTGTCTCTGTCCACTTCCTTTTTCACCCTCTATTTATCCATCATCTCTTCTTCCTCTGTCCTCCTCCTCCCTACCTGTATTTCCTTCTCTCTTTCAGTCTCCTATCCCCACAACTTTCCTCCGCCTCTCTAAGGGCGGGATAAAAGATAATGAGAACTATTATTTTTCTCAGAAATGATTTTATTGACATTGGTACTGACAGTTACACACCTTCAGTATAATCACTCCCATTATTTATGGCCCGTTGCCACATGTCCGGAAGGCATTATATACCATCTGCACGTCTGTTTCTCTTTATTTCCCGTATTTACCACACTATGGAGTGTATAATGTCATACCTATGTTGAACTCAGTGATGTCTATATAACCTGGATGTACAACCTCTGACAATAAAGTTCGGTGAGTAGTCCTATAAGATTAACGTAGATGAACTATATTCAACTAATTTCATTGTCGGAGATTGTATAACTCCGGTGTCTGAGCATAGAACCGTGTCTGCACTTTCATATGTTTTACACATGATTTTGCATCGTCTGCCATGTTGTAATGTCAAACATTGCTTGCTTGCTTCTTGTTTGGAAATTTTTGTCAATATGCAATGTAATAGGCTCGTATTGGTGCACTAGGTTTGTAATTAATTAGGTATTAATTTCTCTGTCGCATCTACTTACTTCTGACAAAGCAAATGTTAAGATTTATGCAGTCATAAAACGTATCTTAAATAGAATGGACAAGAGCAGTACAATAAAAAAATAGTTCAGTATTACAGCTATATTTATTTTGTGTGACAGACTATGATGTACTGAGATATACTTCATTTTTATTTAGCTACTGATCAGGCCGCATTAATAGAAAAAAAATTGTTCAAATGTTTGTAAATCTATCGGACCAAACTGCGTGGTCATCAGTCCGTAGCTTACAAACTACTTAAACCTAGGTAAACTAACCTAAGGACAACACACACACACACACCTATGCCCCAGGGAGGACTCGAACCTCTACGGCGATCAACCGCGCGCTCCGCAGCGAGACGCATTAATAGGAAGGAAAGATTCAAATGTTTGTTAAGCTTAAGAGAGTTAACTGCGGGGTCATCAGTCCCTAAACTTACTACTACTTATGAACTATCTTATACTAAAGACGACACAAACATCTATGCCCGAGGGGTGATTCGAACCCCCGACGGGGATCGGCCTCGCGCATCGCAGCATAGCGCCTCAGTGCGCATTAATAGACCCTATATCAAAACGTACAATATATTTTTGTCAGGTAGCTATTTAATATGCACTGCAAACACGCAGGAGATCCGCCTGTGCTTTATTATTATGCCGATAGTGGAAAAACTCCACGGACATTACTCTCGTCACTACATATAATGCCTGAAGTGACACTGTAGTGAATTTTGTTAAGAGGGCGACTCGCCAACGAAATATTTGTATAAACTTCTTGAATTGCTCCTGTATTTTGTTACCTTCGGAATTACAAAAATTCTGTCATTTCATTATAAAACACGGTAAAAGCTTAACTTCGACAGAAGCTACCGAGATTGAAGAAGTATGCTTCAGAGCTCACTTCAGAAAACGGAGTAAGTTCTCCTCTAGTGAGACACCTCTCACGCCGGAGGTTCGAGTCTTCACTTGGGCATGTGTGAGTGTTCGTGTGTGTGTGTGTGTGTGTGTGTGTGTGTGTGTGTGTGTGTGTGTTGTTCTTAGTGTAAGTTAAAGTAGTTTTTAAGTCTAGGTACTTGGTCCAATAGGTTTACAAACATTTGTACATTTGATTTGAGAAACGTCTCTAGTTTTTTTTATACGAAATTAGAGAGTGTTCTTTGCGTTGTGCAACTTCCCCCGCTTTCAGTCAAATTGAATAGATTCTCATGTGAAGAATATTCTCCTACTGGTTTTATTCATGACAATCGGAAAATGTTATCCGAAATTCCGAAAATATTTCCCATTTTATTTATACAGCCCATTATCCATACCATAGGTCGGCCCCAACAGAATAGACCAAATGTTCAAATGTTTGTAATCCTATGGGACCAAACTTCGTTGGTCATCAGTCCCTAGTCATACAAACTACTTAAACTAAGTTAAACTAAGCTAAGGACAACACAAACATCCATGCCCGAGGGAGGATTCAAACTTCCGACGCCGGCCGCGGTGGCCGCGGGGACTGAGGCGCTTCAGTCACGGTCTGCACGGCCACTACGGTCGGGGGTTCGAATCCCCTCTCGGGCATGGATATTTGTGCCGTCTTAGTTCGTAAATAGTTCATAAGTAGTTTGTAAGTTTAGGGACTGATGACCCCGTAGTTAAGTCACATAGACTATACAAACATTTGAACATTTTGAAACTTCCGACGCGGGAGGCCTCGCGATCCGTAACGTGGCGGTCCAGACCACTCGGCTACTCCCACGCGACCAGAATAGACCTACAGATGGTATCGATACTTCCAGAACGTTAGAAAATAGGTTGTAAATGACGAGAACAATTATACTGAAGCTCTGTAAGTACCTCAGTCAGTAAAATGATTTCAGACGAAAATAATACTTCTAATTACTTTTTATCCAGCTCCTGTAGTACGCGTACCAGGTTTGATAGAAATCGATCGAAGAAGATGGTGAACATGCTGATGGTAATTCAATGCACGATCAGGAGAAGTTACTTTTCAGAGATGGTATAGACGGTGTACCAAAAACTGTGCACAGCCTACTCATACTGACCACGTCCAGATGCTGCGACCGTTGATCTCAGACTCTTGTATCTGCTACTGAATTTCTAAATGGCGGAACTCGAGCGGCAGCCAAAATAGCCGGCACCGTGGAAAGTTGAGCAGGTGGCTTGTGCAGGATGTCTGCGAGCTGACACAAGCGCGCGCCCGCGCCCGCGACCACGGCACCAGGGTTTCGGGCCGAAGGCCAACAGGTGGCCGCATCTGCCGGCAGCTTAGCACATTCTTCAGGCATACAGAGGCTGCTTTATGAGATACACGCCGACAGCGCTGGACACATCCTAGAGCGACACCACGTACATCAGCCATCTGGCACACCTGATCACACCCCGTATTCACTGAAGAAGGATCACAATACTCTGCGCAAAGAGCTGACTCAACTTAATGACAGAAACGTGTGTGAAGCCCTTTCTACACGGGAAGTGAGAGCTTACGAGATTACCCATGATGCACTAGTCTCGCCGTCCGCGTACAGTGTAGACGCGTCCACTTGCACAAGTTAGCAGACGGAATAGGATGGATCCTATTCTCACGCGTATGGAAGTGCTTCGCGCATGCGCAGACGACTGAATGGGCAACCCAGCTGACAAACGAAGCCAAGTCGGGAATTTGTTTGAGAATGTGTACTTGTCTCCTGCTCAAGAGCAACGTAGTTTTTCGACTCAGTCGTAAGTATTTTAGGAGGTGATACTATAGAGGAATTGCATTAAAAATTTAATATAACCTTTGTACAATTTTTATTGAATACAGAGATATAGCTGTTAATATGAAATCCAAACAAACGTAGAGCAAATGTAAATCAAGAAAATTTAACTGATTTATCCGTCGGTTCCTGGTAGTACAACATCACACTTACTTAAAAGTACTATTTTGTATATGTAAAATGTAAACGGAATGTTGCCATTATTTACAAACCTACTCGGAAGATACAGGATCACCTGAAATCGGCAAAGGATGCTCGCAAACCGCTGGAAAAAGCAGGAATTTATAGGATTCCGTGTAGCTGTGAAGACGTATACGTGGGTACCACAAAAACAACACTCAAAAAACGACTAGATGAGCACAAGGGAAACTGAAGAAGGGCAGAGATTGACAGATCAGCTGTTGCTGAACATGTTTTTCAATTTGATAAAACTCAGGTTTTAGCAGCCACAAAGGATACCACGAAAGACTGTACAGAGAGGCTATAGAAATTGTAAAACACCCCAATAATTTCAATAGGATGGAGGAGGGCGTGAAACTAAATAAAATATGGATTCCGGTTTTGAAGAAGAAATGTAACAGTCTTCCACCATGGGACGATATTAACGGACGGCGGCAATCGGCAACAACGAATTGCGCGCGCATATCCAAAACATCTGACGTCACACCTCTGCGCGCCAGCCCTCGTAAACGGAGTTTGGCTGCAGTCAGTAGCGAGCCAGGGTGTGCATCGGACATCCAAAAGTGCCACGATCCCCCTTGAAAATGTCCTCCGCAGTCGGGGACGAAACGTTGGGTTTCCATACTAAATCCAGAAGACCACGGCATAATTGCCTGGACATTTTTAGTAATTTTACTTTGTGTATGTTCTACACGTTCATTTTGACTTAATTACCCGGTTTTCGGCTTACTAGGAAACCGGTTATTTAAATAAAAGTCAATATGGTGATCTACCAAGAACCGATGAAAGAATCAGTCAAAATATCCAAATCAGTTTGTTGTACATACCAAGAGCTGTATCTCTGTACCCAACAAAAATTGGACACTCGTTATATGAAATTTTAACTGCAAATCGTCTTTATTACCATCTTCTAAAATATTTGCTATTTTTCCTGAAACATGCTGTAGTTAACAGATGAGATATTTGTTTTTGGTGAGCATTATTTGAAACTTAATCAAAGTGAAAGGTCTATGTATAGACACCTGAGCTTGTTCATCATACACACAAACCGCAGGGGCCGGCCGTGGAGGCTGAGGGGACTGAGGCGCTTCAGTCAGTCTGCACGGCCACTACGGTCGGGGGTTCGAATCCCAGCCTCGGGCATGGATATTTGTGACGTCCTAGTTCGTAAGTAGTTCATAAGTAGTTTGTAAGTTTAGGGACTGATGACCCCGTAGTTAAGTCCCATAAGCTGAACAAACATTTGAACATTTTTGAAACCGCAGGGGCTGGAATTATGTAATCGAATTTTATAATGAGGACGTTACCACGTGTGAGCGACGTAGTTACGCATGAACTGCACGAAAACATTTAAATACAGTTTTACAGTGGTAGTCTAAAACAAAAATGTTTTAATCATCGCAACATATCATACACTTTCGAAAAGTAATTTTAACGCGGCGATTCATTTATTGTAAGTTGACAACAAACGAAGTAGACGCGTGAAGCAGACGACTCAACGAATATGTACCGTTTGAACGCTTCTTTGTAGTTCGACGGTCTATCGCAAGTGGCGCTGCAGCTGACGACGACTTTCTTGTGCGTGTTGCACGTCTCGTATAGAAAGGGCTTAAAGCTCAGGAGCAGAAACAATGTCTTCCATACATCATCATGATTTGTTTTCTGCCCAGAGGCAGGTTTTCATATTGTAACTCTCCATGCTGTCCTGTCGTCCGCAATCTTCTTCAGGTCTGCATATTTTCTACTTCCCTATATGTCGTGTATAAACTTGTATCACTTCCAATCCCCAATGTTCTCCCACAAATTACTCCTTATAAAGCATATATTATTAAACAATGTCGTTTCAGCATATGTGCCATCCAGTTCATCCTTTCTGTTATAATCTCCAGCAGTCTTCTCCTCTCACTAATCTTTTCCATCCCTCTTTCGGTGCTCTTTCTTTCCATCCAGCTTATCCTCTCCATTCTACTCCATATCTACGTGTGAAATGCATCCAGCATTTGTCCGTCCTCTCGCCTCAGTGTCCATGTTTCTGCCCCATAGAGTACCACACTGCAAATGAAACACCTATCAAGCCTTTTCCTCAATTTGTTGTCCAGTTTGCCACATAATAATCTTCTCTTTCTGTTGAATGTCTACTTCGCTGTAACAATACGGGGTTTGACTTCCCGGTGACATCTCGGATCTCCGTACTCCCAAGATATTTAAAAATTCTGACGTTGTTTATGGCTATTTGGTCGATCTAAATATTTGCCATTTTCTTTCTTTTGCCGATCACCAAACTCTTTGTTTTTGTTGTGTTGATCTTCATCCAATAATCAGCACAAGCCCCATTCAGTATATTGTTTGCAGTTTTCTTGCTTCCTGCGACTAACACCATGCCATCAGCAAATCTCAGACATTCTATTCTCTTTCCACTGAGCCGCATAAGCTTGTTGCACTAAACTCTGCCCATTTAACGTGTGGTACTAATTGGCGATCGGCATCACACACTCTTCGAATACCGAACTTGGAATACTACACTCAAGAGCAGAGTACATGCATTCATGGTCGTCGTTAATTTATCCTTTTGGTGGAAGAGGAGGGGAGCGGGGAAGTATCAGAGGGGCGCGGGAAGGGTTGCATAACATCATTCATTTCCTTCCTCCCTCACCCCATCATCTACAGCTCTTTATGCATCTGTGTGTAAGAAATTTGGATGTATAACTTGACGAATGCATGCGGATTATTTGTGGACCAACACGATCGACTCCCAAACAGTTGCTACCTATGTTAAGCAGCATTCAACCCCACCATACAGGCCGAAAGAGGACGGTACTAGGAGAATCCACAAGATCACTAATAATATTGCTTGATTAAGATGAAGACATGTCGCTCTTATCACAGCCAGGACTCTTTCGGAAGTTGAATCGAATCACACGCTGCTGGCAACATAACTGTACTCCAATTTGTCCGAAACTGCCCTGCATCCTGGAACCCCGGAGAAACTCTCTGGATTTCACCAGCCTCGGGTATTCTGGACTATCCTGCACCGCATCCTACAGGAGATGGAAAGTGTGCAGACACTACACAAATGAGGTAAATCTTCATCATGTTGTGACAGTGGTGCGGTATGACAGTTGTTGCTCATGTAGTGTCAAGGTGTCCCATACGTGTCAAAAGCGATTTTTTCGTAAGTTTCCAGTGATAAGTCGTGTGGTAAATTATGTAAAAGACCCTGAATTCTTTTTCCAATCAGTAGGAACGCTTCGTTCCGCCGGATATCTACAGTACTCTCCTGTTAGAATAGGAGAGACCTTCTTCACATACTCTGCGTACAATCGATTTGGTATCCCATAAGATCCAGTGGCCTTTCCTCTGTTGTTGAGTGATTTCAGCTTCTTTTGTACCCCTTGGTCATTTATGTCGATGTTTATCATTTATTTACGATTTAAAGGAGTGCCTTCAGTGCTATCTTCGTCTGTGAAACAGTTTTGGTAAAAGACGTTTAGAATTTCGGACTTTTGTTTATAACTCTCAGTTTCAGAGACAGTGCGGCCTTAGAGTGAACTGTAAGGGTAGTAAATCATAATATAGTAACAGGCAACATAGGAGCGTGCAAATACAATTGTAATGGCCCTGCGAAAAAACATAAAGTGCGACATCCAACCTTCCTACAACTTATCTCACTGTACCTTGAATTCAACTCCACGATATGTCACCCACATATCGTCTATCAGACATGCACACACGCACACAGAAATACAAACACACACGCTCGCGCGCGCGCGCGCGCACTACAGTAACACCATTAATCCCTCCTCCCTCCACCTACAAAGATACGTTCACACAGGCTTTACTTCACTTTTTTGTATATTATTTCCACTGTGTATTTTCCCTTTCTTTTAATGTAATTTACCTACACTCGTAAATTACATTAAAAGGAAGGGAAAAATACAGTGGAAAAATAAATTACCTATGCTCACTACACTCCATGAACCACAGATAATGCCGAGGTGGGATGGCTTGCAAGCCTGAACGATACAGATAGGCTTTGCCAAGCTGTTGTTCCAAATCAAGAGGAAATTACAGTCCTGACGTATTCTGAGGATATGCAGCTTTACTGTATGAATATATGATGATGGCACTCTCTCTGGTGAAATATTGCGGAGGTAAAATAGTCCCCATTCGGATATCCGGATGTGAACTACTCAGGAGAATGTCATCACGAAAGACAGCACTGACATTCTACGGATCAAAGTGTGGAATGTTAGCTCCATTACTGGGGTAGGGATGTTACAATAATTTAAAAAGGGGAATAGAGAGCTTAAGCCTAATTAAGGTGGATATTAATGAAGTTCGGTGGAAAGATGAACAGGATATATGCTCAGGTGAGTACGGTGTTATAAATATAAAATCGGTTGCGGGTATCACCTGAATGGGTCAAGTAATTAATAAGAAAACATGATGCGGGTAAACTACTATGAAAAGCACAGTGATCGGTTTATCGTAGTCAAGATAGAAACGAAGACAACACCGACTTCATTAGTACAAGTTGACATGCGAACAAGTACTACCGATGTTGAGGAGAAACGTATTAGGAAGCAAGGGATATCAATTAAGGGAGAAGTAAACTTGATTGTAATGAGGAACTAGAATTCGGTACTGAGAAATGAAGGGAAGGAAAAATAGTAGGTGAATGTGGACTGCGGAAACGGAATGAAAGAGAAAGTCACCTGGTAGAATGTTACAGAGAACTTGATTATAATAGGAACTTGGTTTAAGAATCATTAAAGAAGGTTGTATACGAGGAAGAGACCAGGAGACATAGATTTTATAATGGTAAGACACAGATTTCATAACTAGGTTTGAAACTGTAAGACATACCCGGGAGCAGAAATGGACTCTGACCATATCTTACTGTAGAGTTAAACTGAAGAAACTGTTGAAAGGAGGAATATAAGCAGATAGGACCTACATAAATTGAAGGAACCTGAGGTTCTAACGAATTTCACAGGTCGCTTTACGAAACAAATGAAAGAAACGGGGTGACGTAACACAGTCGAAGATGAATGGGTTGTTGTTGTTGTTGTTGTGGTCTTCAGTCCGGAGACTGATTTGATGCAACTCTCCACCCTACTCTATCCTGAGCAAGCCTTTTCGTCTCCTCATAAGAACGGCAACCCACATCCAATTGAATCTGCTTACAAAACGCGTCTCTTGGCCTCCCTCTGCGATTTTTACCCCACACACTTCCCTCCAATGCTAAATTTACGATTCGTCGATGTCTAAGAATGTGTCTTACCAAGCGATCCCTTCTTTTAGACAGGGTATGCCAAAAATTCCTTTTCTCACCAATTCTGTTCAGTACCTCTTCGTTAGTTATGCGATCTACCCACCTAATCTTCAGCATTCTTCTGTAGCACCACATTTCAAAAGCCTCTATTCTCTTCCTGTCCGCACTGCTTATCGTCATGTTTCACTCCCGTACAGGGCAACACTCCACACAAATGCCTTCAGGAAAGACTTCCTTACCCTTAAATTAATATTCGATGTTAGCAAATTTCTCTTTTTCAAAAATGCTTTTCTTCCCATTGCCACTCTGCACTTTATATCCTCTGTACTGCGACCATCGCATGTTATTTTACTACCCAAGTAACAAAACTCGTCTTCCACCTTCATTGTTTCGTTACCTAATCTAATTCCTTCAGCATCGCCTGATTTTCTAAGACCGCATTCCATTATTTTTGTTTTGCTCTTGTTAATGTTCATTTTATACACTCTCTTGAACACACTATCCATTCCATTCAACTGCTCTTCCAGGTCCTTTGCTGTCTCTGACAGAATTACAATGTCATCGGCAAAACGCAATGTTTTTATTTGTTCCCCCTGAACTTTAATCCCTATTCCAAATT
This sequence comes from Locusta migratoria, assembly GCA_026315105.1. NCBI lineage: Eukaryota > Metazoa > Arthropoda > Insecta > Orthoptera > Acrididae > Locusta > Locusta migratoria. The sequence goes on from CM048747.1 coordinate 275,708,700, forward strand.
TTTCCTTGCTTTCCTTCACCGCCTGCTCGATGTACAAATTGAATAATATCGGAGAAAGGCTACAACCCTGTCTTACTCCCTTCCCAACTGATGCTTCCCTTTCATGCCCTTCGAGTCTAATAACTGCTGTCTGGCTTTTGTACAAGTTGTAAATAACTCTCCTTTCCCTGTATTTTACCCCTGCTGACTTCAGAATTTGAAAGAGTGTATTCCAGTCAACATTGTCAAATGCTTTCTCCAAATCTAGAATGTAGGTTTGCCTTTCCTTAATCTATCTTCTAAGATAAGACGTAAAGTGAGTACTGCCTCCCGGGTTCCTATGTTCCTCCTGAATCCTAACTGATCTTCCCCGAGGTCAGCTTCTACCATATTTTCCATTCTCCTGTAGATAATTCGTGTTAAAATTTTGCAACCATGACTTATCAAACTGATGGTTCTGTAATTTTCACACCTGTCTGTGCCTGATTTCTTTGGAATGGGGATTATTACATTTTTCTTAAAGTCTGAGGGCATTTCACCTGTCTCGAACATCCTACACACCAGTTCAAATAGTTTTGTCGTGGCTGGCTCTCCCAGAGAATTTAGTAGCTCTGAGGGTATGTCATCTACTCCTGCGGCCTTGTTCCGACCTAGGTCTTTCAGGGCTCTGTCAAATTCATCTCTCAGTATAGTATCTCCTATGTCATCTTGATTTACTTCCTCTTCCTTCCTACAACATCGTCTCTAAGTTCATTTCCTTTGTAGAGCTGCTCTATGTACTCTTTCCACCTTTCAGCTTTGCCTTCTTTGCTGAGAACTGGTTTCCTATCTGAGTTCTTGATATTCGTAGAGTTGCTTTTCTTGTCCCCAAATGTCTCTTTTATTTTCCTGTAGGCGGTATCTACTTTTCCCTTTCTTATTCATTCTTCTACAGATTTGCATTTACTGCTTAGCCATTTTGCACTTCCTGTCAATCTCATTTTTTAGTCGTCTGTAATCCATTTTGTCTGTTTCATTTACTGCATTTTTATATTTTCTCCTTTCGTCAATTAAATTTAGTATTTCCTGTGATATCCAAGGATTTTTTGTAGGTCTTGCCTTTCTACCTATTTTGTCCTCTGCTGCCTTCACTATTTCATCTCTCAATGCTACCCATTCCTCTTCTACTGTTTTATTTTCCCCTGTTTCTGTCAATTGTTGCCTAAATCTCCCTCTAAAATTCTCCAGAATGTCACTTTCCTTCAATTTATCTAAGTCCCATCTCCTTATTTTCCTACCTTTCTGCAGTTTTTTCAGCTTCAGCCTACAGTTCATGACTAACAAGTTATGGTCGGAGTCTATCTGCCCATGGGTACGTCTTGCAGTTTATAACCTGGTTCCGGAATCTATATCTTACCATTATAAAATCTATCTGATACCTTCCGGTGTCTCCTGGTCTCTTCCACGTATACAACCTTCTTTTGTGATTTTTAAACCACGTTTTTGTTACGATTAAATCATGTTCCGTGCAAAATTGTATCAGGCGACTTCCTTTTTCATTCCTCCTGCCCAGTCCATATTCACCTACTTTTTTTTCCTTCCCTTCCTTTTCCTACTACCGAATTCCAGTCCCCCATCACAATTAAGTTTTCCTCTCCCTTAACTATCTGAATAATTTCCTTTAGCTCCTCATATATTTCTTCGATCTCCTCATCATCGGCAGAGCTAGTTGGCATATAAACCTGTACTACTGTTGTCGGTGTTGGCTTCGTATCTATCTTGACAATGATAATGCGATCACTGTGTTGCTCATAGTAGTTTACCCGCATTCCTATTTTCTTATTCATTATCAGCCCTACTCCTGTGACACCCCCAACTGATTTTGTATTTATAATCCTGTACTCACCTGACCAGAAATCCTGTTCATCCTGCCACCGAACTTCACTAATCTCCACTATATCTAACTTCAGCCTATCCATTTCCCTTTTTAAATTTTCTAATTTTCCTACCCGATTAAGGGATCTAACATTCCACGCTCCGATCCGTAGAATGCCAGTATTGTCTTTCCTGATGACAACATCCTCCTGAGTAGTCCCCGCCCGGAGATCCGAATGGGGGACTATTTTAACTCCGGTATATTTTACCCGAGAGGATGCCATCATCATATTTTCATACAGTCCTCGGGAAAAATAACGTCTGTAGTTTCCCCTTGCTTTCAGCCGTTCGCAGTAGCTGTGTGGCAAAGCCACATTAGCTGATGTTACAAGGCCAGCTCAGTCAATCATCCAGACTGCTGCCCCTGCAACTACTGAAAAGGCTGCTGCCCCTCTTCAGGAACCACGCGTTTGTCTGACCTCTCCACAGATACCCCTCCGCTGTGGTTGCACCTACGGTACGGCTATCTGCATCGTTGAGGCACGCAAGCCACCCCACCTCGGCAATGTCTGTGGTTCATGGGGATGGGATGAATGGGTAGCTTTAAGAAATGAAATAGTAAAGGCAGCAGAGGACCAAACAGGTAGAAAAGTAAGATCTACAAAAAAGTTCTTGCATATCACCGGAAATATTGAATTTAATTGATGAAAGGAGAAAATATGAAAATGAAGCAGGTAAAACGGAGTACGGACAACTAAAAGATGAGATTGACAGAAAGTGTATAATGGACACATTCAAGTCTGTAATAGAATGTATAACTAGGGGAAAATAGATACCGCCTACAGGAAAATAAAACAACTGGGAACACTAGAAGCAGCTGTATGAATATCAAGAGCTTAGGTGGAAAATCAGTTCTGACCAAAGAGGAAAGCTGAAAGGTGGAAGGAATACCCGGAGGGACTCTACAAAGGAAATGAACTTCGTGACAATTTTGTAGGAAGGGAAGAGGAAAGAGATGAACATGAAATAGGAGATACTATAATGCGAGAAGAATTTGACACAATACTAAAAGACCTAAGTTGCAGTAAGGCCTGGGAGCAGACGACATTTCCTCACATCTACTAAAGTCTCTGGGAGAGCTAGCGATGACAAAACTATTTCACCTGATGTGTAAGATGTATGAGATATGCGAAGTGGTAGATGAGTTTTGTTCGTTGAACTTTAAAATACTCTTAACTTATGATGGTCGCAGTACGGAGGATATGAAATGTAGAATGGCAATGGGAAGAAAAGCGCCCCTGAAAAAGATAATTTGTTAACATCAAATATTTATTTGTTAAGCAGGCTTTTATGAAGCCATTTATTTAGAGTGTTGTCTTGTACATCAGTGAAAGATGGACGATAAATAGTTTAGACAGGACAAGGATAGATGCTTTTGAAATGTGGAGCTGGAAAAGAATTCTGAAGTTTAATGGGGAAATAGCTTAACTTATGATGAGGTACTGAACAGAATCGGGGAGAAAAGAAATTTCTGGCATACATTGACTAAAATAATGGCTCGATTAGTAGGACACTTTCTTAGACACTGAAGGGAAGTGTGTGGGGTAAAAACTGCAGAGGGAGACCCAGACACGAATACGGTAAGCAGGTTCAAACAGATGTGGGTTGCCATTCTTGTGAGATGAAGAGGCGTTCTCAGGACAGAGTAGGGCGGATAGTTGCATCAAACCAGTCTCCGCACTAGAGTTCACAACAATCAGAACAATAGTCGTTTCCATTTATTTATTCCTGGGCGAAAAAGACCCAGTTGTTTAGCGCGTAGATTCCCGTGACACCTCAATCACTCCTCCTTCTTGACTCAAATAGTAAAATTAATAAGAAAATAATAAAAACACAGCGTATTTTATTCTAATACTTACGCGAAGTGGAATATTATCTTAGCAGAGTTGCATAGGTACGTTTTAATTAAATAAAAAAATCAATCTTTTTTATGAGATTATTTATTTCACTAGTAACATAATGTACTTGAATTCAGAATACAGATAAAAAACAAATTTAGAAACAGAACGTTGTCTCAAAAATGAGAATTAATATTTAATGCAAGACAAAACAAGGTTGACTGGACTATTTCAAAGAAAAATATTTATTGCAACCAAGACGCCTTGTTCCTGTACGTAACAAAAGTTTCAACCGAAATGCAAGTTTATTGAGTAATTTTACAATTGAAACGGAGTCTGCAGTTCTCTGTCAGGTCCTGAGGGCGCACGGTCACGGTCGTCTGTTACTGCGGTCCTCTGGCTGGACCTCAGCAGGTGTGAGGACTCAGTCCCTTCAATTTTCCCTCTCGTCTTCCCCACCGCATTGTGGAGTCGGAAGAGGACGAGAAGCCCGATGCTCTTGTGCTGCCTGGCACCGCACGTTCTCGTGCCGTCAGTTATCGTGGTTACCGATGCCACCACACGTCTGGCGTCGTGTTGTCGTGAACTACACTGATCTTGGGCCACTCTTTAGTGAGCAAGCCAGTGTTGAATCGGGCGATCTGAAATTGAACGATACATTTTCTATGTCTCAATGAAATCGGTTTATTGGCTAACAGTATGAGCGCCTGACTCCGAATAAATCCTGTTAAAACAGCACATATATACACTACTGACCATTAAAATTGCTACACCAAGAAGAAATACAGATGATAAACGGGTATTCATTGGACAAATATATTATACTACAACTGACATGAGATTTCTTTTCACGTAAGGGTAACCGCAGCCATGGTCTCTGAGCTGATAGTCCATGCTGCTACAAACGTCGTCGAATTGTTCGTGCAGATGGTTGTTGTCTTGCAAAGGTCCCCATCTGTTGACTCAGGGATCGAGACGTGGTTGCACGATCCGTTACAGCCATACTGATAAGATGCCTGTCGTCTTGACTGCTAGTGATTCGACACCGTTGGGATCCAGCACGGCATTCTGTATTGCTCTCCTGCACACACAGATACCATATTATGCTAACAGCCATACTGATAAGATGCCTGTCGTCTTGACTGCTAGTGATTCGACACCGTTGGGATCCAGCACGGCATTCTGTATTGCTCTCCTGCACCCACAGATACCATATTATGCTAACAGCCATTGTATCGCGACCAACGCGAGCAGCAATGTCACGATACGATAAACCGCAATCGCGATATGCTACAATCCCACCGTTATCAAAGTCGGAAACTTGATGGTACTCATTTCTCCTCCTTACACGAGACATCACAACAACGTTTCACCAGGCAACGCCAGAAACTTCTGTTTGCATATGAGAAATCGGTTGGAAACGTTGCAGGTGTCGCCACCGGCGCCAACCTTGTGTGTTTATAAGAAAGGAAAGAGAACTGACCCACACAATCACAGGCCAATATCGTTGACATCAGTTTCATGTAGAATTTTAGAGCATATTCACAGTTAGAATATAGTAAATTTCCTTGAAACGGAAAAGCTTCTTTCTATGAATCAGCACTGGTTTAGGAAACATCGTTCATGTGAAACTCAGCTTGCCCTTTTCTCACATGACATCTTACGAGCCATGGATGAAGGGCAACAGGCGGATTGTATTTTTCTCGACTTCAAAAAGGCATTCGACGCGGTGCCACACAGCAGACTGCTAACGAAGATACGAGCTTATGGAATAGGTTCACAGATTTGTGCCTGGCAGAAGACTTCCTAAGTAATAGAACGCAGTACGTTGTTCTCAACGGCGAATGTTCATCAGAGACGAGTATATCGTCGGGCGTGCCCCAGGGGAGTGTGATAGGACCGCTATTATTTTCTATCTATATAAGTGATTTGATGGACAGAGTAAGCTGTAATTTGCGGCTGTTTGTTGATGATGCTGTGGTGTATGGGATGGTGTCGTCGTTAACTGACTGTAATAGCATACAGAATGACTTAAACATAATTTCTAGTTGGTGCGAAGAATGGCAGCTAGCTCTCAATGTAGAAAAATGTAAGGTGATGCGCATGAGTAGGAAAAACAATCCTATAGTGTTCGAATACAGCATTAGTAGTGAACTTCTTGACGCGTCGTTCAAATATCTAGGCGTAACATTGCAGAGCTATATGAAATGGAACGAACATGTAAGAAGGACAGTTGTAAGGCGGACAGCCGATTTCGGTTTATTGGGAGAATTTTGGGAAGATGTACTTCACCTGTAAAGGAGACCGCGTATAAAACGCTTGTACGACCACGCCTTGAATATTGATCAAGTATTTGGGACCCGTTGCAGATCAGTTTAAAGAAAGACATAGAGGCACTTCAAAGGCGAGGAGCTAGGTTCTTTACTGGTAGGTTCGACCAATGCGCGAGTGTCACGGAAATGCTCCTGTAACTCAATTGGAGATCGCTGGAGGAAAGACGACGTTCTTTTCTTGAATTTCTCTTGAGGAAATTTAGAGGGCCGGAATTTGAAGCTGAGTATAGTACGATCTTGCTGCCGCCTACTTACATTTCGCATAAAGATCACAAAGACAAGATAAGAAAAATTAGGGCTCGTACGAAGGCATATAGGCATTCTTTTTTTCCTCGTTCTATTTGGGATTGGAATAGGAAAGGAAATGCCTAGTAGCGGTACAATGTACCCTCCGCCACTCACCTTACAGACAATTGCGGAGTATGTATGTAGATGTAGATGAATGCTCTGAAAAGCTAATCATTTGCATATCACAGCATCTTCTTCCCGTCGGTTAAATTTCGCGTCTTTAGCACGTCATCTTTGTGGTGTGGCATTTTTAATGGCCAGGAGTATATAGCCCTGACGGCTGTACTGAAGAGACACCCAATCTCGCTATCTCTGTGATCATCCGTACCAAGCTTCTGCAGTTTGTAGTACTGCCAAACAACATAACCATTTCTGTGATTGTAAACTCACCCTCCATCAAAATGTTCAAATGTTTGTAGTGCTTATGGGACTTGACTACGTGGTTACCAGTCCCTGAACTTACAAACTACTTATGAAGTAGGTAATACTCAAGACGGCACAAACATCCATTCCCGAGAGTGGATTCGAACCCTAGACAGTAGTGGCCGTGCAGAACGTGACTGGCGCGCCGCAGACCGCTCGGCCACTGCGGCCGGCAGCCTTCATCACGAAGGGTCAAAGTTGTAATGCATGTACACATATGAGGCTATGAGTGACAGAGTGGACTAACCCACAAAAAATGTCATTTTTTTTTTTCCGGAAGTACAATCCTTAAAACCAAACCTACCGACTGCATAGTGGACTGAGCAACATTTTGCAAACGATTGCTAGATGGCGACACGGCACAGAAGTTGTTTTACCATCCTGCATGTGGCGCACACTGCTGGAAGCAAAGTGGACTATCTGTGGTTAGTCCACTTTGCTGCTAACCAGAATATGTGGCATAATAAGCGACAGCAAATCCAAAGAGACGATTGTGCTGTTCTGATGTGCTGTTTGTGAATATTTACCCAAAATTTGCAGAAGCGTGAATAGCTGATATAAATGTATCTCAAGGTAAGTGCTGTTATTAATAATTACATTTTCATGTGAAAGGGAAGACAATGCATAATATTCATTGTACAAGTCAGGCTTTCTGAACGAAGTTATCCTACCACATGTTAGATACATCTACATTTCCATGGGGTTCTCTGCAAATCAAATTTAAGTGCCTGAGTAAAGCATTTAATAGAAATTAGTAATAGCTACAACATTAATGTATAATGCATTTGCAGAGATATCAGAACCGGAACCTTTTGAAACGTCTCGATCAGATTTTGTGCCATCTAATGACTATGAATCTGTTGAGGAAACCGGGCTAGATACTTCCAAAACAGCTAAAGCTAAAGAAACGAGTTCATGCGCTAGAAAAATGGAAACGACATGTGAACAAAAGAAAACGATGTCCTGGTCAAGAATACAAAACTCAATCAAATAAGGTTGTCATTGTAAAGACTTTTAAGCCACGTATATGCGCGTGCAGTAGGAAATTCCATATTTTGATCGCATGCGAACGTCAAAAGGAATTGCATCAACATTTGTAGTCTTTGGGCACCTGTGATTTACAAACAGCTTACCTGTTTGGCTTGATTAAGGTAATTAACAAATTGCGCACTAACTCTATAAATCCTGTCAGGGACAGGGAGAAAATCAGTCAGTATTATGTATCTGTTGTACCTCGTAGTGAGCACCAGGTGTGCCAGTCATTCTCTCAAGCTGTGTTTCAGATTTGTACATATTCTGTTTTTGTGGTGTTAGGCAAAATATCCTCGAAATATTTTTAACACTAATAAATGTATAAAAATAATATGGAATTTGTTTCAGCTATCTGCTGGTAGATTGAATAGGCTATTGAAAAATAAATCGCAGGGAGCACCTTCCCCTCGCGACCGTCGCGGAAGACGCCAAATAAGACACCTGACGAGATGAAATGCGAGATGAAATCGTTTATTGAGAGGTTTCCGTGCTATGAATGCAATTACAGTAGAGAAATGAGCAACCACGGAAAATACCTATCACCGGATTTAAGTATGGGGAAAATGTATGAATTGTATAAAATTGAAACAAAAAAACTCTGTACCGTATTTTATTTTTAGAGGGATCTTTAATACAGAGTTCAATTTACACTTTCATCCGCCAATTACAGACTCTTGCAAGAGGTGTGATCTTTTCAATGTTCAAATAAACGCACCAGATGACGAACGAAGGAAACAGCTAGAAATTTTAAAGGGGTTACATCTAAGAAAGCCTACAAGTACTAGAGACGGCTTAAAACGTGACACTGAAATTACAACAAATGGTGTTTCTGTAATATGTTTTGACTTAATGAAAACTTTAGCAACACCTGTATTAACCATTGGCATTTGTTATTACAAGAGGCAGTTGTGGCCTACTGTTTCAACATTCTCGATATGGGTACGAAATAAATCATGCATGTTCACATGGGATGAAACCGTCGCATCCAGAGGTCCTCAATGGATAGGATCATGCATATTGTATTACGTTAAAAACATTCACACTTTAAACAAATTAATTATGTATTCTGACCAATGCGTCTACAATTCCGTCAGTGTTATGAAATTACTTTTGTACATTTCCAGATCGCCGGCCGCGGTGGCCAAGGAGACTGAGGCGCTCCAGTCACGGTCTGCACAGCCTCTATGGTCGGGGGTTCGAATCCCCCCTCGGGCATGGATATTTGTGCCGTCCTTAGTATTAGTTAGTTCATAAGTAGTTTGTAAGTTTAGGGACTGATGACCCCGTAGTTAAGTCCCATAATTTGATTTCCAGATCTGAGTGTGGATGAAATAAATCACAAATTTCTAGCCAGTGGTCTTATAGAAAAGGAAAAAAGTTTCATCCGCACATTTTCGTATCTTCAGATTGGCATTCAGTAATACAAAATGCTAGGAAGAAATATCCATTCATGGTGATTCAAATGACCCGGTCTGACTTTGTTTCCACCAAGGTACTTGAACAAAGCATTACGAGCAGGAACCCACGTAACATATCAACATCCTAAAACAGCAAAGTGAACTAACCCACATAAAAAAGGACACATTAGGTATTATTAAGTCATGTCTTGGCACTTTTATATACCCTGACTCACTTTCTAACATGCCGCAGTGGCTTGAGATAGTAATATCTGAAAGTAAAATAATTATGAGCCACACAAATGGCATGCAATAATCAAACCCATTTTCTTACATTTCTTCCGAATTGGGTTTGTTCACTCTGCCGGTCATAGGCTGATATGCAGGTGTATTGTTTTAAAGTATGAGGCACATCCAAACGGTAAGCTTCTTTTTTTCTTAAAAAAACAAAGACACCATAGTTACAGGAATAACTTTATTGACAGCACATTGAGCAATGTTTGAGTTATTTTTCGACAGGGTCACCAAAAGAGTTGATACACATGCTGTATATTATGAGATCAAAGTTTGTATTTCTTTGTCGCTGAAGTCAGCCGCCTGTGAATGGAACCTGTGGCTCACAGACGTCTTCAGCTCGTCGTCTTTGTCTTAACGTTGGCCAGAGGATAGCAATTTTGTGGGGTAAAAGAAAAGATGGACACCTCTGGGAGCAAGATCAGGACAGTTTGCTGGAAGATGAAACAACTCCCAGCCGAATTTCTGCAAAACATTGCTGTGCGCCGAGCCGCGTGGGACAGTATGTCGCCGGCCGCAGTGGCCGAGTGGTCTGCGGCGCGCCAGTCACGGTCTGCTCCGCCGCTCCGGTCGAGGGTTCGAATTCCCCCTCGGGCATGGATGTTTGTGCCGTCCTTAGTATAAGCTAATTCAAAAGCAGTTCGTAGGTTTAGGGACTGATGACCCCATAGTTAAGTGCCATAAGCTCTGCAAACATTTGAACATTTGATTTTTGAAAGTATGTCATGGAGCAGCTCAACACCTGCAGTAAGCATTACACGCGTCCTGTTCTGAATGCCACGTCGCAGTTTCCGCATTGTTTACAGAAACGGTCAGCGTTTTGACAATAACTAAGAGCTGAAGACAACTGCCACACACTAGTTCCGTTCACAGGCGACAGGCTTCTATGACACACGAATAGAATCAAAAATGTTTCGAAAAATATGTAATAGAAAAGTTGATCCCTCGATATGACAAGCGTATCAATTCCTCTGGTGACTATATCGGAAAACAGTTCAAGTAGTTGCCAATAAAATTTTTCATGTAACTATGTTGTCTTCGTTGAAAAAGAATTTACTTACTGATGATGGTCATACAGTGACTGAAATCTACATCTATTATATAAAAATGAATGTTTGTTTGTTAGTCTTTTTGTTCGTATTTTATGCACGGCCGTACCGTACCTCCGACTGCGTTAAACGTTTTTCAACTCATTGCTTACACTCGCGCGAAGGTTACAGGCGTACTAAAATTAACTTCGTATGGTGCATGGCGGAGAGTACTATACAATTAGTTAATTCGTTTCTTTCGCCTTCAAGCTGAAACGGCTGGATGGATATGAATGAAATTTGGAACAGAGGTAGCTTATACCGTGATTAATACATGAGCTACCTTTCGTAAGCCACCGCATGGTGCGTAGCAGAGGGTACCTTACAGTGGGTTACTATGTTTGCTACTCCTTCATATTGAAAGGGATGGACAGATTTTAATAAAATTTCGAATGCAGATAGCTTATGCCCTGAATTAATGCATGGGATACTTTTGTTAAGCCCCCGGAGATGCATGGCGTTGGTTACATTACAACAAACATCCAAATTGTTTGACTGGTTGCCATGAAAGTCAGCACATAAACGTATGTTTCTATGAAGGAGATTTTTATAATCTGTAAGCCAGTGAATTTAGCATGTCGGAGGGTACTTTGCGACTTTGACACCGTTTGACCAGTCAGCATGAAACTTGGCGCATATATGTATGTTTTCATATGTAGGAGGAAGAGGAGTGGGTGGAAGAGGAGACGGACAGAAAGGAGAGGGAGGAGACAGAGGGGAGAAGAGGAGAATGAGAGGGAGCAGACGCGATAGCCAGAGACGGGAGCGAGAGATGAACTGATAAGAGGGGGAGAAGAAACGCACAAAAGGAGGAGAACTTAAGTAACTTTTATAAAAAAGAAAATTAGTTTGCAAAAGAGCACTTCACCATCACAGCAGCCATCGGCTCTATTAGATACACCAGGGTAGCTTTAAATAAAGTTCTTATCAACACTATCTAGGCTGAAAACCAAAGAGAAGCGTCATTAAAAATCTTAAGTGTATTACCTGTAGAGATGGACTCCAACACGGGAAAGCTCGGAATCTGTTCGATTTTCCAATCAGCCTTCTAGCTAGTGACTTTTGTTTGAACTATTCCAGTGAAATGGCCTAATAATGAAATATGGACTGAATATCTTCTACGATGTATAACATTAAAAATTAATAAACGATCAAAGAATTGCAATCATGGTTATGTCTAGTTTGTTGGTACTGCGATGTACCAACTTCGAAGACGGGTGTTGTCACTTTAATTTATTCTGGCGGTAAAAATTATAGTTAATCGCGAATTATTTCGGTTTTTACGCATTTAAGACTCCATTAACTTTCTTCCTTGTTTCATCGGGATATTTTATTATTTTAACCTAATTAAAATCTGGCAACGTATTAACCAATTATTCTAGTATGTGCAAAGGGATTAAATTGCTCACTGGCAAACCAGTTGGTAAATCATAACAGTATGTCGTAAACGAAATATTGTACTGGGTTCAGTAAAATAATAATATATTTTCGAGAACAACACTTTTTCTATCGCCTGCCAATTTCTTAATTCTGGAATAAATGTTTGTATATTCTTACATAAAGGTATTGTACGACAAATAATATTGCATATTTGTCCAAACACAATAGGAGATTATACAGTCCTATGATTTATCCCTATTTTCCTCAGTGTTTCACGTAACTGTAAAATTTTATGCAGAGACGTAGTTTGTTCTTGAGCGTAGTTCGTAGTTTCTTGCACGAATCTTTCTCCCTTGCACTAGCGAGTCAAAAGTTACGTGCTTGTTCAAACTAGCTGGATACTGCATCGATCTCTGCGGCGTATCGGAAATTGTAGAGCCCGTTCGAATGCGAGTATCGTTTGCCCAGCCTTATTCATTTGACAGATGTTCGTCACAGACGGAAGACATAAAACAGTTATCATTGTGCAACGTGCAATTCACTCTTAAATTCCTGGAAGACAGCCCACCGCATCCGTAGCAGAAAACTGACGACAGAAATTTTGTAAAGAGACCTTGCGGCAATGAAATCTGCCTTTTTTTTTATGGCTTCCTTCCAAGCTCGTGTATCTTTTAATCATTCTCTCTACTTGTGTGTCTATTATCCAAGAACTTAGTAAAAGAAACACATTTTGTGCAACATTGGATGAAGAAAGCGTCGCTTTCAGCCCAGTTACGGGTTTTAATGAACCTCTCGACTTCGAAGAGCTGGTAGAAGCACAACTAACGTTTGTTTATTACGCAATTCAAACTGAGTGACTTAACTCTCAGACATGTTGAAAGTTACGAGCAAGTAGTCCGTCGCATGATACGCCTCAGATGCTGGTTATTTCTGTGAGCAACCTAACGATCCAACGTCGCAGAAGTAAGGCACTGGAATCGCATTCAGGACTACGGCAATTCAAACCCCATTCACACCATCCAGAATAGAGTTTCAGGAGTATTTCTCCCTTGTTGCTTGCGAAAAGTGCCGGGCTCCCTTTGCAGTCACTTTTAGTCCGTTAACGTCATTTTTTTATTCCGTCTTTTTCCTAATCGAGTTTGCACTCCGTCTCTAATGACCTGTTCTGCGGGACGTTGAACTCTGATCTTCCTCTTGTGTTTGTCAGATGGCCATCATAACAAGTCATTTGTATATACAACGTCTACACTCTCAGAAGGCAAGGACGTAGGTAGTGTATTAATTCATTCTATTGGTGAATATAGATACTGAAAATGGTAACAAGATTATTTTTAGACCTGTCCTTTCACTTCCCTTATTAGATTTTATTCCTCACACTTAACTTCGAATTCTTGAGGAACAACATTTTAAATCTTACCACCGTAGCTATGAGCAAATAAATGTATAACAACAAATAAATAAACTGGTATATCCTGTCAAGTGTTTCAAAGAAATATGGAAGATGTTGCGAACAAGAGAGGAGCAGACATTGGAAATGATCATCATCTTGTTATCGCCCAGTTCCGTATAAAAATAGCGGAAGTCCACCAAAAGTTCAACACTCGGCACAAGACGTTTGATGTTGGCAAGCTAAAAAATCAGCAGACATTGGAACAATTTCAACTGGATCTTAGAAACAAATTTCAGGTATTGGACTTCGAGACAGACAAGAATGTAAAGACTATATGGACCGAGGTGAAGAACATCTTTGTGGAAACAAGTGAGAAGCAGCTAGGGTACAAGAGCTGCGGAAAAATGTATAGCCGCCCACAATGGCCGAGAGGTCTGCGGCGCGCCAGTCACAGTCTGCACGGCCGTTACGGTCGTGGGTTGGAATCCCCCCTGGGGTATGGATGTTTGTGTCGTCTTTAGTATAAGCTAGTTCATAAGTAGTTTGTAAGTTTAGGGACTGATGACCCCGCAGTTAAGTCCCTTAAGCTTGACAAACATTTGAAAGAATGGATATTTGACCAGACGTGGGACAAGATAAATCACAGGAAGGAGATAAAGGCCAAGTTAAACACCTGCAAAACTAGGCAGCAGAAGGCTCAAACACAAGTAGACTATTCGACAGCTGATAGGGGAAGTAAATAGGAGTGTGCGAAAGAATCATAGGAGGTGGATTGATGAGCAGGCAAAAAAAAAAAAAAAAAAAAAAAAAGTGGATACAAAGGAGTTTTATGGCACGCCAAAGATGCTTTCGAAGAAAGGCTGTAATAAAACTAGGCCTGTGAAGAGCAAGATAGGCGTGCGAACAACAACTAAGTAGATGGAAGGAACACTTTGTGGAGGTTTTTAATAGAGAAGTTGGAATGGAAAGAGAGCTGTAAAGAGAACATGAAGAGCAAGAAAAAGAAGAAGAAAATGACCCTGGCATCAGCCTTGACCTAGTGCAGTTGAAAAACGGAAAGACACCAGGTCTGAACAATGTTCCAGTGGAAGTACTGAAAGCAGACTTAGATTCTACAGTCAAATTGCTGCACCCGCTGTTGGAGAAAATATGGAAAGAGGAGGAAATAACGACCGACTGGAAGAAGGGGCGGATAGTCAAATTTCCGAAAAAAAATGGATACAACAAACTGCAACAAATGGAGGTGTGTCGCCTGCTCTCCATTCCAAGAAAAGTACTGTCGCGAGTCATTCTGAATCGTATAAAGGACTCAGTAGAAAGAAGGCTTCGAAAGGAACAGGCGGGAGTTAGGCAACATCACAGTTGTGTGGATCTCATCATTACACTCCGAACTATCCTAGAGCAGAGTGTGGAATGGTAGAATACCCTCTACCTCGCATTTGTGGTCTTTGAGAAAGCCTTTGATTCTCTAAATCAAATAATCGTGTGTAGGTCGGTAGAGGAATACAGGATTCCTACAAAAATCAAGTTCATGAAACAGATGTACGAGGGCTATGAGCGTCAGGTTCTTCATGAAATATGAACGTCATATTGCTCCTGTTAGTCCTGGATAGCGTGATGAGGAGGGTAATGGGAGGACGGAAGAGGCGTGTTGAAGGGGGACGAGAGAGAGGCTTGAAGATCTTGATTGTGCACAAGATGTTTGCCTTATGGCACAGCGGTACCGGGATATAAAAGACAAACTGAACAGGCTGCAGAAGGAAGCGGAACGTGCCGGTCTCACAAACAACACAAACAACACCAAATAGATCAGGATAAATCATGATGTCTTGACCAGTCTGACAGTAAATGGGAAGGAAATCGAGAGAATTGAGTCCTCCCTCTACCTTGGAAGTATAGTTACAACGGATGGGGGAGCAGAGGAAGACGCTCAAAGCCGTATCCGGAAGGCTAACGGTGGATTTGTCCCGCTTTACCCCGTGTGATGAAATAGAAACATCTCCAGGAAGATTGAGCTCCGCCTCTTCAACAGCGATGTTAAGTCGATGCTTTTAAATGGCTGTGAGACGTGGAAAGTTACGAAACAGATAAACAATCTGTTGCAGGTGTTCATAAATAGATGTCTGCGTCGAATAGTAAATGTCAGGTGGCCGGACAGAATCGCAAATGAAGAACATTCGACCATGACCAGTCAGCAGCCGACTGATAACCGGATCAAGGAGAGGCAGTGGCGCTGGATCGAGCACACTCTAAGGAAGCCGGATGGAGCTATCGAGAGGGTAGCTCTCGGCTCGAACCCTCAAGGCGCCAGAAAGCGAGGACGACCAAAGACGACCTGGAGGAGGACGATCGTAAAAGAAATCTCCGAGGTTGATAAGACCTGGAGTGAAGTTAAGAGGATGTCTATGAATCGTACTGTGTGGAGGAATTTCGTCAAGGCCCTATGCTCCAGAGGAAGCAACAGGAAATAATTGGGGGGGGGGGGGGGGGGGAGCGGTTCAACGTACAGGGCTATTCACTAACTAGCCTCTTAGCCTATACAGTGCCTTCAAGGACTAAATGTAAATCGTGATAGACTTCTTTTTTTGTAGACTATTGTGTACGTCTCTCATGATGAAAGCTCCGGTAGAGACCTTGGTCTAAATACTTTCTAATATCTTGTCCCTTTTGTACTACATATGCAATTAACTAACATTCGTATCCTAATGAAGACTGCCTTTGAATTGAGTAAATGTGGTAAATGACTCAAATATCTTTAAATTGAAATAAATAGAAAGGTACTTACTGTAATTCATGTGAACATAAAATCACCGAGAGAATGTTTCAATCAAATCAATTTCTTTCGTTGGGCTACTGTGGCTATGTTAAACAAAAGTAAATATATATATATATATATATATATATATATATATATATATATATATATATATATATATATATATATATATATATAGCTTCGCAGATACTCATTCTTTTAAACCCATAAGATAGACCACATTTTTTATCGTCCGTTTTCCCCACAAACATACAGATCAATTTACCGAGTCTGGGCCATGAGACGTATAGGCCTAATATACCTTAGTAAAAAGCTATTGTTTTCTACATTTTTTCCATCCCCACTCTCTATCTCTTCATCCTCCCTCTACCTAATCCCCGGCCTCTGTTCATCACTTCCTTTCCTTCCGTCCATCCCCTCCTTCATCTATATCTATGCCCGTACCGTCTTTCGATCGTTGTAACTATATAAAATGAAGAAATTAAAAATTGGGGAATTGCTTCAAATTAAGTGTTATCTGCTGGAAACTGTCAAAAAATTACTGTTACATGAAATTAAATGAAACGACGACGCCCATTAACAATATTTTGTTCAGAATTCGTTTCTTTGGTGTTTTGTGTTTTACTGCTAATATCATGATCGATCTTACTGAAAATTAACCATTAAACATGAACGTACCTAAATGGGTTTCCACGGAAAGTAGTTACTTTAGTGTCGCATTTTCACCATATCAAATGACCGGTACACAAGGCAGAATTTGGTACCACTTCAATTTTCGACGCTCACTTATTTGGCAGTTGGAGAATTTAAAGCGTAATCAGAACTATAGATATGAAAACATCTGCTTCCTTTTGCTTTTATCAATGGCTACGTATACACATGATTTTCGTTGTGTATACATCTATAGCAAAGTGCCTTTTGAATTATGTAAGTTTCATTGGCCTCCTTGTATAATTATAAAACAAAAATCAATACGTCATTTTTCATGTTGATGTGTTTGTATAATGATTTCAGTAAAATTTCACTTGCGACGGCGGCTAATGTAGCCAAAGTCTCTTGAATGCTCTTTGAAAACTCAGTCACCTACAATGAGGCTAATAATCTTCCGTGTTTACCATGAAATATTACATTAGCACCGAATGCAGCAGCTGCCCTAAGTAAAATTAAACCTTCATTTCTAAGTAATTCTACGAGGGTAAACATTCATCTTTTGTCGGCGTCGATGTAGAAGCGCGCATTCAATATACCGGGTGTTCAAAAAGTCAGTATAAATTTGAAAACTTAATAAATCACGGAATAATGTAGATAGAGAGGTAAAAATTGACGCACGTGCTTGTAATGACATGGGGTTTTATTTGAACCGAAAAAGTTCAAAAAATGTCCGACAGATGGCGCTTCATCTGATCAGAAAAGCAATAATTTGTTGTTCGAATGTTTAAGGGGAACAAAAAACCAGTAATTAGCATAACAAATTAAGACAAATCAAAGATGGTGTTCTTTACAGGAAATGCTCAATATGTTCACCATCATCCTCAACAATAGCTGTAGTCGAGGAATAATGTTGTGAACAGCACTATAAAGCATGCCCGGAGTTATGGTGAGGCATTGGCGTCGGATGTTGTCTTTCAGCATCCCTAGAGATGTCGGTCGATCACGATACACTTGCGACTTCAGGTAACCCCAAAGCCAATAATCCCACGGACTGAGGACCTGGGAGGCCAAGCATGACGAAAGTGGCGGCTGAGCACAGGATCATCACCAAACGACGCGCGCAAGAGATCTTTCACGCGTCTAGCAATACCCTTTTTTTTTTTTTTTTTTTTTTTTTCATTCAAAGCCTATGTGTCAATTTTTACCTCTCTATCTACATTATTCCGTTCTTTTATTAAGCTGTCAAATTTATACTGACTTTTTGATCACCCAGTATATTGTTAGAGGCCTGGCTACATGAATTCCAAACATTATTAGAAAGCATCTGGTTCCCTAGCGTTACTAGGGAATGTTGTTTTCTGCAACACAGTGGTAATTCGAAGGGGATACTTATCAGATTGAATATTTTGAATGAATCGTTTTGTTGAGCACAAATAACCGTTTAATGCAGTTCCTGCTCTGTTGTTAATACGATCTTGTACGAACCACTTTCCGGCCAATAAATCAATTATCCTTGTAAACTGAATATTTCTTTGCCAACATTACTACTCTACACTGCTGTCACCGTAAGTGAAATATAACCGAGCAACAAATAGCACAGGCCTAGGGGAACAGTCTTCTGTGTTTACAATTTAACAGATAAATAAGTCTGTGCTTCCTCTCTGGTTGACAGATTCTTGCATGTACTTTTGTCCTGAAGGTATATTAATTATCCTCATGAAGCGAACAGTATCATCAATCAGGCATGGTGGAAATTGTGCTTCACGACTGTATTCCGCTCGCTAATACTCAGTATGTAACAGGGGACAATGCATACACCACCGTCGAGAGAGATCACAACAGTTTATAACGCATAATATCTACATACAAAAGGCAATGTTCCGAGTGACTGATTAAATGAATGACTCGCCATCACCCAGCCAAAACCTCTGATGATAACAACTTGATATTTGCAGAGGGTACTTATCTCACACCGTTTATGTCGTCTAAGAAGCGACTTTTTTATATCTGTCCCTGAGAGGGTGAAATAGGGGATGAAATGTTTTATTTTTTACAATACGCTGTTATCAAGTCAATTCTGAAGCTAGACTTACATAAATTGGTATATGGATTTCCGCGGCGGAGCGACCGAGCGCGTTGAGGCGCTATGCTGCGATGCACGAGGCCGTTTCCCGTTGGGGGTTCGAATCCCACCTCGGGCATGGATGTTTGTGTTGTCTTTTGTATAAGGTAGTTCATAAATAGTTCGTAAGTTTGGGGACTGATGACTCCGCAGTTAAGTCCCATAAACTTCACAAACATTTGAACATTTGATTTGGTATATGGATTCTTGGTTAGAATTTAAAAAAGACCTCTTTCGGCTTTTTCTGAAAATCAAGCATTAAGAGGATGAAATAGGAGATGAAAAGATTTTTGAAAAATGCTTCTATTAAGCCAGTTTTGTAGCCTGAACTACGAAAGTTGCTATTTGCAGTCTTGGTTAGAGTTAAAAAAATACTTGTATATCTCACCTCCCCCTCTTCGTCATTGCCCACCCTTCCTGTATCTCGTCCTAGAGCTCTAACTTAGAATCAAGTTTAGTGTTATGTTGGAAATCTTATATTTCCGAAAGTTATTGACGGAATGCTTTGAAATATTGATACAACGTACTCCTGGAATACGCGCATCTTTTTGCATACCTATTTTTTAAAATATAGGTCATATATCAGTTAATATAAATTTTACAGTGTTGAAAAGTTGTTACCAAAAATTGCAAAAGTGATTTTATATACATATATAAATATAATATGTAATATATTAAATAAGTAGGTATCTAAAAACCTTCATGTGTTACAGTGCAAAGTTGTGACAAATTTGGAGCTCAATCGGTGAAGAACTTTTTGATATTTTGAAACACACACAAACCAACACAACTTTTTATATATAGAGATTCCGTCGTTTCGGCATCTGCCATCATCAGATCTCAAAATCTCTGAACTTTTTTTTTTTATAGACACTGAACTTTGTTTTGCTAGGTTTTAGATCTGATGATCGCAGATCCCGGAACGCGATCTAGACGGTTTTATTTATTCCTATCGACAAAGAAATATGATAACGGATTCATACAAGAAATTCGTTCCCTTTATACAAAAATCAGACAGATTTCACAAATAATTTTTCTTTCCTCTGACACAGTGAAAGACTACTCTTAATGATCATTTCACAATTTTTTTTCACTTTTCTCTTTCGTGTTAATTGTGTCGATTTTTTCCAAACTTCATTTCGAGAGGCATCTTACTCTGGAAGGCAATGCCCCAGTTGTCCTAGTCTTGTGGCACTTATATTGCTATCGCTGAATATCTTACGCGGTTGTGCAGCGACTATTTGCCGAAAATCGTTTTAGAATAAATACATCGAGACCTGACACAGTCTCAACAATAGAAGGGTCCCTATATCGCCCACGGCGTTGCTCGGCATCAGTTCAAAACGAGGAGACTGGCGCAAACGCAAACGTATCCTTCCGCTGTCACCAAGATCCCAAAATACCGGCGAAATGCAGTTATAACACAGAACAACGAAGCGGTAAGAAGATAAGCAATCAACGATCATTCGAGATTCGCTAATTTATTTATTTTTATTTATTTATTTATTTTTATTTTGACACAACAAATGTGCGTCGGGTCAACTGAAGTCCGCGATACGACCAGTCGGATTTGACCAATGGCGTCATATGTGAATTAAAGACAATAGTTTGCTTACAAATAATAGTTTGGGTAATTTGGAAGGACCGTTGAATATCGCTTCGGACGGCCTGCTATCGATATGTATCGAAGACGCGAGTATCGCAGTATCGAACACACGAACGTCGCTGTGTCGTAAGAAACAAATGTTGGCGGACAAATGAAAACAGATATTCATTTCGACGTATATAAACAAATTTAATAATTAATGTTGTTGGGTACATACAAAAACTTTTCAACCATTTATTTTATGATCTGTATGAAATCTTCGGTTCATAAAGGTATTATCGTGGTCTGCTCTATTTCAGTTACAAAACTGATCTGTAGCGTAGCTTTAAGAAGGTTAGGTTTAGGTTAAACAAATATATTTTTAATTAATTAATTTAGTTATTTATTATTAGTACGCGAATCTCTGGTTCAGAAAGATATTATCGTGCTCTAGGCTAAACAGTTTTCTCCTATATCATAAAGGCAACTGATTTCACTTACACATGCGAGTAAACAAACTACGATAGCATTCTGATTAGAGTTGGCTACGGTTTCATGGTTTTGAAACCAAGTTTCGATACACACAAAATTTTTGGTGTTTCAAAACCGGCATGTTTCACGGTTTCGAAACCATGCGGTTTCATTCCGTTCTGTTTCGGATCACATTCGCGGTCGATTGTCGATACAATGAAACCGATTATTCCTGTTGGTTTCACGCTATCCTGTCGGTTTTACGATTTCATGTCGGTTTCACAACACCGGTGTTTCAAACCACTAATGCAGAAAGGCGTAACAGACTAATGGTATCGAAATGTGGTGTTTCATTTTACTGAAGCTCCACACAGATACACATATAACTTACTGGTATATAAACCATTTAGAGAGTGTCAAATAGTAGTTGACACTCGTGAGTCTGCAGCTTATGATTACTGAAATCAAGATTCGTTTCAAAGAGACTGCTGTATTCCGAAATGACATTATGTCTGCTTTTTAAATGTAAAAGAACAATAAAACAACGTTCACTATTTGCATTGAAACAACCACTTAAATTCTAGGTTTATCTACCATATTAAAAACACACAAGTGAAACTACATTTTTTAAAATAAGATACAACATGAAGCCTGAAATGACATTTTTAATACTAACAAGGGTAGATGACATATTTAATCTCGTATTAAAAAGTAAGTTTCTTACGAGCGAAAACGAAGTAACCTACTGTCGTTATAATTTTTCGACAGTCATGTTAAAGGAATTGCGGCGATGGTGTAACGGTCAAGACGTACAAGTGGTGAACTTGTCTCTTATTTTATTATTTTTGTAATTCCATAGTATGATTATTTAGTGTGTCTTTTATTCCCTGTAATTTATTTAATATGTGTAGAAAGTAGCATTTATGCGTATCGTATAGCAGTTTGTGAGTTCCTAACGGGGTAAACTTTTACCTACCATACCGGCGGCCTCGTGTGACTATGTTGGCAACATCAACAATACGGAAGAAAATCTTTATCAACATGTTTCGTACAGACCAAGAAGTAAATATATACTCTATGGTTGTCAAGTTCTTGTGTGTACCCTTTTCCACATAGTGAAAAATATTACCCTTCTAGAACGAAGATTTCATGACAAAACATACATTGCTTTACGGTTTCATGGTTTCGAAACCACAGATGGTACGGTTTCATTTGTTTCGAAACCGTCAGATGTATCAGTTTTCCCATCTCTAATTCTGATGCTCGCATGTTTGATACAAATTGACACTACGCAACTATTGATAGTCCGTCATTATCGATAGCAGGCCCTCTGAAGCGATATACAACGGTCCTTCCAAATTACCGTTTGTTTGTTTATAGATTACAATTTTGTGTATTTGATCTGAAGTTTCTCTCCGATAGTTAGGTATAGGTTAATAGAGAGGTTTTTTCCACGCAAGTGACTGCTAAAGGCGCGAATTTTTGGGCTAAGACCTGTGATCGATGGTACATTTTGTTGTGGTAATCTGTAATTTACGAGGAGAATCACAGATTGTTTATTATCTACAACACATAAGTGTAATGATATTATCCAGTATGTTTATATTCGCTGATAATGTTTGTTTTGTTAGTTGGCATATCTACGTAGCGTATCTTGTGAGACTCCGATATAAGGTCGCTCGTGAAAGCTGACTGGTTGTAACGCGGTCTTCAATTATGCCAAAATGTCTTTATCTCAAAAAGTTCTTCATCGTTTGCTTTGAAGTTTTGACACAATCTTTCATTCGATTAAGTTATGCATATGTTTTTAGGTACTCCATCTTATGTATGTTATTTTCTTCCCCTTTTGTTCCAGATTTTTAACATTTTTAAAGCTATTTTTTTATGCCGAATACATCGAGGTCTATTATCAAACAAAAAAGTGTTTCTTACGAAAGTTACATACTTTGTGACGGATCCATATTTGCAATAAAAATAAGGGTTCCTATTTAAGGGCTGTTGCCGTAAGGAAAGAGCTTTCTGTTCATTGATATCCCTCTTCGAGGTGAACAACATTTGTTGCAACTTTTTTAATCCAATTCGTATTTTTCGAAATACTCTGAAAAACAAAGTGCCTCTTTCTGTATATAGTGTGAGAAATCTCATCGAAACGATCTTGTGGGTATCTTTATAATAGCACGCTACGTCTCGTTTGACATGCTACTCTTCAAATTCTAGTACGCTGCAGCGAGTATCTTCTGTCCCCTCAGATGATACTGTTGCCAACATTCCGGAATCTTTTCCCGATCACACGCTAGGTAAATTTCAAACTGTGTGTCCGTTTACTTCAGAGCAGAGTAAAATCCAAAATGACGTCAGTCACACAGGTAAATAAGAGCCTCTCGGAAAGTTCCACCACTGAAACTCCCCAAACATGGGATACTTAAAAAGAAATTAATGCGGGAGGAAATTCGATCCCGGGGAACGGCATTTCCTGCGGCGGACCGGCGCATTGTGCGGCGGCTAATAGGGAGCTGGACGGCAACTAACCTTGTGATATGTTTAGCGGCTCTGTAAACCGGAAGCATTTCACTCTTGTTTGGGGCTGTCCGAGTTTAATTGTTTTCTTTCGCGTTATTGACATTCTGAACAGAGCCCGCTGTGTTCGAGCTCACCCCAGAAATCAAAACACGAGTCCGGACATCGCCAGCGACCTGCGACAGAGAAAGCATTATGATCGGTAAATAGCTGTGGGTGCCCGGCTAGGATGTCTCTGACAGCTGCGCCCGGACCGTGGTATTTGCGAGGTGCAGCGTCCGCTAAGCAACTTTTGAGAACCTGTCATAATATTAGCAGTTGGTCACGACAATTGAAGTACCAAGTTTTAATATTAATTATACAAGGATACCAACGAAACTCACATACATCGGAAGGTGTTATGACATAGATGTTAATAAAGCATGATGTGTATGTACACGTAACCATTATAAGTGGGAAAAAGAAATAGATATTTCCATATCTGTATCTCTGATGTTACCTTCCTTATCATGTACTGAAATATTCGAGTGGCATAATAATAATATTAATAATCTATATCTATACATATTATAAAAATGTATATATGCAAGCGTGTGTGTGTGTGTGCGTGTGTGTGTGTGTGCGTGTGTGTGTGTGTTCCATGTCTGCTCCTAAACTACTGCAACGATTTCTACTAAACTTGGTAGACATATTTCTTACTACCTAACAATAAGCGCTGAGGCGGTAAAAAGCACCTACAACATATAGTTCCGGAGATATGACATAAACAATGATAAACAATGGTGAACCTTTATCTTTGACATGTACTCCTCTTGAGTATTTCTACACTGTCTCCAGGTCCATAAGGCTATTGCTTCCTATGAAATGGACTTTCTTCGTTAGGAACAGGGGACTGATGACCAAGTAGTTTGGTCCCCTCTAAACAACAACAACAATAACAACAACATAAACAATGTAATTCGCGAAAAATGCTACATATGCGACAGTGCTTCACATTTCCTCGTAAATTAGTGATTCCAACTGTGAGGATACAGGGTTTTAGATTAGTAACCTCTTTGGTACGTTTTGGTCGAACGATAGGTATCGTTGGCGTGCAGCGATAGCTGCTGGCAACAATGCTTAGGTTGGAATGTGTTTTGTTTGTTGGCCGGTGTGCGGCAGTCTCCAGCCCAAGGTTAATAAATATAAGGTTGGTCAGTAAGCGCTCTGCTCTGCCATTGGCTAGCGGTGTGACGTCACTGTGGGACTGCACTTCCAAACGGCCTTCACAGGCTTAGTTCGGTATGGCACGGAATGTGCATTTACAATAAGTTTTGACTAAAGAAAATGTTTCTGCCTTAAATACGAAGTGCTATTCTGCTGTAAAATATTGCAGTTAAGAGTGCTGGGTCATATTCTATCGTAGATTTACGTGATACGTATCAGTAACTTATCAAATCACAAACATATTGACAATTTCTTTAAATATGAACTGCTGACTTTAAAAGAACAGGAATGTTTCACACATTTTTTTCCGTGGCAAATGAAGCAAGTCCGACTGTAAATCCCTTACGTAATCGGTTTTATTGAAATGCCGGGAGTGTATTCGAGAACGTGCAACATTTACATTGTCCTTCCTGTAGCGCTTTGAGAGCCACACTTTCTTTATGTTCCAACTCGAGAAAAAAATGAAACTTTATTTCAATTCCCTTTGTGTTCCCACTGTGAGAATTACAACCTGTAATAGCACAGCCTGGAATTGCATAAATAATAACAGAAGTATTTCAAAGAATTACAG
This sequence comes from Locusta migratoria, assembly GCA_026315105.1. NCBI lineage: Eukaryota > Metazoa > Arthropoda > Insecta > Orthoptera > Acrididae > Locusta > Locusta migratoria. Next base: position 275,733,955 of record CM048747.1, read on the forward strand.
CACGCGCGACAAGCACTCGTGAAATCAATATACTTCCCACTATGAACCTTTTACTTCCAAACTATGAAGTGAAACAAACTATTTAACCCTTTACTTCCCAGTGTTGTTTCTCGACAATAACGTATTAAAAGTTGATTTATACCGTATTTTGTGTATCAATCCTTAAAATTGATAACATGCTGCAAGTACGACATTTTGCCACTTGGTACGGCGTGTGGCCACTTACGAGGCATTAATCTGTCAGTCTTGTAGTTTGTGTTTCGTAGCCGTCTGTACGTGGCTGTGATTACGAGCGCGAATGTGGTTCATGTTATTTTATTTGAGCAGTGAATTGTGTTTGGTGCTGTGGCGAAGATTATACTATCATTATTGATCTGACAGTGTTAACCATCAACAAAATAACGTCCCAAGTAATAAAATACTTCGACATGTGCATGACATAAAAAATCAATAGTGCGACCAAAACTTTTAAAACTATTTTGATCTTTAGTGCACTGTATTAATACAGAAAACACTGAATTTTAATTTTTCCAAAGCTTAATTCATAACGTGGGAATGAGAGGGTTAAGCAAATACAAAGAAGAAATGGTAACGTACACACACGTACACGAGTTAGCAACCAACTCTGCATATTCTTTTGCTCCCAGGTGTCCCACAGTGACATCATGCGCAGAACGGCGAAAACGCGTTTCGTACTGCGCATTGCTTACTGCGCCTCCCTGCTCCCACCGACCGCGGAGCGAGGCGCATGCTGACAGTGCGTCCGTAACCCGCGTTTAGCGGTGGCTAAAGTTTTGCCCATCAGTCGTCTCGCATATGAGTTTCGGTTGTGATTGCGTATTGTTTCAGTGTGGACTTGTAGACATCATCGTAGTGACACGAAGTTATTTAATCGGTGTATTTAAAGGAAGAGTTTTTAACATTTGTCGTTCCATAATAAAGGAGGTTAACAAAGTTTATTTTTATTGATCAACCTCGTAATTGTCTGCATCCCATACCGTCAAATCATTGGAACAATTATTAAATGATTAAGCAGCAAATAGAATATAACGGCAACTTCGCCCATCGAGGATTAGGTGGACGCAGCTGTGACGTTACACAACCAGATTCGCAGTACCGGCGGAAGGGCCGGACGAGCCGGGTGAGGACCTTCTAGTGCATTGTTATGATTTATGTGTGATACTCCGAGAAGGTGAAAATAGTGACATACAGCCTTTAGAACTTTATGAAGAACTCCAGCATTTAAAATACAATCCACTAGACTCAATCAAAGATGCATAATAACTTCTTCAGTACATTTTAGATAAAAAATTGGAAGAAATATATGCAAATACGTATGTTGTTGTTGTTGTTGTTATGGTCTTCAGTCCGGAGACTGGTTTGATGCAGCTCTCCAACCCACTCTATCCTGAGCAAGCCTTTTCATCTCCTCATAAGAACGGCAATCCACATCCACTTGAATCTGCTTACTATACACGTCTCTTGGTCTCCCTCTGCGATTTTTACCCCACACACTTCCCTCCAATGCTAAATTCACGATTCTCCGATGTCTAAGAATGTCTACCAAGCGATCCCTTCTTTTAGTCAGGGTATGCCAAAAATTCCTTTTCTCACCAATTCTGTTCAGTACCTCTTCATTAGTTATGCGATCTACCCACCTAATATTCAGCATTCTTCTGTAGCACCACATTTCAAAAGCCTCTATTATCTTCCTGTCCGTACTGCTTATCTTCCATGTTTCACTCCCGTACAAGGCAACATTCCACACAAATGCCTTCAGGAAATACTTTCTTACCCTTAAATTAATATTCGATGTTAGCAAATTTCTCTTTTTCAAAAATGCTTTTCTTCCCATTGCCATTCTGCATTTTATATCCTCTGTACTGCGACCATCGCATGTTATTTTACTACCCAAGTAACAAAACTCATCTACCACCTTCATTGTTTCGTTACCTAATCTAATTCCTTCAGCATCGCCTGATTTTCTAAGACCGCATTCCATTATTTTTGTTTTGCTCTTGTTAATGTTCATTTTATACGCTCTCTTCAACACACTGTCCATTCCATTCAACTGCTCTTCCATGTCCTTTGCTGTCTCTGACAGAATTACAATGTCATCAGCAAAACGCAATGTTTTTATTTCTTCCCCCTGAACTTTAATCCCTATTTCAAATTTTTCCTTGCTTTCCTTCACCGCCTGCTCGATGTACAAATTGAATAACATCGGAGAAAGGCTAACACCTTGACTTACTCCCTTCCCAACTGATGCTTCCCTTTCATGCCCTTCGAGTCTAATAACTGCGGTCTGGCTTTTGTACAAGTTGTAAATAACTCTCCTTTCCCTGTATTTTACCCCTGCTGACTTTATAATTTGAAAGAGTGTATTCCAGTCAACATTGTCAAATGCTTTCTCCAAATCTACAAAAGCTAAAAATGTAGGTTTGCCTTTCCTTAATCTATCTTCTAAGATAAGACGTAAAGTGAGTATTGCCTCCCGGGTTCCTATGTTCCTCCTGAATCCAAAGCTTCTACCAGCTTTTCCATTCTCCTGTAGATAATTCGTGTTAAAATTTTGCAACCATGACTTATCAAACTGATAGTTCTGTAATGTTCACACCTGTCTACGCCTGATTTCTTTGGAATGGGGATTATTACATTTTTCTTAAAGTCTGAGGGCATTTCGCCTGTCTCATACATCCTACACACCAGTTCAAATAGTCTTATCATGGCTGGCTCTCCCAGAGACTTTAGTAGCTCTGAGGGTATGTCATCTACTCCTGGGGCCTTGTTCCGACCCAGGTCTTTCAAGACTCTGTCAAATTCATCTCTCAGTATAGTATCTCCTATTTCATCTTGATCTACTTCCTCTTCCTTTCCTACAACATCGTCTCTAAGTTAATTTCCTTTGTAGAGCTGCTCTATGTACTCTTTCCACCTTTCAGCTTTCCCTTCTTTGCTGAGAACTGGTTTTCCATCTGAGTTCTTGATATTCGTAAAGTTGCTTTTCTTGTCCTGAAATGTCTCTTTTATTTTTCTGTAAGCGGTATCTACTTTTATACGTATATAAAAAACAAAATCATGCTCATAGTTGCAGTCAGTTAGTATAGCTACGGCTGAGAGAATCTTCTCAAAGTTAAAATTAAGGCTTACTTGAGAAGAACAGTAAGCCAAGAAAGACTATCTGCGTTGTCAGTACTATGAATTGAAGCCGAAATAGCGGCTAGTATTAATTATGATGTGATCTCAAAAAAATTAAGTGAGGCGAAAAGCCGAAAAGTTTCCCTATTTTAATCAGTGTTTGTTTGTTTATTGTAATTTTTGTCATTGCAATAATACTTGTTAATGACACTAATAAACTTTTAGTGTAATGATTATTGGTGTATAATTCAGCTCATTTTATTTAACATTTTCTTTCTTACTGAAAAAAATGAAAGGGGCTTCGCAAAGACGAGTTCGCCGACGCCAAGTTTTCGTATAGCGCAGCCACTGAAGTATCACTCTAAAATTTCGTTTTACCACTCTTAACGGGTAGGTAGTATATTCGTACGTTTTATATTCGTACGTTTTATATTCACAACATCTATGACAAACCACCTTTCGAATCTGTACCCTTAGTTTCGTGTTACCGTATTTATATAAGTGATGATAAGCTGTTTGGTCCAGTGGATATCATGTGAACAACATTCGTTGCGCATACGCTAACCTCTCGCGGTAGTCCAGTCAATGAGTGCTCAAAATGGAATATGCGAGAATTTTTGACTTCAGGACTTCGTTAGGGGTAGTTAGGAGGTGAACATACTAAAAGTCCCCGCCCCTAGGAAGTGAGCTAAAGCGGGGAGGGGGGTGGAAATGTACCATTTTTTATTTTTCCGCTTATATCTCGAAAACGGTCGGCTTTACGAAAAATTGTTCCAAATAAAAATGAAAGATTATTGAATTTCCTATAAAATTGTTTATATACATATACGTCGAATTCCCGACGGTTGTAGAGATATACGTTACTGAAAATCGACAATTTCGGAAAAAATCATCTTTACCTCACTATTTTTGTCAAATATTTACTTCTAGTGACTCACTCTATCGTTTCACAGAAAATTTGTCCGAAAGAAGGTTGTAGAGCATTAAATTTCCTTCAATTTGATATGCACATTTGCTACCTTATCTTCAGACAATCAGAAGCTACATCATTTGTAAGATGTGCGCTCAGTTTCGATGTCCCTCCAGAAATGAGTGTTCTGAGGGGCTGTGACGGTTTTACCTTATGAAACGTGCTAGCATGGTAAATAACATTTTAACAATGACAAGAAGGTAGTTGCAATTGAAACAGAACGCCTTTTTTAAAATTGTAGCTTTTATGATAATATTGTGAATCATACAATTAAAGTATTTACAAGCACCGAAAGTTTTTGAGATATAAGCGGAAAAACAAAAAAATGGTAGCTTTCCACCCCCCTCCCCGCTTTAGCTCACCCCCTAGGAGCGGGAACTTTTAGTATGTTCACCTCCTAACTATTCCTAACGAAGTCCTGAAGTCAAAATTTCTCGCATATTCCATGCACTCTACAAAGCATTCATTGACTGGACTACGGTGACTCGGAGTACTTTTCAAACCTAACTCGTACGCCCCCGCCTCGTGGCATTTTACGAGCGTCAGGCGCCCTCCGCTTCGGCGAGAGACAAGGACGTGATTTTGCACAAACGAGGCGGCGAGAATGGAGCTGCAACAATGGGCGCAGCCGCTGATACCGGGAGTGGCCGCGCGGCCTTTGTCGGCGGCGGCGCCATAAAACAGGTTTATCGGAAGCGGATTGGCGCTGTTTGTTGACTCGCGGGCTAATCAAACAGCCGCGCAATATTACGCGCTAATTCTCGCGGCTGCCGCCTCTGGCCAAGCGAGGCACAATTGCCGGGTGGCGCCCGTGGCTGCCTGAGTCCTGTCCAACACCAGCCTAGCGGGGCCGAGCGCTGCCAGTTATAACTCTAAATCTTTAGCCCCATCAGCCGTTATGTCACTAATTAAAGGACATTAACAATGTAATAAGCAAAAAAATTTATGTCAATTACAACTAAATCTGTATCTACATACACTATGGGATCAGAAGCGTACGGCCACCCCTAAAAACATACGTTTTTCATATCACGTAAAATGTGCTGCCACCTACTGCCGTCGTGAATGAACAGAATGGGGCGCACTGCGGAACTTACGTTCTTGAAACATGGTCAAGTACACTACTGGCCATTAAAATTGCTACACCAAGAAGAAATGCAGATGATAAACGGGTATTCACTGCACAAATATACTATAACTGAAATCTGATTACATTTTCACGCAATTTGGGTGACCAGACGTTTTCAATTGCTGAGAGATCTGGAGTATGTGCTGACCAGGGCAGCAGTCGAACATTTTCCGTATCCAGAAAGGCCCGTACAGAACCTGCAACATGCGATCGTGCATTATCCTTCTGAAATATACGGTCTCGCAGGGATCGTATGAAGGGTAGAGCCACGGGTCGTAAGACATCTGAATGTAACGCCCACTGTTATAAGTGTCGTCGATGCAAACAAGAGCTGACCGAGACGTGTAACCAAGGCACCCCACACCATCACGCCGGGTGATAAGCCAGTATGACGAATACACGCTTCCAATGTCCGTTCACCGAGATGTCGCCAAACACGGATGCGACCATCATCATTCTATAAACAAAACCTGGATTCATCCGAAAAAATTACGTTTTGCCATTCGTGCACCACGGTTCGTCGTTGCGTACACCATCGCAGGCGCTCCTGTCTGTGATGCAGCGTCAAGGGTAACCGCAGACATGGTCGTGGAGCTGATAGTCCATGATACTGCAAACGTCGCCGAACTGTTCGTACAGATGGTTGTTGTCTTGCAAACGGCCCCATCTGTTAACTCTGGGATCGAGACGTGGCTACACGATCCGTTACATCCATGCTGATAAGATGCCTGTCATCTCGACTGCTAGTGACACGAGGCCGTTGGGATCCACCACGGCTTCCGTATTGTCCTCCTGAACCCACCGATTCCATATTCTGCTAACAGTCGTTGGATCGTGACCACCGCGAGCAGCAATGTCGCGATACGATAAACCGCAATAGCGATAGGGTACAATCCGACCTTTATCAAAGTCGGACACGTGATGGCACGCATTTCTCCTCCTTACACGAGGCATCACACAACATTTCACCAGGCACCGCCGGTCAACTGCTGTTTGTGTACGAGAAATCGGATGTAAACATTCCTCATGTCAGCACATTGTAGGTGTCGCCAACTTTGTGTGAATGCTTTGAAAAGCTAATCATTTGCTTATCAGATTTCTACCCTCCTAAACGTCCCTAGGTCCACTGTTTCTGATGTGACAGTGAAGTGGAAAAGTGATGAGACACTTACAGTACGACAGCGTCGTCTGTTCACTACTTGAAGTTGAAGAGGGCCGTACAGTATAGTAGGCAGGCATCGATCCACACCATCGCACAGGAATTCCAAACTGTATGAGGGTCGACTCCGAGTACTATGACAGTTAGACGGGAGGTGAGAAAACTTAGATTTCATGGTGAGTGGCTGCCCATAAGCCACACATCGCCGACCGCGGTGGCCGAGGGGACTGAGGCGCTCCAGTCACGGTCTGCACGGTCACTACGGTCGGGGGTTCGAATCCCCCCTCGGGCATGGATATTTGTGCCGTCCTTAGTCTTAGCTAGGTCATAAGTAGTTTATAAGCTTAGGGACTGATGACCCCGTAGTTAAGTCCCATAAGTTCTACAAACACTTGAACTTGAACAGCCACACATCAAGTAGGTCATTGCTAAACGACGACTCGCTTGGTGTAACGAGCGTAAACATTGGAAAGGTAATGTCTTGTGAACTGCCTTATACTCTCTTTAGATGCTTCTCTGGTCGCACAGACTAAAACACGATCGCTAACAAGGACAGTATCTTGTAGAAAATGGGGCACTGCATGAGAGAACACCGCTCTAACATAATTTGTAACATGATTTCAGTCCTCAAAATAGAAGACAATATTTTTTAAAGTGCTATAGATTCATTTGGCAAGAAAACAATTTTAACATTCTTCTCCATTTTCCGTACACTCTTCCTTAAACGCTAATATTCCCTACTTCCTTTTGAAACTTCTGTGACCTCGACGATACAATAACTACAGTAAAGCAGCAACACACGATCCCGACATGTTTATTTGAGACTAGGTCACCTAGGCAACATCGACATTTGTAGCATATGACACTGCTCTTATAGCAAACTTAAAGATACGGACCACTTATAAAATGTAATAACGTAATTATAACTTGTATGCCAATGTGATGCTCAAGCGGCTTGCAGATGCATGGCGGAGGTAAAGAGGAGAATGTAAAAAGCACACAGACTTTCATCGAATGTAGGCTTTAGCTCTAACAAGACACGCGACGAGTGAAGAATATAATAGCACGACATTTCTTACTACAGTATTAAACAAACGATATCATAAAATAATGGAAATGCAGTCTAATGAAAACCGAACAATACGCTGGTTGATGTTAAGTCGCTTAGAGTGAAGAACCGAGCGATATCGTGTAGTGATTATCGTAATGTGTTTCCATATCTCGTGAAATTACAAAATTGAAATATTTAAACATTTCGACCGTTTCAAGGCACTGAAATAAATCCAATGGCAAAGATGAAAATTTGTGCTGGATCTGGATTCGAACCCAGATCTCCCGCTTTGAGTCTTAACCAATTAGGCTATCCAGGCACGCTCTCCTTTCACCCCAAAGTCTCCACTTGCTGCACACTACGACTGTACAGCCCCCTGTCCGTTTGATTCCTCTTGCTCGCTGCCTGTACTAGATTGCCGCAAGGGATCGAGCGCTTTGAAATTGTCGTCAGTTGCTTGTTGTGGCAGATATACAAATATATATATATGGCGTCCGAAAAGAACAGCACTATAAAAATAATTGTATATTTCCGTGATTTCCCTGGGACGCTCCAGACAAATTCCGGAATGTTTCCTTTGGAATGTCACGGCTAATTTCTTTCCCCATCGTTATCAAAACACTCGGAGCTTGTCTTCCGTCTCTAATGACAACGCTGCCGACGGGACTTTAAGCTCCAGTCTTCCTTTTGTAGTGTGCGGCAAGTTATTGAAAGCATCATCGGGTGACTGGTTTATTACTCCAGACAGTTACCACAGACATATACGTGACCTAAATTGTTACTTCTGTATCTTGGGAAAACAACTGCAAGTTTATATCAATTCTCGGCAGCTGCTCACCTGTTCACAGGTATGTTCTCGTTTTATTGAAAATCGGCAGCCTTAGTTTCCTTGATTGAAGTGTTTGGCATATACTGGTTCTCCGGAAATTCCCCGATCCTATCTCCTGCTCCGATTACTGCCACTGCCATAAAACAAAACTTTACCGTCATAAAAATGTTTTATTTATTTTTCCTTTTATAAACATATGTGGGATACACCAACGCTGCCTCGAATTATTATATTTCTTCTCATAAAGGCTTCAGTTTTGTTATTAATGTGTGAATAATTGGAACACTTTGCAGCATAATCTGTAATTTGGCTGAGGAAGAAAGGAGCATTGGGTTTAACGTCCCGCCGATATCGTGGTCATTAGAGACGGAGCTCACGCTTGGGATGTACTTTTGGCAAGGAAGGAGTGGAAAATCTTTCGTACTCTACGAAAGGAAACATCCCCGCATTTGTCTGAAGAAATTTGCCTTAGGTGTATTCCTGTTATTCTTTTGCGGTTGTATATAATAGCACTCGAAGTTATTTTATTAAACAGTAGCTGGAAACCCGCCCTCGCGCGGCTAGTTAGTCCGTCTCTGGCTTCCTTGTCTCTCTGTCTTTTCCATCTCCTCCTCTCCCCTCCCTTCCCTCCCCCCTCTCTCACTGTTCATCTCCTCATCTCTCCTCTCTCTGTTCACCTCCATCTTCCCATTCTCTGCTAACCTCCTCCTCCTCTCTTTTTCCAACTGCCCCTCCACCTCCTCAGTCAAATGTTCAAATGTTTGTATAGCTTATGGGACTTAACTACGGGGTCATCAGTCCCTAAACTTACAAACCACTTATGAACTAACTAAGATTAAAGACGGCACAAACATCCATGCCCGAGGGGGGATTCGAACCCCCGACCGCAGCAACCCCTCCTTAGTCAATTGCTTACAATAATACGAGTAGAGTACGACTTGTGAGCGGTGATTATTATTTCGTTTAAGTAATAATTACTCCAGTAGTGTTTGTGATTTTTCTGAAGCGCTGGTGCTAGTAAAATTTCCTGACATCGGTTGGAACTTCCTCGATCTCAAGCGCAGTGCCTCCATGGATTTGAACGTGCTGCCTCATAAGCTAATCTCCGTGATATTATTACTACGTGAATTTCATTATCGAACTTAATAAAACAAACCCTTCGTCTCTGAGGATTTTTTTTTCAAATGGCGTTGTTAGCGTGCAGAGTGTGGTATTTAAAACATAGTTATAACGTTCATACCAGTAGTTGAATAAAATAGACAGTATACTTATGGTAATAGCTTGTGTTTTTTTTAAATAAGCTTGCACTCTGTAGATAATGGAGCACTGAAATTACTTAAGTTTGCAGTATGTTACATTGAAAACTGCTGCAAGTTACTGCTAAGGTTCGTTGTATGCTACATAGAAAAATTGTTGCAAGTTGCGAGTAGATCTTGTGAACTCTGTCGCTGTAATAGATAATGTTAGACTGTAGCTCAACACAGTTAATTTATGCTTCTTGCAATAGTTTTATGTCAAACAGATTCACTGAATAGCTATTAGTATTTAAGAAAGATTCACCCTTTGCTGAACATCTGTCCACAGAAAATCATACGCCTACTTATGATGTAGAATGTAAAATCTTACAGTTTCTCAAGAAAAGCAGAAATATAGCACTATTGGAAATACTGGAAATCAATAAACTTATGACAGGTAGTGCCGGTATAGTATCAAACGATCAAACCGAGTGTTTCTTTTCCCCTCTACTAAAATAAGTTTCAGTTATCAGTTTGTGAAATGTATTCAATGTTAACATTCCAGTACTATTTTACAATGTAGCAACCCCTACTTTCTTTCTCCCTCCCCTACTTTTAACAAGGATATTCATGCTTTGAACCTCTACTTATCAACTTTTTATATATTTTTATATTTTAGTAAATGTAATTCAGTACAATGAAAATGTAACAGTCTGCTGTCAACATGTGAATTTGTATCTTCTGTAATTTAATAACATATTTGTAATTTGTACATCTGTGACGAAATATTAGCGACCTGATGATGACCTAAGAAGCCGAAAGCCGGTTCGTAACTCAATAAATAACTTTGCAGAACATCTGAAATTTTTCCTTCTTTATAATATTTTAAGGGATCTGATACATATGCTATGAAGGCACCGTGAAATAAAACGAGGGATATTCCAAAAGTTAGGTCTGGTTAAAATAAAAACATCCAAAATCAAACTTGTTTGCAACGCAATTGTTTTATTGACATCCCTTCCGTCTAATTCTATTTTTCTCAATACTTATTTAGACATCTGCCATATCGTTCAACAAGCTTTTGAATGCCTAAGTGGTAGAAATCGGTCGCCTGAGATGATAACCAGTCTTTACCAGGTTCTTTCACTTCATCATCTGTGTCGAAGTGCTTGCCCCCAAGAAACTCCTTTAGATAGTGCGGAACAGGTGGAAATCACTTGGCGCGATTGATTGGAGTTTGCGTGTCCTTCGCAGTATGGGGTCCGGCATTGTCATGCAACAACAACAGTACAGACGACAAAAGACCACGTAGCTTATTCTGGATTGCAGGTCGAAGTTTAGTCAGGATAGCACAGTAGGCAACTTTATTGACTGTTGTCCCTCTTTCCATAAAGTCGACTAACAATACTCCATGTCTATTCCAGAACACGGTCGTCATAACCTTGCGTGTGGAGATTGTCTGCTTTGCTTTGACCTTGCCTGACGATGAAGTATGACGCCATTCCACTAACTGACGTTTAGACTCGGGGATGAAGTGACAAACTCATGTCTCGTCCCCTGTGACAATATGTGAAACGTGTCCATAAAAAATTATTTTTGTAAGAAAATGTCTAATATTGTGCCTCCTGTTTTGTATCGAGTAACTTGCTTGCAAGAAAATGTATAATATCGCTTCTACTGTATGTATCCATATGTGTGAAGTTTCATCTTTGGCAAAGATCATGTATTGCATAGCATTGTAGCTCGCACTGAGAGAGAGTAACACTGGTGGTTCAGCTCGCTTAGAGAGCGGTTGAGTTGTGTGTACGGCTCCGATGTAGAGCAGAGGCTGCTTTGCCAGCAAGTCAGAAGTTGTATTATGTAGGTAATGTAATGCTGATTATTAATAATAAGTAACTTGACCTTTCTTTCCTGTTTCATTTTACGTAGTTAGAAAATTAACCTACTTCCTTCATTTGATAATTAGTTATTAGTGGATTTAAAGTGCAGTATTGATTTGAATAATATTGTTGAACAGATTTCATTATTGGTGCCATAGTAAATGATAGTTAATTGATCATGATACTAAATTTCAATAATTAGAAACTGATCTGCATAAAATTCTCACAGTCAAGCATTAAGAAAGTGATTTGTGGTTTTTTTTTTTTTTTTTTTTTTTTTTTTTTTTTTTTTTTTTTTTTTTTTAATATCTTTCTCGCAGTCAAAAATTTTGAGTATAGTCAGTGTCTGTTTCAAATGGTGATTTGTCACAGCTGTTCTTGCTTTGTTTAAAAATATCCGTTGCGCACATAATCAGTTTAATGCACTGTTTCTTATTTAATAGTACATACATCAATATCAGGGCCATAATTAAACCAAATTGCTGTGTTAATGAACAATTTGTTGTCTGATTTACCGATAGGTTCAACATCCACAACACACGCACAGCTTTTATATGATATAAAATATATGATATCGCTCCAAAACTGCAAGATCAGAAGCCATTCTTTTCATTTTATGGGTCTCGACAAGCAGCCTGGGAACCCAACGGGTGCAGAATTTTCGAAATTTCAAACGTTCAGACACAATTCTGTGCAACGTTGTTCTACTCACGTTCGGATAATGCACTCCTAAACCTGATATAGTTAATCTTCGATCGTCACGAATTTTGTCGTCAACCGCATGAAGCAACTCGTCTGAAATAACGGATGGTCGGCCGGAGAGAGGTAGTGCGTCGTGCACATTTCCCCGCCCTTCATTAAAGGCTCGCACCTACTTGAGCACTTTACTGTCACTCATTACGTTAGGACCGTACACCTCAGTAATCTGCCCATGGATTTCTGCCGCTGAAATGTTTCCTGCAGACAAAAACCATATCACTGGCCTTACTTCACAATCGGTGGGCTGATTGATTGTCTTAAACATCGTGAACTGACTCCATCAACAGCACACAGCAGCAGTAACAACGATACTGGCGGCGTTTAACGCGCGAGGTATGCCCGGAGTCGTCGCGGATGCGTGTTTTGTCCTTGGCCCCGCTTTCAATTATTTACGGCGAATCGGACCCAGCCAGCACAGAATAACATAGAGAGGCCTGACAATAACGGTGAAATGAAGCCGGCTGAGAGCGCGACACCCAACCAACATGGCGGCCGAGCGCCAGCCGGCCACAGCTGCGAGCACAGGGTAGTTCATTGAGTTCGCTGTCTGTTAATTCATTTTTCATTTATTTTAAGGCGTTCCTTTTTGACAATCTATTTTTGTCGTAAATAACTACAAATTTCAGCTAGGGATAGCAAATCATACTATAAAAGCACATTTTTCCTCTGTCAGTCCCTCTAACCTTTTATAACTCGAGGAGTACCGAACGTATCGTTATGCGATTTCTTTTAATTCCTTCTTTAGAATCCTGGGATAATCTTTGGCTACATTTAATATCAATACGAATATATGAAAGAAAAAAACTAAAATAAGAATCATATCGTAGAACTGTTTATCGCTTCTACACTTTAGTCAGCTCTGGTGCCTAACCTATAAGAGCTAGGCCAGTGTACATAGTATAAACTTGCAGAACTCACAAACATCTACAAATAATAATAATAATAATAATAATAACCATTTCTCATTTTTGGATTCAGACTACAGATATAGCAATTGTGGGAGAACTGTAGGGGTTAGATATATGATTTCCCGGTCTTTTCTTTTTAAATCGTCGTGAATTCTATAATTACATACCATGTACTTCGGCGCAGGTCTAATAGTTTACGCTACAAAGGTCACTAAGGTGCGAAAGTGGTAAACCATTCTACGTTATTATTCTTATTTCAGTTCTATCTCATTTTCGTATTGGCATTTAATATAGCCTACGTTAATCATGGGAGTATTCCGAAGAAATTGAAAGAAACCGCATCACGATACGTTCTGCAGTTCTCGGGTTACAGTAGTTTAAAGATTACTCGTGCAAAGCCAGTGCGGCTCAGCTAGTTAGCAATAAAATAAATAAAGAAGTGTTAAGTGGTAATTATTCGATATCGAAAATTGTATCTCAAATTACAAATGTTTATCAATATTGGCTACAAAGTACTAAAGAAACTGCATACACTACGCTTGTCCGTCCTTTTTGGAGTATTGCTGCCCAGTGTGGGATCCTTATCAGGTGGGCTTCACGAAGGACATCGAAAAAGTCCAAAGAAGGGCCGCTCATTTCGTATTGTCACGATACAGGGGAGACAGCGTTACGGAAATGATACAGGATCTGGGATGGGAATCATTACAACAACGGCGTTTGTCGCTGCGGCGTGGGCTACTTACGAAACTCCAATCACCAACATTCTCCTCCGAAAGCAAAAACATATTTTTGACTCCCACTTACGTAGGTAGAAATGATCATCAGAATAAAATACGAGAAATCAGAAGTCGAACGGAGAGATTCAGGTGTTCTTTCTTCCCGCGCGCTATTCGAGAATGGAACGGGAGATAAATAGTATAACGGTGGTTCGATGAACCCTCTGCCAGGCACTTAATTGTGATTTGCAGAGTATCCCATGTAGATGTAGATGTGGGTAAGGTGAGTGGGCAACAGAATCTTTGCTCACTGATGGGAAAGCTCGCTGAAAGTAACGAGTAGAAATTGAAAAGTTCCACCGATTTATTGTATTCAAATTTGTGAGAAAACAGGGGGAGCTATAAAAAAATCGTTCAAATAAAAAGAAAAGTTAATTTAATTATCTACAACTTTCTCGCTGACGAAAATTTTCTGACCGCAAAACAAAAAAAGAGGCAGGCGACTACCTTTTTCATGTCACAATTTTTATTTCATGTAAAAGTAATAGTTTCAATTATTATTTTTATACAAACACAATACTTATTGTACTTGCTGAGAACACTGTTGTATTCCTCCAGTATTCACCTGTCTACATGAAAAATTTGATATTTTTTCTCTTAGCCTAAGGGGTTCAAATGGCAATGTAATTAAGGCGGGCGCCACTTGAAGAATGACGCATTTATCGGTCCAACTCCGTTTGTACACCCAACCAACATGGCTGCCGGGCTTCACTGCCTATACGCTGATGTAGGCGGTGTAGCCTCTCTATGTTATTCTGTGCTCCGTGATCGGACCTAACTTTTGGATTAAGCCTCGTAATATACCACCAACAGACTAATATTTTTAACTCAGCGTATTTAGCGTCTGCTGAATATTGCACTGGTACATTTCACCAGCGTGGCGGGAGTGCGATCGTATTTCGCAACACTCGCACTCTGGAAAGGACGTGCCTGCCGCAGGCTTTCACCACGCATCGATATGTCTATTGTAAGGGCTGCGTGTGGCAGGTGCGGTTGACTCACACAGAACGTTTACCGTTCACATTCCACCGCAGCCTGTCTGCTTACAGCAAGCATGGCTGTACCGTGCTTGACTGCAGAGTGAAGGAATATTTGACACCCCGGGAGAGGCTGTCCGGAGCTAAGCGGTTTTCCACAAAAGTTGAGCTGTAATTGCGCGTACGTCGTTAACAGAGCTTCCGCATGTTTATAAATTATGGTTTTGTATATTTTACGTGATACAATTTCTGTGAAAGGAAATACGAGGGGCGTCCAGAAAGTAAGTTCCGTTTGGTTATATAAAACGAACGGGTACAGATACAGAAAAAAATATTGATTTTACAAAAATCTACAACTGTTAAACTACTTTTCTACATAGCTTCCGAAATTTTGTAGGCAATTGTCATAGCATGGCACAAGGTTTTGTGTGCCTTTTACATAGAATGTTGCCGCCTGGGTATTAAACCATGTGGTAACATGTTCTTTCAGCTCGTCATCATCGTTGAAGTGTTGTCCACCAAGGGCAGATTTTAGGTGTAAGAAGAGGATTACTGTCAAAAGATTTTTTTTCACGATAATGCCTGACCTCACACACCGAATGTGACCAAACAATTCTTACGGAAATTTCAATGGGACCTGTTTGATCATCCTCCATACAGCTCGGACCTCTCTCCTAGCGACTTTCATCTCTTATTACACCTAAAATCTGTCCTTGGTGGTCAACACTTCAACAATGATAAAGAGCTGTTACCACATGGTTGAATACACAGGCGGTAACTGTCCTGATCACAAAGAAAGCAAAGTTCTAATACCCTGGCATCCCCTCAGCATGATTCCACGATATTCTCACTTCGGCCGTCGGAGCGAGAGTGCCACGTAAGGCCACGCCAAAGGCTTTCCCCACTACACATCGGATGTATAGCGCGCTAAAAGCGACCAGAGCGCGTTCAGAGAATAGTGTCTACTAACCCTCGCTACCTAAGGAAGATAATACCCTGTTCTAGAGCTCCAGAGAGGTCTCTTTTGTCACCTCTTTCGTCCATGATTAGGTTGGTACCACATTAAGAACACGGCCACCTCGCCATCTTGCCAAGTAATATTGTCTCTCACCACCCAGCAGACGCCAGCGCAGACGACAACGAAGCCATGCGTTCTTAACTACAGTAAACGAGGCCTAAAATGGGAGGCGGCGACTGTAAGCCATTGCGCGGCAGTCAGTCAGTATTAAGAGCAACCTTCCACATTCACAGGAACATACAAGTTCAAGCACACGGGTGGAAACATATATAAATATGAGGCATTGATCATTAATAAAAAAAATTAACATACAAATAGGTAATATTAATGGTGCAGAACACTTAAGAGTCTTGAATAACTCAAAATGGAACACGGCCACACATTCGGTGGACGTGTTTCAAGTCGTTATTTTCATTTACATTTCGAGCTGTCAAAAAGCGATCGCAAGGGCCCACTTTTAGTGTTTCTATCGTAATCTAAAGTGTGCCAAAATATTTGACATAATGCCATACTACAGGCTATAAAGCAAGGTAACTTTCTCATTACTTGAAACTTCCGGGCTGAGATGCCGTGGTCCATGCGTAAAACTTTCCCCTGACGTTTCGGCTTCGACTATGTAAGGCATCCGCGGAGGTGAAGCAGCAAACTGCAAGTAGAGCTCGAGTGAGTGCCGTATATATAGGTCATGAAAAGGGTGCCACTGGAAATCACGTGACGTCGACTGCTGTATGGTCTCTGCTATTCACAACATTCTCACTTTAAAATAATCGATCCCATATTGTTGCTGCAATGTTGAAATCCAAGTTTTATCAATTTAAACACCTATCACAATAAAATTTGGTTGTCAAGATTGCAGCGACTACATGACAATCGATTATTTTCAGTTGAGAATGTTGGTAATATCAGAGACCATACAACAGTCGACGTCACGTGATTGACAGTCAGCGCCCTTTGTATGACTTACATACGTATACGGCCCTCACTTCTACTTCCATTTTGCCGCTCCACCTCCGTGGATACCTTCCACAGTGGAAGGTGAAACGTGGGGATCTGGGGAGGGGGTTTTACCCATGGACCACTGCATCTCAGCGCGAAAGTTTCAAGTAATGACAACTTCTGCAGTGAAAGTCTTCACTATCAAAGTGTACACGTGGACAGCAGCAGCTCTACATTGCAAGATAACCGGCTTCTTAATAGAAGCGACTTGTTTTCATTTCGTGTGTGCTTTCTTTTACAGTTTTGAAATCTTTCGTGTGCTCGCGTGTTTATTTACTAAGAATCGCGTTTAGTTGTCAGTCCAGTTGTTATTTTGATTTATTAGCTCGCGTATATATTTTTCAGATCCGCCGTTAATAAACAGTTTATTGTTAGCTTCATATTTTTCGAAGCTCACTGTTTATCAAACTTCTGTGACCTCAGACGTACTTACTTGGAAGTTACATAGGTTTTTAGAATGGCTAGGAACTGTGACTGCTGCGAATGGATGGAGGCAGAGTTGGTGACTCTTCGCTCGTAGCTTCAGGCGGCGTTGGCTTCGCTGGCAACACTTGAGACTGCGGTGGGTGGGCGCCGCTGTTGTGGGCCGCTCGCGGGGGTGCAGCAGACGCCCTGTGCGACTGTCGTGCCCTCCGATCGGCCTGTGGCTGTG
The DNA here is from genome assembly GCA_026315105.1 of Locusta migratoria. Taxonomy (NCBI): domain Eukaryota; kingdom Metazoa; phylum Arthropoda; class Insecta; order Orthoptera; family Acrididae; genus Locusta; species Locusta migratoria. The sequence continues at coordinate 275,751,432 of CM048747.1, forward strand.
GCCAGCCCGCTCACTGCCCGCGAGAAGGTAGCCCCCCAATCCGTGGTGGATTGGGAGGTCTCCTCAACGCGTGTCAGGCGGCGTAAGACTTCCCGGGGCTCCGAAGTGGAGGCCTCCCCGGTTAGTCTTGCCAACAGATTCGAGGCGCTGTCTTTGGCAGAGGATGATATTCCTGACTCAGATGGTGTCGCTTGTCCTGTACTCGCCCCCCTGCCTGCAAGATCCGGGCTCTCACAGACGGTGGGTTTGCTAGTAGTTGGGAGATCCAACGTTAGGCGGGTGATGGAACCCCTTAGGAAAATGGCTGCTAGGGAGGGGAAGAAATCCAATGTGCACTCCGTGTGCATACCGGGGGGAGTCATTCCAATTGTGGAACGGGTCCTTCCGGATGCCATGAAGAGCACAGGGTGCAGCCAGCTGCAGGTGGTGGCTCATGTCGGGACCAATGATGTGTGTCGCTTTGGATCGGAAGAGATCCTCTCTGGTTTTGAGCGGCTATCAGAAGTGGTAAAGGCTGCCAGTCTTGCTTGCAAGATGAAAGCGGAGCTCACCATCTGCAGCATTGTCGACAGGAATGACTGCGGACCTTTGGTTCAGAGCCGAGTGGAGGGTCTGAATCAGAGGCTCAGACGGTTCTGCGACCGTGTGGGCTGCAGATTCCTCGACCTGCGTCAAAGGGTGGTGGGTTTTCGGGTTCCGCTAAATAGGTCAGGAGTCCACTATACTCAGGAAGCGGCTACACGGGTAGCGGGGGCTGTGTGGCGTGGACTGGGCGGTTTTTTTAGGTTAGAGGGCCTCGGGAATACACAAAATGGGTTTCAGTCTCAAAGGGGGCAGGTCAGACACAGGAAGAAAGCAGATCTAGAAACCATTGGTATAACAGTTGTAAATTGTCGTAGCTGTATTGGGAAAGTTCCAGAGCTCCAAGCGCTGATAGAAAGTACTGAGGCACAAATCGTTATAGGTTCTGAAAGTTGGCTGACGCCTGAGATAAGTTCGGCCGAAATTTTTTCAAAGGGCCAAATGGTCTTCAGAAAGGATAGAATAAATAAAAAAGGGGTTGGCGTGTTTATTGCTGTTACTAACGGTTTATACTGCAGCGAAATTGAGACAGATACTACTTGTGAGTTGGTCTGAGTAGAGGTTATACCTGACAACTGGAATAAATTAATAATTGGATCTTTTTATCGGCCCCCTGACTCAGACGATTCGGTTGCCGAAATGTTCAAAGAAAGCTTGAATCACATTTCAAATAGGTATCCGGAGCATACTGTTATAATCGATGGCGACTTTAATTTACCCTCGATATGTTGGCATAATTACGTATTCAAAACCGGCGGCAAATATAAAACATCGTTCGAACTAGTTCTGAATGCTTTTTCTGAAAACTACTTCGAACAGTTAGTTCATGAACCCACTAGAATAGTAAGTGGATGCGAAAATACCCTTGATATCCTAGCAACAAATAATCCTGAGCTAGTAAAGAGCATCAAAACAGATACAGGGATTAGCGAACATCGAGTTGTAGTAGCGAGACTGAATGTCGAAATGCCCAAATGCACCAAAAATAAACGAAAAATATATCTATTCAATAAAGCAGATAAAAATTCGCTTCACGCTTTCCTGAGTGATAGTCTCCAGTCCTTCAAAACTAAAAATGCGAGTGTAGATCAGCTGTGGCTTACTTTCAAAGACATAATATCAGTAGCAATCGAGAGATTTATACCAAATAAATTAATAAAAGAGGGGGCTGACCCCCCTTGATACACAAAACAGGTCAGATCACTGTTGCAGAAACAAAGAAAAACGCATGCAAAATTTAAAAAGACACAGAATCCACAAGACTGGCATCTTTTACTGAAACTCGCAACCTAGCGCGGACTTCAATGCGAGAAGCCTATAGCAGTTACCACAACGAAATCATGTCTCGTAATCTTGCAGAAAAGTCACTAAACAAAAATAAATCTTCCGGGCCGGATTGTATACCAACTAGATTCCTCTCAGAGTAATCTGATGCAATAGCTCCATACTTAGCTATAATTTACAACCGATCACTCAGCGAAAGATCCGTACCCAAAGATTGGAAAGTTGCCCAAGTTACTCCAATATTCAAGAAAGGCAATAGGAGTGATCCCCAAAATTACAAGCCTATCTCATTGACGTCGATTTGCAGTAGGATTTTGGAACATATACTTTGTTCGAATATTATGAACTACCTCGAAGAGAACGACCTATTAACCAGTAGTCAACACGGATTCAGAAAGTATCACTCTTGCGAAACACAGCTAGCCCTTTATTCATATGAAGTGTTAAGTGCCATCGACAAGGGATCTCAAATCGATTCCATATTTCTCGATTTCAGGAAGGCTTTTGACAGTGTACCCCACAAGCGGAATCTTTTGAAATTGCGTGCTTATGGAATATCTCCCCAATTGTGCGGTTGGATTCACGATTTCCTATCAGAAAGAACACAGTTCGTTGTAATTGACGGTAAGTCAGTGAATAAAACAGAATTGATATCTGGCGTTCTACAGGGAAGCGTTTAGGAGACAATCTGAATAGCTTCCTTAGACTGTTCGCGGATGATGCTGTCATTTATCGTTTAGTGAAGTCAACAGAGGATCAAAAGCAACTGCAAAGCGATTTACACAAAATTTCTGCGTGGTGCGAAAATTGGCAATCGACACTAAATAGAGAAAAGTGTGAAGTAATACACATGACCACAAAAAGAAATCCGCTGAACTTTAATTACGCGATAAATCAGTCAAACCTTACGGTCGTAGATTCTACCAAATACCTAGGAGTTACAATTACGAACAACTTTGACTGGAGAGAACACATAGAAAATATTGTGGGGAAGGCGAACCAAAGGTTACGTTTCTTCGGCAGAACGCTTAGAAGATGCACCAGCTCCACCAAAGAGACTGCCTACATCACACTTGTGCGTCCTCTCTTGGAGTACTGTTGCCCCTTGTGGGACCCTCACCAGGAGGGACTGACGGAAGACATTGATAAGGTTCAGGAAGGGCAGCTCGTTTTGTTCTATCACGTTGCGGGGGGGAAAGCGTCAAGGAAATGTTGCACGAATTGGGGTGGAAATCATTAAAAGAAAGACATTATTCATTGCGGCGTGATCTGTTTGCGAAGTTTCAATCACCGACTTTTAGTTCTGAATGTGAAAATATTTTGCTACCATCCACCTACTTAGGGAGACATGACCATCCCAATAAAATAAGAGAAATCAGATCGAAAACGGAACGATTTAGGTGTTCTTTCTTCCAGCGCGCTATTAGAGAATGGAACGGTAGAGAAAAGTTATGAAAGTGGTTGATGAACCCTCTGCCAGGCACTTGAATGTGATTTGCAGAGTATCTATGTAGATGTATATGACCTAGGTAACTTTTCGGGTTCATCTTCAGATGGTGTAGGATGTAGGCCTAACAAGATCATTCGAAAGCGTGATGATGGGTTTAGCCTTGCGTCTATTGGTTCGCTTTTGTAAATAATTTTCAATTGACAGCTTTTCTTCTGATCAGAGGACGTTACCATCTCACTGACTTTTCACAATTACTCTTTACATGCATACTGTCAATAACACTCTACCAGCATCTAAGATGTGCTTTTACAACTATTGTTGGTGACAAAGGTCTTCAATCGTTGAAAGAGTAATAGTGGAAAGTAAATGATGTGGTACGGTCTCCTAACCACAAAAGAAACTGATAAATGGAAATTGTTTACAAGAGACAACTATGCAGTCGATAGACAATACCCAACGACACGCTTTAAAATGAACTTGTTACATCCTGCACCATCTGAAGATCAACCTGAAAAGGTTCGAAAAGCGGTGCATGAAATAAATAAGTAGTAGCTACTGTTTCAAAACAAAGAGACTGGTTGCATATTTCTTAAATTATATAAGGTAACTTTCATTGAAATCCAACGTTAATATCAATAATTATTTCAAATTCAGCGTCGGACTACGATATTTTTCAATTTTATATTTACAAATTTTGCCGAATGACATTCAGGGTCTTTCGAGAATTTTTCTACAAAGATTATCACCGCCAGAAATATTACCCCAACCTACATGTTCCAGCAATTAAATTACACGCCAGTTCATGTGTTTCAATTTTGTAATACGAGCCCCAACCTTCAGTTGTTTTCTCTGACTGACAGTCCAGGTACCATACTACAGCGCGCATGCGCAAGTTTGTTTTCCTCCATCACGCCGCACCACAGCCCGCGTTCAGTTTACTTCGCCACTTCGCAGTGCACTCCTCTACGCCTACATAGGTCTGCTACAACTTGATGTTTCTAATTACAGACCTTCAGTTTATTTTTACAATGGCCACCTTCACTGCATTGCCAATCTACGGGTAAGTCATTTTAACAAGTTTTAATGCTCCCCATTCCTAACGATTACTTAATTTTGTCAACTGACATAGGTGCAACCCTCCCCCCCCCCTCCATCAACTACTCTTCCCCTATGATTTATTTTATGACTATAGACACAAATTTGTCACGTGTCTTTCTTTTTACCTTCAGGTTTTATCGAAAATACGGTGGTCAAAATCACGCGACTACATGTCCCACATTTTAACATCCATGTTTTTTATCCTGAAAGACAACCATTTGATTTTGGACTTGGACCCATGTATTTGGCCCTATTGAATTTTAACCAATTGACGGATGAAACCAACTAGAATGTTGGGACTCAGTAGCGAATTATGACGAGAGAATAAAAAGTTGTAAGTAATACCTTGTTCAATTCATGTATCGCGTTTATTAAGTTATTGGTCCTGTAATTTTAATTATTGTTTTGTTATTTAACACAGTAACCCCCTAAGATGCGTCTCTACTGACGCGAAACCGGTTGTGGACCTGTACATAAAAGGATCTCAATAAAAACAGCTGAAGCGGCTCCAGAATTTATTGATTGTTTCATAAGAGGACATTTCTATTTCAATTTCCAAAATAGTTTCTTTTATTATATAAAGTCATACAATCTATTTTTTAAAACAATTGATAAATTCATAAAAGAAAATGCTTTTAGTAGCGGTAGCAAAAGCCAAAAAGAGCGGACGAAGTAGAAGGAGCGGACGAACTAGGAGCAGCGGACGAACTAGGAGCAGCGGACGATTATTTTAAACGTATCTCGCTTCATAGTTCGTTAGATTCTTTTACGAAGACCGACGGGCAACAGCGAGAGGGCGCGTAGCAGAATTAAAAATCACGTGTTTGCCTTCTGCTGATGAGTCATTTCGAGGTGAGCGTCTGCCTGCTAGATTACATAGTTCAGTGCTACAACATTTCTGTTTTGATGTGTTCTGCACTCCGCAATATCTGACTAATAAATTCCATAATGCCAAGATATAGAGATAACTCTAAACTTAAACGCGAGAAATTATCCACGAACTGTTTCCTTTGGTTTGCGGGATATCGTTAGCGGCTCAAGCAGCAAGCGCATGAAGCACCTAGGTGGGGGAACTTCTCCCTCCACGTGCATGTGCAGCCCGGTCGCAGGAATATCGGATTGAGCAGGGTACAAATGCATCCTGTGGCACATCGAAACCGGAGTTTAGCTGCATATCGTTGAATGGAAGCGTCGGCGTTCATACGAAGAAGGGTACAATACAGGGAGACAACCTGCATGCGTCTAAATACAGCTGTATATGTTCAGCTCATTTCCGCGAAATAGATATTTGTAGAACATCGTTGTCCTGTGTTTGAATACGAGAGACGGTATGGTGCCTTGTATTTTCCCGTCATTTTCTGTGCACATGTATTTTTACCTGGCACGTGTTAATTTCCTGTTTGAGTGATTTGGAAAATTGTTTGCCATTTTGTAAAGAATTCTGTTCGCTAGTTACTGAGCGGCCAAGGATATATACCAGAACCTGTCGACCATGGAGCAGTAGCAGCATCAAATATTTACTTCATGGTCAGCACCATAAAGGATTCCTGTAATTCTATAGGATTCAGCTAATATTATTTGAAAACCGAATCTTACAGAAAGACGGGAATACATTTTTGCGCTATACATGAAGTAAACAATTAACGCTGTCCCTGCTCTATGGTTGACAGGTCCTTGTATGTATCATTCTCCGAGCAGTAAATTACTCCCCTTCTCTTCCTGCACCTGCAACATGACAACTCGAGGGGGCGATCACAACTCTTATATGTTTTCAGAATTTCCTTAAAGTCTTCCAATGTTTTCTTTGAATCCATTCTTTTTCAGTTTATTTATTTATTTAAAATCGAGAAGAAGTACACGCCGAAAGCATTGAGCTCAATGGTACACAAAACCTACTTTGGCAGGTCACTTACGGTTGTGGTGAGTCATGTCATACGTTACTAGTACCCTGCTCAATCCGATATTCCTGCCACCGTGCAGACCACGCCGCTCAGCCGTCACTGGGAGCAGATGAACGAAAAGAGCGAACTAGTTTGCGGCAGAGCCGCGAACTAAAGTGAGCGCTCTCGATCGCGAACTATTATGCGCAAGTCTACTATGGACGTTCCGCCGCCTAGAACAGACGTCCTGGTTTGCTCCCCCTCCCCCCTCAAGATCCGGGAGTTGTCCAAATTCAAAATGGGGAGTTACTTTCTGCCCACCCTGTAGAAAAATGGTATTAACAACGGTCGTGAAATCAGGCTTCTCGGTCTACGCAGTGGATGACCATCAGACCGTCGCAGTGCACCCGTCGCAGCGAAGCCGCGCCTCAGATGTAGGTGTGCGGCAGGAAGCGCCTCCACGTTTCCAGAATAGGACATGCGGTCAAAGGCAACGGCTCCTCGGACAGCGAGCGGCTTGGCCAGCAATGGCCCACGAGCGCGCAACTCCTCACCGAGTCACGCGCCGCGCCACGGCTGACTGATCGCGGCGATGAGTAGTTCGCTTATTTGCCTGACAGATGTCTCTGCGCGCGAGCCGCGCCGACGAACGCGCATCAGAGAGTATCTGTGAGCGGCGGAAGCGGGCGCGCTCGCATTATCGTCGACTTCTTTGAGATATCGCGGGCGCAGGGTAAATATAAGCGGGGGCGCGGGTGTTACAAGCAATAGTCAAATATTGCAGCGCCGCGCGACGAGCGACACATGGGCTGTGTATATTTAGGCGGCCTTTGAAGCGGCGGCGGCTGTATACAAGTGCGGGCGCGCGCCTGCGCAGAACACCTCGCACCTCCTAAAAGTCAGGCGCCGTTTCTGCGGCCATTCCAGGAGCCAGCCGCACCTTGCCAGCGGCCGCGGAAAACGCTTCCTGTGCCCTTACGTAACGGCCGCGTTACTCATCCTGCAGCAGTCGCTTCCGTCCGCGATTGACAGGGGATCTCAAACTTTAGCCCATATTTATAGGTCTCCATACACCGATCCACAGGGAACTGATATTCTCTGCGATTTAACCAGTGGCGCAGCCTGGATTTGGTTCTGGGGAGGGGAGGGGGGGCTCATAGGAAAAAAAAAAAAAAAAAAAAAAAAAAATTACTACAGAGGTGACCCCCCCTCAAACCCCGACACCCGAGATACGAGGCGCGTCCACAAAGTAAGTTCCGTTTGGTAATAAAATGAAATTGTACACAGATACGGAAGAAATTTTTATTGCACAAAATTCTACAACTCTTAAACTACTTTTCCACATAACTGCCGAAATTTTGTAGGCACTTGTCATAGCGTGCCACAAGTTTTTGCATGTATCCTTCACAGAAGGTTGCCACCTGTGTATTCAAACCATGTATTCAAATGTTCAAATGTTTGTACAACTTATGGGACTTAACTACGGGGTCATCAGTCCCTAAGCTTACGAACTAGTTATGAACCGCCGCGGTGGAGTAGCCGAGCGGTCTAAAGCGTCTCGCTGCGGAGCGCGCGGTTGCTCGCCGTGGAGGTTCGAGTCCTCCCTGGGGCATGGGTGTGTGTGTTTGTCCGTAGGTTAGTTTACCTAGGTTTAAGTAGTTTGTAAGCTACGGACTGATGACCACGCAGTTTGGTCCGATAGATTTACAAACATTTTAAAAGTTATGAACTTGCTAACACTAAGGACGGCACAAATATCCATGCCCGAGGGGGGATTCGAACCCCCGACCGTAGTGGCCGTGCTAACCGTGACTGGAGCGCCTCAGTCACCTCGGCCACCGCGGCCAACAACCATGTATTCAAACCAGCTCTTTATCATCGTTGAAGAGTTGACCACCAAGGACAGAAGTTCGGCGTAAGAAGAGATGAAAGTCGCTAGGAGAGAGGTTCGAGCTGTATGGAGTATGATCAAACAGGTCCCATTGAAATTTCCTTAATAATTGTTTGATCACATTCGGTGTGTGAGGTCAGGCATTATCGTGAAAAAAAAATCTTTTGACAGTAATCCTCTTCTTACACCTAAAATCTGACCTTGGTGGACAACACTTCAACGATGATGACGAGCTGAAAGAACATGTTACCACATGGTTGAATACATAGGCTGCAACATTCTATGAAAAAGGCACACAAAACCTTGTGCCATACTATGACAATTGCCTACAAAATTTCAGAATCTGTGAAAATTTCATTCTGGAAACATCCCTTAGGCTGTGGCTAAGCCATGTCTCCACCATATCCTTTCTTCCAGGAGTGCTAGTCTTGCATGGTTCGCAGGAGAGCTTCTGTGAAGTTCGGAAAGTGGGAGGCGAGGTACTGGCGGAAGTAAAGTTGTGAGGCGGCATCGTGAGTCGTGTCGGGATAGCACAGTCGGTAGTGCGCTTGCCCGCGAAAGGCAAAGGTCCCAGGTTCGAGTCCCGGTTCCGGCACACAATTTTAATCTGCCAGGTAGTTTCATATCAGCGCACACTCCGCTGCAGAGTGAAAATTTCATTCTGGAAACATCCCTTAGGCTGTGGCTAAGCCATGTCTCCACCATATCCTTTCTTCCAGGAGTGCTAATCTTGCATGGTTCGCAGGAGAGCTTCTGTGAAGTTTGGAAAGTGGGAGGCGAGGTACTGGCGGAAGTAAAGTTGTGAGGCGGCATCGTGAGTCGTGTCGGGATAGCACAGTCGGTAGTGCGCTTGCCCGCGAAAGGCAAAGGTCCCAGGTTCGAGTCCCGGTTCCGGCACACAATTTTAATCTGCCAGGTAGTTTCATATCAGCGCACACTCCGCTGCAGAGTGAAAATTTCATTCTGGAAACATCCCTTAGGCTGTGGCTAAGCCATGTCTCCACCATATCCTTTCTTCCAGGAGTGCTAATCTTGCATGGTTTGCAGGAGAGCTTCTGTGAAGTTTGGAAAGTGGGAGGCGAGGTACTGGCGGAAGTAAAGTTGTGAGGCGGCATCGTGAGTCGTGTCGGGATAGCACAGTCGGTAGTGCGCTAGCCCGCGAAAGGCAAAGGTCCCAGGTTCGAGTCCCGGTTCCGGCACACAATTTTAATCTGCCAGTTAGTTTCATATCAGCGCACACTCCGCTGCAGAGTGAAAATTTCATTCTGGAAACATCCCTTAGGCTGTGGCTAAGCCATGTCTCCACCATATCCTTTCTTCCAGGAGTGCTAGTCTTGCATGGTTCGCAGGAGAGCTTCTGTGAAGTTTGGAAAGTGGGAGGCGAGGTACTGGCGGAAGTAAAGTTGTGAGGCGGCATCGTGAGTCGTGTCGGGATAGCACAGTCGGTAGTGCGCTTGCCCGCGAAAGGCAAAGGTCCCAGGTTCGAGTCCCGGTTCCGGCACACAATTTGAATCTGCCAGGTAGTTTCACGAATATATTCAGTTTATCGAAGTCATGAGAAGATCGATGCCATCTGGGAAATTTGTACGCTGTGAAAAGTGCCAACTGATAGTAAACAATAAGGTGTGTGAGGTACTCGACATGAATACTAAAAGGAATCCGTTACATTTCGGCTGCTACATACTTCTTTGTCGAATCAACTAAATAAATCCCTACGGTTTAGAATTACGAATAACTTAAATTCCAATCACTACATTGAAAATGTTGCCGGAATGGCGAACGACGATCGGCTTGTGGGTGGTGGAACACTTCCTGTTAATAGCGGCACCAAATCTACTTTAAAGACACTGACTATCGTGAGCTTTGTAACGTACCTGGTACAAACTGAAAACTTCAATAAGCTGATGCTAATTAAATGTCACTTCCACGTAGCAAGGTTACATTTACAAAATTATTAAGTTCAACACATTAGCAGATTGTCGTAGGTTGGATGTATCTCGTAGAATCTGCTTCGCTTGTAAAGTTCTCCACGTGCCTGAAATTCGGGTTAATTTGAGTGCTGGGTGGTATCTTAGAGACCTACATCTAGGGTTGCCAGACTGAACTTGAGGCAGGCCCGGAGACCAGACATGCCCCCCTCCACCTTGGCCAATGACCAATGACTCACCCCCCCCCCAACCAGGATTACACGATAAATAAAATAAAATAAAAACCCTAATCATCTCCTCCCTCCCAGCAAGTAAATGAGATAGTGCATATTCTGCACTTACACATACACTCATCAGTATCGACTTTTTGTAGCCACTCTTTATAATTTTCTTTCTGCAACCATTGTTCACGGAACGAACTTAGATATCGTCTCTTCATTTCACTGTTATTACTCACTAATTTGAGTTAATGTAAGCTTGTCTGTTCTCACACGATCCGAGTATTCCAAAAATTGCCGGTAAACTGATAACAAACAATGAACGAACGAACACAAATAATAGCCGTCGCCAGTTGACACGTTGCCACAACAGTGATTGCTTAATAATGCGCTAGCCGTTTACTACCGACGCAACAATGAAAAGTTTTCAGAGGAAGAACAGAAAAGTAGCGTTTTGTTGCAATAAGAAATTGACATTTATATAAAGTTATTCATAATTACTAGAGAGGAGCCGGCCGGGAATGGCCCAGCGCAATGAGGCATCTTGCCACGGTGTGCGAGGCTGCTCCCGCCAGAGGTTCGAATCCCCCCCCCCCCTAGGGCATGGATGTTGTGTTCGTCCTTAGTTTAAGTTACATTAAGTTTGATGTAGATCGTCGCTACATGAGCATAGTACTTAAAGAACAAAAAAGTTAATATGAAGGTTACATTCAAGCCCGGAGATGAGAGTCATTGGCCCGTAGACCCGGAGAATTCATTCCAAGCCCGGGCACTCCGGGCGGCGCCCGGAGATCTGGCAACCCTACCTACATCACTGAATTTGAACTCAAAACACAAGGCGCACTTTTCATAAAACTATATTCAATAATACATTACATTGTTGATCTGCATACTGACATACATAGTGACTGCCCAAAGACAGCCTTAATAATGACGCCTCGAGTCTCTCTGCTCGGATCCTTATATACTATTTTGACATGTGACAACAATACATATTATTGTTAGAACCAGGAAGTTATACATTTATCATTAACAACGGATTTGTTACAAGATATACTTAATATTGGTAAGTAGAGCATTAAATGTTTATTCTTTTAAATACGACCACTTTGATAAGAATTGCCACAATTAAGCAATATATCATATTACATGTATTCGAACAATGGAATTCATAAAGACGTTAATGTTGTTATGGTCTTCAGTCCAGAGACTGGTTTGATGCAGCTCTCCACCCTACTCTATCCTGAGAAAGCCTTTTCATCTCCTCATAAGAGCGGCAACCCACATCCACTTGAATCTGCTTACTATACGCGTCTCTTGGTCTCCCTCTGCGATTTTTACCCCACACACTTCCCTCCAATGATAAATTTATGATTCCCGGATGTCTAAGAATAATAACGTGCGAATTATGTTATAATATAATTCCTAACATGTACAGATTTACGTTTTTGCAAGCTTAACTATTGACAGTTTCTTTAAGTTCTATAAATATCATAGTTTCCAAGTAATGCTTAAATGCTGACCATGTGGTCATGTTGGTTTCAGACTAAGTCTTCGAAATTCACATAATAAATTATTGCCAGTATTGCATTAATGCATCAGCTGGCATTTTAAGTCCATGTACCGAGTTTGATGAGAATCTAATATCATTTAATATGTTTTCTGTTACTATCTGTTAATTCTACATGTGCTTACTTTACATTCCGGAATACAGTTTTAATATGCAATAACTCTGCTTCCTACCAATGGATGAACATTAACTGAGTAGTTATTAGTTTCTAGGGATTTTATTACAAGAGTTACAAGTTGTATTGGAGTTGCCTACATGCAACTGTACAGTCTTTAGGTTTTTCCCTAAGTGGTTTGTTACGTCTCAGCTTTCCGTCCTTTCCTGGAGTAATACTGCCAGGTGTGGGATTCTTACCAGATGTAATTGACAGTTATTATTGAAAAGTTCAAATAAGAGCAATTTCTTGGATACAGGAGCTAACACACCACACATTTACATTTGTAACTGCATGTCATAGGACAAAGAGGTTAGGGTAGATGATGGGACGTTTTTCTTTCGACACACTAAGCATGGAGAGAATTGTGCTGGATTCATGACGATGAAACACGCGGTTAGCAAGACACGAGACCTTCCAAATATCTTTTCAATAGTGCATACATAGTATATCCGAAATCATGAAAACAATTGTTCCCACCCGGCACCCACTGATGGTTGTGTATCCCTTAATTTTTTTCCATCTACTGGTTAAAAAACTATCCGTGTATTTATGTAATTTTATTATCACAACAAGAATGTAGTGCCTTAGCATTAACGGTATTTATAAGAAAACCTTTTTTCTGCTGTTTTGTCGAAAGCTGACAGTTGTTATTTAATTCATTGTTACAAAAAATTCGTAGCAGCTAACATATAGAATAACAAAAGTAGAAACAAGAGCAGATGTCTCAAGATGAGCCACACGGTTAAAAACCGCTAACGGTGATATTTGTGTAAATAAAAATCATCATTAACAGGGTCTGGTTGCTGTGTTCTTTGCGAGAACCAGTTGAATTGTGTTCACAGCGGTGGTATAAAAGTATGACAATTTTCGCCAAAACAGCGAACAAGTCTGTTTCATGGCGTGACACTTCTAATGTTCTTAAAAAAAGAAAAACTTTTTGTTTAACGATTTTTTCTGTTTTTGTTGTGGTGCAGTGAGCTTGTGACGCTCAACAGTTTTAGATCTACAGTTTTTTTTCCCTTGAGAAGCGAGTAATCGTTACTAAAAATCAATCTTGGAAATCAGTTAAAGAAATAACACGTCTCCGGATTCCAGGAAGGGAAAAGTGTCCCTTTGCTTCTCTCCCCCCATTCCCATGCTACAGCGTGATGAGTCTGTGTATGTTCTGTGACTGTCAGATGATGCAATCTTCTTACTTATGAAACTGTGTATTCATTGAGCTAGTAATATATTTTTCCTCACTGAAAACTGTTTACTTTTATTTACATTGTCTGTCTGCACTGGTAAATTAAAGGGCGGGAAACAAGTAAACACTGCAGGGCGCGGGCCGCGGGAGAACGGATCGATTCTTGTATCGATAAGTAGCAGTTGTGGTCGAACGCCGCCTCTCCGGAAGTGGACTGCAGTTCTTGTTGATTGTGACCTGGTGAAGAGTAGGACGTGATGTTGCTTTGTGTTTTGTTTCTGTTTTAAATCATGCGCTTACTGATAAATGGGTGAATGTGTCTTAATAATAAACTCGTTACTCGCTCCGTATTACTTCAGTTACCAAGTGTAAAATGAGCAGTATGAAGGGCGTGGAGAACAGTGTTCTTTTACTTGTTGTAGACAACGACAGATAGTTCCATCTGCTTTAATTGCAGTTGGCTAATGATTATCAATACATCCAAATCATACGTAGACTTTTCCGGAACACCTTAAGGTAAGCTAATACAAATACCAGCCACGTCAACGGAACGTTTTTCAAGAGCTGCCGAAATCTACTTGTGAGTGTTCTTGAATATTTTGAACGTAAGACTCTCTATTCGAACGGGTAAAAAACGTACTTTATTTTATTTTACTTAGTGACGGATAGTGTATTGTCATTTTTGCTGTCCATCACTCCCTCCCCTTATGACTTTGTCCATCCGATCGTGCTTCCCCCATCTCCTCATCCCCCTTCTCTCTATCAATTTCCTCCCTCTCACCTGACAACTCTAACCTAATCTAGAGCATAATTCTTGCGGAATACGTTGAAACTGTGACACAACGTTGCTCTGTAATACGAACATGTTTATATAAACAATTTTTTTTATTAAAGTCATATGAATGTATTTTAAAATTTATTATGGGGAAACGAATTTGCAAATATATCGGAAAGCTATATGTATGTTGATTATACGTCGTGTATTAAAGGAATAAGTATCTAAAAATCGTCCTGCAGTAGAATGCAACTTTGTCAAAATTTCAGGGTATAGTGTAGAACAGGATACCACCCGTCGGCTTTGAGCAATGACGTCATATCTTTGGTAATATCATATTTTTAACTAATGAAAATTGAGTGCAGTTCATTCGTCAATAATATGTATTACTTACTGCTTAAACAAAAACATCTGTTTTCATTCGCGCGTGCGTAACAGTTTTCGAGGTGGTTAACCCAGTTTCAAATTTATGCTCTGACGAGGATACCGCCTGTCATCTTTGACCCGTGACGTCATGGCAGCGATAGTTTTTAAGTGCGTGCTTGTTTGTAGAAGGCGTAAGTAATCATGTGGTGGTTTAGTTAAAGACGATAGTTTGTTTACAAACAGAATAGATTGTGGAATAATAATTTGTGTTTAAAAAGTGATCTGTAGTTTCCCTCTGATGGTAAGATCTAAGTTAGGTTATAGGTTTTTTTTTCATGTGAGCGCCGAAGGCGCGAATTTTTGGGCTGAAACCTTTGATCGATGGTACATTGTTATCTGTAATTTACAAGGACAACTACAGATTATTTATTATCTACAATACAGAAGTATTAAGATATCCCATATACGGGTTTTCTGACATCTTGACGACGCCATGGACGGGTGGTATCCCAGTCTTCACTTATTCCGGTATTACAATAATATCCCGTATGTTTATATTTGTTGCTAGTGTTTTTGTTAGTTGGTATATCTACATAACGAAAGGCCTGTCTTGTGAGAGTCAGATATGACGTCATTGGTCAAAGCTAACTGGTCTATCGCGCTCTTCAATTGTGCCCTCAAAACTAGCCTCCACACACCTTGAAATTGCTTGCGGATTGTAAATTTGCATTTATAATTTTTTTCTCTTTACACATGTTAAACATTCTTAAATTATCAGTAGTATTACACGATTGCGCTTTACGTTTTCTTCGCTTTTTTCTAGCAGCAGCATGTTTATTTGTATACATTGATCCATGTGTGTCTGATAGTATTCTCTTTACGAATTGTGCGTACAGTCTTTGGTGGCCACTGGTAAATCGCCTGGCCTCAATCTTAGCGCAGTAGGCTAGGTGTTGATGGGACATTTCGTTGCCTACGAAATTATTGAAGGCCTCTCCTTGTCTGCTTTCCGCTTGCCGATTGTCGTAGTTTACGTTCCGCCACCAGGTGTCTCATTAAATTCCCTGTAGTATCACACTGAAAGCGAACGATTTGTGTGGGAGGGGGGTGGAGAGAGGCAGGGAGAGAAGGAAAGAATCTCAGCATTATAATAATTATACTTACGGGCGGTATGTAATTGTGACTTTAAAAATGCAAAAACCCTGTGATTAACGTAACGTAATTGAAGTTTTTGTGTTTTGCTCCCATTTAATTGCTATATTTTGTTAGTAATTTGCGACAAAAATAAAAGTAGCTTATTTTTTCGTGATTGCTTGGGAGATAAATGAGCTGCTGTGTATATTTTACTCATACCTAAATAAAGGATTTAACTATGTGAAAAACTGAATTTCAAGGGCTGCGTTCAAGTTGGCGCATTCAGGTCTTTTCGGTAATTTTTTTTTTCCTCTGGATTCTTTTCCTAGACACTAAGAGACAGTATTGCCACCTATTATAAACAGTTTTATTTGAAGTACACGTTTCGATTTTCCACTTACTGGAGCAAATTAGAAATTTCAACGGGATTTTTCTACAGTTCAAAGGATTTTACTAGCTGTTTGCTTCTGATTGGGCGACCTTTTAGGATACGCTGTTTTTCCAGCGTCTGCATTGTTTGGTAATGACACAGTTACTGTGGATACTCTATTGTTCGTCCACGGTAAGTTGACGATTCGTGCGGTGGCTGTTGATAGCAGCAGCAGCAGCAGCAGCAGGGCATGTACCATGGTACCATGGCTGCGGGAGGGGGGGGGGACGAGGATCAGCGAGCAGAAGGCAGCGTCGCATTGTTGGAAACGTTACCCGTAACAATGTGTGCAGTAATATTTCGCGTCTGGGGCAGCGTAACGTTGGCATCGCTCCGAAATAAATGGATGTCCTGCAAGTAGTGCAGATGTTTTCTGCTTCTGGCATCACCAGGTAAAATTGTCATCTATTACCAATGCACTACTAGTTTCGGCGCACTATGGCATCATTCGCAAGTTCCTATGATTACAAAAAATATTACAAGATTCAGCCACATTGAACAGTGAAAAATTTAATAGTTTACCACAAAATAATGAGTATCGGAACATTATATTTACCAAAGTGACAATCAAGCCGTATGCACCGCACGGGAATGGCCATGTGATCTGGGGCGCAACTCGGGTAGTACACGGGCACTCCCGCCAGAGGTAGGAGTCCTCCCTCGGTCTCGTGTGTGTGTGTGTGTGTGTGTGTGTGTGTGTGTGTGTGTGTGTGTGTGTGTGTATTGTCAATGTTCAGATGTTTCTTAAGCTTAAGGGTCTTAGCTGCGGTGTCATCAGTCCCTAAACTTACAAACTACTTATGAACTACCTTATACTAAAGACAACATAAAAATCCATGCCCGAGGGGGTGATTCGAACCCCCGACGGGGAACGGCCTCGCGCACCGGGGCATAGCGCCTCAATCCGCTGGGCCGCTCCGCCGCGGCGTGTGTGTTGTCCTTAGAATAAATTAGTTCAAGTAGTTTATAACACTATGGACCGATGGCTCTATGTTTTTATACAATCACCATTAAATCATTTGGCTCTTTTAATATCATAATCTTGCGGGCATCATTGTACAAAACTTATTTTTCGACCGTATTGTAAAATTGTTTGAATTTTAAAGTGGTCAGTCTTATAGTGCAATTACTCGAAAGTTGTAAATATGACAATTTTGCATGGCTTCCTCTGTATAGGGATTCGCATGCACTCATCTGGCGAAGCTCAGAAACAGTTACATATGCAATTCAGAGCTTGAATGTCCTGTGTTCAGTTG
The DNA here is from genome assembly GCA_026315105.1 of Locusta migratoria. Taxonomy (NCBI): domain Eukaryota; kingdom Metazoa; phylum Arthropoda; class Insecta; order Orthoptera; family Acrididae; genus Locusta; species Locusta migratoria. Next base: position 275,768,637 of record CM048747.1, read on the forward strand.
TGGGCAAGTGCTTCATTGAACGATGAAACAAGTGTGTCCACAGCTGAACATGGGCGTTCAGGCTCTCAAATGCTCTGGTTGTTTTTATTTTGTGGTAAATTTAGAAAATTTACACTTCATGTGACTGAATAATTGTAATATTTTTGTGATAATGGGAATTTTAAAATGACTCCATAGTACGTTGAAACTAATGGTCCATTGATAGTTAGATGGAAGTATATTAAAAAAAGGGCTTTTTCTAGGAACCGACTGTGCCTTTAAAACATATCTTGTGTGTTTCCTGTTGCAGTTATATGCGACAATGACTATAATACAATTTATTATGTGTATGTATAATCTCCGCCACTGGCTACATGGAATGTTAATAATTGTAAAATGTGGAATTATTGTCGACGGTAAGTAAACAGAAAAAATGTGAGGGGGTAACATAGATTAGTAACACAGACGAAATGTGGTTATAAGGTATGCGAACGGATGTGAATTCGCACATTAAACATTGTCTTAGACACCTTGATCTGTAAAAACTATTATTAGAAAGTAAAACTACATGTACATAGTCTACTAGGAAGTTATGGCATTCAAAAGAAGTATTTGGTGGTACCTCTGATAATGTTTTAGTTGTAATTGAAACGGTCATTTCAAAAAGGTCATAAGTCAAGAAAGTAAAATTTTACAGGAGAAGGAAAAACGTTCTACAGCATAAGAAATTTATTTATTTATTGTTATTTTAATATCAATATTTATTGAGGTGCCAAGCACTGCGCTGCACTGTGTATTTTTGTTTTGTGATTAATAGTTTGATCACAATATCAATTTAAAAATTGCTGACTTATGACCTTTTTGCAATGAACGACCGTGTGTTGCAACAAATGAAAGCATTACTTGCAAATAATTGCCAATTTTATTGAAAAAATCAGTTAATATTTTACAAAGTAAAATGAAACGTGAATATTATTATCTGAAGTAACATTTTTCGCAACATTTGTGTTTTCTAATAACATGAAAATAGAGTACAATAAAACAAGTCAATCTTCTTGACCATCATCTTCATTACTTGTTCCCCCTTCCGTTGGCCATTCTTGCAGTTGGTCATAAAATTCCACTTATTCAGTTGGAATAATAAATCTTGTATTTTTTTGACATTGATAGGCACTTGCTTTCCAGGATACGCTAACTCGATGGGAAGGACAGGATGCTTATAGAAGCTATGGAAGAGCTGGAATGTCTCTCTGATGATACCATCGATGAACTGCTCAGTTTTTACTTGCCCAGGATAATGTGCATCATACTGAAAAGTAATCCATTTTGAAGGGGGAAAAAAGACTTTTTGTTCCTTGGGAATTTTTCCCACGCTAGAATCAGAGGCGGAACTCTTTAAAATAGGCAGGCCACCAGTTTTTAAAGGCAAATACAGCGACATTATCAGTAGTTTCCACTGAATATTTACTTGATGCCTTTTTGATCATTACGCTATACTCTTTAGGTAAGTAGATCAGGTCATGACGTCTTACAAATTTTTTTATGGTCCCAAAATCTCTCTCATTTGGAAAGAAACTATGCCCGCGTATAGGGAAGTAATGTTTCATCTTCCTAAATCTCCCAGTTGATACAAGTGTTAAACAAAAGCGAATCATTGCAGGATTTTTGTTTTGACCAGCACACCCGCCAGAGAAGAGGTGAAGCTCATTCACATCTTTTGAGATATACTTTTCGATGTAATTATGCAGAAATGAGCAAACCTCATTTGCACCTTTCTTCGCTTCGCTTTCATGGTACACATAAAAGTGCTTGGTTTTCATATTATGTATGCCAAAAACATTAACCCATAGCTGTCTCAAATAAAAAATATCCTGAACAGAAATATTAGGTAATGGTAAATTTTGCATGTAGTCAATAGTCAGACCACAGACATTATTTTCCTTTTCACAACGTTCAGCGATTTCTTTAATTTTACTGTAAAACTTTTTGGCCCTCCTACGATGAACCATTAACTCTGCAACTGCACTTCGCTTCACAGAGTCAGAATGATGTGGACTGCGTATCTTAGCTGACAGTTCTTCACATGCACTACAAACATCGACCTGTGGACGCCCAAATTTGAGGTTGAAATTTTCCTTGAAATATTGTAAGTAAAATTTGTACTTTATCTTTAAATCAGGATACTGTTGTACAAACAAATTGCGCATGGATTTAACATCTAGTCGAGCATCTAAATAGTGCAACACCTTTCCAGAATAGTGCGTAGTTTTCTTAGGAAAAGAATCAATATGATCACTTATCTTTTGACAAATTTCTCCTGGTATGGCATTACCTTTTACATTTTTCCCCTGAGATCGAGGACTTTTGCCTTGAACTAGCAAGAGGCATAATCTTCGGACCCTTTTTTATGTTACACCAAGCAGACTAATAAAGGCTGTAATGATAGCTTCTTAATTTAGGATCCTCTTTTCGCGGTCTTCTGCTCTTGACTTCTTGAATTTCGATTAGCCTTTGCAGGAAGATATCTTGTTGATTTTTATCACTGAAACTGTTCAAGTGAGCAATGATATCTATCTTCGCGTCATCATCAAACCGAGAAAAGCAGTCCTTTTTACACCTGAAAGAGTCGAAGTTATCAAATACAATAATGTTTAAATTGCATACGATACAGGTATATGCATTTACTTCCATACAAAAATCAAGTACACGTATTTTACTCACTTGCAGTCATCTCCTGTACTCCGACGCTGAATTTTCTCTTCTTTCCAATTCATGTATTCCACTCCCTTTACTTTTGAATCACGAATAATATTCCTTTTGTATTTTATCATCATTTTTTGTCCGTTTCTTGCCTACGGGAGGCATTTCAGAGTCCGAAGAAGACGCAGGCATGATTACACCTCGACAAATAAGTGGCTTCTGAATGCGACAGTAATGACTTATTATTTGTACCTACAATGCTGTAAACACAACAATGGATTGTTGTAGTGCTGCTAACCTCAGACGACAAAATACGCGGGAAAGCAGCGCAACGAGGCCAATAACTTCTGCGTTCGATTAAATACACCTCCACACAGTCATTGCAAAAACCGCATGAGTCAATGACTCATGACCTTTTTGCAATGACCGATTCAATTGGTTTTCAGACAAGGCTTCTCTCTTCCTAACTTAACGTCTTCCATTGCTAGTGATATCAAGTAGGAAGCATATGTAGTTTCTTATTAGGACCAGTTTTGTTGTTGTTGTTGATTTTAGGAAATTTACTTTGTGAGGTTTTTTTTTCCCCTTTTCCTTTAGGAAATGTCAGTCAAGGCAAACATCACAATTTTAGTGACTAATAGTAGTGTCGAACTTAGGTTTCATAACCCAAGGCGTGATTGCTCAGTAACTTTAATCGTTTGTAATTACAATAAACGAAGAAAACACCCAGGTCTATGCGTACGTTTTATTAGAAATGTCAGAATATCTACCCTGTTGCTTTGCAGTTTAAGCTAATACGATAGGGTACAGAAATACTGTAAGCCGAGTTCGTTTTGTACTGAGTGCTTTTAAAACTTACAGTGTAGGCTTTCACAGTCAGTACATTTCTTGTGATACCGGTATTTATTTCATGGGCAGTAGGTCGAGGACCAAGGAGTATTTTAATGCTGAGGTCATCAAGATCTGAAAGATATCGCAAAGTAGCTCTAGTTTCAAACAGATTGAGCAATCTGTGTAGTTCGGATTGTAGTGCTTGTTGGAAATTACATCTGCTTTCAAGGCTTTTTAGATTCTGATTGTCTCAGAGTGCCCACGACCTAATGCCCGTATCACCAGAAACCCAAGTGGTGGCTGTGGAAGCCGGCAATGTAAGACATATTAGCTTAAGCTGCTAAGAACATTTTGACAGCAGGGCGAAGATTCAGATAGTTCTAACAAAATCAGTGGGGGTTTCTTACTTATCTTTACAGGTAACCAAAACTCCCTGAGGCTTTGCCTCTTAACTTGTGAAATATAAATTTGACGCACGCTATATGTCACTTAAATTATTTATCGTTTATGTCTTGGACATGTTTGAGACGAAAAACCGTCTCAGGGTATCTGAATTTATATTTAAATGGATTTGATTTTCAATAAAACGGCAGTGAGCGCCAATTGCAGCGTAGTGTAGCTTAGTCGCGTCTTGTTCTTTAATGTATGGTAAGCTACAGCGCAGAGTTAAATACGCAACTGTATCGACACAAAGAACGGTAACGATACCTAGTATGAAATAAAAAGCAGCATAAAATTTATAAAAGAAGCAAGTTTTAGAGCTAAATGTGGAATAGTGTTAGCAAATGACTTAAGCCTACAGTATCAGAAATTGAAAAGAGGCATAAAAATAAGCGAAATAGACAGTGAAATGAAACATGTCCAGTTAGAATATCGAAGCACATAAGCAATATAAACGTTTTAAGAATTTAAAAATTTTTCGACCGTGACAGGACTCGAACCTGCAATCTTCGGATCCGAAGTCCGACGCCTTATCCATTAGGCCACACGGTCGCACGACGGTTTGGTGCCGTACAAAAGTACTTCAATAGATGCGCTGTCTGATTTTGTTGTAAATATTTATGTAATATTTATTTTTTCTATAATATTAGACCAGCTTCGAAACAACGAAGTGGAATGCACCTGTCTTTTTAAAATGGGGAGTTCTAGGTAGCGAGCACATAAATAGTGTGGCCCTTCGCGTGGAAGTTTAAAGATGCATGAATCACGATATCAGATTTTTCTTTTTTAGACCGGATACTAAACTGTCAAGTAGTGCATGAAGATCCTTGAACTTCTCCAGCGCATGAATGCAGAAACGTGAAATTCGTTGATCTGTTCCAATAAAAAACGTAAACTTTCAACGCAACATATCGACTATATCATCTTGTTTTGATTCTGTAATGACGATAGTAAACGTCTTATTACTTACCTTATACATCCTTATTTTATCAGCAACAGCTGTATCTCAAAGAAATCGGCAACTGCAGCGGCAAATCACGAAGCAATGATTGCCGCTCAGATGTTGCTTTGAACTTATCTCGAGATGTGTAGAAAATGCCTCTTATTGCTACACATTGAGCGTACTGTATATTATATTCACAAGCTATAGCAGTTTCCAAGTTGATGGGAATCCTTTCGCACTATCGAGTGTAAGTTAACTAGTTTTTATATGAAACTCGTGAAGCAATTTTCTTTGTGGCACCTCTGCGCTGCCAATATAAAAGGTACTTTTCAAAACAGAAATTTCCCGTCATCACCTCCTTCAGATGACTGTTTGATTCCACACACGCGATCAGAATTTCTGCGGGCACAGTTTCCAAGATAGCATCAACGGAAATAATTATTGCATCCGTAAATGCAGATTTCATCTCAAGAGCTGACAGAAAAATCGACGAAAAGACTGTTTCCGCTAATAATGGGGATGGATTATACGTTTCGAACAGGAGGTGTGAGAAGATCTTTCAAATTGGCAGAAGCAGAAGTCTCAATCAAAAATCATTTTTGACCGAAAGAAAACCTGAAATATTTTCAGATATGTATTTAAAACTCACTCGAATTAATGCACTGAAACCTGGCGAATGGAGACAGTTATCACTGTAGTATGCTTCGGATTACTATTGTTTTTAAAAGACAATTCATACTTCTTTTTATCTGAAATAATGGCTGCCACTTGTAATACTATAGTATGTCAACTAAAAAAAATTAATAATTCAACTTCATTTTCATTGCCAGACAAGTACTAGTGTAGGCATAACGTTTCTTAGTCTATGCGAAAACCATTCTTCGGACATGAGAAGTGCAGAAACTGCGGACATATTGGAAACCACCATCACGAGTAGGGAATTCGTTCAATTTTCGTTGTGGTAAAATTGATTCATCAGGAACAAGAAACGACGATTTCATGATAGCTTGAACTGAACTCAGTGCTGCTTCAAAACATCAGATAAAATGACAAACCTAAGAAATTGTGTCCATAATTGCGAATTATCATTAGGAGTACATCCGACTCACTTCGAAAAGTGATCTGTGTGGTCAGTAGAGCTGACGAAATGATACATCGATCAACATAGTTTTTACCACATGCCATTTATTCTTCCAGGCTTCCAGTATCATGTGTCTTCCAACATTATGCCAATAAGACGAAGTTTGATTTGTAGCAGTCTTTGTCAGTCTTCCAATTCTTACCAGTGTACATTTTATTGTTCCTTGCCACATAATTGTAAATTTGAACGCATATGAGTTCAATGGATTGGAACGGCAGTAATTTGATGGCAATCTTGAAACCTTTTATTCACATACTTTTTTACAACATACAGAGGTAAAGGAGTTTTTTTTTAGCCATGTATAATGAAACTCGGTTCTGTTTGTATAGGTCCAGACTGAAAAATTCGCGAAGTACGTAAAACATGGATAATTTTTTTGGTGGAACGAAAGAAATAAAATGTGACTAATTGCAATTACTCTTAAACCTTGATAAACTGAGGATTGAATTTAGTAACACAAGTGATTTTACAACAGGTGCGAAATCTTACATCTTATAAAATAGGCTGCAGTGTGTGTGTGTGTGTGTGTGTGTGTGTGTGTGTGTGTGTGTGTGTGTTTTCTCCACATCTCCTCCTAAACTGCTGGACCGATTTCAACCAACCTTGGTACACATGTTCCTTAATATCAGGCAATAATCCCTGTCGGGGTAAGAATCATCTACGACACATACGTAAGGAGATATGACGTCATAAACAATGAGATGCGCGAAAAACTGCTGCGTCAAACGACAATGCTGCACATTTCCTCCTAAACCACTCGACCGATTTCAACCAAATTTGGTACACATATTCCTTACGTGAGATAACAATTGCTGTAAGAGTACGAACCACATACGGCACATGGTTCAGGAGATATAACGTGATAAACAATAAGAGTTGCAAGAAACTGCCATATTATGCAACCAAAGTTTATAAATACACTAAATGAGAATGACAGTACTTGTCGACTTTAAACATAATTTCAAACCTTTATTAAACTTTTTCTCGAAGACAACCACATCAAGATAATGAAAGGAACAAAATTTCTCGCTTATTACTTTTCCGCTGTTCATGGAGCCAAACTATGGCATTCGGTATAACGTTACAATTTATAATTTCTATACTACCAATTGTACTTGCAAGAAATTTTGCAGACATAATACTCACTTAAAGTTGAATGTGCGTTCGAAATTGTATCACAGTACGGCACGTACTTCGTGAGACATGAGGTCGTAAAGAGTAACGCTCATGGAAAACCGCCCTATGAAGTATCCCGTTTTAATCTATTATTTCTTTACTACTAACCAAATTCGCAACAGATTTTACCGACATACAGCACTTATTCAAATCAATATATTCCCGCAAAATGTTAAATTTGTACAAAATATCTATACTAATAATAAATCTGTAAATGTAGCCCTGACGCTGTTCGCTTCAATCTTGAAAACTACTGGACGAATTTTCATGCTGTATAAACAGGAAACATGAGCGAAGATTCGTTCAGGATCTAGGCACGATATCATCAAAATAGTCACGAAGTGTTTTCATAGACCGTCGTGTCTGTCTATATATTAGAAACGACTTCTCCATATCTACTTCACGAATTCGCAAGGGCTTTTCTCAGGTAACTTCAGCGTACCTTGGGACAACATATACATTTTGTTTCATGAAAATCACGTCTTTCATCTACAACCGTCATTTCTCTCTCTCTTATATCTCCAGAACTAATAAACGAATTTTCAGGGGTTTTTCACAGGAAACGTTATGGTATCTTGCGGTTACAGAAATGCTTCATTTTACAAAATCGGATCAGAATAAGTAAGACATCACAATTCAAACATTTCTATGAAAGCAATCGCATTTGTCTATTTGTAGAGAGTAATCTCCAAAAGTGCTAAATGGACATTCATGGAGGAATCACAGATAAACAGAGAATATCCTGGGGCAACATATAGGCTTCATTTTATCAAAATCAGATCAGGAAAGTAAAAAATATCGTAATTTGAAGTTTTAGGTGTATTTCATGCTGGGAAAGAACGGCGTAGTGCAGCAAAGAACTAATAGATAGCACTGCGGGTGTTAGTGTAAAGTTTGGGGCATCGGGCGGATTATTAATTACCCTTTAAATACTACTTATCCTTTGACTTTTCAATTTTACCATATGAAAATCTTTTTCTTGGTTGCTATGTTCTATAAAATATGCGTCAACGCAATGAACATAAAACTAATACAATCCTCGTCGTGTTTAATCCATATATTTACATACAGATATCACAGTCTAACGTATATCCAACTGCTACAGAAGTTTAAGTATCACGCTTGGAGCGAAAATAGCGCATGTAACGGAAAGAGAGCCAACCATATGAATAATAATTTTCAATTATATTTTTATTTCACTAAGGATATAGTCTACTTATTACTTATTTCAGCTTTCCATGCCTCAGCCCTTTGTCCAGAGTATATGAATGATCATGAAATGTTTTAAATGGTGAATATAACTGATGTATGAAGTAAGCAACATCATATTCATAAAAATATGCCTATTTCTAACACGTTTCGCAAACGTATTTAAAAAAAATTACTGACAGATTTTCATGTGGTTTTCACAGGAAATTTGAGCTAGGATTGGGGCAACATATAGGCATGATTTCATAAAAATCAGATCACGGAAAAAAGATACTGAAAACACTTAAGATTACGATGTAACTGTCTGTTCGTCTATTAGAAATACCTAATCTGCTAAACTACTTCACTGATTTGCATGGAGCAACTACGAATCAATGAAATTGTTTTAGATGTAGGTTATGCTTGAAATATGGATTGCTTAGTACAGTACACAAGCGATAGAAGCGCTGTAGTGCACCAAAGAACTGCATAAAAAGTATGGGGTGGTACAACAAGGAAGCGAACATCAGACTGAATTAAGCAATCTTATGTCTACGAATTCCAACAAACATTGAACATAGTGTTACTGATTTCGCTTTGTGTATTAAATACTTAACGACATTTCTTCGCTTATTTTGGCACGTTTCACTTTTTGTACCAAAAACTTTATGAAGATACATCGTTTCAGAGGATGACTTTTACATACATTTGACATCTTTATAAAGATACATCGTTTCGGACAATGACTTCCATTTGACATCTTGGCTAGGACGACTGAGTTTATTGCCAGAGTGATCCAACAAGGATTCTATTTTTACTGACCGAGGTCCGGAACCCTAAAAAGCCGTGATACACACATACCCTCCTTTAACAACCGTTGCGAAGGACGGGGATATAGCCTAAGCTAGTATCAGTATAAAAAGAAGCTAGAAGTTACTAATGAAAAGTTTGACAATTTTCTACTGAGATTTCAATATTATTTTAACTGCCATTTTCCAGAAAAAACAAAAACTATCACCAAAAATAAAAATAATGCTTGGATCTCTAAAGGTATTAAAACTTCATCAGAACAGATGAAACTGCTACACAAAATAAGCAAATTAGATTGTGGTAACTCTGAGGAGTTCAAGGCATACTACTGTCGCTACAAAACCATATATAGGAGAGTTATCAAATGTGCTAAAAAGTTCCATAATGATAAAATAATTAGAGGTTCCTCTAATAAATGCAAGACCGTTTGGGGCATTGTAAATGAACAGTCTGGTAGAAAGATGAGGGTAGAGCCTAAGGTTACAATCAATATAGAAGGGCATAAGACTGAAAACGTACAGAAAATTGTAAACAAATTTAACAGTCATTTTTTCAGAAATTTCCTCAAACCTCCTGGCCACCTCTGCTAATACTGTATACTCCCCTCTAAATAACTTTACTCCTCTGAAGTCATTCTTCCTAACTCCTACAACACAATTTGAAGTTGAAGATACTATTAAGAAAAAAATTAAAAAGACCCATTCTGCAGGACATGACCTGATACCTTGTTTTCTACTTCACAAGTGTGCAAACTACATCAGTAAGCCCTATCAAACATCATAAATACCTCCTTTCTGGAGGGAACATTTCCGTGCCAGCTAAAACTTGCTAAAATTATACCTCTATACAAAAAAGGAGAAAAATCTGATGTATCAAATTATAGACCAATCGCTATACTATCTGCTTTTTCAAAAATATTTGAATATTGTTCACAAGACTAGAAGCATTTTTAGAGTCCAGCAATATAATCTCTTGTTCCCAATATGGGTTCAGGAAAAATATGTCCACAACAAATGCTTTGTATGCATTTCTGGAAAAGTGTTCAGAACTTGTTGACCATAAACAACCTGCTATTGGCATATTCCTAGATCAATCCAAGGCTTTTGATATGGTTGACCACAAGCTGCTCCTTATGAAACTCCAAAAGTATGGAATCAGGGGTGTAGCCCACAGTTGGTTTGGTAGCTATCTCAGCAAAAGGATGCAGTACGTAGAAATAAAAGATCCAAAGACATCCAGAGCTTGCAGGTCAGATATACTACATACAAAGAATGGCGTGTCTCAGGGGTCTATTCTTGGTCCTATCCTCTTCCTTTTGTTCATCAATGACCTCCCAGAACACATACCTGCTCCTTTCTGTATGCCGATGATACAAATATCTTGATTACCGGTAATGTCGACATATTACAAGATACAATCAATGAAACCACCGCTCAGTTACACTCTTGGTTTGAAGCAAATAGATTACTCATAAATACACAGAAAACTGTAAGCATGAATTTTCACACAAGACAAAATCTTACTCCGTGTAATGCAGCAGTAGTCATTGGCAAAGACTCCATTGCTAACAGACAGGACACCAAATTTCTTGGACTTACCATAAGTAATACTTTAAATTGGAAACCACACATTGAGGCTTTGTCACAGAAACTCAACAAAACATGCTATTTACTACGATCAATCAGAGATACAGTCAGTATAGATACTTTGAAGCTGATATACCATGCTCTGTTTGAGTCCGTTTTGAGCTATGGCTTGATCTTCTGGGGAAGTAGTTCTGAATCCCTTGTAATTTTCAGAATTCAAAAACAAGTGGTTAGAATAATAACTTTGAAAAAAAGATTTGAACACTGCAAACCACTGTTCAAAAAACTAAAAATACTCCCACTCCCATGTATCTATATACTGGAAGTGGCTTGTTGTACAGTCCGATACCTGGAGTCCCTCGACAAAAATGCTGACCGCCACACACATGACACAAGAAATAAAACCCACCTGCAGATTATACCTCACAACACTAAACTATATGCTAATGGGGCTAAGTATATGGGCATCAAAATTTATAACCACCTCCCTCCAGACTTAAAAACAATCAAAAATCCAAAAATAATGAGAATTAAATTAAAGGAACTACTACTAAATCACTGCTTCTATTCTATTCAGGAATTTCTGGGGACAAAATTCTAAGTTATATCTGTAAACTGATATGTTATAGGCCTAGCTATAAGATTTACATGTAATGTCTTATCTGTATGTACTCTGCAACAAAATTTCCTGTGTTAAATTGAAACATTAATCTATTATGGTAACTTTGCAAATCCTGTTGATTACACTTCTAATGTAATATGTTTCAGCTATAATATTATCCATGATAATTTAAAGAACTGCTGTTTTCTTCTTATAAATATCTTGATTAATTTAATCAAGTACTGCACTTCTTCTGTTTATAATTATTTTGCTTATATTTTTCTGTCATGTGAAGTCTATAACTCCATACCCTTGTACTAATGTAATATGTTATAGCTAAAAAATTTGCTTATTTTCTGCCATGCAAGTCTGTAACTCCATGTTCTTGTAACTAATGTAATATGTTATATCTAAAAAAAAAAAAAAAAAAAAAAAAAAAAAAAAAAAAAAAAAAAAATGGCTTACTAAATTATCCATGATATATTTTCTGCCATGTAAGTCTGTAACTCCCCATGTGCTTGTACTAATGTATTATATTATAGCTAAGAGAATTTGCATACAAAATTATCCATGATAATTTTAAGAACTATATTTTCAACTTACAGATATTCTCATTAATTTAAACAAGTACCATTATTTTTCTGTTTGTAATTATTTTTGAATCTGGTTGTAATTATTTTTGTGTATATTTTTCTGCCATGTGTAAGAAAGTCTGTAACTCCATGTCCTTAGCCTTAATTTAATTTTTATAGCACTATTTGCATTATTGTACAAAGTACAAAAGTGTTTTATTCCTAGTGCCTTGTCCTATATCACTGTGTGCTCTACTGTACAAATGTTTGATCTACAGGGCAAATAAAACCAAACTAACTAACTATCCATTATTTTCTCGGCTTGTAGGTTGTCGAATCTGCTGGATTAAAAGTTGAATGAGTTGTTTAATGGTAACCTCTAACCATAGATGGAGGTGTAACAAAGTTAAGCTTCATGTAACAATAGAACGACCGTACAAAAATTTGATCACTCCGCGAAAGAAAATATTCTGATTATCTGATTTTTGAAAAAAAAAATTGCTATTTAATACCCGCTAGGTTCTGTTACTATAATCATGGTAGGAATTGACCGGTGAAATTTCGCTTTCTGGATTAATATTCACACGAAGGGAAAAAAGAAACAAGATGGCGTGCAAACCTCATATTGTGGTGAAACGTATATTACTGAAAACAGCAATTTGACATCTAACGCGATAAAAAGGTGGAATCATCAATAAGAAGTGCAAAGTCGTAAAATGGGTAACTCTGAGGGTTTATTTGTAGAACAAAGCCTCAAATGTAGCTCATATTTTATGATATACATATGGAGAATCGTAGCATCCAGCAGGAACATCGGAACAAAACTGAAGACTGTGAAAGACAACGTAAGACTGCTTTGCGTTTGCGTTATCTTTCCAAAAAGAGCGGTAAAAAATTGAATGTTGAAGACAAAAACGGGTCAAAGGTTTATTTTAAGAGAACTGAATCGATAGAGGCAAGTACCGCATTTATCTTATATCGCTACATATGATATACAATAATTCGCCGTTTCTACAGTGGTATTATGTACAAATATTTTGTTTTAGACAGTCTATTGCGTGTTGTACTGTGCTTCTTAGGAATGGTCTAATGATGCGAGGGTTTGTCCTTAGCTACAAATAACCATAATGTTTTCAGTAGGTACTAGTCAACTCTCAGACCTTAATAGCGCTAATGTGTCACAAAGGCAGTTCTTCTCCATTCGATCTTGTTACTGAACTCTGTAATGGTTAAATACTAGTTGAGGCGGCACTAGCTTCTCGTTGGAGTGCAGATGCTGGTAGAGAAGTGTCGTTAAGAGAGCCGATGAGAATGTGTCTTTCAATTTTGTTTTGTAAACAACAGTGCATTGTAAAAATTTTTGCTGAATTTCGTGACACATTCGTTGAAAAGAAGTCAATGTTTTTGACGAGTGGTACTGTAAATCTGCGATGACATGCTTTTTTTTTAGCAGAATTGTGACTCAGTCCACCTCATGAACTACAGACATTGCCAAGGTGGGGTGGCTTGCTTGCCTCAGCGATGCAGATAGCCGTACCGTAGGGGCAATCACAGCGGAGGGATACCTGTGAAGAGGCCAGACAAACAAACAAACAAAAATCAGCTAAAAATGGCTTTATTATGCAGTTACTGCGAACGGCTGAAAGCAAACAGTCGTTACCTTTCCATGAGGACTTGCAGCTCTGCTGTATGAATGTATGATGATGGCGTCCTCTCGAGTAAAATATTTCTGAGGTAAAATAGTCCCCCTATTCGGATCTCTGGGCGGAGACTACAGAAGGATGCCTTCACCAAGAAAACCAAAACAGGCATTGTACGGATCGGAGCGTGGAATGTTCTATCACTTAATTGGGTAGATAAGTTAAAAAATTTGAAGAGAGAAATGGATAGGTTGTTAGATATGGTGGGGATTAGTGAAGTTTGGTGGCATGATGAACAGGATTTCTGGTCAGGCGAGTACAGGGTTATAAATACAAAATCAGATTGTGATAATGCTGGAATAGGTGTGAAATGAATAAGAAAATAGGAATACGGGTAAGTTACTATAAACAGCATGGTGAACGCATTATCGTACCAAAGACAGTCATGAAGCCAACTCCGACCACAGTAGTAAAAGTTTATATGCCAACTAGCTCTGCCGATGATGAGGAGAACGACGAAATGTCTCAAGCGATAAAATAAATTGTTTAGACTATTAAAGAAGAGGAAAACTTATACGGGACTCGAACTCGGTAATAGGAAAGGGAAGAGAAGGAATTGTAGTAGGTGAATATGGACTAGGAAAAAGAAATGAAAGAGGAGATCACCTGGTAGAATTTTGTGCAGAGCATAATTTCAACATCACAAACACTTGGTTTAATCATCACGAAAGGTTATATTCGCGGAAGATAACAGGAGACACTGAGAGGTACCATATTGACTTTATAATGGTAAGGCAAAATTTTGGAAACCAATTTTTAAACTGCAACACATATCCAGAGGCAGATATATACTCTGATCATAACTTAATTCCTAGATTAAAGCTTAATACTCCAAAAACGTAGAAAATTAAGGAGATGGAATCTGGACAAATTGAAGGAACCAGAGGTGGTCGAGAGTTTCAGAGGGAGCATTAGGCAAGATTTGCCTGAAACTGGGAAAAGAAATACAGTGGAAGAAGAATGGTTAGCTCTGAGAGCTTGATTAGTGGAGGCAGCAGAGGTTCATACAGGACAAGGCATAATAGAAATACCTGGATAACGCATGAGATACTGAACGTAATTGATGAAAGGAGAAAATATAAAAATGCAGCAAATGAAGCAGGCAAAAGGGAGTATAGACTTCGGTAAAAATAAGATTGACAGGAAGTGTATATTAAGTGGAGTTGCTGAAGGAATAAAGAAAGACCGTAGAAGAATTTATAACTATGGGAAAGATAGATACCGCCTACAAGAAAATAAGACACATTTAGAGGCTTGAAAAGGAGCGGTATGAATATCGAGACTCAGATGGAAAACCAGTACAAGGCAGAGAAGGGAAAGGTGGAAGGAATATTTAAAGGGCCTATACAAAGGAAATAAA
Organism: Locusta migratoria; assembly: GCA_026315105.1. Classification (NCBI taxonomy): domain Eukaryota; kingdom Metazoa; phylum Arthropoda; class Insecta; order Orthoptera; family Acrididae; genus Locusta; species Locusta migratoria. The sequence goes on from CM048747.1 coordinate 275,783,665, forward strand.
CATGAATGCAAGATTCTAGAAATGGAAAACAAAGTAAAAGAATACGAGATAGGAGATATATACCGTGAGAATAATTTGACAGAGCACTAAAAGATTTGAGTATAAACGAGGCCCTTGGAGTAGATGATGTTCCGTCTGAACTGCTATTATCGTAGGAGAACCAACCATGAAGTTGTTCGACCTGGTATGCAAGATGTACGAGACGGGGGACATACCCTGCGACTTCAAGAGGAATGTAGTAATTCTAATTCGTAAGAAAGCAAGTACAGACAAATGTGAAAATTACAGAACTATTAGTTTAATAAGTCATGGATGCGAAATATTAACAGGAATTAATTACAGACGAATGGAGAAACTGTTGGAATACGATCTAATTGGATTTAGGAGAAATGTATGATCACGCAAGGCAATACTCACTTTACGACTTAGATCTGTAGAATGTTTTTGACAATGTTGAGTGGAATACAGTTTCAAATTCTGAAGGTAGCAGGGGTAAATTACAGAGAGCGAAGAGTTGTATTCAACTTCTAATAAATAGGAAGCTGTGAAGGAATGCAAGTACAAATTAGGAGAAGGAATTAAAGTTAAGACAGCAAAGGACCTGGAAGAGAATTGGAGTGGACGGTGTCTTGAAAGGAAGGTATAAGATGAACATTAACAAAGTAAAGCAGGGGTATTGGAATGTACTGTCAGAAAATTGGGCAGTGCTGAAGGAATTGGATAAGGTAATGAGACAGTAAAAGTAGATGACTTTCTTCTTTGAGTAGAAAAATAACTTTTGATGGCCGAAGTAAGGAAGGGATAAAATGCAGAGGGCTGTGGGATGAAAAGCATTTATCAAGAAACGAAATTTGTTGATATCCGATATAAACTGAAATGTTTCTGAGAGCATTTGTCTGGAGTGTACCATTTTATGGGAATGAATCGTGGACGATGAGGAGTTTAGCAAAAAGATGATAGCTTTTGGAATGTCGTGCTTTTGACAAATGAAGATTAGATGGATAGATCACATAGCTAATGAGGTGCTCAACAGAATTGGGGAGAAAAGGGGTTTGTGGCATATCCTGACAAAGACAAGGGATAGGTTGGTGGGACACATTCAGAGACATGAAAGAAGCGACAACTTAATATTAGATGGATATGTTTGGGTAAAAATCCCAGAGGGGGACCGAGAGACGAGTGTAGTAAGCAGATTGAAAAGGATGTATGAGGTCATTCTTATTCTCAGATGAAACCGGGGCTTCCACAGGACGTCGTAGCATAGAGAACTGCATAAAACTAGTCTGCAAACTGAAGACCACAACAACAACAACAACAACAGCAGCAGCAGCAGCAGCAGCAGCAACAGCAGTTACATAATCGTAGGAAATAGCTCAGTGTTTATTGACGAATTTCAGTGTAACAGTCATTGCTCCAACTGTTACTGGCACTACAGAATATCAGAAAAATTCACCGAGTATCACAAAGGATGTGATAGGTTTTTTAATTGATGAAATTCGAGTGCATTTCATTCATCAATAATATAGATTTTTTTAACGTTTCAGAGTGTCCCCAAGAATAATCGCATTGATTCCAGCGCCGTTATGTTGGGCTTCGAGGGGGATACACTCCTGGAGATCATCTAGGTAATGATTTATAGTTGCAATGTAAAGCCATACGTTTCACCTCACAGGCAATGTTTTCGATGTATGCGGTTTGGACACGCCTTCTCCTTTTACAGCTGTGAATGTGGCCGCACTCTCTATGAGGGGAACCTCTATGTCCCACCTCTTGTGTATGCCAGATGTCAACAACATTAGTCCTCTCACTCTCCGGATTGCTTGGTTTCTAAGAAGGAGAAGAAAATACAAGAGTACAAGTCCCATGAACGCTTAATGTACGTGGAGGCCCGCCGAAAATTCGAGCATCTGCATGCTGCGCGAATGTTATCTACCTTGGCCTCTGTTACATCCTTTGCTCCTCCCCCTCTTCATCATGTTCCCATCCCACTCTTCCTGCTCCCTCTCCTGCCCTCCATCAGCTTCACCATCCTCCCTCCCAGCAACAGAAGTGCTCCCCTTCCCTGGTACTTACCGGTAAAGGTTACGTCCTTCAGGGCTCGTCTTTCTAATGTTCACCAGATAGGTTTTCTGCCTCAAGCCAGTAGCTAGACTCAGTCGGCGAGTTCCAAAGTCGCCTGATCTTCGTTGGTGCCAAACCTCACTGACGCGATTTCTCTCTCTGGGGCCTGTCCTCTCCACCCTACAAGACGGGGGGGGGGGGAGGAGGGGGGGAAACAAGTCATAGGACAAGACCCCACAGGGAGCTTACGGTTCTTTCGTGAATACTTGCATGGAGAGCACAGGGCCCAAGGTAATGGAGTCTTCCTTCCTCCTTCACTTCCCAGACTGCGTTTCCTTTCCCTACTCTCATCCTTTCCTGTCCTCACTCGTTTACCTCACCACAGGGGACATAATCTTAGCAGTTTAGTCCCCCTAACCCAACCAAACAACCCATCCGAACAGGTCAAGGCCCCTACTGTAGTGCCTGAGGTGCCAACGTTGTCCTGACAACCAATTCCACTGACCTTGTGTCTGACCTGCTGTTCATGGATGTAGTCTCTTCCTCATTGGTAACGGACGTTGGCCCAGCGGCATGATAGGCTTCAATCCGTTCGCCTCCCATCTGGATCCTCAATCTATTCTCATCCAATAGAATTGTAATGGTTATTATCGTTACTTCCTAGAGTTAAACCACTTATTACCTTTTACTCTTGTGTTCTGCAGGAATCACATTTCATTGATGGGCATTCACCGACACTCTGTGGATTCCACGCTTTCTGTGGGAACTGGTTTGGCTCCCTACAAGCATCTGGTGGAGTTTGCATCCTAGTTCACACAGACCTTGTTAGTTCATTGGTCCCTCTCCATGCTACTCTGAAAGTGGTTACTATTAGGGTTCACTTACACTATCTGTTAACATTTTTAAATTTCTATCTCCCTCCTGAAAGGCCACCTACGTCTGCTGTCCTAACAGCCCGCCTTCAGCAACTCCCCTCTCCATTCCTCATTCTTTGGGCCTTCAATGCCCATCATCCTTCGTGGGGTAATGCTCGTGCAACTTGTTAGAGCCTCCTGTAGACCAGTTCCTTGCCTTCTCAATGTTGTTTCCCCAACCCATTCCAGGTTGTTTTCACACAATCCTCATCTGACTGTATTATGTCATCCTTGATATGTCTAGTACGATTACTCGAGCCGTTGCTGTTCTCTGGTCGACAGACCCTCCTGCCCGCTACCCAGTTCCGTGGTGGAACGCAACTATTGCCACGACAATTCGTGAGTGCCGTCGAGCCCTACAACATCTTAAGGAGCACCTGTCCCATGCTGCTGTTATCAACTTTAAACGCCTTCATGCTAAGGCTCATAATATAATCAGAGTAATTGGGTTGATGGAAGTGTTTTCTCTCTTCCTTGGGATGTTCTGTACCATTGTCACGAGTGTGGGCTATGCTATGCTCCATCCAAGGTTGTCAGCAGCCATCTTCAGTACCTGGCCTTGCCCTAGCAAATGGGGTCTGAATGTACTGACCCATCTTTCCTCGCAGAGCACTTTGCGCCTCACTTTGTGAAGGCATCGGCGATGGCTTCCTACCCAGCGGCCTTTCTTCTCGAGGAACAACTGTCCGAACCCTCCAACTTATGCATTATCTAATATCAAGAGGACCCTACAACGATGTCTTGACTGAATGGTAACAACTTCTGGCCCTTTCCTCCACGCATGATTCTGCACCCGACTCTGATGCCATCCATAATCAGCTTCTCAAACACCTCATTCCTCAACAATGGCAGTATCTCTTCCTGGTATTTAATCATATTTGGCTGCAAGGGGTTTTCCTCTCGCAATGGAGGGACAGTATAGTGGCTTCTGTTCTTTATCCTGGAAAAGATCCATCATCCCTGGACAGTATCTGGCCGATTAGCTTGACAAGGATGATTGTCCGCAGATTATGCTTGGTACTCGACTCACGTGGATTTACGTCACCTTATCAGTGTAGGTTCCAGAAGGGACGGTCTACTATAGACCATCTACTTCGACTGGAAACAGCAGACAGAAAGCCCTTATCAAAATGTCAACATCTTGTTGCATTTGTTCTTTGATCTTCGTAAGACTTATGACACCACTTGGCGTCATCATATTTTAAGTACCCTTCATGACTCAGGCCTACGAGCCTCCCTAACAACTTTTATCAGTCAATTTTTATTCCACCACATGTTTTGGGTTAGGGTCGTCATTTTCTTCAGCCCTCCACGGATCCCGGAGAAGAGCGTTCCACTGGGTTCTTTGTTAAGTGCTATACTATTCCTAATCGCCATCAATCGGCTGGTGAGCTCTGCTGAGCCACTCACCACTCTTGTGCTGTACGTCGACGACTTTTGCATGTTGTGCAGCTCCTACTCGGTAGCCTCAGCTTAATGCCAGCTCCAAGGTGCTATTTGGCGGGCTTCCATGTGGGTCCTTTCCCATGGTTTTCAATTCTCCTCCTCTGAAAAGAGGGTAATGAAATTTTATCGTCATACTGCAGTCCACACTGATCCAGAACTCTTCTTGAGTACTCAGTGCCTGGAAGTTGTGGCACAGCACCGTTTCTTGCGCCTCCTTTTTGGTATAAAACTGACAACGCTGCCCCATATTCGGCAGCTGAAGATTAGGCGCATGCGAAAGCTTAATGCTCTCCATTTACTAGCCCACTGATGCTGGGGTGTAGATCGTGCAACACTCCTTCATATATATTGGGCTCTGATTCAGTCCTGAGTAGATTACGGATGCCAAGTTTGTCTTGGTAGCTACTTCTGCCATGAAATTGTTAGACCCAGTTCACATTGTGGTATCCGTCGGATTATGCCTCACTTTTCTTAGTAAGGACTTCAATCTTCCGTCCCCTGACTGTACCTGTTGTACTATATCGCGCATACCCCGTTGGATGGTGTCCCAGCCACAAATACGGTTGGATCTCTTCCCAGGTTCAAAAGCTTCAGTCTCCACCCAAAATCTTTCGGCGTTTCTTGCACCCTGTACTTGGAGAGTTTCAGGGTGCCATGATCTTCTACAGTGATGGCTCAAAAGTTGTGTGTCATACATGATACGCTTTTACGTCTGCTATTCTCTGCCAGGATCTTGTGTGTTTACATCAGAACTGATGGCCATTAGTAGAGCACTTCATTTTATCATAGGCCGCCATGGACAGTGGTGTAATCTGTACAGACTGAATAAGCAGCCTGCAGACCATAGACCAATGCTACTCTTCCCATCCTTTGATCACTTCTATCCATGATGTCATCACTGACCTACGTCAAGCTGCTTGCTGCATGACTTTCTCTGGGTCATCAGTCACATGGGTATCGTGGGGAATGAACGAGCTGAGGAGTTGTCTACAGGAGCCATTACTTGCTACCTACTCCCCTTCACAATCCTGGCTGCGGATTTTCAGGTGCAGATGAGATCTCTGCTGACAGAAGAATGGAACAGCGAATGGCAGACTACTGCTCCATCTAATAAATTCCGCTCCTTCAAGTCGACCACTGCAGCTTGGAGTTCCTCCTAATACTCTTCTCAGAGGGAATCCACTGTCCTTTGCCGTCTCTGCATTGGAAATTCCAGGCCGGCCCATGGTTTTATTTTGCGCAACCAGCCTCCCCTAGATTGTGGTTGTGGAGCCCTACAATTTGTGGCTCATATGGTAGTGGAATGTCCGCTCCTCTTGGCGCTCCGTGCCAAATACGGATTTACACACTCATTGCCTTCAGTTTTTGCGGATGATTCACCAATGACTGACAGGGTCCTTGGGTTTCTCTGTGAAAGCGGTTTTTATTCTTAGCGATAAGAGTTTTATCTCTTTTTGACAGAATAGGTGGGTTTGTGGCTCTTTCTGCGAGCGACGGGGTATGGAGCATCCCCCCCCCCAAGACGTCTATTTCTTCTTTTTACTTTGTTTTTGACATTATTTCTTTCTTCAATTTACGTACCTTTGACTACAAAGTATTTGAAATGTTAAGAAATCTATATCATCGACTAACGAATTATACTCCATTTTAATTAATTAAAAAAACTGGCACACTCATGTAGTGACTGGTTCTTGATATACACTGCTGAGAAACTATTATGGGATGAGGTGAGATATGATACATAATAACGTGTTTTATTGAGATATTGGTTACAATTGTAATTTGTATGTGATACATTATATTTTGCTGTCTCAGCTCTTTACTTGAGGTTTACATGTCTCGTTGGAGTGGCCGAGCGGTCTGAGGCACATTGCTGCAGAGAGCGCAGTCGCTCGCTTATGGAGGTTCGAGTCCTTCCTCAGGCATGGGAGTGTGTCGTCCTTGGTGTAGGTTACAGTAGTTTGTAAGTCTACCGACTGATGACCGTAGCAGTTTGGTCCAATAAGGCCTTTGAACATTTGATGCATACATGGCGTTTACTTAGAGCAAGACACCATGGGGCTCTCACAATAGAGACAAAATTTTTGTTGCCCTCTAATATGGTTTGTGATCACCATGCACTGCCAGTACAGTTGCAGCACTGTGTGGCATATGACAGTATGAGTGTATCAATCAGCTCTTGAGGGATATTTGGACATTCTTCCAAGAGTGCAATATCTAGGTCTGCAACTGATGTGGGAGGTGCTGGACTGACTGAAAGACGACTAACAAGTGCATTCTGGACATGTTCAGTCGGGTTTATGCCCAGTGAACAAGCTGACCACTCCATTCGTTCACTTCCCTCAGCTTCAAGCATGTTGTCCACCAGTGCAGCAATGTGAGGACGAGAATTATTGTCCTCCAGAAGGAACCCATCTCCTATGGCATCAGTGTAGGGTGCAACAGCGCTATTATGAACGTTATAGAGGGCGGTATGTCCCCAATACTGACTCCTGGCCATACCATTCGTCCACCACCACGATATTGCGTTTCCTGCAAGTAAGCAGTATTATTCCATGTTCCAGATGAGGCTGCATTGTCCGGCTGAACTCAAACTCTTAATTAATCTCTGAACAGAACCCGACGCCATTCATTATGACTCCAATCTTGATGTTCCTCCCCCAAGTTTCTGCTGGTTAAACGGTATTTTATATTAATGGGACACACACCATAGGCCTCTAAGCGTAGAGGCCACATTTCCGAAGGCGATTTTGGACTTTTAGTATTGATATTGTGCGTACAGTTGCTGCCTGGAGGGTGTGTTAGAGCTTAGTTGCATTCAGTCTCCTGTCTCAACGGGCTGTGGACCAGACATAACGGTCATCTCTTTCTGATGTTAACCTTGGGAGACGTTCTTCATGCCTTCTTTCAACGGTTTTTGTTGTATGAAATTGCATCCAGGTCCTGGAAATTACACTTTAGGACACTCCAATAGCTGCAGCCACCTTCCTCTGTGTCTGTCCCACTTTTAACCTTCGTATGGCTCTCCATGTCATAGCTTCAGGTAAGTCACATTGTTGTTGCATTACCTGCTGACTACACTACCTGAAACCAACTCTTTGTGTAATTGGTCTGGTAAACACTAGTCAACACCAACCTCATTTGCAGCAGCTTTCTGTTATTGCCATTATCTCGGGTGCCTTAATGTTGTCTCCACTCCGTAGAATTGACATAAAGACGTTGAACCCTTTTAGTTCCTTTTCTAGTCGACAATACTTAAATAGCTAAGTATCTCAACTGATCCCGTAATTGTTTTGACTAGCGTATATTCCTTATCGCTGTAATTTCAGTGCAGTTGAGTAGTGTTGCCTTTAGTTACGCAAATAAAGTTATGTTTACTGGAAAACTCAGGTGTAGGGCACCTGGGTATAAACAAGCTTTCACCGACATTCCCCTCAGGGGCTCAGCATTAATTTGCTGAGTACGGGCTTGACGAACCCGGGGTCCTGAGCCGTGGGCTGTCGTGCCAACAGTCCACTACTCCGTAAGCTCTGTGCGTGCTTCAACGACCATTGTTCGTCGCGACGGTGGAACATTATACATTTCAGAGCCCGGGGATCTTGGCTTAATCGCCCGGGTCGCGAGGACGGTACAAACCTCTATAAAAAAACTTCAATCTCAAGGTGTGCTACGTGCCGAGGAGATGCATGGCTGTTGAGGTTGAACAGTCGCTAGCGGGCAACCTTTGAGGAACTTGCTGCACCTCAGTTGTATAAGGCTTACCTAGGCAAGCGGCGCTCTGCCTGGATGGACCTTTATATCGCTAGCTGCTCGTGGGAGCAAGATGAAACGGGCAATAAATTATGCCAATGGCGTCTCTAAGCGAGGAAGATCGAATTTCAATGCCGCGAAATATGACCCCCGATCGGTTCCTTCCATTGGTACATCACAGGAAGAAAATCGGGCTAAAGATAGGGATGAGTTATACTCTCCAAAGTATCTCGTATGCAGCAGAACAGACGGGGAAAGTTTCATGACGACAAAACCTCTTTCTTTAAAGAAAATTTGGAGGATAAGTATGACGAAGTCGCGGAATGTCGAAGATGAGGAGTCGGTCAGTGCTGATAGAAGCTGTATCATCCACTCTGTAGAAAGCATTGCTTGATTGCTTGCGACAAGCTGGGTGATGTCCCTGTAAGCATAACACCGCACAAATCACTGAACATGGTCCAGGGTCTTATTTATCGCAGAGACCTTCTTATACACACTGATGACGAGTTACGCGCCAACTTAGAACGACGGGGCTTGTATAGGGGTCCGAAGAATCGTAACGTTGCCACCGGTGCCTTCATCTTGGTCTTTGAGGGCGATACATTGCCCCTAAAAGGTCAAGGTCATGATTTACCGATGTGACGTAAACCCTTACTTCCCTCCCCCTATGCGATGCTACAAATGTTGGAAATTTGGGCATATGTCATCCCGCTGCACCTCTAGCCCCACATGTAGGGAATGCGGGCATCCATCCCATCCGGACGCTCCGTGTACTCACCCGCCAATATGAGTCAACTGTGGGCAGCACCATCCACCCTGTTCACCAGACTGTACCATTCTCTGCAAAGAGCGTAAAATCATGGAAATTATTACCCTGGACAGACTGACATACACTGAGGCAAGGAAAAATACGAAATACTCCACCCTGTACCGCAGACAACTTCCTGTGGGATAGTTACGTCGTCGCCAGTGACCCTGGCACAAACAGTGCAAACATTTTCTGTGGGCCCTAAGGGGCATGAAACTCAGTCTGCCTCCTTGAAGGCTGGGGGGCCTTCATTCATTGCCCCACCAGTACCATTGGTGGGGGTACCTTCACCCCCACCATCAGGGACACAAGTCCCCATTCCCCTGCCGGAGAAGCAGCAGCCTTCCCTGGCCCCTCGCTATGGAGAAGTCCGTTGGGCCGCTCCCTTCTTCGGTTTCGAAGAGTAGATTGGAGGACCCAAGCCGTTCACTGGGAGACATACACACCACTGGTAGAAGGGCTTCCCAATCCTCATCGGCTCCTAAAACCTTAGAGAAGCCCTCTCAGCGGTCTAAACCGAAAGAACAGTGGGAAGAGATGCAAAGGAAAAACTTACGTTTCTGAGGATGGGTTGGAGATGCTAGCGTCCCCTGAGGACCTAGCACTCACCGACCTTCCATAATCGACGGATATAGATGCCACAAGTACTAAGGCGGCGGCAACAGGTGATACTGAGGCGTAAACTCAATGTCCGCGAAGCTCGTGGCATCCCAGTACGCCAACAGCAATATCCTCCAGTGGAATTGTGGTGGTTATTTCCACCGTCTAGCTGAATTGCACCATTTATTGTGCCAATTCCCTGTGTTGTGTGTAGCCCTCCAGGAAACTTGGTTTCCTGTTATGCGGACCCCTGCCCTTCGTGGTTACCGGGGCTATTATAAAAATCGTACAGCCTATGACAGGGTTACTGGAGGTGTTTGCATCTTTGTTCTCGTCAATGTCTCCAGTGCACCAGTGCTACTACACACTGCACTCAAGGCAGTGGCTGTGAGGATGCGGGCAGGACAGGAGATCACTATCTGCTCTCTGTACCTTCCTCCAGACAAGGCAGTGTCTTATGCGGAACTAGCTGCCTTGGTTGCTAAACTTCCCCCACCGTACCTCCTGCTAGGGGACGTTAATGCCCACAACCCCTTACGGGGTGGAACTGAGATTACATCCCGTGGTAGAGACGTGGAGCACCTACTCAGCCATAGATCTGTCGCTTTGCAGTCGCAGCCTACTTCCACACCTTACTTGGAGGGTCCATAACAACCTTTGTGAAAGCGACCATTTTCCTATCATCCTGTAGCTCCCACAGTCATCACCTGCAGACTGCCTGTCCCAATGGTCACTCCATTGGGCAAATTGGCTGTCTTAGACCTCGGCTGTTACAGTAACATCTCCGATCCCAGACGACGTTGATTTGGCTATTGATGATGTCACTAGGGCCATTGTTTTCTCTGCTGAAACTACAGTCCCGAAATCCTCTGGTTTGCTCTGCTGTAAGTCGGTGCCATGGTGGACACCGGAAATTGCTGAGGCCATCAGGGAGCGTCGTCGAGTGCTCCAGCGCCATCGCCACCATCCTTCATTGGGGCACCTGATTGCTTTCAAACGGCTCCGTGCCCAAGCTCATCGACTGATAAAACAAAGTAAGTGAGATAGCTGGGACAGGTGTAGCCACTATTGGCTCTTGGGCCTCCCCAACTGAGGTGTGGAAGCAGGTCAGGCGCCTTTTCGGGCATCGTCGACTGGCAGGAATCCCCAGTCTCCACATTTGGGGTACCCTGTCCACAGACCGGGCTGCTATTGCGCAGTACATGCCAGAACATTATTCTGGTAGCTCAGCATCTGCATCTTACATTGCGGACTTCTGCGCCCTCAAAGAGCGTGTTGAACAGCGGCAGTTTTTTCACACGCGGCGCCAGGAAAAATGCAATACGCCGTTCAGTGACTGGGAGTTTGAGAATGCCCTAGCTGCATGTCCTGGCACCTCCCCAGGACCAGACAGTGTTCACAGCCAATTCGTTCATCACCTCCCTGCTGCTTTTCAACGAAGACTTCTCGCCCTGTACAACCATCTCTGGGTGAAAGGTGCTTTCCCATCCCAATGGCGGGATAGCATCATTATCCCGGTGATGAAACTTAGTGCTAATCCGCAGGTGGCCGAGAGTTACCGCCCAATAAGCTTCACCAACGTTCTGTGCAAGATCGTCGAACGTATGGTGAGCCAGCGGCTCATGTGGATTCTTGAAGACCGGGGACTTTTCGCCCCCCAACAAGGGGGCTTCTGCCATGGCCGCTCTGCAATAGATAATTTAGTGTCGCTAGAGTCGGCCATCCGCACTGCTTCCACCAGGCGTGCGCACATGGTAGTGGTCTTCTTCGATCTTCGCAAGCCATACAACACCACCTGGCGCCACCATATACTGGCTACGCTGTATGACGGGCTTACATGGTCCTCTACCGACGTTCATAAAGAACTCCCTCTCACTCGGTACTTTCCGAGTTAGGGTCGGTACCTCTCTCAGTAATCGTCACATCCAAGAGAACGGTAGAATGGAGCTGCTGCCGGCGGAATCGGTACGAGATGCCCTGAAGGTAATTGCGGCACATGCTTCCGTCGCTTGGTGCAGTGCTTGTACACGTTCAGGAAAGTGCTGAAAAAGTGATAGGCTATGTGTCAAGAGTACTCTCAAAGTCCGAGATAAACTACTCTGGTTGTTCCAGCTCATCTCCAGGCAGCTATTCTCAAATATTTCCACGATGCTCCAATATCTGGTCATCTGGGATTCGTGAAGACCCTAGACAGAATGAGACGCAGGTATTACTGGAAAGGTCTCTACCGATCTGTCAAGCAGTATGTGAGTCACTGTAAAGAGTGCCAGCGACGGAAGCATGTGCCGCAATTACCTCCAGGGCATCTCGTACCGTTCCGCCGGCAGCAACTTCATTCCACTGAGTTGGGATCGATCTTCTGGGAGGTTCCCGAAGTCGACAACCGGTAACCGTTGGATAATAGTCTGCACTGACTACCTCACACGCTACGCTGTCACCAAACCTGTGCCGACTGCAGAAGCTCCAGAGATCGCAAAATTTCTTGTAGAAGACATTATTTTGAAGCATGGAGCACCACGTGTCATGATATCTGATCGTGGAAAAGTATTCCAGTCAAAACTAGTATCAGAGTTAATGTCACGGTGATGCAGCTGTTGCACAGTGTACCTGGCGCCTCCACCAAACAATGTCACGTTGAAATGGGAGCAGGCTTGACTTCGAAGGCAACTGAACACAGCACTTATACTCAAAGCACGTTTATTACGAACTCAACATACACGCAGCACTGACTGCCTCTCAGGCAGAGTGCTCTATTTATACACAGACGGAATGTACCAGAACTTAGAAGAACAGTTAACATAAGAAACAAGTAGATTTTACAAGTGAACATAAGAAAGATGTAGAAATTCTGGAATTGGCAATTACAAAAAAATAAATTTTTGCCGGTGTGCGGGATTAGACGGCGACCTTCAGCACAGCAGTCCGTGACGCTATCCTCTGCGCCACGCCGGCAATCGGTGTTCCTGCTCTCTTGCGGCAATATGTTGTGGTGTTGCCTCACCTAACTCTCCATCAGGAGTCTTTTTTTACTGTGTGTTTTCACTATCCAGGCATTATCTGTCGTTTCTCAGTGTAGTCAACCACTTGCTCTGCTACCTTTAAATAGTCACTAAGATCTGTTCTTACAGTTGCGTTCATCCCTGCTCTGTACATCTAGGAATTCCGCCCTCTGCGTGCAGAGATCCAACTTCATCCTGACCTGTCTATGTTTGGAACATGGGACTGATGACCTTGCCATGGCAGAGCTGCAGAGCGCATTGAGGCGCTATGCTCCACTGTGCGAGGCCGCTCCCCATCGGGGGTTCGAATCTCCCCCCCCCCACCACCAAGCGAGCATGGATGTTGGTGCCGTCTATAGTATAAGGTAGTTGATAAGTACTTTGTAAGTTTAGGGACTGATGACCCCGCAGTTAATTCCCCTAAGCTTTACAAACATTTGAACACTTGACTGATAACCCTGCCACATGTATTCCAGATATCAGGTCTCCCCACGTGAAACAGAGTTAGCCACTGCCTCTAGAGCTTTACAAAGTGGCACTGGTGCACTGGGTATGGAAGTAGAAACTATGTATTAAGTAGGAGACAGACCCCATACCCTGGCATAGTCTGCAATTTCTTGTAATAACCCCTTTAGCCGCAAATGGCAGGGGTCTACTAGACAGGAAAGCATGTTTCATGTTGGGTTATGCTTATGACTGCGGACGATCTTCCCATCCGAATGTCCCATATACCCTCTCCCAGCTGCATGAAGTGTGGACACTACCATGTCCCTGCTCGGCAGACTACTTGATCCTTCATAAGGAGGGGAAGTTCATGGAATACAACACCTTGGGATGGCTTACCAATTCAGAGGCCAGAAGCACCACCCTTCGTGTTTTTCAACACCACTGCTACGGTGCTAGCACGTTTATAGAGTCTATATCGATAGTAGTGATGAGTTTCCCCTCAGGCGGCGCTTTGTTCTGCTGCAAGGCAATTGTTTTCGATGTGCTATCGCTGGCCGCTGGCTAGCAGGAGGCGGGTAATGCACGAGAGGTCAGTGACGGATTGGCATTCGAATAGTGCTAGTCGCATGGGTTCCTCCGGATGTGTTGTCACCGACTTGTCGGCCGCCACCAGCGTGGAGCGATGGAGTAAGCTTGGGGTCCAACGAGTTCTAGTCGCCTGGGTAGCTGTGGTGATGATGTTACCATCGTGCGGACAGTGTGAGCGCACAACTTAGCGTCCCAGAGGCGGAGTTGCTGTTTAGCCCTGAAGTATTTTGTAGTTGAATGCTTGGGCAGCGGGACAGGTAGCTGCAGATGAGAGCTTAATGTGAGCTGCGGCTTGCAGTGCCGCGTGTGTCACCTAGTCCAAGTTCTCTTTCCTAAGTGCTGTCCTGGTAGACTTGCTCCGAGCGCCGGAAGGCTTTAGTTCTCGGTGTCCTTCCGTGTCAGGCTCCGCTATACTCCTTGTGAACCTTGGTGCCCCAGGCACTATTATGCAATAGTCTGTTGTGTGCTTTTGAACAGAAGTTCGTCGAAAGTAGGGTGTTTTTATCTGAATTGTTTATTTTGAATTCAGTCTGGCGTACGCCCCGGGCTGGGTGTCGTTATTCTGATTGGCGATCTTGTTTTGATTGCGGAAGTCTGCACTGTGCGCCTTGGTGGTTCTGGGCGCACCTCTGGCTTCGTGTTGGAACACCGTCGGCTCTCAATCGTGGGAGCGGGTCGGTTAGAAAACTGTTACTGGGCTGGTCTGTTGCAGACAGTTGTGGTTTGGCATTAGACATTAAAGTGTGGTACTTTTGTTGATGCAATTGTTTCATGCCTTCAATATTACGAGTTCAGTAGTTTTTTTAATTATTTACCGTTACTGTTTCTCCAAAAGAAAATTTAAGTGAACTTATGTACTAGACTTTATTTGATTTTTTAAATTTACTAAGTTTTATTCATTGCCTTGTATTTCTCCAATTGCTAAGAAAGTTTGATATTTTGGCACTTGTTAATGTAATGTTTTAATCATTTAAAGCGTTTTGGAGGTGTATAAGTCGGCGCGATTTGGTGCCGGATACTGTTTCTGGAATTTATGTTGCAGATATACATTATTGGGGCTGGCCCGGCGGTACGCACGGAGGAGGAAGTTGTGATGATTTCCGGTTACGAGCGTGTGGGGACCCCGGTAGCGCTGGACTGTTTTGCTTCGTTCAGTTAAGTGACCCTTCTCCTCCTCTGAGGTCCTGCAGTGTCTGCCGAGTAGCATTTATCAAGATAGCTACCAACGTGCATTGTCCTTGGTGGTCGAAAGTTTAATTTTCCAGTTTTAACATATGTCAGTTTGTTACCTGCTTAGGAAGCATAGTTTATAATTAATTGTGATTGTGATTCAGTGGTTGTTGAAAATTTTATTTCTAAAAGGGTGGAAACACCAGTTGTACTTAACGTTTTCCATTTGTTTAAATTGTTGAAGTGGTTTCTTTAAAGAAGTCCTTTTAGAGGTTTTATTTATTGTTAATAAAGCTGTGTGCATGAGATTTGTTGAATTTACCATTTTGCCATCCTGTCCTTAGTTTCCTTACTTCCTGACCTCTTTTCAGTGGTGCCACCTTCATCTGCACCTTTCCAACCACCTTATGCCATAGTGGTTTGTACATCCGTCAGTCCCGGATCTGTTATAGAGCCGTCTGGCCCAGTTGATTGGGCCCAACTTCACAGTGGTTGGGGCATGACTACTCCGACTGCTCTCAAGTTACCTAAGTTGGAGGCACCTGCGCCCTAACCCCGGTAATTTTGAACCACCAAACCTGAGCTACTGAAATGTCAGTCTCCTCTGGCTCCCATTAGTTACGTTCCTGCCATTGTTTCTATCCCCTGTTGACACTACCCAGTGGTTGAAAGTGCCACCGACTTAGAGTTGTATGGCTTCTGGATCTTCCTCCCTCCATGAGACAGTCTGAAAAAAAAAACCCTTTCCAGTTCGAGAAACCAAAGAACAACAACACTCCAAAAAGACAAATAAAAAGACGGAAAAGGGAAAAGGAGAAAGAGACCACTGCTGAATTTGAGGATGATGTGGGAGCGTCTTGTGCCCACTCAGAACCGAGATCTCGGTGGAACGTGGGATGTGATGTTGATCTCACCGCCTCTTAGCCGGTGGTCGCGTGCATTCCTGAGATCTGAACTGTCACTTGAATACTGTTATGTCCCCCACGTGGATTGATAGCATTATCCTTCAGTGGAATTGCGGCAGATTCGCCTAAATACTCAGTGGGATTTACTTTTAATATGTAGTAGAGTCGTTGGCTTACCTTTCCTGTCTCTCTTTTTTATCTATCCAGACAATATCTGCCTTGCTTCAATATAACTAACCACTTCCTCTGCTGCTTGTAATTGTTCTCTCAGTTTTGTTATTATTGTTCATCCCTGCTAAGTTTCCGTGGGAGTCTTTTCCCCTTGGGCTCAGAGGTTCATGTTCAGCTGTGTATCGACCTTTGCTACGTGTCTGTTTGTAATAGGGGCCTTATGATCTTGACATTTTGTCTCCTTCAAACCCTCACCCAACCAACCAACCAATTGCTAGAATGGCAGTTTATAACGATTTGAATGTGGTATTAGTGTCGGCGCACGAGAGGTAGGACACAGCATCTCCAAGGTAGCAAGGAGGTGCAGATTTTCTCCTATGATCATTTTGTGAATGCACCATCAGTATCGGGAATCCGCTAAAACATTATATCCACGAAATTGCTGCGGCTGGAAAATAAATCTTGGACTGGCTCTGAGAATGACTGAAGAGAATCGTTCAACGGGACAACAGTTGCAACACTTCTCAAATTGCTGCGGATTTGAATACAGGGTCATCAACTACTCTCAACATGCGAACTATCAACGATCAGCATGGATATAGGCTTTCGGAGCCGAAGGCCCTCTTGTTCCTGTTGACTGTAGGACAAAAAGATTTATGCCTAGCCTGTTCTCACCAACACCGACACTGCAGTGTTCGAAAAATGTTGCCTGGTCGGATGAGATTAGTTTGCAGTTGTATTGAACGGATGGACATGTAAGGGTATGGAGACAACCTCGTGAATCCACGGACCCTGTATGCCAGCAGGGGACTGTTCAAGCTGGTGGAGGTTCTGTAATGATGTGGAGCGAGTGCAGTTGGAATGATATGGGACACTTGATACGTCTAGATAAGACTCTGATAGGTGACATGCATGTACGCATTCTGGCTGGTCGTCTGCGTCCATCCATGCCCATTGTGCATTCCGACGGATTTGGGCAATTCCAGCGGGACAATGAGACACTCTACACGTCCATAATTGCAAGAGAGTGGCACCAGGAACGCTCTTCTTAGTTTCCTGTCTGCGGATTCGGGGGTTAGGCCTGAGGTATTCCTGATTGTCATAAGAGGCGACAAAAAGGAGTTTGCAAACTTTTCAGCCATACGGATACAATCCCCATAATTGGGTTTAACCTCCCTGTTTCTCAATTTTTCAAAAGTGCGCGCCTTTTGGGGAAGGACCTTAGTGGTTACTCATGTACTCATTGTGCACTAAGACTTTAGGCACCCATTATGGAATGGTAACTGCACTCTATATCCAGCCATTGGGCAAGGACACCTTATGTGGTACACTAGTAAGATCCATTGTGGAGCGTCACCTCATGCACCCACTGTGATGGTCTTATCTGGCCCCCCAGGGGGCCCACAGCTCTTTTGTGGGTACGTGTGTGGCGCGCACGGGTCCCCGAGCCATTGCAGCCTTTTTTCCTGCTTTCCCCAGGCTGCATTACCCCTCCTAGTTCCCCCTCCTTCCCATCCCAATTCCTCCTTCCCACCCTCTCCAACCCCGTCTCTCGGTGGTACTCTGGATGACGACTTGGCTATCCCATGGTACCGATTGTCCTGCACTTTGGTTTTGTCTGCTGTGTACACCGGTTTTTGGCCCAGTTTGGTCCCCCTCGGGGTTTGACCTTCCATACCAAAATTGTCCGATAATGTGTGAGCCAATTGGGGAAGAACTCCCGACCTAGCCCCTACAGCGCGGGTCCTATCCTTTCCTTTCCACTTCCTTTCCTCGCTGTAGCCCCCATCCCCCGCTAGGTCCCCAGCACGTGTAGCCAGTCCGTGTGGGGGGGCTGTTATGTACCCTTTGGCTGAGCCCCCTGACACCACAGGGATCACACTACTGGTGTCTGAGCTGCAACCTCTCTATGCAAGCCAAGGAGTTGATGCCTGTCCTCGGGGGTATCAGAACTCCCGGCAATGGCCATCGTGCCAGGTGGCCTTTGCTGAGGCTGGGTGGCGCCCATGGAGAGAGCCCCGGTTTCGGAGTGGGTGACACCAGGGCGGACGTCTAGCACTATGAAAAGAGTTAGACTCCAAAATGGTCGTGCATCGGCCGTCTCTCAAGACAGGAAGAGATCGTTTAATGCTGCTACTGCGGATAAGAGGATGTTTCCCTCCCTTGCTACCCCTTGGGAGGAAGGCCAGGCTCGCCGGTTAGGAGCAAAACCCTTTCCTCGCTATCTCGTTTGCTCAAGGACTGATGGAGGAACTTTTACTACCACCAAACCTCTGTTCTTTGTCGAGACCATAGAGGACAAGTTTGGTGAAGTGGAATCTATGGGTAAGCTTAGATCTGGCTCATTACTCATTAAAACAGTCTCGGAAGCCCAGTCTGAAGCTTTGCTCGCCTGCACGACCCTTGGCGACATTCCAGTAACAATTGTCCCGCACAAATCCTTGAATATGGTACAGGGTGTGATATTCCACCGGGACCTCCTCCTTCAAACTGATGAGGAGCTTAGGGCCTATCTCGAGCGGCGTGGTGTACATTTTGTTCGCCGCGTTCAGAGGGGACCTAAAGATAACCGCGTCGATACTGGGGCCTTTATCTTGGCCTTCGAGGGGGACACACTCCCAGAGAAGGTCAAGATAATGATATATCGATGTGAAGTGAAGCCCTACATTCCACCTCCCATGCGGTGTTTTCGATGTATGAGGTTTGGTCATATGTCCTCTCGCTGTACAGCAGTCCCAGTATGCTGTGATTGTGGACGCCCACTACATGAGGGGAGCCCCTGTGTTCCTCCGCCAGTGTGCGTCAACCGTCAACAATACCACTCTTCACGGTCGCCAGATTGCCCTATGTTCAAAAAAGAAAAGAAGATACAAGAGTACAAATCCCTGGAGCGTTTGACGTACCCTGAGGCCCGCAGTAAATATGAACGTCTGCATCCCGTGCAAATGGCGACGACCTTCGCTGTGACGTTATCGTCTAGCCTTTCACCCTCCCCTTCCCACTCCCATCTCCCCCCTACACCCCGTCCACACCCCTCCCTCATATCTCCCTCTCCTGTAGCTTCTGTAGCCCTCCCTTTGTGTCCCACCCCTTCCCAGCCGGAGAAGTGCACCCCTTCTCCGTCGCCTGCCGGTGACAGTGCCCTATCTCAGGGCCTTCCGTCCCGGCGTTCCCCAGATCGGAGATCTTCGACCTCCAGCCGGCCATCGGACTCCCAGTCAGTGAGTTCAAAGGTCGCCCGATCCTCGTCAGTACCAGACCTAACTGACAAAAGTCCTCTCTCTGGGGTGGGTCCTGCCCGTCCCACATGAGAGAAGGAGAAGGAGAAGGAGAAGGAGAAGGAGAAGAAGAAACCAAAGTTACAAGATAAAGCCCCTCCGGTACCACCGGAGGTGCCGACTGTGCTTTCGCAACTTGCTCATCCCATTGAGCCCGAGGCTGATCAGCTATTTATGGATGTTGTCCCTTCTTCTTTGGTGATGGACGCTGACAAAGCAGCGTGACAGACGTTATGCCATTCGCTTCCCGCCTAGATCTTCGTGATGTGATCATCCAATGGAACTGTAATGGTTACTACCATCACCTCTTGGAGATTAAACAGCTAATCTCTCTCTCTTCTGCGGCCTGTGTCGTCCTGCAGGAATCGAGGTTTATGGATGCACATTCACCGACCCTCCGTGGGTTCCGTGCCTTTTGTCGGAACCGGGTTGGTCCCCTCCAGGCGTCTGGTGGGGTTTGTACTTTGGTCCAGACAGATATTGTCAGTACCTGGATTCCTCTCCAAACTCCATTGGAAGTGGTTGCTGTCCGGGTTCACTTGGACACTCCATTGACCATTTGCAACCTCTACCTTCCACCTGACAGGCCACCTACACTCACGTCCCTAGTGGCCCTCCTTCAGCAACTCCCCCCTCCTTACCTCATCCTTGGGGACTTCAATGCCCACCATCCTTTGTGGGGCAGTGCTTATACATCTAGCCGGGGCCGCCTCATAGACCAGTTTCTTGCTGACCACAATCTGAGCCTTCTCAACTCATTTTAGTGCCACTCACGGCACCTCTTCTGCCATAGACCTCTCTCTCACTTCTCCTTCTCTCCTTCCTTTATTTCACTGGTCGGCGTATGACGACCTCTGCGATAGCGACCACTTTCCGTTGATCCTTTCACTTCCCTCACACCTACCACGAGCCAGGGTACCCCGCTGGGTATTCCGTCGTGCTAATTGGCCGCTATATACATCCCAGGTTGTGTTCCCATCTTCCCCCTCAGGCTGTATAGATGATATTATAAGACAAATGACTAACATGATCACCCAAGCTGCCAACGCCGCTGTTCCCCAGTCGACAGGCCCTCCTACTCGCCGGCCTGTCCCTTGGTGGAATGCAACTGTTGCCGCAGCCATTCGCGAGCGCCGTAGGGCCTTGCAACATCTTAAGCGCCACCCATCGCTCGCTGGTCTAATAAATTTCAAACGTCTGCGTGCCAGAGCTCGTTACTTAATCAAACAAAGTAAGCGGACATGCTGGGAGCATTTTGTCTCCTCGTTGGGTTCTTCTGTCCCTTTGACAAGAGTGTGGGCTATGCTCCGATCTATCCAAGGTAGCTGGCGGCCGTCTTCCGTCCCTGGTCTTGCCCTGCCTGATGGGGTCTGCACGGAGCCATCTGTTGTTGCAGAACATCTTGCAACTCACTTCGCCAATGTCTCGGCGACAACTTCATATCTGGCGACCTTTCTCCTTCAGAAACACCAGGCCGAAACCTTCAAATTAGGCTTTACTTCTCACCAGGTGGAACCATATAACGAACCTTTTACTGACTGGGAGCTGTCGCTGGCCCTCTCCTCTTCTCGTAATTCAGCACCTGGCCCTGACGATATCCATAATCAATTGCTGAAACACCTTAACCCCTCACAACGACAATTTCTCCTACAAGTTTTTAACCGTATTTGGCTTAAAGGGGTGTTCCCCTCCCAGTGGAGGGAGCGCATTGTGGTCCCTGCCCTCAAGCCTGGCAAGGACCCGTCGGCGCTGGACAGTTATCGACCAATAAGCCTGACAAGTGTCCCCTGTAAACTACTTGAGCGGATGGTAGCCCGCAGATTATGCTGGGTTCTTGAATCCCGGGGACTTCTCTCACCTTACCAGTGTGGGTTCCGGGAGGGACGATCCCCTATTGACCATTTACTTCGACTGGAGACTGCGATCAGACAGGCCTTCTCTAAAAGACATCATCTGGTAGCAGTCTTCTTCGATCTGCATAAGGCGTACGACACTGCTTGGCGTCATCATATTTTACGTTCTCTTCATGACTGGGGCCTCAGAGGCTCCTTACCAATTTTTATCCGTCAGTTTTTATCCCACCGCCTGTTCCGTGTCAGAGTTGGCTCTTCCTTTAGCTCCCCTCGGATACGGGAGAACGGTGTCCCCCAGGGCTCAGTGTTGAGTGTTACACTTTTTCTAATCGCCATCAATGGGTTGGTGAGCTCTGTTGGGTCACTGGTAACCCCGGCATTGTATGTCGACGACTTTTGCATATGGTACAGCTCCTACTCATTAGCCTCTACTGAACGTCAGCTCCAGAGCGCCATTCGGCGGGCTTCAGTGTGGGCTACGTCCCATGGTTTCCAGTTTTCCTCATCAAAAACGAGGGTGGTGCACTTTTGTCGTCGTACTACAGTTCACCCTGATCCAGAACTGTTCTTGGGTAATCAGCGCCTGGAAGTTGTAGCACAGCATCGTTTCCTGGGTCTTCTCTTTGACAAAAAATTGACTTGGGTGCCCCATATTCGCCACCTAAAGATTAGTTGTATGAGGAAACTCAATGCCCTACGTTTCCTTGCTCATTCATCTTGGGGTGCAGACTGAACAACTATCCTCCGTATCTATCGGGCTCTAACCTTGTCCCGATTGGACTATGGGTGTCAAGTTTATGGCTCGGCAGCTCCTTCTGCCCTGAAATTATTAGACCCGGTTCACCATTATGGTGTCCGCTTGGCTACAGGTGCATTCCCGACTAGCCTGGTCGACAGTCTCCTTGTTGAGGCGGGAATCTGCCCTCTTCAGGTCAGGCGGCATCAGCTTCTGGCGTCTTACGCCATCGCCATCCGGCAATATCCTGCTCATCTCGCTTACCAGGTTCTTTTTGCATATGAAGGGCTTCGATCCCCTGATACCCGGCCGCGGGCGGGCCTTCCCGTCGGACTGCGGCTTGCCTCTCTTTGCCGGGATTTCCATTTCCCTTCGCTAGATTGCGCCCCCCATTTTACTGCACGCACACCTCCGTGGATGGTGCCGCGACCACTAATTCGGACGGATCTCTTCCAGGGCCCAAAAGCTTTAATTTCCCCCATGGTCTTTCGGCGTTTGGTGCGCCCAGTACTAGAAGAGTTTCAGGGAGCCTCTATCTTCTACACTGATGGCTCGAAAACAGCGGGCCACTCCGGATATGCTTTTACGTCTCCTGTTGGGGCGGAATGCCATTCTCTGCCAGAGGCATGCAGTGTGTTTACGGCAGAGCTGATGGCGATTTATAGAACCCTCTGTTTTATTAAACATTCTGCCGTGGAACGTGGTTTAATCTGTGCTGACTCCATGAGCAGTCTGCAGGCCATTGATCGTTGTTTCCCCTCCCATCCTTTAGTTATTTCCATCCATGAACTCCTTGCTGACCTTCATCGTGCTGCCTGCTCCGTTACCTTTCTCTGGGTGCCAAGCCATGTTGGTATTACAGGGAATGAAGTAGCTGACCAGTTGGCTAGATCGGCAATTACTCGCTGCCCGTCTCCCTTTCAAATTCCGGGTGCGGATCTGCGGGTGCAGATCAGATCTTTGCTTCACTCCTCATGGGATAGCAGTTGGAAAGCTACTGCCCCTTCCAATAAACTCCGCACCATCAAAGATACGACTGCAGCTTGGAGTTCATCTTTACGCCCTTCCCGGAGAGAATCAATTGTCCACTGTCGCCTCCGTCTTGGGCACTGCAGGCTGACCTATGGATTTCTTTTACGAAATGACAATCCACCACATTGTGATTGTGGAGCCGTACAATCCGTGTCTCATATTCTGACTGAATGTCCTCTCCATTCGACACTTCGTGGCGACTATGGCCTACCGCCTGCATTGCCTTCAGTTTTGGCGGATGACCCACGGATGGTTGATCGCGTCCTCGCCTTCCTCCATGAAAGTAGATTTTATTGTCAGCTCTGGGACTCGCTTGCTCGGGGTGAGTGGGTTTGTGATTCTTGGCTGATTGTGGGGTTTACAGCCTTATCCCCATCAGCCCCCCCACTCTTTTACATTTTAATGTAGTTTTATTTCTCCCTGCTCTGGAGCTATGATACGTTGACCACTGTGCCATTGGTACCTTGTGGTTTAGGCTAGAGGTCGCTTCCAGAGCTGTGGGATCGGACACTGTAGCATTTGCTGCCCTGGGTTGGTCTTAGTCTTGTTGGCGAGTCGATTTTACTTCCTAGTGTAATGGTCTTTTGGCTTTCACCTATTTTTCGTTGGGTTCCGTGGCGTATAAAATTTGGGGTTGAAGGGACTGATGACCTCGTTGTTTGGTCCCTCATGTCCACCACCACCACCACCACCACCACCATGGTCTTATCTGGACCCAAAGAAGACGAAGTGAACACTCCAGTACTCAATCAAAGAACAGCTGCCAGCATGCGAAACTTAGAAGAAGATGTTCCTGGAGTAGTAAAACAACTTAAGTCACTAAACAAAAATAAATCTTCCGGGCCAGATTGTATACCAACTAGATTTCTCTCAGAATATGCTGATGCAATAGCTCCGTACTTAGCTATAATTTACAACCGATCACTCAGCGAAAGATCCGTACCCAAAGACTGGAAAGTTGCCCAAGTTACTCCAATATTCAAGAAAGGCAATAGGAGTGATCCCCAAAATTAAAGGTCTATCTCATTGACGTCGATTTGCAGTAGGATTTTGGAACATATACTTTGTTCGAATATTATGAACTACCTCGAAGAGAACGACCTATTAATCAATAGTCAACACGGATTCAGAAAGTATCGCTCTTGCGAAACACAGCTTTCCGTTTATTCACATGAAGTGTTAAGTGCCATCGACAAGGGATCTCAAATCTATTCCATATTTTTGGATTTCAGGAAGGCTTTCGACACTGTACCCCACAAGCGGCTTATTATGAAATTGCGTGTTTATGGAATATCTTCCCAATTGTGCGGTTGGATTCACGATTTCCTATCAGAATGAACACAGTTCGTTGTAATTGATGGTAAGTCATCGAGTAAAACAGAAGTGATATCTGGCGTTCCACAGTGAAGCGTTATAGGTCTTTCTCGTGTTTATAAACGATTTAGGAGACAATCTGAATAGCTCCCTTAGATTGTTCGCGGACGATGCTGTCGTTTATCGGTAGGTGAAGTCAACAGAGGATCAAAAGCAACTGCAAAGCGATTTAGACAAAATTTCTGCACGGTGCGAAAATTGGCATTTGACACTAAATAAAGAAAAGTGTGAAGTAATACACATGACCACAAAAAAAATTTCGCTGAACTTCAATTACGCGATAAATCAGTCAAACCTTAAGGTCGTAGATTTTGCCAAATACCTAGGAGTTACAATTACGAACAACTTTGACTGGAGAGAACACATAGAAATATTGTGGGGAAGGAGAACCAAAGGTTATGTTTCATCGGCAGAACGCTTCGAAGATGCACCAGCTCCACCAAAGAGACTGGCTACATCACACTTGTGCGTCGTCTCCTGGAGTACTGTTGCCCTTGTGGGATCCTCACCAGGAGGGACTGACGGAAGACATTGATAAGGTTCAGGAAGGGCAGCTCGTTTTGTTCTATCACGTTGCGGGGGGGAAAGCGTCAAGGAAATGTTGCACGAATTGGGGTGGAAATCATTAAAAGAAAGACGTTATTCATTGCGGCGTGATCTGTTTGCGAAGTTTCAATCACCGACTTTTAGTTCTGAATGTGAAAATATTTTGCTTTAACCACCTACTTAGGGAGACATGACCATCCCAATAAAATAAGAGAAATCAGATCGAAAACGGAACGATTTAGGTGTTCTTTCTTCCCGCGCGCTATTAGAGAATGGAACGGAAGAGAAAAGTTATGAAAGTGGTTAATGAACCCTCTGCCAGGCACTTGAATGTGATTTGCAGAGTATCTATGTAGATGTAGATATGCAGCACCATAGCCAGTCCGTTGTGAGGGGGCATTATTAAGTTACCTCTTGGTCGTAGCTGCCTTACAACACAGGGATCATACTGCTGATGGCTGAGAAGTGAAATCCTCACGCATATCAAGGAGTAGATACTACTAGGCGATGAATTTTTTTATTGAAGACAAGAGCCAAGAACGCTTTTTATTTTTTATTAAGATTAAGGATCTTAGATTTCATTTTTCAGATAAGATCCGAAGATGGCAGTTACACTGCGATACCGGTAATCTTAATAAAAAAAAAAATAAAAAGCGATCTTGGCTCTTGTCTCCAATAAAATTGATTAAAAGATCGCCTCCAAACATGACAAACTTTATGATGACTTTTTTTCCTTAGTCTCCTAACCACTGTTGTTGAATTTGTATATTGCAATTAAGAACACTGTTCCTTAGATAATCCATAGATGTCACTCAACCCGCACAAAGACGTAAACAACCGCTCATGAACAGTACCAATTCAACAGAGAGGGTAAGACGGTCGATGAATCCCATGCATAAGACCAGGAAGAAAGAACACTGCTTGTGTTGACTACAGTTCTGCCGTTCCTGGAAGGATAGTTCATCTACATCTACATCTACATCTACATCGATACTCTGCAAATCACATTTAAGTGCCTGGCAGAGGGTTCATTAACCACCTTCATAACTTTTCTCTACCGTTCCATTCTCTAATAGCGCGCTGGAAGAAAGAACACCTAAATCGTTCCGTTTTCGATCTGATTTCTCTTATTTTATTGGGATGGTCATGTCTCCCTAAGTAGGTGGGTGCTAGCAAAATATTTTCACATTCAGAACTAAAAGTCGGTGATTGAAACTTCGCAAACAGATCACGCCGCAATGAATAACGTCTTTCTTTTAATGATTTCCACCCCAATTCGTGCAACATTTCCGTGATGCTTTCCCCCCCGTAACGTGATAAAACAAAACGAGCTGCCCTTCTCTGAACCTTCTCAATATCTTCCGTCAGTCCCACCTGGTGAGGGTCCCACAAGGGGCAACAGTACTCCAAGAGAGGACGCACAAGTGTGATGTAGCCAGTCTCTTTGGTGGAGCTGGTGCATCTTCGAAGCGCTCTGCCAATGAAACGTAACCTTTGATTCACCTTCCCCACAATATTTTCTATGTGTTCTCTCCAGTCAAAGTTGTTCGTAATTGTAACTCCTAGGTATTTGGTAGAATTTACGACCTTAAGGTTTGACTGATTTATCGCGTAATTGAAGTTCAGCGGATTTCTTTTAGTGGTCATGTGTATTACTTCACACTTTTCTTTATTTAGTGTCAATTGCCAATTTTCGCACCAAGTAGAAATTTTGTCTAAATCGCTTTGCAGTTGCTTTTGATCCTCTGTTGACTTCACTAACCGATAAACGACAGCATCATCCGCGAACAGTCTAAGGGAGCTATTCAGATTGTCTCCTAAATCGTTTATAAACACGAGGAAGAGTAGGGGACCAATAACGCTTCCCTGTGGAACGCCAGATATCACTTCTGTTTTACTCGATGACTTACCGTCAATTACAACGAACTGTGTCCTTTCTGATAGGAAATCGTGAATCCAATCGCACAATTGGGGAGATATTCCATAAGCAAGATTGCTGATACGATCATTGTTATATTGTGTCAGGAGGGAAGCTCTTCAAAGGAAGTATCCAGACGTCTCGGAGTGAACCAAAGCGGTGTTGTTCGGACGTGGAAGTGGTTCAGAGATACAGGAACTGTCGATGACTTGCCTCGCTGTGGCATCCCAAAGGTTACTGCAGCAGCTGAGGACCGCTCTTTAAGGATTTTAGCTCGTAGAAACCCTGAGAAGAACGCCACCATGCTGAATAATTTTCAAGCAGTCAGAATACGTCATGCTTCAACTCCAAACTGTACCTTATATGCTTTGTAACTTCAGTCTCGACGTCCATGGAGAGACCCGCATCTGCTTTCAACCAATCGTAGGAGATGATTTTGGAGGCAGCCTGGTCAGTCTGGACGCCTTCCATACCATTCTTCGAATGCATCGAGGTAGTGGTTCCCTGGTTTTTGGGATGGGATTATGTGGGGTTACCGTACGCCACTGGTGGTCGTAGAAGGTAACCAAACGGCCATAAGGCACATGACATCATCTGACGTATAGTGCAACCATATCGGCAGCGTTTCGGTGAGGGATTCGTCTTAATGGAGAACAGTAGTCGCGCTCATCGTGCACATGTTCTGAATGCGTTCCTTTATAATGATATCTCCAGATCAGAATGTTCAACATGTTCTCCATGTCGAACTTGCCTGGACTACTTTGAAAAAGAGCTGTTTTTGCATGACACCACCCACCAACCAATCTGAGAGATCTAAGCCCAATCGCTGTTAAGGAGTAGTAAAATATGGACCAACAGTACCTTATGACCTAGCGAGCGTTTTGCCACGATGATACAGGCATACATCAGTGCAAGAGGACGTGTTACCGGGTGTTAAGAATATGGTCTATGCTGCAATCTCTCTCTTTCGCCATGTACCCGCAATGCAGGTTCAGCTTTGTTGAATCCGGATTTCACGTGTTAATATTTTCGTGCTGGCCGGATTCTCTTCCTGTTCCCACCCCATTAATGTGTATGCTGCAATCTGGAATAGAAATTCAGAATGGGTAGTTATTGTCGTGCAACTTCTTAATTTGTTTTCTTGAGCAGTAGAGCGAACGGAAATGTTTTCTATATCTGTACTCCACTTACACAGGATGAATCGCCTAACACTTGCACCGCAAATATTGCAGAAACACAAAGTGCGATTTACGTGCGGTTTTCACAAATGGATTGATAGTCAAGGGCTAGTATTGTTAGCCAATAAACAGATTGTAAAAATACCTAGAAAGTGTATTTTTTATGCAAACATACAATTTTTCAAATGGAACAAGGGTTGTTTCTATCATGAATTTGAATTTTTAACGCCAACTGTGTTCAAAGAATTTTGAATGAAATTTTTATCAAGTTTAGTTTGGCAGCTACAACCATTCAAAGTTTTGGGGGCGGAGGCTACGACAGCGTAGCTGACTGGCTGGTGGTCATGGGAAAGTGGGCCGCGTCCCAGGGGCTAGCCACTCGGCCAGTCAGCTACGCTATCCCAGCCTCCGCCCCCGAAACTATCAATGGTTATAGCTGCCAAACTAAATGTGATAAAAATGTAATTCAAAATTTTTGTATACTGCTGGTGTCAAAATTCTATGATACAACCAACCATTGTTCGATTTAAAAATCTGTATGTTTGCTTAAAAATACACTTTCTAAGTAATACTATAATCTGTTACCTACAAATACGAGCCCCCCTGACTACCAATCCATTCTGTGATAACCGCACTTCAATCGCACTTTCCATTTCCGCAATATTTGCGGTGCAAGTGTTACGTGTTTCACCCTGTTTATTTAGGTACATGAACCCCTAGAATTGTGGTATTGCAACACTTTTTGTTGTATTTCGTAACTGGAAAAGAGGAACTGATAGTGGCAAACGTAGTTCCTCTGACGCTTACAGTGAGATAGATGAGTAATGAACGGCACATCGTTGTGATCAGTTCTGTTCCCCAATTTGTCGGTATGGAACGTGTCTCCAGTGCTATGGGAATATGTATACTTTTATACCATACTCCAGTCTGAATCTTCATAAAATAAAATGGAACCTTTCCGACGTGGCACTGAATTCTTGAACTTCATTTACTCTGTAAATCAGTCAAATCGATAAGCCGTAAAGAAGAGGAAGTTTAGAGAGTGGCAACTCGTTTTGTATTCTCGCGATATAGTGGAGAGAGAGTGTCACCATAGCAGTTTGGTCTAAAAGGTTTTCAAACATTTGTACATTTCGACAAATTCCCCTTTCGAATGCGAACATGTTTTCTTAGCACCCAACTAGATAGCGAGACATGATGATCATAACAGAATAAATAAGATCGAAAAGGAATGGTTTAGATCATGGGTTCCCAAACTTTTTTGTCTCATAGACCCCTTCCCAAGTTTCTTTGCCGTGTGTAGACGCCCTACGTTTTGTGTAGTCATTTTTTTTTCGAATTCCTAAGTTAAATTTTTTTTCGCCTGATATGATGCTACTGACTTTGATAACTTTTACTGTAAAAGGGTGGAGTGAAAAAATGCTTTACAAGTTAGAATATATACGTCATATTATTGTCTGACCTCCCACCAGCTGCACCTCCAGCAAAAAGAAAAGAAAAAAATGATTACGCCTCTGCACCAGGAGACAGGAAATACAGAATTGCTCGACTCATTCGCTTAGCCAATGGAGCGAACAGCGAGACAGAAAGGATAAATCTTCAGCACTGTGAGAATAATTCTGAATTTCGGTTGCGACCTTCCTAAATGTGAACCACTATCGTGGACCCCCAAGTTATTCTTCCTCTTGTGTGGACCCCTTCCTGGTTGGAATAGACCCCTGGGGGTCTATATAGACCACTTTGGGAATAACTGGTTTGGATGTTTCTTTTTCCGCGCGCGATTAGAAAAGGAAACGGTAGAGTAATAACACAAAAAGGATTCGATTAACCCGCTGCCATCCACGTCGATGTGTGTTGCAGAGTATTTATCCCAGTTACGATTGGAATTAAATTTTATAATACCCGGTGTGTGAACATCCGCATAAAATCTGATATCGGTCTGGGGCTTCTTAGCGTATCATTTTTTAGCTTAGGCAGTGTATAAAAAAAAGTGAAAGGTACTAGCAAACTGGACGGTGAGACTGAGAGCCGAAAAATGGAACAAGTATGTGTGAAATGATTAGAAATTAAAATTAATTTATAATGGGCGGTACACAATTGCCTTACATTACATGTTCGTTGCTCTAAGGGAGGTTTAATATCCTCCAATAATGAGTGCATACCGAGTGTCACTAAAGTGTCAGACGCGGTTGCTTATGATGTGTTAAACCATAACATAAAGACCACAAGGCTTAACGTTATTTTTATTGGACAAAGTTTATTAGGCACTAATTAGCAGGTAAACTAATCTTATTGGATACTGTTCATTTCTCAGCCTTTGTGTCGGCGACAATTTATCAAGACTGCTGTGCTGAATGAGTGTTACATATTTTTTTCTCTATACCGACACATTTCGGATAACGTATCAATCCTAATATGGGCGATTGGGCGATTTGGGTTAAACCCGACGTTAGTTCATTTACGTTCTTCTCTGATAAAACTTTACAATAATGTGTGTTCTGTTACGTGCTGTTCCACACCAAAAGAGTAATCACTGGCTGTCGAAATGACTCCACAATTGAAACTGGCACATAGTGCTCGAATTGTGGCAACAGATGCAAAAACGGAACTGTTTGCATGTAAATTAGACATTTCCACTAGGGATGAATTTTTTTCCGTGGACAAACCTGGTCACAAACACCGCGTCGGCCTCCTCTGTTTCTCCGGGATTTTCTGTGATTGCGGCTGATCGTCGAACAACGGTACGGGATTGTTTCCGTAGAAGTGTATCGCAATGGAACATCTGTCAACGATTTGGCTACCGTGCTACAAGCACAGTGTTTATTCCTCGCATTTGAATTTGTTGCATAATCACTGCTGAGAGGTACATGGCTATGAAGGACAATTAAGAAGCTGGAACTTCCGTAATTTCTGAATGAATACTCTTTCTTCCTTCAAATTATGCTGTATGTGCACCGATAAAATCCGTCTGTACATCAAATGTCATTGCATGAGGACTAGATTTAACTGATTCTGGTCTCACATTTGGAAAAAAGAACTGTGTACTTATTCTGTTCAACAAATTGCGAAACAAGGAAAAGGAAATAACGAAACGAAACCCAACTCGATGGGTGGGGAGAATATTGCGATGTTATTTTTAGAAACTGCAAGATCAAGAATTTGTAAAATGGTCATAGTAGTACGATGTCGTGCTCCCTCTGGAGTGGACGCATGCGCTGATTTAGTTAATTTGATCCTCTCGTCAATCGTACTTACCCACAGCTGTTCTAACTTGACCAGGATACTCCGAATGTTGCCACCGAGAAGTACCTTCTATCTGATCATACAGGACATGCTTTTACATCTCATGTCAATATGGATGCCATTCACTGCCGGGAGCATTAACATATTCGAAGCACACATGATAGCTGGTAGCAGAGTCCTTCATTTTGTTGAACGAATCTTTCTTGACAATATTTTAATATTCACTGATTCACTGAGTAGTCTGCATGCCATTGACTGATGCTGTTCTTGCCACCCTTTAGTCACTCATCACGATATTCTCGCAGAACTTAGACGTGCTGCTTGCTCAGTTGCCTCCCTCTGGACCCTCAATCAGGTAAACATCAAGAGGAATGAATTGGCAGACCTTTTGGTTGGAGGAGCAGTTATTGGCTACCCATATGACTTGGAAATCCGAGGTGCGAATCTGCAGGCGCAAATAAGGAAGGAAGGAAGCTTGGAGTTTAACGTCCCGTCGACAGCGTGGTCATTAGAGACGGAGCTTACGCTCGGAGTATTTGGGTAAGGATGGGGAAGGAAATCGGCCGTGCCCTTTGAAAGGAACCATCCCGGCATATGCCTGGAGCGATTTAGGGAAATCACGGAAAACCTAAATCTGGATGGCCGGAGGTGGATTTGAACCACCATCCTTCCGAATGCGAGTCCAGTGCGCGCAAATAAGATATCAGCTCGTCCAAAAATTAAACAACGTCCAATGGAAAAAAGAGAAAGAAAGAAAAAAAGGCACTCGGCACTATAGAGGAGATAAAAGCAGCATGGTCTTTAGGTCCTCTTGGAAGGAATCCACCGTCTTGTGTCGTCTGTGCATCGGTCAACCAGGCTAAACTATGGTTTCACTATGTCCAAAGATCCTCCGCAACCCCCCCCCCCTTTCCCCCGACTAACGACTGTGGTAGTGGGATCTTGAGGTCCCCATTCACATGCCAATCGGTCCGGCGAACTTTTCCTGGAAGCTATCAACCCTGACCAGCTCGCCTGTGTTTGGGTGATAGCTCGGGCTAATGTCCAGTGTTCGGATGCGTCGGTTCCTCCAGCGAGCAGCTACCTGCTTGCCCGGACCGCTACCTGCCATTAGTAGATACTGGACCGTAGCAGGTATACGAGTAGCTCGCTGGTGGCCACACACAGGCGTGCGGGAACGTTGAACCATTTGGTATAGGGATCGCCGGATCTGCTCGTCTGTGGATGGGTGGCTTATTACAGACACTAGCTCACATCTTGAAGGAAATCACAGCTCTTCTCTCCCCTATTTGGCTCCTTGTACTACATATGGACTTCTGGACCTATCACCTTTAATAATGGCGGACAGGTAACTGATGCTTGAACTGGATGCCGGTTTTCTTCTCGAAAGTGGTTTTTTATTCTCATATAAATTGTAAACTCCGTCTCACAGGTCTAGAGGCGCAGTGTATACCGGCCGATCACCGTGTCATGGTGTCAAGTGATGTGGTATAGAGGGGAACATGGTCAGCGCCCTTTATACGCGGTCGTTGTGTCGGTTTTTGTGAAGGAGCAACTCAGTTGGCCTCACAAGGGCTGAGTGCACCCCCGGTTGCAAACGATGGTCGGTAGACCCAGACGGTGACTCATCAAAGTGCCAAGGAAGCTCTACAGCGCTTAACTTTGGAGGTCTAGTGGGAACTGGTATACACTGAGAAACGGCTGTTGGCTTACTCTCAAATGTAAGGATTCCATTTATCTCCAGAACAGAGGCAATAATTTTGCGTCTGTTGTATCCTGGATTTCTACCTCTTTGGCCAAGCCATTCTTTTACCCTTCTTTTCGTTCTCCTTGTTTATCCCACATTCAGTATTAGGAACAAACACTGCTGAACTGTGAAAACTCTTGACTAACGAATGAGAGATGAGATGTTATTGTTGCCATGCTGCACTGTTCATTTCCCTGATCTTACCACACTGAAGAGTCAAAGAAACTTGTGTAGCCGCCTAATATTGTACCTGATGTGTCATGGACTCGGATTAATATATGAAGTAGTGCTGGAGGGAAGTGACACCTTGCACCCAGTAAAAGTGCCCAAAATCTGTAAGAGTACGAGGGGTGGAGATCTTTTCTGAACAGCACTTTGCAGTCAATCGCAGATATGTCACTAATGTTCATGTCTGGGGAGTTTTGTTGCCAGCAGAGGTGTTTAAACTCGGAAGAGCGTTCCTGGGGCCACTGTGTAGCAGTTCCGGAGGTGTTGGGATCGCATTGTCCTGTTTGAATGCAAAATGAACAGGAATGGATGCAGGTGATCAGCCAGGATGCGTACGTATCTATCACCTGTAAGAGTCGTATCTAGACGTATCAGGGATCCCGTATCACTCCAACTGCACATACCCCACACCATTACAGAGCCTCCACCGGCTTGAAAGGTCCCCTGCTGACGTGCAAGGTCCACGGGTTCAGGAGGTTGTCCCATCCGCTCGATACAGTTGGAAACGAGACTCGTCAGACCAGGCAACATGTTTCCAGTCATCAAGAGCCCAATATTGGTGTTGACGGTCCCAGGCGAGGCATACCGCTTTGTGCCGTGCAGTCAGCAAGGGCACGAGTGAGCCTTTGGTCTGAAAACCCATATCGATGATGTTTCGTTGAATGGTGCACACCCTGACACTTATTGATGCCTCAGCGTTGAAATCCGCAGCAGTATGGGGAAGGGTTGCACCTACGCCACGTTGAGATATTCTCTTCAGTCATCGATGTCCCTTTCTTGCAGGATCTTTTTCCCGGCGCAGGGACGTTGGAGATTTGTTGTTTCAGCACGCTGATTTTGGTGAATTTCGCTGTGGTTGCGTGTGTGTGAGCGAATGAATGTTGTTTGTGAATCCTTCCCCCCAGTAGCGCTAAATCATGTATAATTTAGTCCGCATTAATCCATGTAAGAGATGCATTTTTATTGTGTTTACGAAATTGGTTACCCATTTTGCTTGTTTTCTATCTGAATAAACAAGTTCAGCATAATCCGTAAGATGCCTATAAATTGTAGTTTTAGAGCACCTTCCCTCTTCTATTTAATATTGTTCTTCACAAGTCCTGAGAACATGCTCAGATGCAATGTTTCTTACGACTAAATTCCGTGGTGAACAGCACTCTTGTCGTACATACAAAACAAGTGTTTCTGGGAATGTCTGTAATAGAAATATAGCTGTCGCGAATGTTTTTGTTGGCAGTCTAAATTCCTTCCATCAGCCTGATATTTTTCAAAAATTCCTAAGTAGCTGATGAGACGCAGTTGTTTATAAATTGGTTTTCTGAGTATTGGATTTCGAAGGGTAAGCTAAAATAGTATTCTAGTCTGTTTGTGTACGTTTTGGAACGTCTGACTATAGAATACTGCTCTCGTGTGCAGGGCTTGGTGCGTTTGTCAAAGTCGGCGAATGCCAGACTTTATGGAGGAGCTTTCCAAACTGGGTGTCGCAATACCCTGGGGTGTCGCGTAGTAGTATCAAGGGTGTCGCGAGACTAACAAATTTAGACGAAAAAAAAAATTGTCATAACACAAAATATCCTTCTCTTCATACTACCCTGAAGACTCGCCCTGCAGCTAATCATCCTTCTCTTCATTCAGTGCACCACAGATCACGTATCAAAGGAATGATCGGTGCACATTAATTGCGTGCTCAGCCGCTAGGCGGCAGCTCTGCTTCAGCAGCAGTAGACACTAAGGATTCGTTCAAGCAGTTGCCAGATTCCAGCAAACTGCGCATGCTATGAGTGTACGTAGTTGCTGCAGTCAGGATCAACATTAAACATTTCAATGTGTACGAGGATTAAAAAAAAAATGTTCGAATGTTTGCAAATCTATCGGACCAAACTGCGTGGTTATCAGTCCGCAGCTTACAAACTACTTAAAATAAGGTAAACTAACCTAAGGACAAAAATAAACACACACACACACACACACACACACACACACACACACACACACACACACACACACACACACCCTAGGGAGGATTCTAACCTCCGACGCCAAGCAACCGCAGCGAGGCGCCTTA
Organism: Locusta migratoria; assembly: GCA_026315105.1. Taxonomy (NCBI): domain Eukaryota; kingdom Metazoa; phylum Arthropoda; class Insecta; order Orthoptera; family Acrididae; genus Locusta; species Locusta migratoria. The sequence goes on from CM048747.1 coordinate 275,818,722, forward strand.
GACCGCTCGGCTATCAACCGCGGCGAGGATTTCACTTTCGTTTACAAACTACATTTAAGCGATACTTTATTTCGCCACCCCCCTCTCCCGCTAGAACCATCTAAATTGTACCATATGTTTTTATATTAGTGAAAGGGTGTCGCCATGAGGGAAAGTTTGGAAAGCACTGCTTTATGGGTCCCAGTATCAATACTGAAGGAAAGGGCTATAACGCCATTGCCCAATTTTGACCATTTTTGATAATAATATTTCAATTTTTATGATATGTTAGATACTAAATTTCATTCATGTTACAATCGATTCCACTATTGTATGGTATGTGATGTCTGTACTTCATGTGCTTTGTATGTTTTATGAATATCTATATCATGTTTATTTTTGCATAATATTTTTGTAATTTTAATTGTTTCGGTAATTTCAATTTTATTTTTGTATCGTTTTATGTATTTCAATACTATGTAAATTTGTAATATCTCACGACCAGCATGATTAGTAAAAGGTGTAGTGATTTTAATGTGAACGGAATTCCGTTGTAAATGAAAAGGTGGTGTTGGCGCGCAGCTAACGGAGACAGAGTAGTCAGTCGAAGGTTGGCATTCACAGCAGTCTGTCTGTGGTGGGAGCTCACAGCAGTAGTGAACCTGAGGGCACAGAAGCAAGACGCAGTGGCAGACTTGTGCTGCTGTATTGTGCCCAAATATTTGTTTCACTCGAGGCAGAAGACCAATCTACGTACAATGGCCTCGGTGAACGTGCTGATGAAATGGTAACACTTATACTGTCTGCATATGGAGCTAGATAGAAGCTACTTGGTACCACTGTTACAGTGTCTGCTCACAAACTGCGTAAAGATGAAATCTGAGCTGTATACGCTGCGCCGCCACCTCGCCACTACTCCGCATTAATATCAGGTCACAATATTTATTGTTACTGTTTATAGACTGGTAGTTGAGAGATTTAACTTGGTTTTGAATGTTTTTTCATTAGAGGTTACATTTCTGTTTAAAGTAGTGTGTATGTAACCCTAATTCATCCGAAGTCCCATAACCTAATAGGGATCCTTTCCTGTAAAGAATTATTAACCGAGTTATCCTTTTTTTTTCTAAAAGCAGCAATCAATTTGTATAATGTAAATTTTTTGGAGAATATTCTTAGTACAATATACAGTGCTGCAACTATAATTTTCATTGCTCTTGCACAATAGTATTGGTAGGAATAAGTTACTGTTTTGCCACATAACTAATTTAAATGATTTCATATAATTGAAATAGTTCAGACACGAACTTCAATGTTCCTATAAATTGTCAGTACAGTTTGAGTGACCTCATTCTAGATTCCAGGCTAGCAGATTTAATTGATGAACCTATTCAGCAAAGTGTTACTTAAATAGTAGTTAATTGTAATAGAATCATTAATTTCATGGTAAGGAGAAATATTTCATTATTTTCAACAAAGTGATACATACTAGTCAGTACTCTTTTAGTAAAATTTTTGATTATAGGTCATAATCATAACAAATTTCTCACTTATTTACACAGAACATTAGGAACAGCACTGACCATAACATCAGAATATTTTTATTATTTTTTTAACACTAATTATAAGTCTTTCAGAAACTTTGTTTCTGAGTGCCACTTGCACTGCAATTCTGCATTCCACGCTATATTATATAGTAACAGAAAGTGACTCATGAGGTGAGTCTTACCGTTACAATAATATAAATAATTACTGCTTCCAGTTAAATCTTTATTATTTTTGTGATTGGTATTTTTTTATCTTTTATGAAAGTGGTGACAAAGTTTCTTCCACCCTTTATTTATTCTGCACCAAGCTTCTAAATTTAACTGCATTCTTAATTTATCACTGCTTGGTATTCTTATGCCTCATTAGGCTGGCGACCGTGTATTAATTTTTATTAATGAAACATTTTGTTAATAATCTTTAATTAGCACAACAATAGTATTGCAAGATTACCTAAGTTAATTTTTGTTTCATAGTAATCAGATTTCTTTTACTCCTATAAGCTACACCTATTTCAAGCATAGTTATCGCTTTCCATAATTTATTTCGTGTTTGGATAAGTCTTTGGGGAGGTTCGGTCCAAGTCTTGTCCTTAGGCTAGCACAGGTGCCACATTTAGTGGCACATGACTGTTCGAGTAGTCGCGGTTGTGTCACAGGGCGGCTTACCTTCAACCAGCAGCGGCGCAGCATCCTGCCTGACCGTGGCAGAAGACGGCTGGGCACCGGAGTCCTCAGAGGCGGCAGTAGCGGCGAGGCCCTCTGCTACAGGTAGTAAACATTAGGTAGACTGGCAATACTGTAGGCAGTGTTATTGGTGTTACTGCAGTTGTGGCGTTTGCCTGTAGTTTTTCGTATCACACATAAATGTCTTAAGGCTTGCGTAGGTAAAATGGTGACGACAGCCTTCAATAATACCTCTGAAATTTCCAGGCTAGTTAATATAGGTCTGTGTCTTCTGTGCGACCTAGATTACTGCAAAGTTCATTGCATGTGGAAGAGTTCATTTGGGTGTGAAAGTGTATGATCTCTACCGAGGAATGCTGCCTTCTCGAATATGTTAAGTGTACGTGATCGGTAATCGAATCCCATCGTTAAGTGCACGATCTTAATTTAGTTGGGAGCAATATTGTTGTGTGTTGTTGTTGTTTATTAATAGAATCTCTATCCAACCAGTTCGCTTATTTAGTACTTAAGGCTTCGATGTATATGGATGAAATTGAAGCATGTGGAATTTTCCACCCAGACAGTGAGCTTGTTCCTTTAAACATTTGACCATTTGGCACCGCATTTGTCTTTGGAATATGACTAGAATTGATTTATACTTTCAATCTCCAGACTTTGCTTAAGAATTAAGGCGTCAAATAAGTGTGGAAAATTAACATGGGTAAATTACATGCAACAAGACCATTGTAACATTATGTACAACTTATAAATTTATTTTTTACAATTTAATGCTGATCTTGTTTCTTTTAGTCTTCTGTAATGATAGTTGCAGTTTCGAACAGGCATTGTTCATTAAGGACTCACAACTATTAAGTCACTTATCATTGTCTGACTCTGTTACGATTGTAGCTTGGATAATCTAGTCAGAAATGTGATTAAACAGATATCCTCCAATAACCGTGAACGTTAAATATTATTTTCTGACTCTAAAATTGATCACAGGCTCATAAGGGAACACCACAGTTCCCAACGGAGACAATAATTTAACACCTGATACAGCATGTTTAAAAAGAAATTCATATATGTGCAGTTCTACGATTGAATTTGAACAACTTGGAGATAAAAAATTCCGCAACTACAAAGGAATCGATCAGTTTGGATTTATGGGAAAGGTAGGAACACAGGAGGCAACTCTCAAATTACCACTTATCTTAGAAGATAGATTAAGGAAAGGGAAACCTATGTTTTTAACATTTTAATATGCCAGGAAGTTTCATATCAGCGCAAACTCCGCTGCAGAGTGAAAGTTTCATTCTGGAAACATCCCCTAGGCTGTGGCTAAGCCATTTCTCCACCATATCCTTTCTTCCAGGAGTGCTAGTCTTGCAAGTTTCGCAGGAGAACTTCTGTGAAGTTTGGAAAGTAGGAGGCGAGGTACTGGCGAAAGTAAAGTTGTGAGGCGGCATCGTGAGTCGTGACGGGGTAGCTCAGTGGTAGAGCGCTTGCCCGCGAAAGGCAAAGGTCCCAGGTTCGAGTCCCGGTTCCGGCACGCAATTTTAATCTGCCAGGAAGTTTCATATCAGCGCACACTCCGCTGCAGAGTGAAAGTTTCATTCTGGAAACATCCCCTAGGCTGTGGCTAAGCCATTTCTCCACCATATCCTTTCTTCCAGGAGTGCTAGTCTTGCAAGTTTCGCAGGAGAACTTCTGTGAAGTTTGGAAAGTAGGAGGCGAGGTACTGGCGGAAGTAAAGTTGTGAGGCGGCATCGTGAGTCGTGTCGGGGTAGCTCAGTGGTAGAGCGCTTGCCCGCGAAAGGCAAAGGTCCCACGTTCGAGTCCCGGTTCCGGCACGCAATTTTAATCTGCCAGGAAGTTTCATATCAGCGCACACTCCGCTGCAGAGTGAAAGTTTCATTCTCAAAGGATATATGTTGCCGTACGTATTCCAGATGAAGAGGCTTGCAGAGAACAGGGTAGCGTGGAATGCTGCATCAAACCAGTCTGCGAACTGAAGACAACAACAAAGAAATTTTACCTCAGAATAATGACATTTCTAAAAATTGTGAAAGCTGCTGTTATTCTTTTGTGTTTGCCAATAATGTCAGTAGCACCTCTTTAGGAGAAATAAAAATTCCAGGTGGCTGCAATAGCCGAAAGAAAACGACCTCTGCTGCAATTTACGGCACCTGGTGTTGCAAATACAGGTTTTATATAGAGGATCCTTTTGGTTTTGGTAAAATGCGAATCAGGTTCTGGCATTATTAAATGAAAACAGATCCTTCAGCGATACATTTACGAAAATTACTCTGGCCAAAGGAATTAGAGGATAAATTGAGATATCTAGGTTCCCAAGTATTGTCATCGGCTGAATGAACTACGGAGTGGAGACAACAACATTACGACAACAGAGACAGTGGTAATAACAGAAAGTTGTTACCTAGGGGGTTGGTGTTTGGTGTTAACTTGTGTGTACTCTACCAAACGAAGTACACAAGCAGTTAGGTTCAGATTAGTATAGTGAGCAGCAAGTGCACCTCACGCTGTCATGTCATCCAGGTGTGTAACCGTATTGGCCGTTCAAGGTGATCACACACCACAGTAGAGGGCAACTAGAATGACTTTTATGGTAGCCCCGTGGTGCCTCGGTCTAAGTAAACACCATATAAACTTCAAGAAAAGACCGCAAAATATCGTACTGCAACACACACAAATTACAATTTTAACCAATATAGGAATAAAATATGTTAGCATGTGTATGATAACTCACCTGATCCCCTGATTGTTCTGAGCATTGTAGGCTTTTATACTTAGTTGATCACTGGTAGTGACTGAGCAGTGTAGGCCTTTATACTTAGATTATAGGTAGTGACACTCTTCCACATTTATGCATAGTTACATTAATGTTGATGTACATTCCCTAGACCATTTTCAGTGTATTGTGTCAAATCATACCAATATCTTACAGGTCACTGAAATAAAAACTTGTGCTGTTGTTGGTAGTGTAAAACTGGCGCCATTAAATGGTTATTTCTTCTTAAACGGCAATGAGGAAGGAACTAAGTTTAACACATTAGTCCCATGAACGAATCACCCCCGCCCTCTAAAATGTTTGGCTGTATAGAAAGAAAAAGAACATTCCTTCCCTTCCTCCGTCCCTTGCCCTTCCTTCCCTTTGTCCCTTTTCATCCCTCCCCTCCTTCGTTCCATTCTTCCTCTATACTCTGTTTGTGTTTAAAATTTTCCATTCGATTCATCTCTTGTTTTCATCATTCATGTAATGTCCTAAAACAGGATAATAGTTAAACTTTCAAGTATGTGAAAGAGCTTTTGGGTGTAATCGGAGTATAGACGTGGTAAAGCAATTTCCGTGTTGGTAGCGGTGCTTCTCAGGAAGAAGTATAGCATTACAAGGTGTAAGCAATGGCTAATATCCAACATGAAATCATTAACAGAAGTGGCAAATTAGCTTACAAAGTAGGTGTGTGATAAGACTAGTAACTAGTGTAGAATGTAGTGCTAAGGCGGCGAATATTAATTTCTTTTTCGTTGTCCAGTCTTCTCAGTTTAACGCATGGTGTGAAGCGCCACCGTGCACACAATTTTCTATACTGCAGTTCGGCAATAAAGGGCTGCACATGCTCTCGTGGTATGCCTTAATAACCCGAGAGCTGTGCTTTTGTTATCCAAGAATCTTCTCTGGTCGAAATAAATATCTTCATAAGCAAGATGTCTCAAAATTTGTTTCGGGATGACCAGCTTTGAATCATGCTTTTTGTCATAATCTGATCTGATTTTCGGAAAATTACCATGCATTTTTTTATAAAACTGCGAGCACACTTGTCATTGTTCGAAGACGTTTCGGGCGTGCAGCCGCATAAAGTTTTCTTTTTCTAATATTTCGGCTGAGAAACGTTTAGCCAATTTCAGAGACGAGTCTCTGAAGATAGCTGAACGTTTCTCAGCCGAAATATTAGAAGAAGAAAACTTTATACGGCTGCACGCCCGAAACTTCTTTGAACAGTCATTGCGCCGCGAAAACATGAAGATGCACACTTGTCATTGTTCAAATATCGATAATACACTGTCGTGGTAATGTTATTGTTACGGTCTTCAGTCCGGAGACTGGTTTGATGCAGCTCTTCACCCTACTCTATCCTGAGCAAGCCTTTTCATCTCCTCATAAAAACCGCAACCCACATCCATTTGAATCTTCTAACTATATGCGTCCCTTGGTCTCCCTCTGCGATTTTTATCCCACACACTTTCCTCCAATGCAAAATTTGATTCCTCGATGTCTAAGAATGTGTCCTACCAAGCCATCCCTTCTTTTTTAGTCAAGGTATGCCAAAAATTCTTTTTCTTACCAATTCTGTTCAGCACCTCTTCATTAGTTATGCGATCTACCCACCTAATCTTTAACATTCTTCTGTAGCACCACATTTCAAAAGCCTCTATTCTATTCGTGTCCGCATTGTTTATCGTCTATGTTTCACTACCGTACAAGGCAACACTCCACACAAATGCCTTCAGAAAAGTCTTCCTTACGCTTCAATTAATATTCGATGTTAGTAAATTTCTCTTTTTCAAAAATGCTTTTCTTCCCATTGCCATTCTGCATTTTATATCCTCTGTACTGCGACCGTCATATGTTATTTTACTACCCAAGTAACAAAACTCATCTACCACCTTTATTGTTTTGTTACCTAATCTAATTCCTTCAGCATCGCCTGATTTTTTAAGACTGCAATTCCATTATCTTTGTCTTGCTCTTGTTAATGTTCATTTTATACGCTCTCCAACACACTGTCCATTCCATTCAACTGCTCTTTCAGGTCCTTTGCTATCTCTGATAGAATTATAATATCATCAAAACGCAATGTTTTTATTTCTTCACCCTGCACTTTAATCCCTGTTTCAAATTTTTCTTTGCTCTCCTTCATCGCCTGCTCGATGTACAAATTGAATAACATCGGAGAAATGGCTATAACCCTGTCTTACTCCCTTCGCAACTGATGCTTCCCTTTCATGCCCTCTAGCAGTCTAGCATTTGTACAAATTGTAAATAACTCTCCTTTCCCTTTATTTTACCCCTGCTGACTTCAGAATTTGAAAGAGTGTATTCCAGTCAACATTGTCAAAAGCTTTCTCCAAATGTACAAAAGATAAAAACGTAGGTTTAACTTTCCTTAATCTATCTTCTAAGATAAGTCGTAAAGTGAGTATTGCCTTCCGGGTTCCTACGTTCCTTCTGAACCCAAACTGATCTTCCCCGAGGTCAGCTTCTACCAGCTTTTCCATTCTCCTGTAGATAATGCGTGTTAAAATTTTTCAACCATGACTTATCAAACTGATCGTTCTGTAATTTTCACACGTGTCTGCTCCTGATTTCTTTGTAATGGGATTATTACATTTTTCTTAAAGTCTGAGGATATTTCGACTGTCTCATACATCTTACACACCAGGTGAAACAATTTTGTCATGGCTGGATCTCCCAGAGACTTTAGTAGCTCAGAGGGTATGTCATCTACTCCCGGGGCCTTGTTCCGACCTGTGTGTTTCAGGGTTCTGTCAAATTCATCTCTTAGTATCTCCTATTTCTTCATCATCTACTTCCTCTTCCCTTCCTTCAAAATTGTTTCTAAATTCATTTCCTTTGTAGAGCTCCTCTATGTACTCTTTCCACCTTTCAGCTTTCCTTTCTTTGCTGAGAATTGGTTTTCCATCTGAGTTCTTGATGTATGTAGAGCTGTTTTTCTTGTCCCTAAATGTCTCTCTTTATTTTCCTGTAGGCCTACATTCCGCTTGTCATACATTCTTCTACAGATTTGCATTTAGCTTATAGCCACTCCTCCTTAGTCATTCTGCACTTACTGTCAATCTCATTTCTTAGTCGTCTGTACTCCATTTTGCCTGCTGCATTTACTGAATTTTTATATTTTCTCCTTTCATCAATTAAATTTAGTATTTTCAGTGATATCCAAGGTTATTTTTGTAGGTCTTGCATTTCTACCTATTTCATCTCTCAATGCTACCCATTCCTCTTCTACTGTTTTATTTCCCCCCGTTTCCGTCAATTATTGCCTACATCTACATCGATACTCTGCTAATCACATTTAAGTGCCTGGCAGAGGGTTCATTAACCACTTTCATAACGTTTCTCTATCGTTCTATTCTCTAATATCGCGCGGGAAGAAAGAACACCTAAATCGTTCCGTTTTCGATCTGATTTCTCTTATTTTATTGGGATGGTCATGTCTCCCTAAGTAGGTGGGTGCTAGCAAAATATTTTCACATTCAGAAGTAAAAGTCGGTGATTGAAACTTCGCAAACAGATCACGCCGCAACGAATAACGTCTTCCTTTTAATGATTTCCACCCTAATTCGTGCAACATTTCCATGACGCTTTCCCCCCCCCCCCCCCGTAACGTGATAAAACAATACGAGCTGCCCTTCTCTGAACCTTCTCAATGTCTTCCGTCAGTCCCACCTGGTGAGGGTCCCACAAGGGGCAACAGTACTCCAGGAGAGGACGCACAAGTGTGATGTAGGCAGTCTCTTTGATGGAGCTGGTGCATCTTCGAAGCGTTCTGCCAATGAAACGTAACCTTTGATTCGCCTTCCCCACAATATTTTCTGTGTGTTCTCTCCAGTCAAAGTTGTACGTAATTGTAACTCCTAGGTATTTGGTAGAATCTACGATCTTAAGGTTTGACTGATTTATCGCGTAATTGAAGTTCAACGGATTTCTTTTAGTGGTCATGTGTATTACTTCACACTTTTCTTTATTTAGTGTCAATTGCCAATTTTCGCACCATGCAGAAATTTTGTCTAAATCGCTTTGCAGTTGCTTTTGATCCTCTGTTGACTTCACTAACCGATAAACGGCAGCATCATCCGCGAACAATCTAAGGGAGCTATTCAGATTGTCTCCTAAATCGTTTATAAACACGAGGAAGAGTATGGGACCTATAACGCTTCCCTGTGGAACGCCAGATATCACTTCTGTTTTACTCGATGACTTACCGTCAATTACAACGAACTGTGTCCTTTCTGATAGGAAATCGTGAATCCAATCGCACAATTGGGAAGATATTCCATAAACACGCAATTTCATTAGAAGCCGCTTGTGGGGTACAGTATCAAAAGCCTTCCGGAAATCCAGAAATATGGAATCGATTTGAAATCCCTTGTCGATGGCACTTAACACTTCATGTGAATAAAGGGCACGCTGTGTTTCGCAAGAGCGATACTTTCTGAATCAGTGTTGACCATTGGTTAATAGGTTGTTCTCTTCGAGGTAGTTCATAATATTCGAACAAAGAATATGTTCCAAAATCCTACTGCAAATCGATGTCAATGAGATTGGCCTGTAATTTTGGGGATCACTCCTATTGCCTTTCTTGAATATTGGAGTAACTTGGGCAACTTTCCAGTCTTTGGGTACGGATCTTTCGCTGAGTGATCAGTTGTAAATTATAGCTAAGTACAGAGCTATTGCATCAGCATACTCTGAGAGGCATCTGGTTGGTATACAATCTGGCCCGGAAGATTTGTTTTTGTTTAGTGACTGAAGTTGTTTTACTACTCCAGGAACATCTACTTCTAAGTTTCGCATGCTGTCAGCTGTTCTTGGATTGAATACTGAAGTTTTCACTTCGTCTTCTTTGGTGAACGAATTTCGGAAAGCTGTGTTTAGTAATTCTGCCTTAGCAGTACTGTCGTCGGTAGTATTACCGTTGCTATCGCGTAGTGAAGGTATTGTTTGTGTTTTGCCGCTAGTGTACTTCACATATGACCAGAATTTCTTTGGATTTTCTGCAAGATTACGAGACAGGATTTCGTTGTGGTAACTACTATAGGCTTCTCGCATTGATGTCCGCGCTAGGTTGCGAGTTTCAGTAAAAGATTGCCAGTCTTGTGAATTCTGTGTCTTTTTAAATTTTGCATGCGTTTTTCTTTGTTTCAGCAACAGTGATCTGACCTGTTTTGTGTACCACTGGGGGTCAGCCCACTCTTTTATTAATTTATTTGGTATAAATCTCTCGATTACTACTGATATTAGGTCTTTGAAAGTAAGCCACAACTGAACTACACTCGCATTTTTAGTTTTGAAAGACTGGGAATTATCACTAAGTAAAGCGTGAATCGAATTTTTATCTGCTTTATTGAATAGATATATTTTTCGTTTATTTTTGGTGTATTTGGGAATTTCGACATTCAGTCGCGCTACTACAACTCGATGTTCGCTAATGCCTGTATTTGTTTTGATGCTGTTTACTATCTCCGGATTATTTGTTGCTAGGAGATCAAGGGTATTTTCGCAACCACTTACTATTCTAGTGGGTTCATGAACTAACTGTTTGAAGTAGTTTTCAGAAAAAGCATTCAGAACTAGTTCGAACGATGTTTTATATTTGCCGCCGGTTTTGAATACGTAATTATGCCAACATAACGAGGGTAAATTAAAGTCTCCACCGATTATAACAGTATGCTTCGGATACCTATTTGAAATGTGCTTCAAGCTTTCTTTGAACATTTCGGCAACCGAATCGTCTGATTCAGGGGGCCGATAAAAAGATCCAATTATTAATATATTCCGATTGTCAGGTATAACCTCTACCCATACCAACTCACAGGAAGTATCTGCCTCAATTTCGCTGCAGGATAAACTGTTTGTAACAGCAATAAACACGCCACCCCCTTTTTTTTACTTATTCTATCCTTTCTGAAGACCATTTGGCCCTTTGAAAAAATTTCGGCCGAATTTATCTTAGGCGTCAGCCAGCTTTCAGAACCCATAACAATTTGTGCCTCAGTACTTTCTATCAGCGCTTGGAGCTCTGGAACTTTCCCAATACAGCTACGACAATTTACAACTGTTATACCAATGGTTTCTAGATCTGCTTTCTTCCTATGTCTGACCTGCCCCCTTTGAGATTGAAACCCATTTTGTGTATTCCCGAGGCCCTCTAACCTAAAAAACCGCCCAGTCCACGCCACACAGCCCCGCTACCCGTGTAGCCGCTTCCTGAGTATAGTGGACTCCTGACCTATTTGGCGGAACCCGAAAACCCACCACCTTTTGGCGCAAGTCGAGGAATCTGCAGCCCACACGGTCGCAGAACCGTCTGAGCCTCTGATTCAGACCCTCCACTCGGTTCTGTACCAGAGGTCCACAGTCGGTCCTGTCAGCTATGCTGCAGATGGTGAGCTCTGCTTTCATCTTGCAAGCAAGACTGGCAGTCTTTACCACTTCAGTTAGCCGCTCGAAACCTGAGAGGATCTCTTCAGATCCGAAACGACACACATCATTGGTACCGACGTGAGCCACCACCTGCAGTTGGTTGCACCTGTACCCTTCATGGCATCCGGAAGGACCCGTTCCACATCAGGAATGACTCCCCCCGGTATGCACACGGAGTGCACACTGGAATACTTCCCCTCCCTAGTAGCCATTTTCCTAAGGGGCTCCATTACCCGCTTACGTTGGAGCTCCCAACTACCAACAAACCCACCCTCTGTGAGTGCCCGGAACTTGAAGGCAGAGTACAGGACAAGCAACACCATCTGCGTCAGGAACATCCCCTGCCAGACAGTGCCTCGAATCTGTTGGCAAGACTAACCGGGGAGGCCTCCACTTCGGTCCCCCGGGAAGTATTACGCCGCCTGACAATCCACCTCCCAATCCACCACGGACTGGGGGGGGGGGGGGGGGGCGACCTCCTCGCGGGCACCGAGCGGGCTGGCCACAGCCGCAGGCCGATCGGAGGGCACGACAGACGCACGGGGCGTCTGCTGCACCCCCGCGAGTGGCCCACAACAGCGGCGCCCACCCACCGCAGTCTCAAGCGTTGCCAGCGAAGCCAACGCTCTCTCTGAAATTCTTAAGAACTTCAGGTTCCTTCAATTTATCCAAATCCCATCTCCTTATTTTCCCACCATCTCCTTATTTTCCCACCTTTCTGCGGTTTTCTCAGTTTCAGCCTACAGTTCATGACCAATAAGTTATGGCCAGAGTCTAATCTGCCCCTGAATATGTCTTACAGTTTAAAACTTGGTTCTGGAATCTGTTTTACCATTATAAAATCTGATACCTTCCGGAGATCAGAATGAGGGACTATTTTACCTACGGAATATTTTACCCGACAGGATGCCATCATATGTTCATACAGTAGAGCTGCATATCTTCGAGAAAAGTAACTGCGGTAGTTTCGCCTTGCTTTCATCCGTTCGCATCAACTGTGTGCTAAAGCCACATTAGCTGATGGTACAAGGCCAGCTCAGTCCATCATCCAGACTGTTGGCCCTGTAACTACTGAAAAGGCTGCTGCCCCTCTTCAAAACCACACGTTTGTCTGGCCTCTCCACAGATACCCCTCCGCTGTGGTTGCACCTACGGTACGGCTATCTGTGTCGTTAAGGCACGCAAGCCACCCCACCTCGGCAATGTCTGTGGTTCATGGGGGTGGGTCGTTGTAATAATGAAATAAAATATCCAATTTGAATAGTAGCACATACATACACGCTTAAGGGCAACAAAGGGTGTCAAAAGAGGCATAGTAATCTTTGCTGGTAGTGGGAACAACGTCAGTTGTACCAGAACATTACAACAGGTTGCAACTCCTTGCACCTCGTCGTTGTCAGGTAATTTAATGACAAACATCCATCTAAATTCTTGTATTTTATTATATTTTTGCGGTCATATCTTGCTGTGATACATGAAGTGCATCTGCTCTCTTCTGAATTGATTTCAGTGGAAACTGATGTAGACCCCGAGCTACCCTAGAAGTCAGTATTTCAGCACAACCGAGATGAATGGGGTAAGTAATAAAGTGGTGTTAAAATCGACTTTTTAAATGTAATTTCTTAATACAGAGATTTTTAATCTATATTATGTGTGAATTTTATCTTCATAGCAGGATTAGTAATGCCATCAAAATATTGAACTGTTTGACTCTGCAATACTTTACATACATTTGGGATAGGTAATGGGTAGTATTTTTCATTCCAAACTGTAACAGATAATGAACCGTACATTACTCCAATATAAACGTTTGTATGCATTGGCAACATATAAACGAGGCTACGAATGTTTGATGTGAGATTTGTTGCCAATCATGGTCGACTCATTAGTGCTTACTGTTTTCCTATTCTCTATTGGAACTAGTTACTGGAATTTTATACGTGATTAAGACCTTGGTTTCGAGATCTGCTACTTTCGTTAGTTGACACCGTTAACATTTAATGAGAGAACTGAAAAAGAAGATATCACCACTTAGAGATGCTAATAATTTTTTTTATTTACACAACTGTTTAGGAATCCTCAGTTTCTCAATTAAAGGTATTCACAGCGTATGTAGATCGACGATGTAATTTATATTACGATATCATAAGAATGACTATTTCATTACTTTCCTTGACTGAAATGATTTGATTTATTCGTGTCAGAAGGACCAAAATGAATATACAGAATGAAAAATATTCGTAACAAGTCAAATCATATAAAATTAATAAAATAATCAGATTAAGATGTTTCAAGTTGAAACACAGTAAAGCAAAAGGTATAACTGATGTATTTACGTAATTTTCAGTATTTACACCAATTGTGACCAGTATTTGGCTACACTGACTGTGTTGTTGTCAGCCAGAACCAGTTCCAACCCTTACAAGAGTCTGGGCAGAGATGACACTTCAGAAGACGGCTTGAAGTTTGCTCTCCCGCTCCCCCCTTGCGCGATAACCCATTTATTGTATGTTGTCCTTAGATCTTGTAACGTGGGAGTGCAATCTGTTTCAGGACTTTCATTTACAGCATCGTTCTTCAATTTCAACTCATTCTGGGAGGTCATAGTACCTTTGTTTACATAATTCAGCCCTAGCTTTACCTGGGACTATGCCAAGTGGAACAGAGGGCTTAAACTCTTCCTGGACTTCAGTAGGTGTGGTGACTGTCGTTCATGTGGGGGTGGACTGGGGTGTGGTTGTCTTTTGTGCTTTTTATTTGAAGAACAGAGAAGCGCCACGGAAGCTAGATATGAACTGGAACGGAAAGGGGTTGCAACACTGTAGTACTTCAGCCGCTCGCCATCGGAGGTTCGAATCCTCCCTGAAGAACAGCAGTCTCACGTCTGATATTAGGTGGGGCTATGCCTGCGAGTGATTACAACTTCTGTTCTGGTGTTCGCTTCAGTCAGTCTGTTTTTTTTTTTTTTTTTTCAGTTGAACAAGGTAGATGAAGTCCCATCGCCAACTGGCGACTTACACTTCCTGGGATAACAGAGGTATGTGGGTTAATGATGACTTCATTGTGCAATAAACTTTGGGGGTAGGCTTCTAAGGGCCAGTATGTCGGTCCGTAAGGTACCCCACTTGATTTCAGTACGTAGTTCCACTGTAGAGCAATTCACATGAAGGTTACAATGTAAATTACGTTACCACATCTTCTTACTAACGCATTTTGTTCAGGTAACTAACGATCGTGGCACCTTGTACCTATGCCACGGGCGTGGAGCTGTCATTCCTAAGGTTTGGATGTTATGGACTGTTGCCCTAAGATGATCTATTTTATTATGTATCTTCGTCGTTCTCTTCTTAATTGCCTCCATGAGAGTGTCCATAAGGAGTTCCTGGTGGATGTCCACATTTCTCGTGTAACGGCCAGTCCTGAGGATCCATCGTAACGTCTTATTCTGGATAACTTGCAGTCTTGAGATTTGGGTCGCACTAGCTAGGCCCCAGACTGAGCTGCCATATAACATTTTGGATAGCACTGTTGCTTTGTATAGTCGCAGTTTGGTACTGGTATTCAACTCTGCGCTGAGAAAGAACGGCATTAAGTTTTTGGCCATTGCATAGACCTTAGGTCGCAAGTTATCAATATGTTTGTGGAGAAAAAAGTGCTTATCGAGGGTAATTCCCAGGTAAGTGACCGCCGCCCCCCATGGGATGACCTGTCCATGAAGTCGTAAGTTAGTTGGCATCTGTGGTCGTTTCCTGGAGAAATAGATCGCCGTGGTTTTTGCTGCATTGAGTTGTACTTTATTCAGCCTACACCATTCAGCAGTTCTATCTAGTTGTCGTTGGAGCCGTGTTATGTTAGCTTGAACATGCCTTCCGCTGGTTATAAAAGCCGTGTCATCGGCGAATTGTGCAATTTGCACTCCTTCCACCGTTGGAATGTCGTTAGCGTATATATTAAACAGGATCGGCGATAACACCGAACCTTGGGGTAGCCCAGCTGCTGCGGGTCTGGTTGATGATGTCTTCCCCTCCACCGTCACCATCATAGTTCTGTCTTGAAGATAACTCGCGATAAGCTTGATGTAACAATCCTGTATGGGCGTTTGCTCGTGTAACTTCCGAATGAGGAGTTCCCTCCACACCTTGTCGTAAGCTTTCTCTATATCCAAAAATACGGCGGCCGTTGTTTTGGTTACGTTCATGTTCCTGGTGATGTGCTCTGCCAAACGTAGTAATTGGAGTTCCGCCGACAGTTTTCTCTGGAAACCGTATTGTCCCGCTCTTATAGTTCCGTCCTCTACTAGTGGTTCCAGTATCCGCTTTTGTATTATCCTCTCAAAGGTCTTCCCCATACCACTGAGAAGGCTGATGGGGCGATGGTTGGCTGGTTGCGTCGTGTCTTTCCTCGGTTTAGGTATTGGCACTACCTTAGCTAGCTTCCATGCCACAGGAAAGTATCTTGCCAGCATGCAACCGTTGAATATTCTAGTCAACAGTACCAGTGGCTTCCTCGGAAGGTTTTTGAGGTGTTGGTTGCTGATTTTGTCTGCTCCTGGTGTCTTATTGGGATGTAATTTCCTGATGATACTCCGCACTTCGCTAGGTGTTGCCAGTCTTGGAAGTGATTGATCTTCTGACGTGATGAATTGATTGACTATCTGCACTGTAGCGGCCTCATGCTCCCGTTGGGCAGGGTTTAGTTGTTCTTGTAGCAGGGTTGTTTGTTGTTCGTAGGTGGTGACGAATGTTTCAGCTTTGGTTAATGGGTCTTCCGTTAACCCCTGTGGAGTTTGCAACGGTCTTTTTGGCGTGGGCTCTTCCCTGATGTTCTTCACCAGTCGCCACTCATCTTTCGTCTGGAGCAGGAAGTTCGACATTTTATCCTCCCACCTCTCTATTTTCCATTCCTGTAGTCGTCTTCGTAGTTGTCGCTGAAGTCGGTGGGATTGTCTGCGGTACACTGGATTTCTTGTGTGTTGCCAGAGTTTCCTGTACCTGTTCTTCTGATGCCGAAGTTCTTCTAGCAGCGGTGGTAATGTTTCCATGTGGTGCGCCTCTTCCGAAATCGTAAGTAGAGACAAGTTATGGGCTTTGCGGACCTTCTTCGTTAAGACGTCTACGGCAGAGTCTATCTGCTGTGGTGTTTGTATTGCCATAGTTGGGTCTATGTTGTTATTTAAGTATCTTTTAAATTGTGTCCAGTTGTTCTCCTGATATGTCCTGCGCCGGCGTATGGTCCCCGTCCGTGGCAGTACTGCAAGGACCGGGTCGTGGTTTGACGACAAGTCGTTGACCGTAATCAGCCGGGGGTCGATCCCGAGTCCTTGAGTGATAGCGATGTTTAATACGTCCGGCCGTTGGTTCGGTAGGTTTGGTGTGTGTGTGTGTGTGTGTGTGTGTGTGTGTGTGTGTGTGTGTGGGTTCGGTTGGTCCCCACACTTCAAGCTCCAGTTCTTGCTCCAGCTGGTGGAGTTGGGTGCCTCTTGGATTTGTTACTCGGGAATTCCAAGTGGGATGTTTTGCATTCCAATCTCCTGCGATAAATGTCTTCCCATGAGGCGCAAGGATGTTTTCCAGGTCTTGTGGAACCAGCCGCGCCCGAGGACGAAGATACGTAGCTACTAGAGTGACCTCTCCAAGTTCTGTCCGGATTGAGACTGCCGTTGCTTCTAGTTCTTGAAGTTGTGGTAGATCGATAGGTCTGTGGGTGATCGATCGACGGAGGAAAATTGCAGTTCCGCCACCTCTAGCTGGTCTGTCCGTGCGGTATCCCACCATATTTCTTAATTTGAAGGTTTGGTGCGGTCGTAAGTGGGTTTCAGATAACATCACAATGTCAATCTTGTGCCTGAAGATGAAATCCTGTAATTCGTTTTTCTTGTTCCGAACCCCAGTGGCGTTCCAGATACATATTCTCAGATCTGTCGTATTGACCTCCATGGTGTTACTCGGCTGCTTCCAGTAACGCTAAAGTTTCAACCAGTATCACAATTTTTGATAGTTTGTCCTTAGCTGCCAGCATTCTCCTGCCAGCTGTGACAAGCTTAGTAAGAAAATTCTGGCTACTGAGGAACTTCAAGACCGTGGTGACTTCTGTAAGCGCCGCATCTGCGTCTCTGTCTCTTGGCGCCCTGGTTCGGCTGGTGTCTCTTCTGCGTCCTTGTAGTGCAGATGCGTAAGTCTGCTCTTCTTGCAGTCGGTGTATTGTGTCCTGTTCCCGTTGAATCGTCTGAGTTGGTGATGCTGTTCCTGCGGTGTCTGCCACAACCAGCTTGACGGTTGTGTTGTTCTTCGGTGTTTCCTTTTGTTGTTTGACAGGTGTCTTAATTGGAGCGCGGAACCTCTTCAAAGTCTTTTGATATTCTGGGCACCCTTTCCATGAAGCTGCATGTTGTCCGTTGCAATTTGCACACTTAGGGTCCGCGGTCTGTGTAAGCGCGCACTCTTTGCTGGGGTGCATATCCCCACATTTAACACAACGAGCCGGCAACCAGCAATAGTTGGTGGTATGCGTCCATCTCTGGCATTTTTTACATTGTGTGGGCTCGTTCCGCGAGCGATAATCCTCGACTCGCACCTTTGTCGATAGTACGTACTTCACTCCATATATTTCGTCTGTCTTGTCATTCTGCGGTAGAGTAACTGCATATACAGGTAGTGGGTACAACTTCCCTTGCTTCTTCCTTTTGTATTGATGTACCTGTCTAATAGTGAAACCTTGATCTTCTAAGTCAAGCTTGACCTCATCCTCAGTGACCGTAGGTGGTAGGTCTTTTACTACCACTTTTAAATCTCTGGTGTTGCTGTCCTGGTATGTATGAAATGGTATTTTCCTAGTTTTACAATAGGCGAGAAGTTTGTTGTAGTCATCTATGGTGTCTACGAAAAACTTGACGCCATCTTCCGTATACGCTGCCCTGAGCCCGCCATCAATCTGGTCCTTCAGTTCTCGGCACAGTTTAACGTGGTTTGTGCTGTCGTAGATGACTATTGGTGGTATCTTAGGTGGTCTCTGTTGTGGTGTCGTTGACGGTATGTCAGCTGCCGGTGGCGTGTCCTGATTGGATGGTCCTGCTAAAACGTCGAATTTGTTTGACGTTTGCAGGGGTTGTGGCGCTGTTGTTGTAACCTTCTTCGTTGTCCGGCGCCGCGACGACTTCTTACTTTTGACTTGTCGGAACCCTTCCTCGTCTCTGACGCCATCAGCAGTTTGGCACTCCATGGTGTCTCCTCCCGTATTGGTCAAGGTGTCTTCGTTGAAGTCTGATGTCAGTGTGTCGTCGTACTCATCGTCGGAGTCGTGTAAATATTTCTGTTTAATTCTTCTATTTCCGTCTAGTGCCTGTTTCCGACGTCTGCTACGTTCGGCCAGTTTTTCTTCCCGATGTTTAAGTTTCGTGTCTGGTAGCGTCAAGGCTTTAACGCCTTGTTTGTTGGTGTCACCTTGTTGTTGTTGCTGTTGATGTAGGTCCTTTGTAGTGCTGTCCATGCCGAAGTCCGTGACGTGAGCCATGTCGTCATCCGTAGCAGTCCAGTGGCTAGTAGTGGTGCCTACTCGCGGTACTATTCCAGAGTACCTCGCCTAATAAGCGCCCTATACCACCGCGAAGCGCTAAACAAAACAAAGTTGGCGTATACTGCAGACACAACTGTAATAAATAACACGTGCACACTCTTCGCTGTTCAGCAGAACTGTGTGAACTGAGTCAGTCTGTGACCAGCCTGCAGGTTTTATTCAGGGCGGTGACTTCTTTTGCGTGAACAGATTTGTACGACACAGTACATCATGGATATTCACAGCAGAGTGTTCGGGGAATTGTCCTTACTGTCTGCTTGTTGGCACCCCATGCGGAAGCAGTTACATTGCGTAGTAGACAATTTAGTGCTGAAATCTTAGCTTTGAGGTTGGTACAGTGTCTTGGTCAGAGAGCGGTCCGAGGTAACGCCAAGGTGGGCTGGAGTGCAACTATCTAGAACTGAAGAAGTTCAAATGTTTGTAATTATAAGAGATTTAACTGCAGCACATGTTTTTGTTTTCTCTGTAGTGGGCTTGAGGTGATATTCTGAGAGAGTCTTAGTGCAGCAATGAGGTTTTGTTTCACTGTCTCCAAATTGTTAATCAGGGATGGCAAAGTCGGATCGTCTGCATATAGGAATGGAAGCGGTTGGTCGTTGGTATAAACGTTGAATAGCTTTAGTGCTGGGACACTACTTTGCGGGAGGCTCTTCTTTTCTAGTTGCCATCGGGTATGTCTGCCTTGGAATTCCACGAAGAAAGGTCGATTCTGCAGCAGTGAGGCAACTATTTGTGTAAGCTTTTAAGCGTATGTTAGGAGATAGATCTTTCTTAGAAGGATCTGATGTTGTACGGTATCATAGATTGAAGAGAGATCAACAAAAGCCACTTCAGTGATATCTCCACGCTGAAAGCTATCTTCTATGTATTGTGTTAGGTTAAGGATCTGTGTTCAACAGTTCATCTCTGGCCTAAATCCAGCTTGCTCTGGAATGAGAAGAGGTTCGGCCAGTAGTGTTATACGATTAAACAACAGTCGTTCACAACTTTGTAAAGATGACACAAAGCGATATTGACCTGAAGTTCTTTGGGTCTGTAGGCTGCTTACCGTGTTTTAGAATGCCAACAACTTTATTCTTCCTTCAAATTTTAGGAATCCGTCATCGTACCGAACAATTACTGAAAAGCTGTAGAATCCACTGCTCGGTGGGAATCGCGAAGTGGTGGATCTGCTCCATACGCATATCATCTAGTCCGGCTGCCTTGCTGACCTCACTGTTTGTTATGGCGTATTTCAGCTAGGAAGAAAACCATTTATGAAGAAGAGAAATTCGTTTAATAGTGTCCTTGCTGAAACGGTTGTATTCGTAGAGCGAGGTACATCCTTTGAAATTATCTGTGCACTGGGGTCTAAACGCTGTGTATACTGAGATCTACAGCTTTTTGGCATTGACGTACGTGAGCATTCTCGTACAGGAACAGTAAAAACGTCATATTGCTCTGAGACAGGTTTGTCGTCTGCTACCATTTCATCTAAGCACATTGTGAATTTCACCCAATCAGCTTTTTTTGAAGTTATATCGTCTCCTAAATTGGACAGATTTTAGGCGTACTGCTGAAACAACTTGGCACATGTTCAATCTAAGTGAGATGACAAGTTAACCTGTATTAGTTGTGTAAATGAAGTATTTTAATAGCAGCTCAACCAATGATGACACCTTTCAAATATGCACGAGCTGTGGGGCATAACCTGAAGATATTATGGTGGTGGATAATTTCGTAACGTTTTTATATTGAATGTTTTACAGGTTGCTACATATTAACATCGTGTTATTTGCAGATAATGAATGTAGACTTGGTCGCATAGAAATTGAGCCTCAAGAGGAGAAATCGGAACATATCCGTAGTCTCCTGTAGTTCTGTAGAGCGGTGACGGCAGCGAAGGCAGACAGACACTAATGCCGTTTACCGGGATAATGCCACTGGACATAGCAAGACGGCGCCTATCGACATAGCAGCCATAGGAAGGTTAACCGTTTTGTTACATTTTACGAGCTGTAACAAGGAGCGAATTATTTTGTTTCACATGTGTTTTTCGGTAGACTAATTTACCAGACGCAGTTATCGTGTTTTTGTTAGTGTCTGTTGTAGGCTAGAGCAGCGCTGTGAATTGCAGCTTTCGATCCTCTTAGAATGGACAGGGACTATCGTGTGCGGATGGCAGTTCGGCCGGGGACACTTCGCTACCTGCTTGATGCAACGCTAACTTTGGGTACAATACTTGAGCCTGCAGTCCTTGACATCACTGATGTGGGCCAGACGAGGGGGCCCAACGGACGTCCTCCATGAGCCAGGTCTGCAGTTGTGACCAGTCCAGTTAATGCTCACATCGTCCTTTACCTGTGGTTGAGTGGATCGCCCTCAGGCGCGACAGGCAACAAAAGACGACCAGAGGAGCCAAATGGCAAGCATTCCTTGTTTTTCTGATAGCTTTCAGGTGCTGTCTGTTTCTGATGTTTGAGTCAGATGCTGATGCTTGTCATGTTTCAGGTGAACTTTCTGAGCCTGCAAGATGCAACCGACTGATTACCGTTACAAGATTGTAGAATCATTAGATCCCCTGACTTATAGGAAACTTAGTAAAGATCCCACTGACAAAGTTCTTAGAACTATTACACAGTTAATGAGTCTTCGATCGAACAAAATGTTAAAAAAGGTTTGTTCAATTCAGTTGCACTGCCGCTAAGACTTTATGGGTTGCCGAAGGTCCACAAAGAAAAGGAAAATATTCCGCCTCTGAGACCTATTCTTAGTGCTATTGCTTCGCCCACCTATTTGATTGCCAAGTTATTGACAGCACTTTTAAACCTCATGTGGGCCGCTCACATTCCTATATCAAGAATTCGGGACATTTTACGAACAGGTTAAATGACATATTGGTCAAGCCAGAGAACATATTGGTTTTGATATGGTATCCCCGTTTACTATGGTTCCGGTCAATGAGGTGGTGTAACATCTGAATGTCATTTTTCCTCTAGACTTTGCAGATATGTTAAAATATTGCCTCACGACTACTTATTTCAAATGAAACGATTTCTATGAACAGATGGTGTAGCTATTGGGAGCCTCTTAAGTCCGTTTATAGCAAATTCCTACATGGAACAATCCGAGGAACAGGCATTGAAAACAGCAAACAAAAAACTTGACATTTGGTTCCGCTATGTACACGATATGTTCGTTGTGTGGAGGTACGGCAGAGAGTAACTAGATCGTTTCCTTGAACACATCAACACGATTAATCATAGAAGTCAGTTTACCATGGAGAAGGAGGCAGACGGAAAACTAATTTTTCTTGACGTGTCAGTTCTCAAAAAGGCGAATGGCAGCTTGGGCCATATAGTTTATTGGAAGCCCATACACACAGACCGGGATTCAAACTACCACCCACAACAAAAGTAGAGCACAATAAAGACGTTGGCAGACAGGACAACGAACATTTGCGAACTGAACTCCCCATGCGGAATCAAAACACCTTACTGATGCCTTACTCAGTAATGGCTTTCATCCACAGAAATAAGAAGAGCGTTGTGACCACCAAGTAGAATTCAGACCGATGACAAGGTTCCTGTGAAATCCAAAGTCTTCCTGCCTTTTATTAAGGACATCACCGAACGCATCGGTAAAATTTTGACGAAACGGAATTGCGCCGTAATATACAAACCTACTCGGAAGATACAGGATCACCTGAAACCGGCGAAGGATGCTCGCAAACATCTGGGAAAAGCGGGAACTTATAGGATTCCGTGTAGCTGTGGAGACGTATACGTGGGCACCACAAAAGCAAAAGTAAAAAAAAAAAAAAAAAAAAAAAAAAAAAGACTAGAAGAGCATAAGGGTAACTGTAGAAGGGGAGAGATTGACAGAACAGCTGTTGCTAAACATCTTTTTCAACCAGATCACCTTATTAAATTGAATAAGACTCAGGTTTTGGCAGCCACAAACGGATATCACGAAAGACTGTACAGAGATCCTATATAAACTGTAAAACACCTCAATAGTTTCAATAATATAGAGGATGGCGTGAAACTGAATGAAATCTGTGTTCCGGTGTTGAAGAAGAAATGTAACAGTCTATTACCATGGGGCGATATTAACAACGGAGAGCGGCAATCGGCAACGGTGAATTGCGCTCGCCTGTCCAAAACATGACGTTATACCTCTGCGTGCGAGCTCGTGTAAACGGAATTCGGCTGCAGTCTGTAACCAGCCAGGGTGTGTATCAGACGTTAAAAAGAGCCACGATCCACCTTGAGAATGTCCTCTGCAGATAAGGACGAAACGTTGGATTTTAATAAATCCAAAAGACCACGGCACAATAACTCGGAAAATATTAACAACATACTATCTCGTCCCAAAATATGGGAAGCAAAGTGCTTTCAGTAAAAGAGATGTTTCGCTCTATCAAAGATGAAGTGCTCCTCATAGTATTGAAACACGTCTACTGAATGTGTGGTCGTGTTCCATTTTGAGTTATTCATTACTCTTAAGTGTTTCTCCGCCGTTAATATTGTCTATTTGTATGTCAATTATTTTATTCTCTTATTAATGATCATTGCCGCATGATTATATATATGTTTCCGCCCCTGTGATTGAACTTGTGTGTTCCCATGAATGTGGAAGGTTGCTTTTAATATTGACTGACTGCCGCGTAATGGCTTACAGTCGCCGCCTTGCGCTTTAGGTCTTGTTTACTTTAGTTAAGAACGCATGGCTTCGTTTGTCGTCTGCACTGGTTGCCCACCCAGCAGACAAGACAAGCTTACTTGGCAAGATGGCGAGTTGGCCTGTTCTTAGTGTAGTAGCAACATAATCATGGTCGAAAGAGGTGACAAAAGAGACCTCTCTGGAGCTCTAGAAGAGGGTATTATCTTCTCCAGGTAGCGAGGTTGGTAGACACTATGCTCTGAACGCGGTCTGCATGGCTTTTAGCGCGCTCTGCATCCGGTGTGTGGTGGGGAAGGCTTTCGACATGGCCTTAGGTGGCACTCGTGCAGCGACCGCCGAAGTGAGTGTATCGTCGAATCATGCTGAGGGGATGGCATGCTGTTAGAGCTTTGTTTTTTTTGTGATCCGGCAGTCTTGGTTTATCAGTGATAGTATACCTGAGCAATTCTTTCGCCATGCGAGGCAAAGTGTTTCTTCATTTACAGAACTCGAGTAATTCAGATTAAATTTAGTATGTCCATTCTCATTCTGGTGATGATTTGGTGTCCAGTTTTTCTCAAGTTGGAATATAACTGTGACCTTCAACCTTTGTGTAAACTTATTATGTTTGAATTTCCTTCCTGTTTCTTAACAAACGTTTTTGTGTCGTGTCTTTATCTGCGAGTATGCTAAATATTTCAGATTTTTCTGGTTTGATTCTGTCTTTCCTGTCTTGGTATGACCAATTGCACCACATGCTTTCGTAATGGTCTTCGCACTTCAGTCGTGCTTTTACTAATACTAGCTTTCTTCTATATGAATTCTCGCATGTAGTTCACTTGCTTATTCTAAATTAATTTCTTTTTGTAAATCCTAAGTAATTCACCATGGTCGCACACCACGTGGTACTTACAGATAGTATGCTGCTGCCTCCCCACACATGAGTTCGTTTGGTGCATAGTGCTATTTTAATTTGTGCTTCAAGACACCTGCCATCTCATCAAAACGCCGCTAACGCTTCGTTTCGCCGCTGCTATCAAGTGTTGCCGCATGAGTAATGCGTCGCAAGCATTATGCATGTGTCTGTGAGTGAATTAATGTGCTTTTCTTTATCCACTGTGTATTTGCAAATTTCCTCCCACATTACCTCCATATTCATAAAAGGGCAGAAACAATCTTATTAAGGGCAGTAACTTTGATTGTACAAGTTGTGTGTTTTATTGTGCTTAATATGGTCTCCCCACATTGCTTGTTCATTTTATTGAATAGATAATGATTTAAAGTATCAAACCTTGCTTTATAATTTCATGATCCCCATCCCATGTTTAATTATCTACTCCCTTTTTATGCATATTATTTTGTGTTTGTTAAAACGTTGGCTGCTCCCATAAGGAGTGAGCACTTTCATAAATTTCTGTTGCGCAAGTACTGTGACCACTCGCAAAGTAATTTCAGTGTCTTTCAGTGACATAATTGGTCATGTGTTTCTTATCAGAAATTTATCGACTAAGCATCCTCTACAATCACTGTTTCTTTTCGCGTCTTTCTTAAACATTATATAACAGCATGGTATTTTGTGTAGCAATTTAGTAATGTCATACCTCTTTTTCAGTAATAGCTAAAGATATTGTCTTTAAATTACATTGTAATTCAACTGCAATTATGAGGTATGTGCAGTCCTAGATGTTTTTCGAACGTGTTTCGTAATGACAGGCAACAGGAGCTTTCCTTACTACGAAACATTTGCCTATACGCTGAATGTATCCACTCTATATAATGTTGATAGGAAATTTTTTAGTGACACCCTACGTCTCGATGTTCAGTTGTGTAAATACTGCATATCATTTTTGTTGCACAGATTTGTGTTTGTTACTGTGGAATTTCCTTTACTCACTTCTTTTTAGATAAAGTTTATTAATTGAATATTGGGTGATGAATATTTGTATAGCACAACACAGCATAGCTTCATAGGTCAGGATTTTGTCTATCCATTCGTCATAGATCAGTTTCGTAACACAGAACACATGTCACAGTCTTACCTTTTAATACTGAAACATTTGTCGAAATGCTGGTTTTGCATTTTCCATAAATGCCTTAATAATTGTATCTATTCAGTAGAGGACACAGTTAAATAACATTTAAATCACATTTTTTATTTATCAACGATTTAAATGAATATTTATTTTCCTATGTATGTTACAGGTTCTTTCAAAATATGCTATGAATACTTACACAGACTGAATACATAAATCATTTTTTCTCGACATTTGTCATTGCATCTCAATTCTCGAATTAAGCAACAGTAAAACTGAGACATATTTATTTATGTAGTACAATTAATTCATGTTTTATTGCTTCTAAAGCACACAGAAATCACTCTTGCTTGAAGAACGTGGGTCCATTACCTGCATTGTAGAGCGAACTTTTAACACTGTTCTGTACAGCAGCAGAGCCCCCAGAGTCATTAAGATAATGTCCTCACTTGCAACTTTATTTTCAGTTGAAAATTTGTTCCAGTGAGTTAAATCATTCGAATTATAAATTTACAAAAAAACAAGGACAGTTTGTTTAAATTACCCTAATTACACATACAATCACAGTAGTAAGTTACAATCCAGCAAGTCCTGTGAGGCAGTGTCACACATAGTATTGCAACAGATATGTTGTCGATAACAGAAAGTATCACGCGGACTTCCATCCTCCGTCCAGTGCGTTTATAAGCTAAACAACATTCACACACTTCTCCATATCCATTTACTTTGAATCCTTCATTGCTGCCGCTTTAATTAATGCATACTTATATGCGGCATATGACTATGTATATATAAAACGTATACATCTATACATCATTACACTTGCCCAACATATGTACGTAAACGCTTACACGAAAACACCACTAAGTTTTGGAATATAATAGAGTATTCTTTGAAATACAGTTACACGTAAACAGTGGACCACAAAATGTAATCACCAACTGACTCCAATTTGATTGTTCATGTATAATATACACTTTTGTAGACAGCAACACGAGTTTCTTGTAGGAGATCGTTCCGGAGTAACCTGGAAGAGAAAAAGAAACAAAATTTTAGTTTGGATGTAATTTCGATATAACATCAAGAGAATTTGAAGTAATTAAATGTAGTGAAGTAAACAAGCAATGAACATCATAACATAGCATCTAAAAGTTTTCACGTTGATTAAAAGGTTTCATTACTAGATGGTTACTGAGAATTGTGAATTTTCATTTTATTCCCTGAATAAAATGGTCGTACCATCGAATATGGAAATTAAAGCGTGTTCATAAGGTAATTTTTGATGTTAGATCAAATTTCATTTCATTCGGCTACAAATCTTTTGGAGTGTTGGTGTAAACCTAGTGTATGGTTATCTTTTGTCAATCTAATTTTGAGAGCAAAACAGTTTCCTTCAAGATGTGTTGTGCCAGGAACTACTTTCCAAATAGATATTTCAAAGGTTTACATACACAAGAAGACTCGAACACAGTTCTACTTGATTCCACAGACCTCTTCATCATACTTTAACGGAATTATTGAACATATCGTCACATACGTGTCTAGTGAATCTGATGAAAGAATAAGACGTGGATACT
This sequence comes from Locusta migratoria, assembly GCA_026315105.1. Taxonomy (NCBI): domain Eukaryota; kingdom Metazoa; phylum Arthropoda; class Insecta; order Orthoptera; family Acrididae; genus Locusta; species Locusta migratoria. Next base: position 275,845,978 of record CM048747.1, read on the forward strand.
GCTAACCATCAACAAGAAGTCGTTAAATACGTCGCCTTCGTAATTTTAAAACGGATTTCGAGCCACCATTGCTCCCTGCGAATAGACGCAACACCTATATTTCATGATTGAACAACCTTTGCACAAGGAAGAGTTCATATTCAAATGTTTGTGAAGCTTATGGGACTTAACTACGGGGTCATCAGTCCCTAAACTTACAAACTACTTATGAACTACTTACGAACTATGACGGCACAAATATCCATGCCCGAGGGGGGATTCGAACCCCCGACCGTAGTGGCCGTGCTGACCGTGACTGGAGCGCCTCAGTCACCTCGGCCGGCGCACAAGAAAGAGTGTGCGGACTGCTTAATGCGTCAACGCGTCGTAAGATTAGACTACTTGTGTTTAAATAAAAACTAACTGGTGAGCCTCGAGTACCCTACTCAACACTACAGCGCTGCTTAAAATGTAACATTAGAGCGAGGCAAAAAGAAGCGCACACGAATAAAATGTCAAATGGACGAGAAGCCAAAGAGAGTGAACTAAATCTGTCGTTAAGTGGAACACAAAAATCTTTGTGAGCGAATGCAAGACTAGAAACTGCACTTGAAATAAAGCTTAAAAGCATAATGTTTTAAGCTACTAGTGGAAAACCCAACTATCCATTTTTTTCTGCATGTTGTTAAAGCCTCCCGTGGATACTTCAACTTTGTGTTTTTATTTTTAAAATACTATAATCAGGTAAACTAAAATTCCGATTTTCTCAAACCCAGAAATATGTAAACTCGCACAATAGTTCCATGAAATTTCAGATTAGCAGGAACTTCACAGTTAGGTTCGAAGACACACACACACACACACACACACACACACACACACACACACACACACACACACACAGGGAAAAAAAAAAAAAAAAAAAGAAAAAAAAAAGAAACAGAACGAGTAGAAAATAACATTTAAATTCTACATTGAATATCCAAAGCCATTACAATGAAAATCACAGCATTACTAAAAATGTATACCCATACAAAATCGCATCGTAACTACGCATCGTAGTTCTTACTGAACTAAAGGAACTAAGTCACAAATAATATTTAAAATTTCTTTTCTTCCTAAAAGAAAAAGAATGAAATCCAACGTCTCATAGCACCGGCAAATGAATCATCAGTTTAATTCCCTACACACAAATATCGTTCAATGTCTGTGATGAAAACGAACAATAAATCTTGCGATGCAAACCATTGATCTTTACACTACCTGGATGTTGAATTTCAGATGCTTGAGCGTTCATATTTCGTTTCTTGGCTAATAGTAACATGGCTGCTACGAAATTTACAAAACGAAAAGACTCCTATACCTTCTTTTTGCATGTCATATTTAAAAACGTTCATCAGAGTAGCAAGAGGTAGGAGGCAATTGTTAGTCACGTACAAAGTAATGGGAATTCGTTCGCTAAATTACAATTTGGCGGGCAATGGAAACATATGAATGTGCAGGCACGTTGTAGTTCCATGCTCAGATACCAGATTTATACATCCAGGTTGTATAAAGAACATTGATGAAAGCGCACAATATGTTTGTAATATGTTACCATTGACTTTCAACAAATGAGAAACTCGTTGGAAACAACCATTCATTGCCGCGCGGGAGTAGCCGAGCAGTCTGGAGCGCCACGTTGCGGATCGCGCGGCCTCCCACGTCGGAGGTTTGAGTCCTCCCTCGGCCATGGATGTGTGTGTTGTCCTTAGGTTAGTTTAACTTACTTTAAGTAGTTTGTAAGCTACGGACTAATAACCATGCAGTTGAGTCCGATAGATTTACAAACATTAATCATTTATCGGCGGACTAAACGCGTCTGTCAAACGTATATAGGTGCATATACCAAAGTGAGAATTGAAAACCGTCCGTAAATATTTGACGAACCTTACAGAAATTGAAAGATAATCCCAGCAAAGCACTCTCGAAAAATGTGATGTAACATCTAAAATCGAAGCCAAATAATCTGCAACAATAAACGTGTGTTATCCAAGTTATATAATTTTATACAAAATTTATACCGTCATTAATGTTGCAGGATTACTTGAAAAGGCGCAATAGCCGGAACGAGACATGTTTATAAACAATGCGTAAACACTATCTAGTTGTGCAGCATAACATGGAAAACTAAATACTGATTTATTTGTTAGTTTTGATGTAGTTTTCTAATTAAGTTAGCAGCAGGTTATCTGGACGCGAGCTAATGAACCAGTATTTTATAAACAGCCTTATTGTCAGGGTACCCGCAACTGTGATAGTACATCTAATAGCAAGTATTTTGAACCAATTTCAGCAATGCACTATTAGTTTTGTGGATTAATGCCCACAGAACCAGATGCGCATCTAATGAACAATAAATGACTGTAGCTGAACTCGTATAATCAAAGTAATACCAGAACAGTAAGCACATAATTATGAGGAAAGATAGAAACAGAAGTGTACTTACAAAAAATTTTTACGATAAGGCGGTAAGTAAGGCTTATTTAAGGAATCTACTCTGGTCTATACCTTCGTGAAAATGTACCATAATAGAATATGACCTCGATCTATTTCGTACCTATGTTAGTCATGTGGTCTAGATAAATTGATGATACCGTACATGGGCGCGAAGGACGACTATGTTTGTTGAAAGTCTAACTAGAGGCTACGAAAATTGCGGGTTGGTTGTTGTATTTAGAATCGAATACTTCGGAAGTCATAAAGCATTTCTGATATGCATAAGAAACCCAATGCCACCGATTATTTGCTCATAGGAATCCTAACAACCTGCTTCCAAATCAGAGTGCGGCGTTCAGTGCATTGGGTAACGAAACACTAACAGTGGTAGATGAGTTTCGTTACTTGGGCAGTAACATAACATATGATGGTCGCAGTGCAGAGGATATAAAATGCAGAAGAGACTACTGAAATGGGATGCTACAGATAAATGCTGACGATTATGTGGGTAGATCTTGTAGCTAGTGACGAAGTACTGAACAGAATTGGGGAGAAAAGGAATTTCTGGCATATCTTGTGTAAAATAAGGAATCGAATCGTAGGACACGTTCATAGGCATCAAGGAATCGTGAATATAGCATTGAAGGGAAGTGTGTGGGGTAAAAATCGAACTGGGAGGCGAAGAGACGAATATAAGCAGATTCAAATGGATCAGGATTGCCGTTCGTATGCGTAGATAAGGCTTGCACAGGATAGTGTAGGGTGGAGAGGTGCATCAAACCAGTCTCCGGATTGATAACAACAAGAGCATAATTATGTGCTTATTGTTCTGGTATTAGTTCCACGTATAGAGGATCACTCTCATGATTTATATTGTTGTTGTTTAGACGTGCACCTGATCTGGCTAATGTTACGAAACCAGTAGCACCTTAAAACAATTGTTTGCGGAGTTCTCCCTAAAATAATAATAATTATTATAGGCTAACAGTGGCGTTATGAGTGGACAAGTATACGCCTTGTGTCTAATTTATTTATGATAAATTTCAAAGAGATTGCGCTTAATAATACTGTTTTGAAATTATTACCGTTAAGGAGATGGACACACATGTAATGTTCTATGTTGAGGATCAATTGATGGAGTTCTTGCACCTCTTCAGTTCCATTCATGGAAATATTAACTTTACCAATAAATGCAAATGGATGGCCTAGAATATTTTTAGGACGTATTAATTCTACGAAACGAGGCGGGAGGTCTCTTGCACATTCTGTGTATGGTAAACTCGAACGTCTTCCAGCTTTAGCTCCCGTTGTTCATATAATGCCTGGTTCTGATTGCCTTTAACATGAAATGGTATAATTAGATTTCTTCTTTATACGGAAAGTGTCCCTCAAAAAATTGTCAGCGTTGTGAAGAAACATATTAGAATGATTCTCTGATCGTAGGCGAGAACAGTAGTTCTTCTAAGTACTGTGAAGGACGATAAAGTGAACAGCACGAACCGCAGTCTATGTACAGGAACCGTAGAACGGCACAGCAACACAAATGTCGCCCAGACGCCGCCTGAGCCGAGCATTACTTCACGTCTTCAGTGTCAGAGGAATCTCTGTGAAGTCTTGGCTGCCTGCCATTCTGTCACCTGCCACGAATGTGAGCGATGAACCAGCTGAATCGCAAAACTGTGCATTTGCGGCTTCTCGTGAAGCTCTGTATATATATCCTTGACACATACGTTTCGTCAGTGCAGATCACTTAATATTGCTGTGCTACGTGCGCAGAGTTCCCTGATAATGCTTTCAGTCAAGTGGTAATGCTTTTACACTGAGAAATCGGTCACGATTTGTATGTTTTGTTCTTCTCTTAGAGATTATATACACAGTGTGTATATCATATTGATGATGATGCCATTTTTATAGTGTCTAGTAATACAAGCAATAAAAAATGTGGAGCCGTTAGACGTATAATCCGTGTGCAGAATATCTCTAAGAAAAAAGACAATAGGAAATCATCGGTTCAGCGCAAATCGGTGAATACATCATCAGCACAGTAAGTTAACTACACGACTCCATAGAAATGAAAATAGACAGAAGAGGGCGCCGCGGTGAAGTAGCCGAGCGGTCTAAGGCGTCTTGCTGCGGAGCGCGCGGTTGCTCGCCGTTGGAGGTTAGTCCTCCCTGGGCATGTGTGTGTGTGTGTGTGTGTGTGTTGTCCTTAGGTTAGTTTACCTTAGTTTATGTAGATTGTAAGCTACGGACTGATGACCACGCAGTTTGGTCCGACAGATTTACAAACGTTTAAACAGAAGAGGGCGAAATTATTACCAATTCAGGTGTACCATTAAATGGCAGTCACCCACAGTATACAGTTACACCAGAAAACTTGTCCCTGAAGCCATAGAAAAATGGCACATTATTGAAAAACTATCAATGCACGCAAAGGATTAATAACATCTTCAAAACATACAAAGTTAATACATTAATAAAAGATTCTCGGGTTTCACGCCACGCCACGTCACGTGGTTTATTGCTCACGAGCTTTCGGTGATCTTCTCTGCTATTGTCAAGTGGTTGACTGTAGTGGCGGTGTATGGTACTGTTGCAGAGTTGCACAACTCCAAGTTTTTTAATACTATGTATGTCCCCTTTTCTTATGTTTTTCCGTTTAGGAAGCCTAACCTGTACCATGAAAGATGTTATAATCAACTACTTTTGGTCGTACTACGTCCTGTTGCTCCACAACACGCCGAAAACCGCTGTCAGTCCCGTGACCAGCTCAGGGGGTTTTCACTCCTGCTGCAATTACCTGGCGGACAGCTCGGCCCATTATACCTGCGGCAGCGGCGAGTCCAGGCAACACCACCTACAGACAAGGCCTCACAACTGGCCGTGCCTACGTCACACCTAACGGCCGCGGCCGCCAGCTCACTGGCTAGCCGCTGGGGCACGCCCACCGACGCGTAACGGCCAGCCAACCTGCTAGCGTTCGTGGCCTTTACCACAGAGTAACATATATTTGTCTGTGCCTTTACGCGGCCGACGAGAAAGACAGGCCTCAGTGCGCACATCATGCGACGTAAGCAAGGTAGTTCAGAGCCGGCGCGATCGCTAGCTCAGTGGCTGCCCGCTATGACGCAGTGGCAGTGCCCCAGCGGTCGGCCAATCCGCTAGCGATTCGCGCCGGCTCGGAACTACCTTGCTTACGTCGCATGATGTGCGCGCTGAGGCCTGTCTTTCTCGCCGGCCACGAGCTTTTAGGTGTGACGTAGGTCCGGCCATTTGAGAAGCCTTGTCTCTAGATGGTGTTGCTCCAGGCCTCCCGATCCTTCTCCCAGCAATCTTTCTTTTCGAATATGCCATTGTGCCACTCAATTACCGACATAGCAACAGAGGTCGTAATAATTACGTTCGCTTCACACATCACATACCACAAGAGTTTAGAGCGCTGTCTGGTGCTGTTAGCCCAGCGAAATTTATAATAATCAATCTAGTGAAGATGTCCACTGAGTTCTGCAAACTGGTGAAGCTAGTTTTCGCAATTCCCATAACTTTTGTCGAAACAGAAAGGCGCTTTTCTATTTTGAACTGAATAAGATATTTCTTATGCAATTCTGTGCTCCAGGCAAGATGTTAGATTGGGCGATGCTTTCCACTGAAAGAGGACTTGTGATGCAGATTGCAGACTTTAATTAACGGGTGAATGACAAATCTGCATCGACAGAAAATAGGAGGGTAAATTTTCAATACAAATAAGGCAAAAATAAGTGTATTTATAAGTTATGTCTTTTAAATGTCGAATTTTGACTAGGAATGTAGCTTATTACGAAACGATTTTTGATAAATTGTAGCGTGAACTATTCCAGAGATTTTTTTCTCACTGATAAATTTCTAACTTTCATAGGTTCGTAAATTAGATTTGCAAAAATTGAATTTTGCTACTATCATACTCAATGAGTTCGAGGGATGTTTATATCAAAACGAATGTCAAGAAGCCAGGCGTTGCGAATGTTCTTCATTGCAAGCGTTTCATATAAACATGTTACACTGAAGCTTGAGGGCAATATCCAGCTGCAGGTACCACCGGCCGCCACTGCTTGACAGTTCTATCGATGGCGCTATCTTCTTTATATAGGCTTACTGCCGTCAGTGACGCCACCTATGCTCAGTCGCGGCCAACGGGAAAGACAGGCCCCAGCGCGGACGGCATGCCACGTAAGCAAGGTAGTTCAGAGCCGGAGCGATCGCCAGCTCAGTGGCTGCCCGCTATGGCGCAGTTGGGTGTGCTCCAGCGGCCGGCCAATCGGCTAGCGATCGCTCCGGCTCGGAACTACCTTGCAGAGGGGGCCCGAATGGACTGCGCATTCCGAGGTAGAAATTTGTCGTACTGCGCATGACGTCACCGTCGAAGCACTTGGCGGCACTCGTAGCGGTAGCCCTGCGGTAGCTTGTTGTTTACTGTGTATTAGCGGGAACGTTTTGTTTCGTTTATTCGTGTGTTTCACGACAGAAAGTTCGATGCCTCTAATTCGGTTTAATATGTTAATGATTCGTTTGACACTTTAAATCCTCGCAGAATCGTTGACAAAAAAAAAAAAAAAAAAAACATTAGCAAGTGCTTATGGAACAAGCGAGCAGCTCCAAAAAATAATTATCAGCAAAATGTATTGTGCTGTGAAACAATGCAGATTGGAAACCGAAAACAGCTACTACCATTTCAGAAAGGACTCTTAATGTCGTTTAATTCTTTATTTGGCATCCATTCTGACCTTTTGTCACTACGCATTACGTATATGTTAACAGCACGGCTGAACCAGGACTGTCTTGAAAATTTGTTTTCGCAGATTATAGGTCTTGGCCATTTCTATCAGCATCCTCCCAATAAGGAAGTAAAACATCGGGTGCCTTTTTTGCTTCTGGGAAAGAATGCCGAAGATATTCCACTTTCTAATACTTCGCCTGTGAGACAGGAAGAAGACTCACAACAATTTCTGTCATCTAGTCTGCTGTGTGGAATTTTGCCGGATATGTCTGAAGCAATGGCCATGTCAGATGGGGAAGCAGAGAGGCAGGACATAAGTTTTAGTTGTGAGACTGCTTCACCGTCTGCTTTGACAGATGTTGAATGCGCAGCTGAAGGATTCAGATATCTGGCAGCTACATTGCACGCTGTGCTGCGAAATATCACACCTCACTGGGGATGTCGTCTATTGAACTACTTCCTCCTCCTACAAACCATCTCGCAGTATGCGGGTGGATAGAATTTCTATCACGAGTAGGTTTGTTAGTGCTGTCTGACGAGTGGATGCGACAGATCTCAGAGTTTGAGCTGCTGTTCAACGAGATTAGCGGAAGTGACATATTTTCAAAAGAAAAAAAATCTAAGAGATTAGCCGACGTAATTTCGCAGAAATATCTTTAAGTCGCGTCGGAGGACATGAAAATATTCTTACGGACCCGAATTTTTATTCGAGTGCGCTACCTCAACATGAAGATGAAAAAAGAGAAAGCAGCGCCATCAAAGAGGCGAAAAATCACTTCAGTGTCATTCTTCGGCTATCGGAAGGATTTAACAAGGCATGTAACTGCAATAAGCAAAGCGTAAACGGTTAACTTTTGTGTGTTTAAAGCTATTCTACGTGACGGCACAGCGCCGCTTCGCGCCCCCTCGCTGGCAATGCTGCTTCGCCGCTGACGTCATTTCAACGGCCAATAGCAGGTTGTTTCGCTTCGGGCCCAACCTTTCATAGAATAACCTTGCTACCTTGCTTACGTAGCATGATGTGTGCGCTGAGGCTTGTGGTTTTCGCCGGCCACGTGCTCAATTGTTGGCCATCTTTGGTTATGTTTTCGTAGTACGCGCGCTATCAATTCGCCGTGCTAATCTGGAATACGCAGTATTTATTGAGAGTGTTGCCACACGGTTCGTTATCTACACACCATGAGCTAACCACGAAGTACAGAAACGGCCTGTCATGAAGACCTTGGTACATTTAGCTGAAATACTCTCACATGATGAAAACCTATCTAAAGAACTGAATCACTTACATTAATTATCTAAGAAAATGGTTATAACAATAGACCAGATTGCAAACTATTTCATCCAAGCAACGAAGTCGGAAGAAGCCACCAAGAAGGTAGCATTTTTCCCGTTTTGTGGCTCAAATACAAGGAAGATTAGCCGGCTTATGAAGAGACATAAAACTGACACAATCTTCATGCCTCTGGCAAAGATCTAGCATCCGATGAATTCTGTTAAAGGCGATGTAGACCTTAGAACAGCAGACATATCCAAAATTCTGTAATATTGTGGGCAGTTTTATGTCGGCCAGACAATTCGCACTATAGAACGGGGTCGCATAGAGCCATGAAAGCTGTACTGGATTACGCTATACCGAAATGTCTGCTGTAGTGAAACATGCTCTGTAAAACGGACATCGAATTACATTCGATGAGACGTTTACTATGAAAAAGACGAACGGCTTCTAAGATAGCGTAATAAACGAGGTAATAAAGATCAAAATAGCTGACAACGCGCTCCATATAACGGCGGATTGCAGATTAGGTACGACCTGGAAATCTTTTATTGGGGAGTTGAAGTGAGCGCAGCGGTCGCGATATCAAAACGGTACCAGATACGGTCAAGAACTGAGAAATGGTGACGTCACTGGCGGCGGCGCGGCAGTACAGTACAAGCATGGCAGCGGCATTAGTAGGACAGTGAACCACTTGACAATGGCAGAAGAGATCTCTGCCGAAAGCTCGTGAGCAGAAAACAAACTGCCGCGGCTTGTAACCCGATTATCTTTTATTAATGGATATCGCCGCGAAATGGTCTTTCATACAAAGTTAAAACATCCCTCAAACACAATACAAAATAAAGTAAAAACTCTGACAAATGGCCGCGGTGGAGCCGCCGAGCGCATTGAGGCGCTATGCTACGATGCGCGAGGTTGTTCCCCGTTGGGGATTCGAACCCCCCCCCCCCCCCCCCACGCCGGGCATGGATGTTTGTGTTGTCTTTAGTTCATAAGGTAGTTCATAAGTTGTTTGTAAGTTTATGGACTGATGATCCCGCAGTTAAGTCCCATAAGCTTAACAAACAACATTCTGAGAAATGATAAAGATAAATATGACGGTTCGGAAAATAGGAAGGAACTTCTCTTTCAGACTGGAAGTATGTTTGTAAGAACATGGGCTGCGTACTACAGTATGGGATATGTGCAAAGAAATGTTTAAATATGAAAAAACAATCTTAGACACCCATACTGTATGCTAAATACGAATAAATGCATGAAGAGACATTAAATGAATGTAAGTAAAAAACAGAAGCATATGTCTTTAACGATAAACAACTAGGAGGCGAAGTGCTGGCAGAACTGAAATTGTGAAGACGGACCTTGACTCATGTCGGGATAGCTCAGTGGTAGAGCAGTTGTCCGCGAAAGGCAAAAGTCGCAGGTTCGCGTCCCGGTTTCGACACACAATTTTAGTCTGCAAGGCAATTTCATATCAGCGCACACTCCGCATTTTGGAAACTAAATTTAAATAAGCTGCCAAGACTTAAAACTACAGATCTCGTATTTACAGTTAAAAATGTTTCGTGTAGATGATGATCGGCGTCTTTCATAAATGTTAGAATACATTGTGGAATGCATTTTTGTGCCTCCAAATACGTCATGGTAGACATCCGGTTTCGGTCTTGTTTCCGGCCACCTTCGGGTCTCAGAACGCATTTAAGTATCGACAACATGATCGGTGTATGTATAGTCATTTTTTATGTAACAGCATACAAATTGTGAGCGTGCAACACCAACTTAAGAATTTATAGTTAAATGAATTTTGAGATCAAAACACGACATGACAGAATGCCGAAATCGAATGTCTACAGAAAAGCATTTAAAAAGTACAGCTGTGTATTTTACAATGCGATTTCATGAACAAGTGAAATATTTTTAGTTCACACGAACAAATTTTAGTGCAAAAGATGGAATTTTGTCTGATCTGTAAGATAAAGCATGTATCTGGAAAGATTAAAAAATTATTAGTAATTTAATTCTAGAACAGTAGGGTTCAGACAAAAAGAATAAACGAATTTCAGTTTTTCGTGAGCAGTCATGGCAGACTTCGTGAATTGTTAGTCGAGTGCAATGCAGTGTAGGTATTTTAATATGTAATCAAATCTCTCTCGATGTAAATGAGAGTAACAAGATTCTGGTAGTCATCATTTCATTCATGATGTGCTATTTAACACCACTCATCTGACACCTTATGCGATACCGCAGGACCACTTGTCGGTTGGATAGTCGAGGCATCTTTAAATGAGGGTACCTTCCGTAACTTGAAACCTGACGTTGAGTCTTCACATGTAGTTCTAAATTCGTTTTGTAAGAAGAGCAGTAATTTGACAATTACAAGCTTTTTTTTGTAAAAGTCAATACTTTTTCACAATAGGACAGGAAAAGAATTAATCCAGTTTACATCTACATAAATGCCCCGCTAATCACATTTAAGTGCATGGCGGAGGGTTCATAGAGACGCTTTTATGATTTATCTCTACTGTTACATTCTCTAATAGCACGCGGTAAAAAGGGATACCTGAATCATTCCGTTTTCGATCTGATTTCTCTTAAGATGATCATGTCATCCTATGTAGGTGGTTGCTAATAGAATAAGTTCCCGTTCGGAAGAGAAAGTTGGTGACAGGAATTTCGGAAATAAATCTCGCAGCGACGAATAACGCCTTTCTTGTAATGATTTCCACCCTAACTCGTGCATTATTTTTGTGACACTCTCTCCCCAATATCGCGATAATACGAAACGAGCTGCCCTTCTCTGAACTTTCTCTATATCATCCGTCAGTCACACTTGGTGGCGATCCCACAAGGGGCAACAACAAAGGATCAGCCGAAGGGAAACAAATCTTTCCCTGCACTTTCAGAATACTTAAAATTTAAAAATCGCATGATATAGACTGTCATTTGTCACAGTGAATATAAGCTGATGTGCAAGCAGTACAAATGGTGTAGATCTGTTATGAGTTAGTAGTCAGTAATGTGTTGACCACTGTTTCGGGCAAAAGGAAGTTTTGCGTTGTCAGTTGTGACTTGTAAGTTTCGGTTGTAATTTGGAATTGTAAAGTGGCCGGAACTGAGTTCGGTGTAACAAGAAGATAATTGTGGATGTGCACTGAAATATATAAAATGGAAACTACTGTATTCTCGCTTTTTTATGGAACACGAAACAAAATATCAAAGTAAATTTCATTGTGAACACTAAACAGGAAGAATTCCAGAACAACATGAAGATTTGAGAAAAGATAAGTAACCGTAAAACGACTGATTTAGAAAAATTTGTCATATTAAACTTATTAGATGGAAAGTTGTAGTTTTGTTGCATGTCAGTTTGGTTGCATACAGAGAATGCCACGTAGCCGTGCGGGGCTGCTCCCCGTCGGAGGTTCGAGTCCACCCTCGGACAGAGTTGTGTGTGTTGTCTTAGTGTTGTCTAGGGACTCATGACCACTGTAGTTTGGTCCCATAGCTTCACAAATATTTGAACTAATGAGAATGTCATTTACTACGATGACGAAACACTACCTCATCTACAGGGTGAAGCACTGAAAACTGGTTTCTGGAATATTTGGAAAATACAAATCAGATTTAAAAAGTTGCAATAAAAGTTCTTGACCTCGAAGAGGGACGTCCATGTACGTAAAGCTCGAGCCCATACATCGTACATGGGGGCGGAAAGCGGGTGACTTTTTAATCTTAAATAGGAACTCCTATTTTTTACTGCAGATTTGCAGATTGTCCGTGAGAAAGTCTGTAACTTTTGTATGAAACATTTTTTCATTTCATGATATATGGCGCTGTAATCGCAAAAATAAAAATGAGCTGAAAATTTGAAAACGATAATATCTTGAACAAATAGACGTGGAACACTTTCTCTAGGTTTAACACATCCAGTTTCAGTAAACAGTTGGTTGATACAGAAAAAAGTCTTTGCAGAAGGAACATTCTTATCGGGGAACAGAGTAGCGTACTTTTGACGACTCGTTCAACATATCTGTGATCTCCAAAGTACAAGGAAATACCTACTCCTAATCATCCATCGTTAAAATAGAGCAATTGTGTAGTGATGTATACTGTCTGCATCTTTGAAGTACGAACTTAGACCATCAAGTGTTTCATTCGATTGTTGGAGATGTCACATGATAGCAATATGAAAAATATGAAAAACTGATTTTTGATTTTCCAAATGTGTTGTGTATTTTGTTTTTCAACAATTTTTAACTTATTTTTATTTTTGCCAATTACAACGCCATCTATTACCAAACCAAAAATGTTTGATACAAGAGTTACTTTTAAGGAGAGGCGAAATCTCTAATAAACTAGGGGTTTCTATTTAATACTTCGAAGTCATCCCTTTTCCTCCCTCAGAGATGGTGCTCGAGCTCTGTTAATGGATCCCTCTTAGAGTGTATGGAGGGGGTGGGCGGCATTTATATAACCGAACCGTACCATCGATTTCGATGAAATATAGAAGCATAATGCTTACCACATGAGAATCAGCCTCCTGTCACTAATAAAAAGAGGAGGGGACATGGAAAATGTTTTTTCCATTCCTTGGGCCCGTGCAGACGGGCAGGTTGTGTGACAACGCCACGGTGGAATGGCCGTGCGGTCTAAGTCGCCTTGCAGCGGAGCGCGCGGTTGCTTCCCGTCGGAACATCGAGTCCTCCGTCGGGCATGGGTGTGAGTGTGTGTTGTTCGTATGTTAGTTTAAGTAGTTTGTAAGCCTAGGGACTGATACCATAGAGGATAAGTCCGATAGATTTACGAACATTTGAACGTTTGGATGTGACAACTTCATCATCCTACTCTTCCTGCCTCGCAGAGCAGCCTACACATTAGGCGTACATAAGTTTCCTGAACCTAAGATACAAGTAGCCCTGATATCAGTAAGGTGAGAGAGAGAGAGAGAGAGAGAGAGAGAGAGAGAGAGAGAGAGAGGAGAGGGACATGACCAAAGAGGGGTGGGGGAAGACCTGGGGGGAGGGGAGGGGAGGAGATGCACGGAGGGTACTGCTACACGGTATAGCTAGAGATATGAGGAAGTAGGAAGTAGTTAAGAGAGAGGGAGGATGGGTGTAATATGTGCGTCCACAACAATGTTGGCGAAGTAAACGATTGGATACTATTTTTAATTTGTATGGCCGTGAAAGTTCGCTATTGGTCGTCCTGTTGGGTAACGTTCCTTCGTCGGACCCACTAACATTGTTCAAGACGCCATGAACAGCACGATCTTGCAACCATTTTCTATGTGGAATGACACTGTCAACGTAACTCTTGTCGATATAAAATAGCTAATTTTCTGGCTTGTAACTGTGATCGTTATTCCTGTTTAATATTTACACTGCCTATCAATCACATCCGTTGTACCAAAATCTTACTTTAGTAACACATTTCATCCAGGTAAATCCCATTTCTGGTTCTGTATGAAATATCTTTTTGCCAAAATTTATTTATTTTTTATTTAAACTATGTGGCTGATTTTTGCGTTATTTTACAATGCATCCTTCGGTGAAATGGGTGACATATGTATAAATTACAGACTTTGGTTGCGACCGGTAATATTAGCCTACGCACCCCTGCTTAGTAATAGCATCTAAAATCAAATTATTTCGACGGGACGTTAAACCCTATGCTTCCTTCCTTTAAAATTATTGCCGGCCGCGGTGGCCGAGGAGACTGAGGCGCTCCAGTCACGGTCTGCGCGGCCACTACGGTCGGGGGTTCGAATCCCCCCTCGGGCATGGATATTTGTGCCGTCCTTAGTTGTAAGTAGTTCATAAGTAGTTTGTAAGTTTAGGGACTTAGTTAAGTCTCATAGACTCTACAAACATTTGAACTTTTTCTTTAAAAATTATTTCTTCTTTCGTGTCTTTCCAAAATAGAGAAGCCTTGAGGAGTACGTAATGCTATTCCATCTCAAGCCCTCTATTGACTTTGTTGAATGACTGTAATAACTGAAGTTTCGAGCAACCCTCTCAAGTCGTGTTTTTAATAAATTTTTTCATCGTTTGTCTCTTCTATGCCGCGGTGGAGTAGCCGAGCGGTCTAAAGCGTCTCGCTGCGGGGCGCGAGGTTGCTCGCCGTAGAGGTTCGAGTCCTCCCTGGGGCATGGGTGTGTGTGTTGTCGTTAGGTTGGTTTACCTAGGTTTAAGTAGTTTGTAAGCTACGGACTGATGACCACGCAGTTAGGTCCGATAGATTTACAAACATTTGAACATTTGTCTCTTCTATTCCATTTAACGGTAACAATGCATGCAGACTGTTATGAGATGCTAATAATTACAGAGCAACGAGAACCTATCTGTGTGTGTGGCTCGGCTGTCGACAGTGAACTGAGGCAGCCACGACTTCTGAACAATGGGATGGTGATACCGTGTGCTCACGGCAAAATACGTTTCTGCGGCGGTGTCACGTTATTTTGCGCGAGCTGTCCCTAAGAGTTATGCCTACGAAGGCAGAAGCCAGTGGTGGGAATTGTGTGGGAGCTTTGGCGTCAGTCGCAGTGTGTGTCCCCTCCCCGTCGCTTGGGGCGGCGATGGCCGCGGCCGGCGGCACTCGCGCTGAGAGCCTGGCCGTGTTCGCCGCTGATCCGCCACCACTAACCCCCCACCCGAAATCAGCCCACTCCCAGCCCCATCACACCCAAACGCGCCCTACTCTCGCCGCGTCGCCACACAAGCTGCAAAACGATTCCTTCATAAATTTTACTTGGATTCTGAACTTCGACATCAATTTTCTCGAAAACCAAGACGCGTCGCTAAAAATCCGGATAGCCTCATACAAAGGGTATATCCCTTTACAACAGTGTTTTTTCGATCTTTTCGAATATACGAACCCCTTCCAACTAAAAATTGTTTGGCGACGCCTTTACAAATATAAATATTCTGGCTATACCCCCGCCCCTCCTCACGAACCGTAATAAAACTATGTGCCTCAAAGGATAGAAATCTTTTTTTGCCTTCAGCTTTCTTTTATACTGTTGGACTAGGGTTTTTCTGTGTATTTTTCGAAATGGAACACATTATCCTATTTTTACATGATTTACGAGAAAAAAAAATGTTTCGCTTAACGAGTGTTTCGCATTGCAGGCAAGAAACAGAAACAAATTATGATAATTAATAAAGATCCAACTGTATAGACGATTTGTAAATAAATATATCTTTCTTTCCAGTTTTTCAGAACAACTAGTTGTGCCATGTTCTTTTAGTTATCGATGGGTTCCTGACAACAGTATTCAAACTTTACCCGTATTAATCATTACAACACTATATTATAAAATAATCTATGACCTATTGAACTCTCAATGAATGTAACACAAGGAACTCCGTAATTGTAACATTAAATAAATTTCACTTAGGCATACGTTCTTGTGTTACTGAACCCCTACTTGTTTTAGGGTGCAAGTACTTCCTCCTTTAACGGCGACCCCCCGAGCAAGCCTTCGCGATCCCCTTGGGCTCGCGACCCAAAGGTTGAAAAACAATGCTTGACAACACGTCCGAGCCCCCATCAAACTCCGTTATTTACACTTCTGATGGTCCCCTTGTGAATAGGTGCGTCCTGAGTCTACTACCCAGCTACGTCACGGGGTGATTCTACAGGGTGCTTTACAACGCTGAAGCGGCCTTCTGCTCGCCATTCAAATAGATGTAGACCCTCCGAGGAAAACAACGGTTTACGACTGGAATACATTTCAAATAAGGCTGTGAAAACTTCGAAAATGACGACCAACGAAAACTCTGAAACATCAACCGACTAAACTCCGGCCAAAGAAAAACATTTGTGACTGTTATCCATAATCGATACAGGTGAACTCCGTCACTGTTCCTTTACAGCCGCGGTGTAGTGGCCGAGTGCTCTAAGGCGTCTCGCTGCAGAGCGCGTGGTCGCTCGCCGTCGGAGGTACGAGTCCTCCCTCGAGCATGTGTTTGGTGTGTGTTTGGTGTGTGTGTGTGTGTGTGTGTGTGTGTGTGTGTGTGTGTGTGTGTGTAGAGAGAGAGAGAGATAGAGAGAGAGAGAGAGAGAGAGAGAGAGAGAGAGAGAGAGTGTTGTCTGTAGCATAAGTTAAAGTAGTTTGTAAGCCTATGGGCTGATGTACGTTGCAGTTTGGTCCATTAGCTTTGCGAACATTTGAACATTTCTTTTTACTTATCACCATTACAGTATTTTCTTCATTTTAAACAGTGCATTCCAAAATCGCAATTTGAAAGATATAAATGAATGTATAACCGTCTGGAAGTATACTCGAGCTCTAAGGTGCACGTATATTAATCAGATTATCTTCATCTGTCACTGGTTCCAGATCGTATGGAAAAAATTGACTATCACAAAAGTCGCTGAAGATTTGCAAATTGGCTAATGTGATGAAATTGTTTCTAAAATACTTTCGTTAAAAACGGTTTAATAATTTTTTGTAAGTTTATATGACTGATAGTCCGCTATTGCTCATCCTGTTGAGTAAAGTCCCTTATTCGTATCCACTAACATTGTTCATGGTGCCATTAACAGCACGATCTTGCCAAAAATTTTATGAGGAATGTTGTTGTCAATGTAGCTCTCATTGATATAAAATAGCTATTTTTCTGGCTTCTTACCCTGATTTCGTTACTCCTGTCTAATATTTACATTGCCAATCAATAACATCCGTTATACCAAAATCTTACTTTAAGAACACATTTCATCCAGGTAAATACCATTTCTGGCAATGTACGAAATATCTTTTTGCTAAAATTTTTTAATTTTTAATTTTATTTAAATTATGTGCCTTCACTTCGCGATGCGTCCTTTGGTGCAATGGATGACATTGCGAATTTAACGTAAATATTACGTCAGTGACGACAGAGCGTTCGGCAATTGGCGGTAACATCCGAATACCTTAGTATACTGACTCTGATAACTAAAGTCACAGCTTTCGCAGGTTTCTTATGGCAAAGGCAACTTCCCCCACTGAGAGCGCTGCTCGGTCATGAGTTCACAGACTGATTACAGCTGCAAAATACCATCGCCTGACAATTTGCCTGCAACAATCCACCCTCCAAGGATGTGTTTATCAAAAAAAGTCGCACTGGCGTGTTATACGGCCCAATTTAGGTTTCCCTGAAGAGATATGATTTTTCGCAAACATTTCCGACGAAAATAATAAAAATATAAATTAATTATGGTCGAAACTATTACGAATCTACTATTCTGATAATAACCATGCAGCCAACACGTCATATTCTCTCTGACCGTATTTTAACAAACAGCCGAAATTGATATTTGAGTTCAGCTATGACAAAAACTCTATTTTGGAACTATTACCTCTTTAAATTTTTATTTTAATATCTCTCCCAAATTTTTATTATCATTTTCCGTTGAAATATTGTTACCTGTCTTGCCTTTGCAGTTTGTTCTCTTTTTCAAGTTTATTTTCTTTGTCTGTGCTGGTTACGAATAACTATAGCTTGGAAGGAACACAGCGTACATTTAAAGTTCGGAAAACAGTTATGTGATATCCCTCGCCAGAATCCTTGCCCGAAACTCTCTTGCATACGCCATCTTTCTTTCTGTACTAGAAGTTTTTCTTATTATAACTCAAGCGTTGTCATTTCAAAGCAATGAAAATTATCAAAAACACTTCGATCTTAGTACTATGAATTATAATTTAATGTCTAAAAATGCCATGTTAGAAGTTAACATGTGCCATCATTGGTACGAGAATTACGGATTACTCTTGCAACTGCTTGCCGTAGCATAATGGTTGGCGCATTAATTTGTGGTGTTCGAAACCCGCCGTTATTTTTGCAGATACAAAAAAAAAAAAAAAAAAAAAAAAAAGTTCAAATGTTTATGGGACTTAACTACTGGGTCAACAGTCCCTAAACTTACAAACTACTTATGAACTAGCTAAGACTAAGGACGGCACAAATATCCATGCCCGAGGGGGGATTCGAGCCCCCGACCGTAGTGGCTGTGCAGACCGTGACTGGCGCGCTGTAGTCCCCTCGGCCACCACGGCCGGCTTGCAGATATATCTCAAACGATGCGAATTATGGAAATAATAGTGCAAAGTTGTTAATAATTTTCTCCTCTACGAACACGCTTATTCTATTTTTGTCTCGGATAAACGGTTAAGGCATTATTTGCAATTAAATTTCCTGCTGTTAGAAGACCGGCAGAAACGGCCTATTTTTTAATGTTACTGATCTATTTTTATCCGAAATATTTGAAAAAAGATAGGTTCTGGTCGCTGGCGGCCAACAATTACGTCTGTCAAATTTGGTGCCGATCGGTTGAACTGTGCGACCTAACAAGTGGGAACACGTTGCAGACAGACAGTGTGTGTAAGATCGCCGTTATTTCTGCAAATATCTGTGTGACGACGCGAGAAATGAGAAAAAAATATTGTGACAGATGAACGGTTTCAGTCGTTATTTTCATTTAAATTTCGAGCTGTCTGAAGGCTTTCACAAACGCCAACTTTCAGTGTTACTACCGCAACCTAAAGTGGGCCAAAACAGTGATTAGGAGTGCAGCGAAATGGCGTGCACGCGGGCCTAGCAGGAAATTGGGCCCCACAATGACACCACACAGCCGTATGACATTATTTACCATCATTCACTACTTTCATAATTTTTATTCGCCCTTTTTTACTATATTGTGACATTAGTGCACAGGCATTTTACCCTGTACGAAACAATTATACATCTATGAAGATTAAAATACACAATTTTGTGTTTGTTCTACTGTTTTGCTTATTTTGTGAATCGATTTTCGGCTTATTAGGCCATCATCAGACATTTATTGAAGTTCACTCAAAGAACTTGTGTTGTAAGTAAAACAGAAGATATGTTATGTACAGAAAAGTAAATTAACTTCTTTGATGGAGCAGTTACTATTTTACTGACAAGTTCTTTGACTGAAGTTTAGTAAATATCTGATGGCCTAATAAGCCGAAAATCGATTCACAAAATAAACAAAACAGTAGAACAAACACAAAATTGTGTATTTCAATTTATATAATGAATAAGTTCTACCAAGAAGCGACGGAAGAATCAGTTAACAATTATATATCTCCTTTTTGTGTGAAATGTGGGCTTTTCAGTTTGTAGGGTGTAATTTACGTTCGAAAAGACACGTTATTATTTAATTCTCCTAACAAATGTGCACTTCATACTTCGACAATTTAAAGTATTTATTTTCCAAATGTGGATTCTCGTTTAAATATATAACGGCTTTTTAGCAGATAGGAACGAGAACAGCATTCCATATTTTATAGTGTTGACGTGTACTGGACATATTCCTCGTTCGTGTCTACTACAGCAGTAGTTATATTTTCGAGAGCAGCACATTTGTTTCTGGCGAAAAAAAGGAAAAAAAAGAAGGTAGCTGTTATTAATTACACCAAGCAGAAATTGGACGCGAGCCTTCCGGCAACTCGACGTGATGGTCTAGGAACCAGATTTTCCTGTACGTAGCAGCGGCCTCATCAGCACACAGCCTTGTGTTTCTGATTTTATCTGATATATCGTTTGAGTACGTTGAGAACAACAGATCCTGTTACGCTCCTCTGGGCCACACTTAGTGCTACTTTCGTTTCTGTGGAATATGCGCTATTCACCATGACGTACATGGTTCATCAATACTGACAAACTCGTATTTCATACGATAGATTTAAAATATTTCGTTAATATAAGAAGACGGATTAAACTCGTTCACCTTCGACGTCTCTCTGCATGATGTGTTGCATGAATGCAACAAGGTACAACACGCGGATATAAACGGTAGTGATTTATAATTCTTTGCGTCTGATCTATCATCATTATTTATAGGCGTTTCGAAATGTAACATGCCCAAGTGAAACATGATAAATGAGGTAGTTACGCAGCGTATTCAGGATAAAATCTAACGAGGATTCCGTCAACGCATAGTGCAAGGTTCACAGAACTATGGTATAATGAGAGGTAAGGTACATCTAGCATGCTGGGAATATTGAGATCACTAGAATTGTTGCCAGAAATCCTATAGCTATTATAGATGCGGACGTTCGTATGATCGTTACCGCATCACGCTGAAACAGCAGCACAGATTTGGATGAAATTTCACGAAGAGAAAACTTATGCCCTGGATTAACACTTAGGCTACTAGAAGTGTATGTTGCAATTTATTTATTTGCATGTATAAAGGGAAATACGTTACAGTCTTAAAGAGCTTCTAATACATCAGCGGAAGAAACAGCTTTTGAATGTTCGGAGTAGAGTAAGAGGGAATTGCCGAATAGGTCTTGTAATGTCGGATAGCAAGTTCATCCCATTCAGAGGTTCCACTTGGTGTTAGTCATGAATTACGTCCTCTACAAGTAGGCAAACATGTGTGAGGGCCGCCATTACGGTTGAGTGCTCTGTCGTCTGCTTCAGAACTCGCAATATATGCTCTAGAATTATGCTAAAAAAGTGGAAAAGCTAAAAATGGAATCAGCAGCTTTCTAGCTGATGTACACAACGCTGACAACCAAACTGAAGATGGGGCATGTGCATATTGCCCACGAAAATTATCTGTCAATGTACGAGGGTCGTCCATAAAGCGGCAGTGCTACGATCGCAGTTCCGAGTATGTGCGGCAATTACTCTGATTGAAGGAGATGTTCCCCATTTTCAGCTCGCTGCTGCCGACGTGTGCTTTGCAGTGCTTCTTTATAGTGCCATCCGTAATTGAAAATGTCGCCGCGTGTAAAATCAGATCTGTGATTCGTGTTCTAAATGCAAAGAAAGTGAAATCGAAGGGAATGCATCGGCAAATCTGCGAGGGTTACGAACAAAATGCTGTGAGTGATTCTATGGTTAGAAGATGAGGCAGACTGTGGTTACTGATGAACTGGGAAATTCACTGTGACGTGTTTGATCATTTTTTTCTGTATCTGTACACGTTTTTTATGCCGTACAACGAAACAGAATTTACTTTGTGGAAATACCTCGTAAAAGGTGAACAGTGGTTGCAATGTACTCTTTGTCAAGACTTGGTACCATGCCGATTGTTCAGGTGCATAAGATAAACAGCTGGTGGTGTGACTACCGTTAGAAACTGCAGTAAACTGTATGTAACTACCTATTCATGATATAGATACAATTTAAGTGCACATTTGCACTTCATACATAAAAGATGTTTCTATCTGACATTACCCTCCCTCCCTTTCATTGTTGATAATCGTTCTGTTTTGTCTTGGCGACTCATACAGCTAAAATTTATTTTGTGAAATACCTAATACCCTTTACAAAATACGTAGGACGTCCAAAGATTATTTTAACGACAAGTAATACCAGTTATAACTTTGAAGTACGTTCAATTTAAAAAATCATAACGGTATCCGCCAATCCACTTCCCTTACTGTAACCGTGCGGTTACATTGAAATTTACCAATGTTCGATTTAGTGTTTCTGAACCAGAGATTGGGGCGCTAAGCGCCCTCACGTACTTAAAAAAATTTCTTGTTAAACCTATAGCTAATGTGAGGGAGCTGATATGGAGCCGTTTATTTTGCATATCAATATTGGGTGTTAAAGAAGTTTTCTTGGTTGGAGTACTGTGTTACGCAATAGTAGAAAGGGTGTGAGAGAGAGACAGAAGATGAGCTTGTATCCCGTGGGAAAGCTCCGCCCCTATTGCAACTTGAGATCTGATTGGCTTCCGCCTATACTACTTATCCGCCAAAACTTTAAGCTTCTTTTATTAATATTTAACTTTCCTATGTTTATTAAAAATTGTCTGTATACTTTCTGTAATGCTTTTGTGCTAAGCTATATTCCGGTTAATTCAAACATTTAATTATTTGTATATTTTGTAATAAGTTGAACAATGTTAGTCTAGTAGTTTCGCTTGGCGCCAAAACGGTGGCTTGTGGCGCGCAGCGAGAGGCGGCGGCAGTCAGTCGAGCGCCGACCGCATCCTACAAATGCAAAAGTTATTCGTAGTGCAGTACTTCCTAGCCACATCTCAACACTTCTTTTAACATCACTTCAAGTACAACGGACGTGCGACCTGTGTGCTTCACCTGCGCAATGGTACATCAACTACGACAGAAGACACAAGGTTAGTAAAGAGTGAATTCAGACATGCACTGAAGTTGCATGTCGACACGGCACCTCACTTGCAGTGCTGCCCCGTTTACAAACCAGGGCACTGGCACGAAGTGTGTTGGTAACAACACCGAGGATAGGCATGAAAGAGGGGAGGTGTTTAGGAACTTTGTCAACTATGCACTGACCTTCCCTCCCTGTCTTTTTTTAAAAGAAGAAGCCCCGCCGTACTAACCTTCTTGAGGCTACGCTACAGATCACTTTATTTAAAGTCAATGTTACGTTGGGTACAGGTTAAACAAACACTATATCGAACTTTCCATATATACCGATGGCAATGCCGTTTCCTTCGAGGTACATAGATTCTACCAAATTACCGAAATTTACATATAAATATATCTGTCATTTAGTGTTTACTTCGTCGTTTGGATGGCACTGCACCGTATCGTTATGAACAGTCGTGATCGATATCTCGATACGGCGCGTTTCGATTATGTCGAGGGGTCGCCGCCATATTGATTTTTACGGCAGTACCGGTTACCTTGAAATTTACCGGTCTCTCTCTCCCACATACATTTTACCCTTCTTTCTTAAGCTCTCTGCAGCTGCTACTAAGACGGTGAAAGTAACTTTGACTTGTAGCGAAGCGTGGCGGAACCGATATATAAGTTGCTAGCCAATCCGTGCCTTGCGCGCCCCGCCTCCCCTCTTGGCGACTATTTAATAATTCAGCAGCGGCAGAGCAGAGCAGAGAGACTGCCAAACCACAGCCGCAGCAGCTGGCGTGGTCAGGCTGGGAGAAACCTCACAGAGCACAGCTCAGCCACTCAACCGGCACACGCTGCGTCCAGCCAGCTATTATGACGCACAGCTGAAGCGCACGTGATCGCCGTCACGTACTCGTTACATAATATTACAGCGTTCAGGTTTGTTACAATGTTACATTACGTTTATATATAGATTGTACTTTGTTCGTTGCATAAAAAAGGTAAAGCAGTCAATAATCCGAAGATTGGTTTGAACATCACAGTGCTTTACTAGGCATGGTCCTGTTTGGAGGTGGCATGCTGTTGCCTTCCTCCGACCTTCGAACTGACTTACCCAGCCAGTTATAGGGGGACCTACAGTTTTAACGTGGGTTCCGAACCACGGTGCTACTCAGTATTTTTCACATGAGCAATACTGCCAGAGGTGAAAGAAGTGGAAAGTGACAGATAAAAATCCTAGGACCTGGCGGGGATCGAACCCGGGACCTTTGGATTTTTAGTCTAGCACACTACCCCTGTGCAACCGAGGATACAAATCTAAAAATCGCACTGACGTGTTTTACGGCCCACTTTCGATTTGTAGTTTTATACGTATTTGCAAACATTTTGTACCAAAATAATAATCTAAATAATAAAAAAAATTAATTAATAAGTGTGTCTGAAACCCTTTATGAAAAAATATTAGGTAGTGGCGGATTACGAACCTTCCACCTTTAGCGTCATAGTCCTACGCCTTGCCTACTACGCTACGGCTATCAATCAAAAGATGACTCCTTTAATCTCATACTATTGATGGCCGTTGTTAACTGATGCTAATATGGCATTTGTAGACACTAGATTATAATTTATCGTACGAAGAACGATGTGTTTTTGGTAATTCTTCAGTGCGCCATTGCTTTGAAATGACAACGTGTAAGTTACAATAAGAAAATCATCAAATACGAAACGCAAGATAGCGTATGCCAGAGTTCTGGCCGAGGAATGTCACGTGACGTCTCCTAACGGCGAGTTTTCGTTAATTCAATTGGGGGTGTCAAATATCCGTAATTTTTGCAAATATCTCTCAAACGAACATAAGAGAGCAAAGTTGTAGAGAATTTTCTCCTCTACAAATTCGGTTATTCAGTTTTCGTTTCAGATGAGTAGTTAAGCCGTTATTTTCATTTAAATTTCGAGCTGTCAAATGACGATCGCAAAGGCCCACTTTTAGTGTTACTGCCGTAACCTAAAGTGGGCCAAAAAAAAAAAAAAAAAAAACGTTTGTAAAGCTTATGGGACTTAACTGTGGGGGTCATTAGTCTTTAAACTTACAAACTACTTATGAACAACCTTATACTATAGACGGCACAAACATCTATTACCTAGGGGGGATTCGAACCCCCGACGGGGAACGGCATAGCGCCACAGTCTAACATATACAGTCGCGACACTCACTGCAGTGTAAGTTGTTACCAACTGACAGTTGCAACGACCCTAGCGTTCCTAGCGGCGAGCAAGCCGTCGAAGTAGGGATGTTCGTTTAGAAATATTTTTGTACGCAACTAACGAAATATTTAGTATAATTTATACGTTACGAGCATTAGTAAACGTTCAAGAGACATACATAATACGGAAATTAATGTAAAATCAGCTGAATTTAACTGAATCAGTGATGGAAAGAACAACTTCATGAAGAAATACTTACGAATATGTGTATATTTGCAGCTTATTCCGCTAAAAGTAAGTAGAATATAAACATAAGGGAATCATAAATTTCTATTGTGGTCTGTTCTTACTAGAACAGGCAATTTTTTGACTAGTATCAATTCGGTGTGGAGTCTAATGATTCGAACGGTTTTACACCTCACTCGTCTATCTGATATGCGCCTATTCTTTTGAGTGTAAATACTTTAGCTTAAAAAGCCAATGTTTTGATTATTCAAGCCGTTTGTGATTCAGCTGTAGCAACAATTGTGGAATAGGGTTATTCTTTGTTGGAAACCGGAATGATTCCTTTTATCGTTTTATTGCCATGTCTGTCACTTTTTCCTTCAGCTACAGCTGTGATGTCTGATTTGGTACGTTAAATACTGTAGTTATTGCATTGAATATACGTTCCCTATGTTCCACACTCGTCGATTTTACTGGATTTGTAGTGAAGAAACGTTATCGTTCCTGTCTAGAAAAGTGACGTTTCTCTTCCAAAGGGCAGGTCTTCTGGTGTTTCCTACCGTTTATTACTTTTAATACAAAGTTAAATTCCTCAGTGAAAACATGTAGGTTACAAGATAATAGTGAATAAACCCTAATATAATGTACCTTTCGTAGAAAACTCAATATAAACAAATATGAAGCTATTTTTGAATTATTACCTTTTTTTATGGCAATACATACGTTATATAACGTAAAAAGTACGTTAAAATCAATATAAACGACACTATTTGCAGTCATCCAATATTGTATTCAGAAATGTAGCTTGCCTGCTGCTTGGAGCGTTGCTGTCGCAGTCTATAACAAAAATCTGCGGGAATGTCGTGACTGTATATGTTAGACTGTGATAGTGCCTCAATGCGCTCGGCCACTCCACCGCGATAGCATACAGATCTACAGTTTTTTTAATTTCTTTCCAAACTTGATGAAAGTATGCACATTTCACCTTCAAACGAAGAGGAACGTAACTGTGGGTGAAAGTATTACGTACAACTCATAGTTCTGGAGATATGACGTCGTCGTTGTTGTTGTTGTTATGGTCTTACGTCCGGAGACCCTCCACCCTACTCTATCCTGTGCAAGCCTCTTCATCTGTGAATAAGAACGATAATCCACTCCATTTGAACCTGCTTACAGTATTCGTCTCTCGGTCTCCGATTTTTACCCCAAACACATCCCTCCAATGCTACATTGGCAATTCCATGTCAGATTATGTACATCCAGTTGACCCCTTCTCTTAGTCAAGACATGCCAGAAACTTCTTTTCTCCTAAATTCTATTCAGCGTATTCCCATTAGTTAAGCGCTCTACCCATCTAATCTTCAACATCCGTCTGTAGCACCATATTTAGAAAGCTTCTATAATGTTTTTTATGAACTCCGTATTGCCCACATTTCACTCCCTTACAATGCTTATTTTTGTTGTTGGCGATATCAGAAAGGTGAACTATTTTACCTCTGGAATGTTTTACCAAAGAAGACACCATCTCATATTCATACAGTAGAGATGCACGTCCCCGGCAGAAATAACAACTGTAGTTTCCCCTTGTTTTCAGCCGTTCGCAGTAACTAATGTTACCTGTTGTTACAAGGCCATATCAGTCAATCATCCAGACTAGTACTGAAAAGGTGCTGCCCCTCGTGAGAAACCACACGTGTCTTGCCTCTGCATAGACACCCCTCCGCTGTGGTTGCACCTACGGTACAGCTAACTGTATCGTTGAGCACACAAGTCATCCCACCTCGGAAATGTCTGTGGTTTATGGGGGTGGATATGACGACATAAACAATGAAGCGCGAAAAACTGCTGCATCGCGGGAATATGTTGCACATCTCCTCCTAAACCACCGGACCGATTTCAACCAAATTTGGTGCACGTTTCCCTTACGTTTCTGTAGGGATAAGAATGATAAAGTTTAGGATTGCTTTTCAACCTTTAAAAATAACCTGGCGACCTCCCACCCCTCCTCACGACCCTTAACAAAACTATGTTATCTCAAAGAAGCTAATTTAATCTTCTTTCTTTTGCTTCAGCTTTCTTTTATATTGTTGGATGAAGTTTTGTTGTGTATTTATCATAATGAAACACATTTTTAGATGATTTTCGACATGAAAACACATTTTGTTTAACGGCTGTTTAGCAGTTCAGGCAAGACTCAGAAGGAAATTATGCTAATTGAAAAAGGTCCCACCCTACATACAATTTGTAAAGACGTAGATCTCTCTTTCGATTTTTCAGAATTACTTATTGTATCATGTTCTTTTACCTATCGAGTGGTTCCTGAAAACTGATTTCAAATTTTGCTCTTATTCATAAATAGCTTAAACCCGCGGCTCCGCTCGCGTGTTGGTTGATTATAATAGATAAGCTATCTTTCAGTAGTGTGCTATGAGATCAAATCACACGTAAAACTGCACTCGTTTCGAAGAATCCAATCACGAAATTCAACAATAATTATTGTAATAATATCACAGATCGATCACTTGATGTAATGCGAGAAACGTCAAATCGATTTTTTAAAGAGATGTATGAAAAGAAATTTCTTTACTGCTTTACTTATTTATTCTTATATTTCCTTATTCGTGTGCTTATCCTACAAAGAAAGAGCTGAAGACATTGTAGCACGTATAGACCATAGATACGGTCTGTGGCGTCACGTTTCGCTGTATGTAACCTCCTTGCTATATAGTCGCAAAAAAAAAAGTTCAAACGTTTGTAGAGCATATGGGACTTGACTACGGGGTCATCAGTCCCTAAACTTACAAACTACTTATGAACTAGCTAAGACTAAGGACGGCACAAATATCCATGCCCGAGGGGGGATACGAACCCCCGACCGCAGTGGCCGTGCATACCGAGCGCCTCGGTCCCCTCGGCCACCGCGGCCGGCTATAGTCGCAAGCGTCATCGCTGGCCTTCAGTCCGATTTTTTTAAAATATAATTTGACGACTTTCAACCACCGTATCTTCCACCCACCCCCCCTGTAGCTATCGGCATGGAACTGCTATGGTGTACAACGGGAGACTTCGGACAACAATTACACACAGACCATTCGTTTACGGTCTGTAGTTTTCGCTGCAGAGCGAAATATTAACACACACACACACACACACACACACACACACACACACACACACACACACACACACAAACGCAGAATTTTATATACACCGATAACTTTCCATCCCAATATACTCCACCCTTTTATCATTATCACCCCTCAAGCAACAATGCAACCAATAAAACCATTTTACAAGAGTAAATATAATTTTCAAAGAGTAATTATTGTTCCGCATTTCGCGTTATATTCTTCAGATTACTGAATATCTATCAGATGGCTATAAAACCGTGCCTAAAACCTTCCTCAGATATAAAATAGTTACTGTACAAATATTTAAGTCTCTGCGTCTTGTCGTTCGGACATAAGCGTACACCGAACAGACATTCACATTAATATATATATATATATATATATATATATATATATATATATATATATATATATATAAATAGCTATCCGATCGCCATAAAACCGCGCCTAAAGCCTTTCCCGGGCGAAAATTAGTAACTGTACAAATTTTAGCTCTTTCTTTATGTCTTGTGGTTCAGACGTGATAAACGTACACCGAACAGACATTCACATTTATAGATATAGATTAACACACTGTACTATAAAACTATCTATGATCTATTCAACTCGTATTAGACAAGTAACTCCGTAATTTTAATAGTCTAATGACTGCTGAGGTCGCTGATACATCTACATATGTACTCCGGAATCCACCATAAAGTGCGGGCCGGAGGGTACACTGTACCACTACTAGGCATTTCCTTTCCTATTCCACTCCCAAATAGGAGGAGGGAAAACAGAATGTCTATATCCCTCTGTACGAGCCCTAATTTCTCTTGTCTTTGTGATCATTACGCGAAATGTAAGTAGGCGGTAGTAAGATCGTGCTACACCCAGTTTCAAATTCGAGCCCTCTAACTTTGCTCAACAGAAGTTTTCGAAAACAACGTCGTCTTTCCTCCAGCGATCCCCATATGAGTTGCCGGAGCATTTCCGTGACACTCGCGCATTGGTCGAACCTACCGGTAACAAATCTAGCTGCTCGTCTCTGAACCGCCTCTATGTCTTCCTTTAAACTGATCTCTTGCGGTTTGCAAGCACTTGAGCAATACTCAAGACGTGGTCGTACAAGTGTTCTATACGCGGTCTCCTTTACAGGTGAAGTACATCTTCCCAAAATTCTCCCAATAAACCGAAGTCAGCAGTCCGTCTTACTCATAACTGTCCTTAAATGTTTGTTCCATTTCATATCGCTCTGCAATGCTACGCCCAGATATTTGAATGACGCGACTGCATCAAGAAGCTCACTGCTAATGCTGTATTTGAACATTATGGGATTGTTTTCCTACTCATCTGCATGACCTTACATTTTTATACGTTTAGACCTAGCTGTCATTCTTCAAACCAACTACGGGGCGCGTCCAGAAAGTAAGTTCCGTTTGGTAATAAAATGAAATTGTACACGGATAAAGAAGAAATTTTTATTGCACAAAATTCTACAACTCTTAAACTAGTTTTCCACATAACTGCCGAAATTTAGTACGCACTTGCTATAGCGTGCCACAAGTTTTTGCATGCATCCTTCACAGAAGGTTGCCGCGTGTGTATTCAACCATGTGGTAACAGCTCCTTATCATTGTTGAAGTGTTGATCACCTAGGACAGATCTTAGGTGTAAGAAGAGATGAAAGTTGCTAGGAGAGAGGTCCGAGCTGTATGGGGGATGATCAAACAGTTCCCATTGAAATTTCCGTAAGAATTGTTTGGTCACATTCGGTGTGTGAGGTCAGGCGTTATCGTGAAAAAAAAAAATCTTTTGACAGTAATCCTCTTCTTACGCCTAAAATCTGTCCTTGGTGGACAACACTTCAACGATGATGAGCTGAAAGAACATGTCAGCACATGGTTGAATACACAGGCGGCAACATTCTTCGAAATAGGCACACAAAACCTTGTGCCATGCTATGACAATTGCCTACAAAATTTCGGAAGCTATGTAGAAAAGTATTTTAACAGGTGTAGATTTTTGTACAATCAATATTTCTTCTGTATCTGTACCCGTTCGTTTTATATAACCGAGAGGAACTTATTTTCTGGACGCGCTTCGTATAAATTTTGTGTAAGTCATCCTGTATCACATTACAGTCAATTAATGACCACACCCTCCCATGGAACACAGCATCACCAGCAAACAGCAGCAAATTACGAGTTACTCTGTTGATCAGATCATTTATATAGATGGAAAATAATAGCGGTCGTATCACACTCCCCTGGGGCACGCCTGACGATACACTCGTCTCTGATGAACACTCGCCGTCGAGAACAACGTACTGCGTTCTAGTGCTTAGGAAGTCTTCCAGCCAGTCACAAATCCGTGAAAGTACTCCATATGAGACCGAGCGAGGTGGCGCAGTGGTTCAAATCCACTTCCGGGCATCGAGATTTAGGTTTTCCGTGATTTCCCTAAATCACTCCAGGCAAATGCCGGGATGGTTCCTTTCATAAGTCACGGACGATTTCGTTTCCCCTCCTTACCCAAAAACTCCGAGCGTTAGCTTCGTCTCTAATGACCAAGCTTCCTTCTATTCCATACGCTGCAATCTTCGTTAGCGGTAGTAGCTAGCAGTAGGTGGCACAGAACAAGGCACCTAATATGAAACACGTGTGATTTTGTGGTTGTCCGGATACTTTCTATGACATAGTGTGCCTCCGTTGGTATGCCTTAGAGCAGGCACCGGCGCGTTCGCTCTCCTCTCCTCTCCTCTCCTCTCCTCTCCTCGGCTCGCGTCGGCTCGCCGGCAGATTTGAGAGAGCCGGCTGGTGCGCTGCCAGCCAGGTAAGTCATTAGGGACATCCATCACGCGCCGCCTGCCACGCGGCGTAAAAATACTGGCCGCGGATATATCTGGCGGCGCGGGGGTGGCCGCCGTCACCGCGGGCAGAGGCAGACACCAGAAGCCTGAGCCACCAGCCAGCAGCCACGCGTCACCAGCCACTGCCGACACAGCGAGCGTTTGCACAGCCCTGGCTGCGGCATGGCACAGTCTAACGTAAAAGAGTCACCCAACTGCCAGCCAATTTCTGTAGCTTCGCAGCTGCAGCGCCACAAAGCGGCTGGGTCGTACAAACACATCGCGAGACTATCTACATCTACATGGGATACTCTGCAAATCACATTTAAGTGCCTGGCAGAGGGTTCAACGAACAACCTTTATAATTTTCATCTCCCATTCCGTTCTCGAATAGCGCGCGGGAAGAAAGAACACTTCAACCTCTCCGTTCAAGCTCTGATTTCTCGTATTTTATTCTGATGATCATTTCTATCTAAGTGGGAGTCAACAATATATTTTCGCATTCGGAGGAGAATGTTGGCGATTGGAGTTTCGTAAATAGCCCACACCGCAGCGATAAGCGCCGTTGTTCTAATGATTCCCATCCCAGATCCTGTATCATTTCCGTAACGCCGTCTCCCCTGTATCGTGAAAATACGAAACGAGCAGCCCTTCTCTGAACTCTTTCGATGTCCTCCGTCAAACCCACTTGATAAGGATTCCACACTGGGCAGCAGTAGTAAAAAAAAGGACGGACAAGTGTAGTGGATGCAGTTTCTTTTGTAGTTCTGTTGCATCTTTTAAGGTTTCTGCCTATAAAAAGCAGTCTCTGGTACGCCTTCCCACGACATTATCTACGTGTTCTTTCCAATTTAAGTCTGAAGTAATAGTAATTCCTAGGTATTTTGTGGAGTTTACGACCTTCACTTTTCATTGATTTATCTTGTAAACAAAGTTTAGCGGATTTCTTTTCGTACACGTGTGTACGACTTCACACTTCTCATTATTTAGAGTCAATTGCCAATTTTTACACCATACTGATAACTTATTCAGATCGTTCTGCAGTTGGTGTTAATGTTTGCATAAAGAAATAAAAAAAAACACTAATTGCAGCTGTTGGAATCTACATGTTTAAATTAAAGAGAAAATAAAAAGATGTAATGGCCTTATGAATGGGCAATGATGCGAGTTAAGTGAGCTAAACCGAAAACTTTCTGTAACATAAAATAACTTGGTGTAGAACAAGAAGAAGCCACACTTGGTTTAATGTCGTTTTACTTAGAAAGTACAATTACCGGTTTTGAAATTTACAATTCATCTTCGCATGGTATAATGCTTACGAGATGGAAATATTTGCTGCATTGTTTTAATGTCGAGTTGTCTTGCATAGTTAATCTGTACTATTTATTTTCATCCAGCAGATCACGTTCTTTTTTAGTGTTCAGAAATTTAATGGATGAAAGTAACTGATGGGCCAGATGAACAACACACGACAACGTTAAATCGATGCACCAAATGTTCGCATCACGAAAGCATCATAACCTCCGAAAATGAAAATTCGAAATCGGTATTGGTACTTTTAAAATAAAGTAATTTGAAACCATTCGCGGCTGGTTGCTCATCTACATCAACAGGCTGTCTCGTATAACGGCCACGGTCTACAAAATGTCTGCTTATGACAAAATTGAAACAAAATCTCATGATCCTAACTCAAACAGTATCGGAGCACGAAGATCTCTAAAATCGGGATTTTGCATTCGGCCGTTTCAAACAGCTTTGTTATAGCAAATTAACGAAATCAGCCAATAGTGGCACGAATTGTGGTTTCAGTCGATGTATTCTGAAGTAGCCTTAGGTACTTTGCCATGCAGGAACTTCAATAACATGGCTGCACCAAGACAGGCTTTAACGTGTTGAAACCATCGTAAAGGTTTATTAAATTCATAATTCATGCAAACGGATAGCTGATTTTATTGTTTTGTTATGATGACCGTTGTTGCTTACAACTGTGTCTAAAATATCTGTAGTATAGTTCTATCACGCTACAGTATTTAGCTACAAAAATCGATGTGCGTGTGTGTGTGTGTATCTATACATGAATGCATGTTCCAAGACGGTTAGAGAAAGTTTTGATGAGATCTTCATATATTCCAGCGGGTGAGCCTGTGAAGTTTGGTAGCAATCGGATCAAGATATTTATTGATATTAAGAATATAACTCGAAATATGGAACAGTAATGATTCCGAAAAATTTACGTACTCTATGACTGTTCGTCTTCACCTTCTTCAGAAAATGTTTAATTCGTGGATTTGTTCAAAATGTTCAAATGTTTGTATAGTCTAACTGCGGGGTCATCAGTCCCTAAACTTACAAACCACTTATGAACTACTTACGAACTAGGACGGCACAAATATCCATGCCCGAGGGGGGATTCGAACCCCCGACCGTAGTGGCCGTGAAGACCGTGACTGGAGCGCCTTAGTACCCGCGGCCACCGCGGCCGGCGTGGATTTGTTCTTCGTAATATGATTCATCTCAATGAATGTCATGGTTATAAATCCTCAGCGTGTTTGATCCGTATTTACATAGTAGCCTAATATCAGGATCTGACGTATACGTAACATTTTACGTTTGGCGACTGGAAAGACAGTAGTGTCCATAGCGGAGGAGGAGTCAGCAGTAGCGGCACCATCAACAGTCACAGAAGTGACTCTTGCGCTCGAAATGTCAGAAGTGCAGCAAGAAAAGAATGGCATAATACATTCTCCATTTTCCCAGCCGTTAAATGTAGTGGTGAATTTTCTAATACCAGTAGTAAAAACTATTTAAAATAATAATCCAACTCCTGTTAATACCAGCCTATAGTAATAACATACACTCCTGGCCATTAAAATTGCTACACCACGAAGATGACGTGCTACAGACGCAGGAAGAAGATGCTATGATATGCAAATGATCAGCTTTTCAGAGCATTCACACAATGTTGGCGCCGGCGGCGACACCTACAACGTGATGACATGAGGAAAGTTTTCCAACCTATTTCTCATACACAAACAGCAGATGACCGGCGTTGCCTGGTGAAACGTTGTTGTGATGCCTCGTGTAATGAGGAGAAATGCGTACCATCACGTTTCAGACTTTGATAAAGGTCGGATTGTAGCCTATCGCGATTGCAGTTTATCGCATCGCGACATTGCTGCTCGCGATACAATGACTGTTAGCAGAATACGGAATCAGTGGGTTCAGGAAGGCAATACGGAACGCCCTGCTGGATTCAACGTCCTCGTATCACTAGCAGTCGAGATGACAGGCATCTTATCCGCATGACTGTATTGGATCGTGCAGCCACGTCTCGATCCCTGAGTCAACAGATGGGGACGTTTGCAAGACAACAACCATCTGCGGGAACAATTCGACAACGTTTGCGGCAGCATGACTATCAGCTCGGAGACCCTTGACCTTGACCCTTGACGCTGCAACACAGACAAGAACACCTGCGATGGTGTACGCAACGACGAACCTGGGTGCACGAATGGCAAAACGTGATTTTTTTTCTTTTTTTCTTCGGGTGAATCCATGTTCTATTTACAGCATCATGATGGTCACATTCGTGTTTGGCGACATCACTGTGTATGCACATTCTAAGCGTGTATTCGTCATCGCCATACTGACGTATCACCCGGCGTGATGGTATGGGGTGCCATTGGTTACACGTCTCGGTCACCTCTTGTTCGCAACGACGGCACTTTGAACAGTGACCGTTACATTTCAAATGCGTTGCGACCCGTGGCTATACCCTTCATTCGATACATGCGAAAACCTACATTTCAGCAGGATAATGCACGACCGCATGTTGCAGGTCCTATACGGGCCTTTCTGGATACGGAAAACGTTCTACTGCTGCCCTGGCCAGCACATTCTCCAGATCTCTCACCAACTGAAAACGTCCGATCAATGGTGGCCGAGCAACTGGCTCGTCACAATACACCAGTCCCTACTCTTGATGAACTGTGGTATCGTGTTGAAGCTGTATGGGTATCTGTACCTGTACGCGCCATCCAAGCTCTGTTTAACTCAATGCCCTGGTGTATCAAGGTCGTTATTACGGTTACAGGTGGTTGATCTGGGTACTGATTTCTCAGCGTCTATGCACCAAAAATGCGTGAAAATGTAATCACATGTCAGTTCTAGTATACTATATATTTGTCCAATGAATACACATTTATCATCTGCATTTCTTCTTGATGTAGCAATATTAATGTCCAGTAGTGTATTAACATTGAAGGTTGGATCACCGGTGATGCTCATTCCCAACTTTACCGCACCGAAGTTGTGCAACGGATCAAGATTGACCATAAAAAAATTGAGTAATTTAATCGAGGCAGCACTCGTCAACGGATTCAGAAGTAAGACTTATTGATTACATGGATACCGACGGTTTCCCGCGTTTTACAAATCGAATTTAAACGGCTCCAATTCCTTTTGTATCTTGCCTTTTCTATTACCAATCAACAACGCATAAGGCCAACATTGACTAGTATGGCTGAAATTTGAAACATCCATGTTCTTCACCCGGCCAGTTGTACATTGGTCAAAACACTTAAAGTATCAATTCAGATATCTACGTTCTGAAGTACTGTGATCGACAGAATGAACTAAAATGGTTCGACGTCTTTCTGTCGGCTCTACGGAGTGAACAACATTACGGCAACCGTGGTAGCGGTAATAACAGAAAGTTGCTGCAGAGGGGGTGGTGTTAAATTGTGTTTACTCTACCAAACGAATTACACAAGCCGTTGGGTTCAGCTAGTGTACTGAGAAGGTAGTGCAATGCAACAACAACGTGACTCATC
The DNA here is from genome assembly GCA_026315105.1 of Locusta migratoria. Taxonomy (NCBI): domain Eukaryota; kingdom Metazoa; phylum Arthropoda; class Insecta; order Orthoptera; family Acrididae; genus Locusta; species Locusta migratoria. Next base: position 275,881,764 of record CM048747.1, read on the forward strand.
CTAAGTTATGCCTTGGAGAGCCATAAGAAAGTTGGAAGCGGAACAGACACAGAGGGAGGTGACTGCAGCTATTGGAGTGTCTCAAAGTGTAATTTCCAGGAAGCGGACGCTATTTGAAACAGCAGGAACCGTTAAAAGAAGACAAGGCAAAGGTCGTCCACGGGCAACATCAGCAAGAGAAGACCGTTATCTCCGGTTAACAGCCCGTCGAGACAGGAGGCTGAATGCAACTCAGCTGCAACGCACCCTCCAGGCAGCAACAGGATGCACAGTATCAACCCAAAAAAGTCCGAAATCACCATCTGGAATTGGGCCTCTAGCCTCTACGCACGATGACCTATTGTATGTGTCCCATTAAAACCACGACACCGGTAATCCCGCAGAAACTGGTCGGAAGAAGATCAGGATTCGAGTCGTAACGAATGGCGCCAGGTTCTGTTCACAGATGAGTCAATATTGTGTTCAGCCGGACAATCTTAGTTCCCTCATCTGTAGAGAATTTGGAACTTAGAACAATCCTGCTTATGGGCAGAAAACATCACCATATTTTGGTTGTGGACGAATGGTGTGGGCAGGAGTCAATATTGGCGGATTTACGGACATCTATGTCGTCCGGAATGGGGTTTTAACTGCTCGGAAGTATAGAGACGAGAACCTTTAACGTTTTGTCGATCCTTATGCTGGTGGCATACGAAGTGGGTTACTTCTTCTGCACAATAATGCTCGTCGCCACAGAGCTGTACTAGCGGACAACATGCTTGAATCAGAGGGCATTGAAAGAGTGGTGTGACCAGCTTGTTCACCGGACTGAAACCCGAATGAGCATGTTTGGGGGATGCACTTGGCAGACGCTCTGCAGTCAGACCAGCACCTCCCACAAAGGTTGCAGAGTTGCATATTGCACTCGTGGAAGAATAGTGAAACATCTCTCAAGAGCTGACAGATAACCTCATTCTATCCGTGCCACGAAGTTGTGCAACTGTACTGGCCGTCACAGGTGATCACACACCATATTAGAGGGCAACGGGAATGACTTTCGCTCTGTTATGGTAGTCCCACGGAGTCTCGCTCTAAGTGAACGCCATGTAAACCTCAAGTAAAGATAGGAGACAGCAACATATCGTTCTGTATCACGCACAAATTACAGTTATTCTTAATATCTGAAGAAAATACGTTACCATATGTATAACGTGTAAGATATTTCAGCTGATTCCCTTATTTCACTTAAAATTTCCGGGTTGGTAGGCCGATGGATAAAACTGTCCCCTAACGTTTCGTCTTCAGCTGCGGAAGACATCTTCGGAGGCTAAATGGCAACTGCCGCATATATAGGCAGTGTAGGGGGCGCCACAGTATATCACGTGACGTCCGCTGAGCAACTATCTCTGGTAATGCCAACCTTATTACTAGACGAAGATCGATTGTCAACGTGCTTGTGCAACGTTGAATACCAAATCTTGTCTAATTTAACACCTTCCTCCTTTCTATTGAAATTATTGCGATGTTTCTAAATTTCAATGGCTTCTCTATATGTGCGAGCATAATAGTGAATAAGTTTTTGATGAAACACTGGTCCCGTTAAATTTAATTTGATGGACGCTCCGCTACGGCCGATTTCTGTGTCTGTCCCAGGCGGCAGTTTCTCTTGTGTTCACCTATCAAATTAAAGTTAACGAGACCAGTGTTTTATCAAAAACTTCTCACTATTATGCTCGCACATACAGGGAAGCCATTGAAATTTACAAACATTGTAATAACATCGTAATAATTTCAATAGAAAGGAGGAAGGTGTTAAATTAGACAAGATTTGGTATTCAACGTTGCACAAGCACGTTGACAATCGATCTTCTTCTAGTAATAAGGTTGGCATTACCAAAGATAGTTGCTCAGCCGACGTCGGGTGATATACTGTTGCGCCCCCAACACTGCCTGTATATAAATCGCTCCCTAGAGGCCCCATCACAGTTGCCACTTGGACTCCGAAGATGTTTTCCGCAGCTGAGGACGAAACGTTAGGGAAGAATTTTATCCATCGACCACGGCCTACCAGCCCGAAAATTTTAAGTGAAATTGACGCCGGCCGTGAAAGCCTACATTCTATGATGATTCCCTAATTGTTTTGAGCGGTGTACAGGTGCTTGCTTCCGTTAGACGTATCAAGGCATTTAACTTATTGTGCCTATACATATATCTGCTAAAACTTCGTCACACGATCTTTTCAGTCCCTCCACCAGAAGTTACGTGGCTACCGTAATTAGCGCCACCGGTGATTAAATAAGACTGTAAAGACAGGGGTCAGAAGTTTTATAAAGTGAGACCCACAGCTGTTACAGATGTAGGGAGCGCACAAAAACGGTTCGGAGAGAAAAGTGAATAGAGGAGAAGAGAGGGTTGCTCTCAGCAACGGAAAAACCAGAGCGGCCGTCGGACGCAGACGGATGGCCGAAGCGATGAGCGAAGCCCCAGGCTAGTGGCCGGCCGCCGCGCCGCGGCCTCTTCCGCCCCAGTGAAAGCACTTCTCTTCTGGAGCACCTCACGGCCATCTGCACGAAAGACGCGCTGCGTCACCACGGCAGAAGCGCTCCAAAAATAAGGCGCGAGAGCAACAAACTACCTGCGAAATGGTACAGCCCGTACCTGACCACCAGTCCAACTTCTACGGAAGCAGTCTACAGCTACTACGGTGAAAGGTGCACATGTAATAAAGTACAAGAATTGTACATGCATTCTCAACACGAATGAGGCTTTATAGCCCAAAATCGTTTTGTTAGACAGGCGCTAGTTTTTGAAAAACAAAGGTGAAAGTTAACGATGGAACAACGTGTTTTCAGTTACATACAAGGAAAGACCACTTAACAACAAACTTCTTTTAATCAATGTAACTAATCTAACTAGATGACCATTGCGAATACTTATCACCGTTATTGGTTAGTGTTGTTTAGTGGAAATAAGAAAATGTAAATATTTATCAAATCGTAGTACAGGGTGTCTCACGAATGACGCCTGCCAGGCTTCCGCGGATCGCGCGGTACAGCTTCCTGCCGCCGCCACCGCATCCGCCGGCCACGGTAGCACCCGATTCTCGGACTCTATTGTGCCGCGGGAGCATACACTGAGCTAAAGACTAAAAAACATTGCCATCTGAGTAACCTAAGCTTACCTTTATTTACAGAGATGTTCAAAATGATGTCCCTCTAAGGAAAGAGTGGCCTGACATCTCTTGAACACATTTGCGAACACTCGACGAATTTCGGCTGCCGAAATCTCGGAAATGACTAGTCGAATCCCGTCTCCCAACTCTTAGAGTGTATGGGGATTGCTTGCATACACCTTGTCTTTTAATATTCCCCAAAGATAAAAGTCACAGGGATTTAGATCTGGAGAACAAGGAGGCCAGTCAACAATCCTGTCATCAAAAACACTTCGTATTGGCGCCATAGAAGCATTAACAATGTGTGGTGTTGCATTGTCCTGCATGAAATAACCGTACAGCTTTTCGTTGGGTGACAGTTATTGAAAAAATGGATGCAGGATATTGTTCACATACCTGTCAGAATTTGTTTCGTGGAGAAAGATTCGACAGATTTCGACAGCCGAAATTCGTCGAGTGTTCGCAAATGTTAGACCGCTCTTTCCATAGAGGGATATAATTTTGAACATCTACTGTAAATAAAGGTAAGCTTAGGTTACTCAGATGGCAATGTTTTTTCAGACTTTAACTCAGTGTATGCTACCGCGGCACAAAAGAGTTCGAGAATCGGGCGTTGCCGTGGCCGGAGGATGCGGTGGCGGCGGCCGGGAGCTGTACCACGCGATCCGCGGACGCCTGGCAGGCGTCTTTCCTGAGACACCCTGTATTTTATAATAGATTTTAATAGTATACAGAGTGTCCCACTCAACTGTTTCACCGAAAATATCTCAGGAACTACAATAGATGTTGGAAAACGACTTTCACGGTCATGAACGTACAGAAGAGGTTTATGAACGTTAGCACTATGGTGCAGCCTAATATGTAAAGAAGTATTTTTAAAACAAACTTATGTCCTAGTGAGAATTAATATCGGACTAATCTACCAAATTTAAACGAAAAGTATACTGCTATTATGTCAAAAACTGACATTTACTAAAAAGGTAGATAAAAATTTAATTAACGCTTTCCTGTGTGAGAATCTCTAGAATTGGAAACTAACACCATGACTGTAGATCAGATGTGGCTTACATTCAAAGATACAATATCGACAACCATTCACAGATTTATACCAAACAAATTAACAGACGAAGGGGCTGACTCGCCGTGATCCACAAAACAGGAGACATCTCTCTTGCAAAATCAAAGGAAAAAGCATGCCAAATTTAAATGGACACAAAATCCTCAAGACTGGCTATCTTTTACAGAGACTAGTAAAATTAGCTTGAACTTCAATGTGGGAAAATTACAATAGTTACCACAACGAAACCATGTGCCGTAAATTCTTAGAGAATCCGAAGAAACTCTCGTTGTATGTGAAGTATACTAGCTGAAAACCACAATAAATACCTTTACTACGCAATAGCAATGGTAATGTTACCGAAGGCAGTTCTGCTAAAGCAGACTTTCTAAACGCAGTTTTTTTGAAATTCTTTCACTACAGAAGACGAATCAAATACTCCACAACTCGAATCAAGAACAATTGCAGCACGCTTAAAGTAGAAATAAGTATCCCGGTTGTAAACCAATTACGTTAATTTCAGAGTATGCAGATGCAATTGCCCCATACCTATCGTATACAACATCTCGCTCAGCGAAAGATCTGTACCCAAACACTGGAAAGAAGCACAGGTTACGCAAATATTCAAGAAAGGAAATACTGTATGACTGATCCGCAAAATGACAGGCCTATATCATTGACTTGGTTGGCGACAGGAATTTAGAACATACACTACTGGCAATTAAAATTGCTACACCAAGAAGAAATGCAGATGATAAACGGGTATTTATTGCACAAATATATTATACTAGAACTGACCTGTGATTACATTTTCACGCAATTTGGGTTCATAGAACCTGAGGAATCAGTATCCATAACAACCACCTCTGGCCATAATAACGGCCTTGGTACGCCTGGGCATCGAGTCAAACAGGTGTACAGGTACAGATGCCCATGCAGCTTCAACATATCACAGTTCATCAAGAGTAGTGACCGGCGCATTGTGACAAGCCAGTTGCTCGGCCACCATTGACCAGACGTTTTGAATTGGTGAGAGATCTGGAGAATGTGCTGGCCAGGGCAGTAATCTAACATTTTCCTTATACAGTAAGGCCCGTACAGGACCAGCAACATGCGATCGTGCATTAGGCTGTTGAAATGTAGGGTTTCGCAGGGCTCAAATAAAGGGTAGAGCAACCGGTCGTAACACATCTGAAATGTAACGGACACTGTTCAAAGTGACGTCGAGGTGAACAAGATGTGACAGACGTGTAACCAATGGCACCCCATACCACCACGCCGGCTGATACGCCAGTATGGCGATGACGAATACAAGCTTCCAATGCGTTCACCGCGATGTCGCCAAACATGGATGCAACCATCATGATGCTGTAAACAGAATCTGGATTCATCTGAAAAAATGACGTTTTGCCATTCGTGCACCCAGGTTCGCCGTTGCGTACACCATCGCAGGCGATCCTGTCTGTAATGCAGCGTCAAGGGTAACTGCAGCTATGGTCTCCGAGCTGATAGTCCATGCTGCTGCAAACGTCGTTGAACTGTTCGTGCAGATGGTTGTCTTGCAAACGTCCCCATCTGTTGACTCAGGGATCGAGATGTGGCTGTACGATTCGGATAAGAATGCCTGTCATCTCGACTGGTAGTGATACGAGTCTCTTGGGATCCATCACGGAGTTCCGTATTGCCCTTCTGAACGCACCGATTCCATATTCTGCTAACAATCATTGAATCGCGACCAACTCGATCAGCAATGTCGATATGCGATAAACCGCAGTCGCGGTAGGCTACAATCCGACCTTTATCAAAGTCGAAAAAGTAGTGGTACGCATTTCTCCTTCTTACACGAGGCATCACACCAACGTTTCACCAGGCAACGCTGGTCTACTACTATTTGTGTATGAGAAATCGGTTGCAAACTTTCCTCATGTCAGCACGTTGAAGGTGTCGCCACCAACCTTGTGTGAATACTCTGAAAAGCTAATCATTTTCGTATCATAGCATCTTCTTCCTGTCGGTTCTTCAAAGTTATGGAGGCTGTTACAGTTTCCGCGTTCGACTATTTCATGTTTTTTTATCGTGAATAAACATTTTATTCAATCTTATAAAACAGTTTTTATGAGAAAGCACATTTTCGGTTAGCAGAGTGGGCAGAATACAAACTGTTGTTTCCTAATGTTCAAACGTTTATAATTCTACGGGACCAAACTACGTTGGTCATCAGTCCCTGGACTTACAAACGACTTTAAGTTAAACTAACCGAAGGACAATACACACATCCATGTCCGAGGGAGGATTCGAACCACCGACGCGGGAGGCCCAGCGCCGTAAATATCGTACCCTGCTGTACACAGATTCTGCTGACTAGCCATGTTTCTTTCATGCCTCTGGCAGTTACAGCGTTATAAATGCAACTCATACTTCTTTATATAGTCATGTGAAAATTTTCGCAAGCTTTGTCTCTTGTCGTATGGCCCACACAGGCGAAATATTTTCGGAATTTGCCGCGGCGGAGCGGCCGAGCGCATTGAGGCATTGTGCTACGATACGCGTGGCCGTTCCCCGTCGGGGGTTCGAATCCCCCCTCGAGCATGGATGTTCGTGACGTCTCTGGTATAAGTTATTTTATAAGTTTAGGGACTGATGACCCCGCAGTTATGTCCCGTAACCTTTACAAACATTTGAAACTTTTTTTCGGAATTTAGTTGTTCCCTCTGCCTGCCGTTCACACAGTGAATTCCTGTTGCTGGCTAGGTTGTACGCTGGCAGAGACAACAGCGCTGTGTAGTGTAGCGGCTGCGGTGACTCAAGCTCTGTACAGGGAGAGTATGTCCAGCTGCCAGCGTCGGCTGTGCTGGGTCTGTTCTGCTGCTGCCGATACCTTCGTTGCCACAGCTTTCAGACCGCTTAGACTATTTATCAGCCGATTTTGAGAAAACTATTCGATAAAAAAAATTGATTTTTTCGAATCTTTTAATGTGACATTTTCCCACGATAATTATTACTTTCTGTTCGTTATTCTGTATAGTTACTGTCCTTTATGAAATTCAGTAAACTACTGCGCAAACTTTTGAGGAATTAACAGACGAAAGATCGCATTGCGTAGATTTTCGTATGGTTGAATTTAGCACGTAGAAAGCTTCGAAAGAAAGGTAGTTAACATATCTACATTTTATTTAAGGTTCAGAGCAGAACAGTAACACTCTTCGTTCTCAAGATATGCCACGGACAGATGCGGGAATTGCACGCAGTTCTATCCATGAGGACTTGACGGCTCCACGAAATACTTGTCAGCCGATTTTAAGAAAAGTAGTTTGGTTTGTGGCTGCGGATCGAAAGAGTTGAGCTATAAATTGAGACTAACCTGTAGCGTGCACAGCATTCAAACAAACCGTGAACCTTTTCTCATCGGAGGAAAGTGTAAATTAAGAAAACCATTGAGATAACGGCCAAGTTTTTGACGAGTATTTTCGTACGTATAATATACTTAAACCTTACGTGAAATACGAAAATTTCAAGGGGATACCCACTACATTACTTTTGCCAAAAACAGATAAATTAAAAGTGACTATACAATACGAATTACATTTGTATGTGTAATATTTGTCTTGCTTCAATTCTTTGTTTCCTGTAGTAATACCTAATCACATGTGGACGAATGAGAAAAGCTTGCTTCAGAAACTATGTATTAATTTCATATATATATATATATATATATATATATATATATATATATATATATATATATATATATATATATATATATATATATATATGAAATTAATACATAGTTTCTGAAGCAAGCTTTTCTCATTCGTCCACATGTGATTAGGTATTACTACAGGAAACATATATATACAACGATCTGTTTAGTTTACTCGTAAGTCAAAAGTTTTGACGGTTGGTGGTTCAAATCCACCTCCAGCCATCCTAATTTAGGTTTTTCGTGATTTCCCTAAATCACTCCAGACCAAGGGCACGGCCGATTTCCTACCGTATCCTTACCCAAACATCCCGAGCGTAAGCTCCGTCTCTAAGGACCACGATGTCTACGGGACGTTAAACTCCAAGCTTCCTTCCTTCCTTCAAAATTTCTGAGTGTTTTCAGCAATTTCCTGCAAATAAAACCAACGACGCGTGAATAACCTCACGACATAACCTGACCTGTGAAATTTTTCTTCAGTATTTTTGCTTTTTGTTTTTTTATGATGAATAATACTCCAAAAAGGCCTCAAAACTATTTTAAAAATTCTTGACCCTTTATTATCGACAAATACTCGTGTCCCCTAAAGGAGACACATCAAAACACTAGGTACCACAACTGTCAATATGAGGTGTAATATTTCTCTATGCAATTTATGTTAATATGGTTTTATTTATGTTATTAATAGTATAGGCTGATTTTACATTATCTAGAGAGTTCCATGGAAATCCGAGAACTTACATAGCCTACAACTGCCTTTCCATTCTGTCGGCTATTTTAGCACTGCAGCAAAGTGAACAAGTAGCAAGTTAGTGTGTCTTTTTCAGTTGCAACATGTGCTGATACTTTCCCTTTGTGTCTTGAGATGACCAACATTTGAATATTGTCACAAGATTTATTTTGTTTTATATCCCCTGCAGGGGACGCAGGGACTGAGGAAGACAATGCAGGAATATCTTTCACAAATTTATTAAAGTTTAAAAACATGTAAGAATCTTCTGCGTGATCCAATTGACAGTGAATCTTTAAACTATTAATTTTCATTATGAATGAAAAGTACCCCATCACAAAACCGAAGGTCGTTATCTCTGTAACTTTTCGTCAGCCCGACTGTTCTTCCTGCGTTTTTCAATTCAGATGGAAGTACTATAATGTTTACCTTCCTTCCTGGTTCGTGAAAAACACTCTACAGGGCATCACTGTGGCATTATTCAAACCCAAACATACGAATATTCACAGTACCTCTTATGGCAGGGAAGCAACGTATAGGAGCAACACGGCGGGAGGGGGGGGTGTCATGTGACTGGATTTCAACCAATGACCAGTTTCTACATCTACATCGGATACTCTGCAAATCACATTTAAGTACTTGGCGATTGGAGTTCCGTAAGAAGCTCACGCCGCAGCGATAAGCGCCGTTGTTGTAATGATTTCCATCCCGGATCCTGTTTCATATCCGTTACGCTGTCTCCCCTGTATCGTGACAATACGAAACGTGCTGCCCTTCTTTGGACTTTTTCGATGTCCTCCGCAAACCCACCTAATAAGCATCCCACACCGGGCAGCAATACTTCAAAAATGGTCGGAAAAGCGTAGTGTATGCAGTTTCTTTTGTAGTTCTGTTGCATCTTTTAAGAGTTCTGCCAATAAATGCAGTCTCTGGTTCGCTTTTCCCACGACATTATCTACGTGTTCTTTCCAGTTTGAGTCTGAAGTTATAGTAATTCCTAGATTTTTGTGCAGTTTATGGCCTTCACGTTTGATTGATTTATCTCGTAAACAAAGTTTAACAGATTTGTTTTCGTACTTCTGTGGACAATTTCACAGTTCTCATTATTTACAGACAGTTGTCAATTTCTACACCATAGTGATATCTTATTCAGATCGTTCTGCAGTTCGTTTTGATCTTCTGATGAGTTTACTAGACGGTAAATGACGGCGTCATCTGCAAAGAAAAAAATGTTCAAATGTTTAAATATTTGTTAAGCTTAAGGGACTTAACTGCGAGGTTATGTCCCTAAACTACTTATGAACTAACTACAACTAAGGACGGAACAAATATCCATGTCCGAGGGGGGATTCGAACCCCCGACCGTAGTGGCCGTGCAGACCGTGACTGGAGCGCCTTAGTCCCCTCGGCCACCGCGGCCGACATCATCCGCAAAGAACCTAAGAGAGCTACTCAGATTATGTAAATAAGGAACAGCAGAGGACCAATAACACTACCCTGTGGAACGCCCGATATCACTTCTGTTTTAGTCGATGCCTTACCATCGATTACTACGAACTGTGTCCTCTCTGACACGAAATCCCCTATCCAGTCGCAAACTTGGGGCGATATACCATAACCGCGAGTCGCAGAAGGCGGCAAGTGGCGCGGAGAAGGATGGGGCCGCGCTTAGCCTATAGAGAACTTTAGCGGTGACTGCTGGGCCCGGCGTTGCTCGCGTTCCGGCGACAGGGCGCCGCAATTAGCGTCTAGCCTAACGAGCGCGACAGTGGCGGGCAGAGCCTCTGCGGCCTCGCGTCGTTAGGCCGCGTGATGGATGGACGCCCGCTCTGCGGCGCCTGCGCCCTCTCACAGCCGAGAGCGCATGCGCGAGGCGGCTGGCCAGCCACTGCTCATTACTGCCGACGCCATACAGCCCAGCCGAAACGTCGGGAACGGCGCGGGCTTTATACACTCATACAAAATGAGAGAAGTGTGGTGTCCTAACCGCCAAGGCAAGGTTAGCACCACACAACGGAAGAAGTAGTAAGAGACGGCCGCTGCCAGCGGCCCCCAATGAGATCGCAAGATGGCCGCCACGCCCTCCTGAAGTTCGCAACGCCACCGCCAACCGACGTTAGCTAAGCAAGCTAAAGGTAAAGCAGTCAACAATCCGAAGATTGGTTTGAACACCACAGTGCTTTACTAGGCATGGTATTATGGTCTTGTTTGGAGGTGGTATGCCGTTGCCTTCCTCCGACCTACGAACTGACTTAGTGGTAGACGTGCCCTAGAAAAGTGGACTACAGGAAAGGTTGTCTGTATTAGTATGTGGTCCGCTGCTCAAAAAAAAAAAAAAAAAAAAAAAAAAAAAATAAAAAAAAGTTCAAATGTTTGTATAGCTTATGGGATTTAACTACGGAGTCATCAGTCCCTAAACTTGCAAACTGCTTATGAACTAGCTTATACTGAGGACGGCACAAATATCCATGCCCGAGAGGGGATTCGAACCCCCGACCGTAGTGGCCGTGCAGTGCGTGACTGAAGCGCTTCAGTCCACTCGGCCACCGCGGCCGGCGAACGAACATGTAAGGACAGTTGTGAGTAGGGCGGACAGCCGACTTCGGTTTATTGGGAGGATTTTAAGGAAGATGTACTTCATCTGTAAAGGAGACCGCGTATAAAACGCTTGTGTGACGACGTCTTGATTATTGGTCAAGTGTTTGCAACCCGCAGCAGATCTTTTTAAAGGAAGCAGTTGAGAGGCGAGCAGCTAGCTTTGTTAATGGTAGGTTCGACCAATGCGCGAGTGTCACGCGGAAATGCTCCGGCAACTTAATTGGGGATCGCTGGAGGAAAGACGACGTTCTTTTCGTGAATTTCTGATGAGGAAATTTAGAGAGCAGGAATTTGAAGCTGAGTGTAGTACCATCTTGCTGCCACTGGCCCGCTGCAGACTGTTTTAAGTTTTATTGTATATTCTCAAGTCACAGAGATCTTGTCTACTATTGAATGCTGAGTTAGACATTAACAGGACATTGTACCAAGTTTGATGTTTGTTGCGGTTTTCATGATACAGCAGTGACTGTGGAAAGATAAGTAGTTTTATGTTCATTTGTTTCCACTATGGAAGATTTCTGTGTAAAATAGAAGTGTGTTCTGTTTTGAGTAGATCGTGCCTCAGCCAGCGCCCTTGCCAGCCACTTACACCTTCCTCAAATTGCCAGTAAGCAATCCACGCCACAACGATAATAGGAACTGACTGACGACGAGAAAGCACGAATACATTAAGAAGAGCACCAGGAAGAGCTTGCCCTGGGCAAGCAGAGCGAAATTTTATTGAGGATGTATGCAACACGCGATCACGCAGACCGAGCCATATGCACGCGTGTACCGTCACCAGAGCGTGCGCAGCGTCGACGCCAGTACCGTGTATACCAGAGGAAGCCAACTTCAGGCGGTATGACGTGTGAGCAGGAAGAGCAAGCCTGTCAATCTGTGTGACGTCAGTCGAGAGCCGTGCGTGGCCGGCGAGAAAGACGGGCCTGGGCACTCAGCCAGGTGACGTGGCAAGGGTAGTGCTGCGCCGACGCGATCGCGGATTTGACTGGTTAGCCGCTGAGAGGCACTGGGCCGTCCCCAGCGGCTAACCAGTCAAATCCGCGATCGCGTCGGCGCAGCACTACCCTTGCCACGTCACCTGGCTGAGTGCTCAGGCCCGTCTTTCTCGCGAGCCACGAGAGCCGTGTTCGCAATATTGCCTGGATAAACGGGGTCGTAGGTACGGAGCTGGAGGGCTCAATCAGCAACAGCGCTCTTGACGACGACAACGTGGCGATTTAAATACCTCACTCCAAGGCAAAGGCCTTCTCATAACAGATATGTACTAGAGAATGAAAGCCTTTAAAATGGCAATGAATCTGTGGATGAATCGACTACACACTGGAAACACTGCGCATTTTCCGAAGCTATCGCAGGTGCGTGTTTCTCATCTTACTCTCTCTGAAGAATATGTGAAAATTCTGGAAGCTCTTCGTAACCAATAACGTTTGAAAATGTGTAAACACTGTCTACTATCAGAATGAAACTTTCACTCTGCAACGGAGTGTGCGCTGATATGAAACTTCGTGGCAGATTAAAATTGTGTGCCGGAACCGGGACTCGAACCTGGGACCTTCGCGGGCAAACGAAAGGCAAAGGTCCCAGCTTCGAGTTCCGGTTCCGGCACACAATTTTAATCTGCCAGGAAATTTCACTATCTACTATGTTTCAGCTCTTTGCAACAGTGTTTTCAGTGGCTGTTAACAATGTTCTTACCAGGTTTTAAACGGAACTGTTAAATTTACAGTACGTCGAATTATTGAAGGACAAATCTAAACAGAGTGAAGTATTGGCACGTTTCTATAAGAATGTTCCTCAAAACATATTTCCCATGTTATATGCCCTTTGTTCACGGATATAATGTATGTTCGGTTCGACGTATGTATGTCAACAATTTTTTTCGATTACGAAATTAGCGAAGCCCCAATACCGAAACACCTTGTCAAATGACAACTTTACATGCAGTCTTCGATTAAAAGTATCTCAAACATTTCATCCTGACATTGAAAAACTAACGAAGGAAAACGAATTGGAAAATAGCCGAAAACTTTTACTTAATTGTACTGTACAGCTCTGGCTTAAATTGTAGGGAAATATTATTATGTTCCATTCTCTTCATTTTGTAACGGCGTTATCGTCACATTAAATACAACTACATTATAATGTTGCCATGGTATTAAGACTATACGTATTTATCTGTAATATTTGTCTATTATTAAAATAAAACAATAAGTTTTAAAATTAGGATTTCGTAGACCTCACTATATTCTTCACACCAGATCTGTTACCTGTCTTACATAAATTGCTACTCTCCACACGCTGCATTCTCTTTCTCAGCGGCAGCAGTACAGAGCGCGTGACGTCACACGGTTAACTCTTGAGGCCGCGGCGCGCACGTCATATCACGTGGTCAAGTGAGGCCTGTGCCAGCGCGATCGCTAGCTGATTGGCCGGCCGCTGGGGTATAGCCCACTGCCTTATAGCGGCTAGCCAATCCGCTAGCGATCGCGCCGGCTCAGGCCTCACTTGATCACGTGATATGACGTGCGCGCCGCGGCCTGTCTCTCGCATCGGCCTCGGTCAACTCTCCTTTCTTGTGAGCAGTCAGAGCGGCGTGGGCTGACGTCACAGCGGCGCTGCCTGACCTCCCCTGGTGTATACCATCCTTTTGTAGCAATGAAAGCAGCAACACTCCCAAGGAGACGATCGTAGAGGTGCTTAATGTAATCTTATGGAATTTCCTGCCATGCAATTTCCACCTGGTGAATCAGCTGGGCAATATTTCGTGTCGGTAGTGCAGAACCGCGCAAGGTGACAGCCATGCTCAATGGGGGACAGATCTGGGGATGGTTCTGGCCAGAATAATTGACGTACACCTTGAAGAGCACATTGGGTGCTACGTAATTTGATTTGATTGTAACAGGCAAGCCGAAACAAATTGGCTCAGGGGCAGCCGTACGAGGACCCCTTGGCCCTCTTCAACCTGAAAGTCACAATTCACCTGCAAAATGGCAGATCGCGTTGAAATCTTACACTTGAGGGCTTCCAAGACTACTCGTCACAAAGATCACATTGTGTGGTGGTCAATTGGATGAGGGCCCCCCGAAGTACGTGAATTCAGATTCAGCATGTTTCCTAATGTCACAGGGATATATTCCACTTCCTCCCATTGCCAGGTTACTACGACCGCCCTCCCGTCATTTCTGCACGTGTCGACGGGGACGTAACGGGAAAATTTTGCTACATTTCGCTCTTAGTCAGGACCAACGACGTGGATGTAGCGATGAACCCAGGAGCCTGTTCAACTGAGTCGTCATTGGTATCAGTTACGGGAATTGTGTAAATCCACGACACGATCTAGTGGGCTTCTAGTACTGTGAAATGACTTGGAAACTCTTGTTTTAGGTATCTGAAGACGGCTTCAATATGGAGCCGAAACTAGTAGCAAAATAAATTATTTACAAAATTTTACGGCTGCTGCTTGCATTTAATAAAAACCTGTGGTGACCAGCCGCAGTCCATAGTCTTCATTAACTGTAAATCCCATAAACAATTCCAGTACGTCGACTAGAAGCGTCTCGTGAACAGATCTCTTGGGCATTGGGCTTGGGCATGTGGTTTTCGATGAGCGGTGGGGCAGGGGGGGAGGGGAGGAAGGGAATAGGTCGCTTAACAGTAAGTGTTCCGGCCAAAGATTTTGTTGTTTCGTAGTTTTGTAGTTTTTTCAGTACCACAGAAGCGAAACTAACATTAGTGTTTTCTATACTCAATCTACAGTTCATCAGGTAGGGTCAGCAACAGTATTCGCTCACTAGGCTACTGTGAACATCAACATCTTTGCCCCGCAAGAAACCGTACGGCATGCTGCGAAGGGCACCACCTGCTGATCTGTCAACGTGTGTGGACTTAGATTCAGAGGCAACCGAACAGTGAGTAATGAGGGTGATGCAAATACTTGATTCAATCGATAGGCCTATGTCATTATGCAGGTGCAGGGGATAACTGTTAACAAAGCAAAGGGACAACAGTTTTTACAGTCAACATTTGTGGCTTATGTATGACGCTCCTCCAGCAAATTCGGTGAACTGGCCACTTTGTAGTTCGCCTAAACGACATATCAACGGCATCCATATAATAGTTTATGGAGGGGGCACTATCAATTTTCACTATAAGAAAGTGATGAAAAACTGGTGTTCAATAAGTGTCTTACTGCACTTTCACTGTCCATATTACATGTTAAAACGCCTGACTAGGTCGCATAAGCGATAATACACTCACAGGCAACCCGAGAACGACAATCAAACGCAAAGCGTTGGAAATCGGATCAACGCCTTGGCAGGTGGAAGGCAACGAGACAGACTGGCAGCTCCCAGGACGTTGGAAGGAGATTCAACGCCTTGGCGGCTAGCTGGCAATAGCAGACGGGCCACACGATTCCGGACAGCACGGAGGATGACTAAGGAAGAGAAGACTGAAATTGTAATGAAAGAAAACACTCTATAATGAAACATTAAACAAATGAAAATAATGTATTGTTTTTCATTCGATTTCAACAAGGTGTATTTCATAGTGTGGGTTCCTGTAGTCATGTCCTAGTTCATGAACCACAGACAACGTATGAGTGTCCAAGTAAGTGGTCCTGATAGTTGGGAAACCAGTTACTCTGGAATAAGGTTGGGCATCTCGGACATATTCTGAGATGTGGCCACCTTTGTGCTCAGACGGCAAAGACTACCAAATCCACCTGTTAGACCCTCAACCGTTAGTGGTAAAACCCATTGGGGCCCTGGGCAAGTAAGCCTATCAACCTGCTTCCCAAGTACTTCAATATGATGCTGGCAACAATCAGAGCAAAATACCTCGGACCTTTGGAGGTGAGGGAGTCCCACCTCTAATTGACAAACCAGGGACTCCTCAGATACGACTTCGCAAACGACCTGGAATCAGATGGGGAGCTACTAATATCAATGGGGATTACAATAGGAAGAAGGTAGAGCTGGGAGAGGCTTCAAGTAAGATGGGGTTAGATGTTTTAGTTGTTAGTGACGTTAGGGTAAGGGAAAAGAAATAGGAGTCGAAGTAGGAAGAGCACAGTGGGGTGTAGGATTTTACATCAGTAAAACAATCGAACAGGACATAATTGCAATAAGGTATGTAAATGAATGACTTAGGTGGATAGAGTTGGACATCTCCAGCAAGAAAATTAGGACTGTGTTAGTGTATTCGCCCTCTGGAGAGACAGATTTTACAACGCACTCACTGATGTAGTTGTTGGAGTGAAGGAGAAGGACTGTGTTTTGCTCATGGGTAACTTCAATTCCAGGATAGTAAATCGAACAGAACGGTATGAAAAGATTATGGGTAAGTTTGGAGACGGTATGAAGTCCAACAGAAACATAAACAGTTCTTGAATTTTTGTGCCAGTATGGTCTTAGTTATCACAAACTCCTTTTTAAGCATAAAGATATTCACAGCTATACATGGGAAGAAAGGGGAACCAGATCTGTCATTGACTACATAATAACTTATCAGGAATTCAGGAAGGCAATCAAGGACACACGTGTTTTCAGAGAATTCTTTGGCGATACTGATCATTATTTAATCTGCAGTGAAATTGGTTTTGTGAGGCCAAAAGTACAGAAAGTCAGGTCCATATGTAAAAGGATAAGAGTGGAGAAGTTTCAGGACGAAAAACGTAGACAAAAATACATAACAATGATCTCAAAAACGTATCAGTTAGTTGAATGTAGTCATTTACAGTCATTGGAAGAGGAATGGACAAGGTACAGGGATACACTACTAGAAGTGACTAGGTAATATCTAGGAACAGTAGTTTGTAAAGCCAGGAAGAAGCAGACAGCTTGGTAGAATGACAGTCCAAGTAGCCTGTAAAAGGAAAAAGTCATTTCAAAAATGGCTCCATACTAGAAATCAGGCAGACATAGTAAGTTATGTTAAAGAAAGAAACAAAGCCAAACGGATAATTGCAGATTCCAATCAGAAATCGTGGGAAGACTTTGGAAATAATCTAGAAACTGTGGGTCAAGCCACGAGAAAACCGTTCTGAAGCGTAATTAGCAGTCTTAGAAAGGGAGGGAAGAAGGAATTAACAAGTGATTTGGACAGGTCTGGAAAACTGCTGGTCAATCCTGTGGATAACTTGAGCAGATGTATTGAATGTTTTGAAGAATTGCTCAATGTAGGTGAAACGTTCAATAATGTGTCAAATTTTTAGGTAGCATGGGATAGGAATGATGATGGAAACAGGATCACATGTGAGGAAGTGGAGAGAATGGTCAGTAGATTGCAGTGCAATAAAGCGGCTGGGGTGGATTAAATTAAACCGGAACTCGTCAAATACAGTGAAATATCAGGTCTCAAATGGTTACACAGAATAATTGAAAGGGCATGGGAGTCGAGAAAGGTTCCGTTTGACTGGACAAGAGCGGTAATCACGCCAATTTTCAAACATGGAAACAGACATTTTGTAACTACCGAGGTATGTTTTTAGAGTTGTGGGGAAAATATTCTCAGGTATTGTTGAGAGTGCAAGTATTCGTTGAAGACAAGTTGGATGAAAATCAGTGTGGGTTTTGCCTCTTAAAGTCTCTCAGGACCAGATCTTTAGCTTACGGCAGGTAATGGAGAAGTGCTTTGAGTAGAAAAGGAAATTGTATCTATGTTTTATAGATCTAGTAAAGGCTTATGATCGTCTTCCTAGGAGGAAGCGGTTGAGAGTTCAAGTTTATGAACAGGAGGCAAACGTCTGCGGACAATTTAAGGTCTGTACATAGACTGTCGGGCAGCAGTTAGAGTAAATGGCAAATTAAGTTCATGGTTTAGTGTAATTACAGAGGTAAAACAAGGCTGTAACCTGTCACCACTGTTGTTCATACTATTCCTGGATCATATGTTGAAAACAGAAGACTGGAAGGGTGGAATTAAAATAGGTGGAAACAAAATAAGCAGTCTTGCATATGCGGATGAGTTAGTTGTGATATCAGATTCAATTGAAAGGTTACAATCTTATATTTCAGTGTTGGATCAGAGGTATAAGGGTTATGATATGAAGATCAGCGCCGATCCCAAAACGAAAGTAATGTCTGTGGGAAAGAGGTTTAAACAGATTGAGTGCCAAATAGGAGGAACAAAGTTAGAACAGGGTCACAGTTTCAAGCACCTACGATGTATTTTCTCACAGGATGGCAACATAGTGAAAGAACTTGAATCAAGGTGTAGGAAAGCTAATGCAGTGAGTACTCAGCTAAGATCTAATCTCTTATGGAAGAAGGAAGTCAGTAGCAAGACTTTGTTAGCAGTGCACCGCTCTATCTTTCGACCAACTTTGTTGTATGGGAGTAAAAGCTGGATGGAGTCAGCTTACCTTATTCATGAGGTTTAGGTTGCAGATATGAAGGTAGCAAGAATGGTTGCAAGTACTAACAGATGGGAACAATGGCAGGAGGGTGTCCATAATGAGGAAATCAAAGAAAAACTGGGAATGAACAACATAGATGAAGCAGTTAGAGCGAACAGACTGAGATGGTGGGGTCATGTTACACGCATGGGAGAAGCAAGGTTACCTAAGAGACTCATGAGCTCGGCAGCGGAGGGTAGGAGGAGTCGAGGTAGACCAAGAAGAAAGTACTTAGATTCGGTGGAGAAAGATTTTGAAGTAAAAGGTGTAACATCAGATGAGGCATCAATGTTAGCGTTGAATGAGGTATTTTATTAGAGGTACTATGCTCCAAACTAAACGCTGAAAGGCATAATCAGTCACTAATGATGATGATGATGATGATGATGATGATGATGATGATGAAGATGATGGATGATTATGGTATATCGCCCCAAATTTGCGACTGAATAGGGGATTTCCTCTCAGAGAGGACACAATTCGTAGTATTCGATGGTAAGGCATCGACTAAAACAGAGGTGACATCGGGCGTTCCACAGGGTCGTGTTATTGGTGCTCTGCTGTTCCTTATCTACATAAATGATCTAGGGGAATATCTAGGTAGCTCTCTTAAGTTGTCTGCAGATATGACGTCGTCATTTGCCGTATAGTAAAATCAACTGAATATTAAAACCAACTGCAGAACGATCTGAATAAGATATCACTATGGTGTAAAAATTGGCAATTGACTCTAAATAATGAGAAGTGTGAAGTCATGCACATGCGTACGAAAAGAAATCCGTTAAACTTAGTTTACAAGATAAATATATCGAAAATAAAGGCCGTAAAATACACGAAATACGTAGGAATTACTATTACTTCAGACAAACTGGAAAGAACACGTAGATAATGTCGTGGGAAAGGCGAACCGGAGAATGCGTTTTATTGGCAGAACCCTTAAAAGATGCAACAGAACTACAATAGAAACTGCACTAAATACGCTTTGTCCGTCCTTTTTTGGAGTATTGCAGCCCAGTGTGGGATCCTTGTCAGGTGGGTTTGACGGAGGACATCGAAAGAGTCCAAAGAAGGGCAGGTCGTTTTGTATTGTCCCGATACAGGGGAGACAGCGGTAAGGAAATGATACAGGATCTGGGATGGGAATCATTACAACAACGACGCTTATCGCTGCGGCGTGGGCTACTTAGCAAACTACAATCGCTAACATTCTCCTCCGAATGCGATAATATTTTGTTGGCACCCACTTACATAGGTAGAAATGACTGTCAGAATAAAATACGAGAAATCAGAGCTCGAACGGAGAGATTCAGGTGTTTTTTCTTCCCGCGCGCTATTCGAGAATGGAATGGGAGATAAATAGTGTAAACGTGGTTCGATGAATCCTCTGCCAGGGACTTAAATTGATTTGTAGAGTATTCCATGTAGATGTAGACATGTAGATGATGATGATGATGATGATGATGATGATTTCAACAGGGGGTTGACACACAACTTGCACACCCTGAAGAAACATCACTGGCGTCGACTCAGTCGTCAGTTCCCCTTGATATTGCGCTTGCAGGTGGCTCCTCCGGCGCCCGTTATGTGGGCCTGCTCTGAAACGCTTATCGTATTAAAGCACGTCTCCCTCCACACCATATACTTCAATTCTGCGTCAATGTTCCCTGTGAAATGCGTATCAAATTGCCGGGGCTCCCCTATATTGGGATATCATCCTAGCAAAGAATGTGAATGGGAACAATCCCGCCTTGTTCCTCAGGCTGAGGTGATATAAATATCAACAATAATACATTTCCGTGAGACAATATGGTCTCGTTATACCAAAGGTATTAAACATACGGAGAGGCATTGAATTAAAATTTGTGCTGTGGCCGGGATTCGAACCTGGGACCTCCTACTTACTAAGTAGGCGCTTTAGACCGCTCAGCTATCACAGCATTGTAGACAAAGCAACTACACGGACTGTCTTATACCTTTGGTATAACGGGACAATGTTGTCACAACGAACTGTATTATTTGTTGATATTTGTATCAGCTCAGCCTGAGGAACAAGGCGGGATTGTTCCCATTCACGTTCTTTGCTAGTGTGCTACTCCAATATAGGGGAGCCCTGGCAATTTGATACGCATTTCACAAGGAACATGAGGCACAACTGAAGTATGTGGTGTGGAGGGAGACGTGCTTTAAGACAGTCCATGTAGTTGGTTTGTCTTCAATGCCGTGTTAGCTGAAAAATCAAATGTTTGTATACCTTATGGGACTTAACTACGGGGTCATCAGTCCCTAAACTTACAAACTACGTATGAACTAGCTAACACCAAGGACGGCACAAATATCCATGCCCGAGGGGGGATTCGAATCCCCGACCGTAGTAGCCGTGCAGACCGTGAATGGAACACCTCAGTCCCCTCGGCCACCGCGGCCGGCCGTGTTAGCTGAACGGTCTAAAGCGCCGCGCCTACCTACTAAGCTTATCGTGTGGCTCTAGTCGCCGCAGTTTTCTTTCCGGGTGTTGCATTTTCGGTGGCCGGCAGTGTATTTCAGGAAACGGTTTCCGCGCCTCCTGTAACACAGTTTAAAAAATTGGAATTACGAGTTTTCTATCGGCTACACGTGTAGCGGCAGTAGCGGCTGAACGCCGCGCTGACAGCGGTGGTGAGCGACGGTATTAATCGGGCCGCGGCGCTAAAATAGCGGCGGAAGCGGCTGGGCGGCCAGTGAGCCGTGGCCGCGCCGTCGTCAGGCCGTTAGCGCAGCTGGCCGCCATCGCTCAGCCACAATGCGCCGCTTTGAGGCGCAGGCTGCAGGTGCGAAGCGCTCAGGCCGGCCGCTTTGACGACACGTGGGCCGGCGCAGTGCCGCCAACTTAATTACTCTCCCCCTCCACCAGGCCGGATGCTACGGATCCTCCTAGTATTCGCCGCGCCCTCCGCCAGGGTGGCCATCCATCCCTTTGGGCCTCGTGGGAGCTCGCGCCCGCTGGCTGCTCGTCGCCCTGCTGATGGCTGACCAGCCAGGCCTAAAAAATGGCTGCGTTCACACTGCCGCCCGGCACTACTGCCAAGGCTCTCGTGCAGCGGAACAGCACCTCGGCAACGGACATATTAGAACTTTCCTATTTACGGTCATATATTTGCTCCAAGGCAAAAGGTACTCTTGTAAGTACCAGGAGAGCTTGTGGCAAAAATTGGGGCCTGAGCCCCAAGGGTATGCACTGGATATACACCACGGTGATTAGACCCAGGATCACCTATGGGGCGGTCGTGTGGTGCAAGAAGGTAGAACAGCAGGTTGCTGCTAAGGAGCTTGGTAAGGTGCAGAGATTAGCCTGCTTAGCCATAACAGGCGGAATTAGCAGCACACCAACTGCTGGGATGGAAACCATGCTGGATATGCCCCCATTACACCTTTGGGTCAAGATGGAGGCACTGGCTGGTGCATACAGGCTCAAAACTGGCAACAACTGGAACTCTTTGGGATATCCAGAATCACACACTAAAATAGTGAGGTAAAAAGGTTGGGGAAATGCCAGCCGACTATATTATATCCCCATACTGCTTCAACAAGCCTTTCAATATAACAATTTGAAGTAGGGAGCAGTGGGAGAAAATAGTTGGACACAGTACGGGGGATATTGTCTGGTTCACTGACGGGTCAAAATCAGACCAAGGCGTTGTGGCTGGGGTATACGGGGTGCAGCCAAGACTGGAGGGCGTCATCTCTCTAGGGAAACTGGCCTCAGTATTCCAGGCCGAAATCACTGCCATCAGGGCATGCGTGGAGGAGAATTTGCGTAGGTGCTACAAAGATCGTAGCATCTATATCTATTCAAACAGCCAGGCAGCCCTGAGATCACTGGCAGCTCCTACAACAAGGTCTAAAATTGTTGCAGAATGTCACAGGGTTCTGGTGGAGCTAGGGGAAAGCAATAGAGTAAACCTATTATGGGTCACTGGCCACTCGGGGATCAGTGGCAACGAACATGCCGACAGATTAGCCAGGATGGGGGCAGAGACTCCATTTATTGGACCGGAACCTGTCCTGACAGTCACCAAGGCAATGATCAAATTGGAGCTATGTAACTGACTCAGAAGACAGCACTTTGAATATTTGACCAAAGTCTATCAACAAAAACATGGCAAGGTAATGATGCCAAAGCCATATTTTAAGAGAAGCTTTGGAATTCTGGGCCTGAACAGGAGAGAGATTAGACTCTTGGTTGGATTGCTGACAGGCCATGGGAATTTAAAAAAACACCTACATACAATGGGAGTAACAGAAGAGGACCCTAAATGTAGGTTCTGTGATGACGGTGATGAAACTGCATCACATCTAATCTGCGAATGCGTTGCATTGGAGAGTAAAAGGCACATAACATTTGGACCAACCAGATCCGAAGAAATTGTGTCTAATAAAGAACTGGTAAAACGACTTCTTGCACTGTTCAAGGGCATTGGTTGGCTTTAATAGATATACAGGTAGCGACACCGCACAATAAACTTAGTATCGGTGCGGGCAGTGGCGGGTTGGACCAAGACTGTTTTGGCTTCCCTGAAAAAATCAAATCAAATCAAGGTGATATAAATATCAATGTAAATACAAATAAACAATACCTGAGACGGATTTTCGTCTCAAATATGTCAGACATTAATGATAAATATGAAGCATTGAATTAAAATTTGTGATACGACCGGAAATCGAACCCGGACCTCCATGCTTATTAGGCAGACGTGTTACCACTACACCTCCGCCTCACTAGCGATTAAGGCGCCTCGGAATAGCCTACGCACGATTTCCTTAATCGCTAGTGAGGCGGGGGTCTAGCAGTAAGACATCTGCCTAGTAAGTATGGAGGTCCGGGTTCGATTCCCGGTCGTACCACAAATTTTAATTCAATGCTTCATATTTATTGTTGTCTTTGACATATTTGAGACGAAAATCCGTCTCGGGGATTGCTTATTTGTATTTACATTGACCTTTATGTCACCTGAAATAGGAAAGTTCCAATATATTCATTGCCGAGGTGCTATTCCGCTTCATGTAGAGCCTTGGCAGTAGTGGCAATATTCTATGGAGCACAGAAGCTGAATTAAAGTTGTGACGTGGAGGAAATCGTGCTTAGACTATTCCGAGGCACTTTAATCGCTAGGGAGGCGGTGGTCTAGCGGTAAGACGTCTGTCTTGTAGGCATGGAGCTCTGGGTTCGATTCCCGGGCCGGCCGCGGTGGTCGAGGGGACTGAGGCGCTCCAGTCACGGTCTGCACGGCCGCTACGGTCGGAGGTTCGAATCCACCCTCGGGCATGGATATTTGTGCCGTCATTAGTCTTAGCTAGTTCATAAGTAGTTTATAAGCTTAGGGACTGATGACCCCGTAGTTAAGTCCCATAAGTTCTACAAACATATGAACATTTGATTTTCGATTCCTAGTCGCATCATCAATTTTAATTCAATGCTTCACGTGTATCATTATTTTTTTCCTTACAAGCTTTGTTTTGCCTGTGTAAAAAGAAAAAAATCTACCTTTCATTTTTTGTGCGAGATTTAGTTTTGCAACGCTTCTCACTCGATTTTGATGAAATTATGCGGTTAAAAAATCTGATTTTTGGACACGAGGTACTAAAACATTTCAACTTTCTAATAAATCATTCAACTTTTTATAATTCATAACGGTAGTTTCCAAAGTACGCTATTTGTCAAGTGCGTGCGCTTGATTTGCAAATCGTGTGTTGAAAAAGTTGGATAGCGGGCACCCTCCTATTCTATGCGTTTTAGGCCATACATTACAGCGGTAATAGGGCTGTGAAACTGTGATACTTCAGCAATCGTGAACTCGGGTGATGACAAACTGTGTTGTATAACAAATACTGTAATTAAACATTGGATTAATATGGAATTGCAATGTTCGATGGACTTCATCAATTTACGAGTGATAATTGGGAACTTTTATTCTCGAGTGCGTGTGATACTTATTGTGCCTCTCTTGAACAATACTTGCGGAAATATTCAGTTATTTAACGATGTGTAAAGTAGGTCCACCTCCGCATTTTCATGTCCAAAAAGGGTAATAAATTCCATTTATAAAAAATTAATTCTCTTCTGAACATCATTTTAGAATCCATTTTTTTTTTTTTTTTTTTTTTTTGTTATTCAGAGCTTTGATTTTTCGCGTCATTATTTGCAGATTGATAGACTGGCTAAACTACAGATTAATTATTGATCTTATTTAAACAGTTTTTGTAGCTGTTTAGGGCATAGAAGCTGACATACATAACTCACTCCTATAAACAGAGACGCCGCGGCGGAGCGGCCGAGCTCATTGAGGCTCTATGCTACGATGCGCGAGGCCGTCCCCGTCGGGGGTTCGAATCCCCCCTCGGGCATGGATGTTTGCCGTCTATAGTGTAAGTTAGTTCATAAGTAATTTGCAAGTTTAGGGACTGATGACCGTATAGTTAAGTCCAATAAGCTCTACAAACATTTGAACATTTTTTGAACAGAGACAACGAGCCATAAACTTTTTAACTACCCTGAGTTATGTGTTGCCCAATACTTACTGGTGAGTACATATAAGAAGGTCGCAAATACAGTATCTCAGAAACCAGAGAAACGTACTATTTCATAATCAAAGATAATGCAAAATTCCGAATAGCATACAATAGCAGACATACATTAAGCCTGACGCTTCCATGTTATGTACACAAACATAAAAAAGTTTGTTACTTACACAACTTTTGAAGCAAAATGACTTTTTAATATTTTCGCTGGTGTTTAACTAGGTTCTGAAGTTGAGCTACTATTTGGATACTAGCCTAATTTAACAAACAAATTGTACTATTGTGGTATAAGATGAACATTAAGATACTTAAGCCCAAGTTTACATCAGACAGTAATATTCGTAAGAACACTCTAGTGAATATGTACACTTATTATCAACAACAGACAGCCGTATCTGTTTACAGAAGCACTATAATAGCGAGCAGACTATATATTGACTGACTCATCGGGAAACGTTTTTTCTCGGCACTCCAAGAGAAGCCAGTACTGAGACACTGGAGTTTCCTAATCATCTCTGTGACACAATATCGCGTACTAAATGAGTTTGCAACGAAGCGTGCTGCTCTCCGTTGGATCTTCTCGAATTCTATTACCCGTACCTGGTACGGATACCACAATAATGACCAGTTCTCAAGCGTCGGCCGAACGAGTTTTGAAACCTACTTCCTTTGTTAACAGACATCTGACTTACGATTAATTTTTTATGGTTGTTCCATATAAAATCGCACCTTATGTCTGCTCTCACAAGGAAACATCACCACCTTCACCTCATAGTTTCTTGCGAAAAAAATACATGAGCTAGATATCAATCGATATAAAGTGAAAATTTGGGCCATTATGCAGATACTACGCAGTTACGGCCTCCTCAAAGCACAGCTTTTAAACATTCGCGCGCTCGAGTTGTTCCTCACTCGGCCCGCTTCACTGCGGCCGCTTAATGCCCGAACGTGAAGTGCTGTGCAACGAAGGGACCACAGTGAGTCCCCCAAATGTGAAATTCGAAGAGCTAGCGAAGAGAAGGAGGAAACAATAACGCTTTCAAGTTTAAAATGTTTAAATGTTTGTGAAGTCTATGGGACTTCACTACAGGGTTATCAGTCCCTAAACTTACAAACGACTTATGAACTACTTACGAACTAGGACTGCACAAATATCCATGCCCGAGGGGGGATTCGAACCCCCGACCGCAGTGGCCGTGCAGACCGTGACTGAAGCGCCTCAGTCCCCTCGGCCACCGCGGCCGGCGCTTTCAAGTTTACTCCACTTCAATAGTGTCAGCTTTACATATAACAAAATTATGTGCGTAATATATATTGAAAATTAAAATACGTTACACTGCTTGTTGAAAAACTGTCTCATTCGTTTCCACTGCAGTTTTGACGCGCTGTATAAAACGCAAATGCCTCGATGCATATATTCTTCTGTTACGGAGGCGGCCAAAGTGGTATTCGACGATTTAAAATCATCAAAGCAGCTTTCACCATCACTGACGACCTCAAATCCACGCCCAAGCTCCGTTGAAGCAATGAAAGTGCTTGACGAATCTGACGGTGGTGAAATGGCAGCGTCGTAATCGTCGACGTCATCCTCCTGTAAATCTGCACCGAACGTCAACCCGCTATTTTCTTCCATGTGCATCACGTCTTCATCAGTGCAATTGTCTTTGATACATGCAACGCAGTTGAAAGATATCAGAAAAAGCATAAAGAAAGCGCCAGGTATTTTCTTTACTGTGTACAGTACGTCTAATAATTGTAAATGATTATGCTTACCGGTGACGACATTAAGGAGCTCTAATTCTTTGACATTTAATCGTTGCAGATTAGTCATCATTCCATACCGCTCCAGCAGATGTCGTACGACAGCCTGTGGGTTAATTGACATCGCGAACGTAGCCCTCTCACCAGACTCTGCCCACAGTACTAGACAGAGAAGCGGGCCGAGTGAGGAACATCCCGAGCGCGCGAATGTTTAAAGGCTGTACTCTGAGGAGGTCGTAACTGCGTAGTATCTGAATAATGGCCCAAATTTTCACGTGATATCGATTTCTGGGGTTGATATCTAGCTTATGTGTTTTTTTTTTCTCAAGAAAAAATGAGGTCGAGTTGATGATGTTCCCTTGTTAGATATCTTACGGAAGTAACTGCTTCCATTTATTGTCCTGCTATTATGCAGTTAAATAATGAAGAATATTTCTTTCTGTGTAAACGCATAACTTTACACTTATTTATGCTGAGGGTCAGTTGCCATTCGTCAGTACGCTGCAGATCCTGCTGCATTTGACTGCCCTCTTCCAGTGTTGCGACTTCTCGGTAAACGACAGCATCATCCGCAAAAAGGCTCATTGAACTTCTAATGTTAAATACGAGGTCATATATATTGTGGTAAGCAATGGTCCTACAACAATTAGCTGGGATACGCCATAAACCACCTTCAGGTCTGATGACTTCTCTGCTATTTGAATGACATGTTGCGTTCTGTTAGCTAGACACTCATCAATCCAGTCACACATTTGGTATTACATTCCATACGCTTGCAGTTTGTTCATCAGGTGACGGTGCGAAACCCTGAATTTTCCGTTTCCGTTTCTAAACTCCTCGTGCCCTTCACTTTACCGAAGTCGTTGAATTCGACTACTGTCAACTCTGAGGGCACGATCGCTGAGGGCTTCGCACTGACATGTTATTGTCGCTCTTAGTACGCGGATACATAAAACGAATTAGGACACGTAAACAGTCTGCGGACCTGCACTTGCTTTTGTTCTGAATTTCAATAATCCACAGACTACGATGTAGTGACAAACCAAACGGCTGGAATGGACAACACGTATTAAAATAACAGTAGAAAAAAAGTCTTCCATTTTCCCCTCGGTTTAACTCTTTTACCTCTACGACGAGAAAATTATGGAAATTTTCTTCAAACAGTGCATATTTTCTAAAACTCCTAGATAAAATCAGTAGGATGCATGGGACCATCATGAAGCGTTGGTGTTTATTTGTAGTCATATAATATTTTACCTGTGTGGAGTTTCCATCCGGCGCCTTCCCAGGTGGTGGATAGGGTATTGCTAACCAGATATGGTGGGTACCAGGAAAAAAAAATTCCCGGGGTGGACCGAAACCAGCAACTGCTGCCTTGTAATAAGATATTGCCTTATCAAAGGCTAATCAAGACAACCTTGAATACAAATTACCCGCTCCTCCACGTTGGGGGTTATGCAGTGGGCCAGCTCCTCACATAAAAAAATAAAATGCTTAAAAACCTAATAATATGCCTCGGAAAAATTGGAACTGTGCACGACGAGCTGGCGATAAAAAACGGAAAATAATGTTTGATGCTGGAAAGTGCAAGGTATTCCGACTAAAATAAATATACTACCCGCAGAACTTGACATGCTCAACATGGATGTTGTCGTACTCTCTGAAACAAAGAGGAAAGACAAAAGAGAAGAAGAACTTGACAATTATGAACATGTCGAGAGTGGTGTATCAAAAGCTGTAAGAGCCAAAGCAGGACTCTCCATCACGATAAAAGGAAGTATGGAAGAAAAAAAAGAATCACAAATAGGGGGTTTATCAATAAACGTATTATTACTGTTGAAATGACATTATTTGCCAGGAAGTTGTGATTATTGGAGTATATGCACCCACGAACGATACAAAAGATGTAAAAATTTTCTCATCGTTTCCTTCCGTGAGTGATATGTGTTCCACGTGGTTGGTTCATAGAACAAAGCCTTCGGCTTCCCCTCTTGTTCGTTCCATGCCCATCAGGCAAGTAACTATGCGGGTATCCTTCTGACTTCCACTAAAATATCGCGATCTTCTCTCCCCGCCTATTTTAATTTTGCCATTTCTTCTCCGACTCGTAGTATGCACTCTGACTTTGTCTGTAATTTTCACTGAGCCTTGTACAACCTCCTTCAATAGTTTCCTTGCGTAATTCTAAACATCTCTATGGGTTGCATGCTGTAATTCTTAATTTTATTTTCCCGACTTTGTAATTATTTCACTTTTACGAGTTTTGGAGACTGGACCACTTCCGTCTCTGTAATCGCCCCCCTATCGTGTGTAGCTGTATTTCATTCGCTTTCTTATATAATTCTAAGCATTTCTATGGGTTGCATGCAGTAATTAATTTTCTTTATTTTTCGGAAACTGAATTTATTCAATTTTATCGGTTTTATGAACCACGTGGGTCCGAGCTCCGAGTTCTGGGGTTTGCAGCTAGTCGCCTGAGTTCACGCCACTTCTCTTATAAAACTAGTACCTAGATCGATTTCTAACAGACTGCAACTTAAGAATCCACCGTTATTTTGTATAATGAAACCGATTTTCAACCACTTCACCTTCAGTGGAGTGCGTTCATGTAACGTAGCAGTGTGTCGCCGTTAGCGTGTTTGCTCGCAGTCCAATTCAGATGTAATTTAACTTGCTATACACACGCACCATCTCAAAACAGGCACGACAGACCAGAGCCAGCTTCAAAGTGTTTGTATATTGTGTTTTGCGCTACCTCCGACTTGATGAATTTCGCCTACGATAGCAGCGCCTGCTTCCGCCTCGTCTCAGCACGCTGTTTTTGGTGAGTTTCGCTGTGGCATTGCGTGTGTGTGAGCGAATGAGTGTTGTTTGTGAATCCTTCCCCCCAGTAGCATTAAATCATGTATAATTTAGGCTGGGCACCGTCCACATTAATCCATGTAGGAGATGCATTTTTATTGTGTTAACGAAATTGGTTTCCCATTTTGCTTGTTTTCTATCTGAATAAACAAGTTTATGTTCAGCATAATCCGTAAGTTGCCTATAAATTGTAGTTTTAGAGCACCTTCCCTCTTTTATTTAATAGTGTTTCACAAGTGCTGAGAACATGCTCAGATGCAATGTTTCTTACGACTTATTTCCGTTGTGCCATAAATGTTTTCTTAGCCACCTTTCTAAGATAACTTAAATTGTGGTGGCCTGCTTATTAATGTCTGTGTATAACGTGTGAGCTGCTATGTATATTCATCACTGTAGTATTAACTTTCTGTTATTGAAGTAATTTGAAACGAGTCTGTTCTCAGTTTGGGCCAGCGAACAAGGCTTTGTAGCAGGGAGTAACCAGTAGTTCACACGGGCCTTATTTACTACTGTTTGTGATAAGACAAGGCTCTTGTTACGTACAGTGGTCGACTTTTAGTGTACAGTAACACATTAACGGCGTGAATTTATTAGCGTCAAAGAATCGTACCAGGTATCAGCATGAATGTAACTGTCGTCATTTGTTTATTATTATGTTATGCAGCTATTGTAAGGTAGTGTGGGGGAATGATGTACGTTTTTGGTGTATGTCTCTTTATTTGGATGACTCTGTATGAAAAATGAGCAATCAGGATTTTCTCTTTAGCGATCTTCCGTCAAATAGGTATTTAAACGCAACGCAACGCAAAAACAACCGGCACTCTGCATACTTGCGTCTATAACGTCAGTATTCCGGCGTTTTTGTAAGAGCTGCAGTCGGAGTCGATTTGTCAGAGAGTCGCACTGCAGGGCTAAAGTGCCGCATGCGGCTCGCAAACAGCCGTGTGCCGACCATTGACCTATAACGATGCGGAAAACCGTCTCAAAACCACATCAACGCTGGCCGACACACCGAGCCTTGTTGTTTATACAGAGGACAGTTTCAAACCAAAACAGGCGCGTCTCCGCATCGCGAAAGCGGACGCTTTAACGCGCACTGCTATCCGTCAAAGGTCGCAATTTCGAGTCCCGGTCACGGCGAAAAAATTTTCAGTACTGAGTGCATGAGTGAATGAACGACAAACGATAACGCAAAAGGAAATTCTACAAAAGCTTTAAACAGAACCTCAGCGGCTACAGTCCACCTAGCCTCCACTTCAGAGGACCAGATGGGGAAGCTAGCCTGTAATGAAATTGCGTGCTTATGGAAGATCTCCCCAATTGTGCGATTGGATTAACGATTTCCTATCAGACAGGACACAGTTCGTTGTAATTGACGGTAAGTCATCGAGTAAAACAGAAGTGATATCTGGCGTTCCACAGGGAAGCGTTATAGGTCCCCTACTCTTCCTTGTCTTTATAAACGATTTAGGAGACTGTTCGCGGATGATGCTGTCGTTTATCGGTTAGTGAAGTCAGCAGAGGATCAAAAGCAACTGCCAAGCTATTTAAACAAAATTTCTACATGGTGCGAAAATTGGCAATTGACACTAAATAAAGAAAAGTGTGAAGTAATACAGATGACCACTAAAAAAAAATCCGCTGAACTTCAATTACACGATAAATCAGTCAAATTTTAAGGTCGTAAATTCTACCAAATACCTAGGAGTTACAATTACGAACAACTTAGATTGTTCAGAACACTCAGAAAATATTGTGGGGAAGGCGAACCAAAGATTACGTTTCATTGGCACAACGCTTCAAAGATGCAACAGCTCCACTAAAGAGACTGCCTACATAACACTTGTGCGTCCTCTCCTGGAGTACTGTTGCCCATTGTGGGACCCTCATCAGGTGGGACTGACGGAAGATATTGAGAGGTTCAGAGAAGGGCAGCTCGTTTTATCACTTTACGGGTGGAGGGGGGGCGTCACGGCAATATTGCATGATTAGGGGTGGAAATCATTAAAAGAAAGATGTTATTCATTGCGGCTTGATCTGTTTGCGAAATTTCAATCATCGACTTTTACTTCTGAATGTGAAAGTATTTTCCTAGCACCCACTATTTAGGGAGACATGACCATACCAATAAAATAAGAGAAATCAGCTGTTAGAGAATGGAACGGTAGAGAAAAGTTATGAAAGTGGTTAATGAACCCTCTGCCAGGCATTTGATTGTGATTTGCAGAGTATCTATGTAGATGTAGATAATGGCACATACAACTGCCATTTTCTGACATAATAATTTCAGAATTTCTTGAACTGTGAAGCACCTGATACATTCTTTGCTTACTGGACAGCGTCATGCTTACTAGGACAGCGTCAATCTTACAAACTCGCAACCAGCTACGAATAAAATTCATCCTGTCTCTGAAACACAACAACGCATCAGGAGGAGATTCAATACTGGCCGAACTGTAGAAGCAGGCTTGATATAAGACTGTAAGGAAGTTGAGGTATATAAAAATTGAGACGGAAACATTACGTGGTGACCGGACCTCTGCTTTGATTCATCCCTTACACAAGAAAGGGTACCTGACTGACATTAATAATTATCGAGGATTGTCACAGACACTAAACAGAGTCGAATCTCAAATGGACCCACAACTAGAGGAACACCAGGTAGGATTTAGGAAAAGACGCCCATGTTTTGAACAGATACTCAACCTGAAATCACTGCTACGACAAGTAAAAATGTATGATAAAAAGTATGTCGTCATCTTCGTTGGCTTCAAGAAGGCATGTGACTCAGTTGATAGACCTACTCTCACGTAGGTCCTGAAGGAAGTAGGACTTGTTGAGAAGACTCATGCCTTATCCAACAGACTTTAAGTAACACCAGGTCACGAGTTAACTTCAGAATGTTTTGAAATCACATCCCCTCTCCTCTTTATCTGTGCACTGGGAAAGGTAATACGTTCCCCGTCGCTGGTACTAATCCCCCCTCGGGCATATGTTTGTACCGTCTTTAGTACGCCGGCCGCAGTGGCCGAGCAATCTGCGGCGCGCCAGTCTGTCTGCATGGCCGTTACGGTGGGGGTTCGAATCCCCCTTCGGGCATGGATGTTTTTGTCGTCTTTAGTATAAGCTATTTCATAAGTAGTTTGTAAGTTTAGGGACTGATGACCCCGCTGTTAAGTCCCTTAAGCTTAACAAACATTTGAACATATGAAAAGGTAATAAGAGAATAGTGGAAGTTGTTAGATCGAGAGGCAATTCCAAATGGCATCTTTCTGTGACATAAGTGCATAGAGTTCAATGTCGATTGCCTTTCATTTGCCGATGACCTAGCACTTTTAATTCAACAGAAATGTCAGTGAAACTACTCAACTTTCTCAGAAAGAAAGCGGCAATGATTGATCTTCACGTATCACTTGAAAACATGCAATGTGAATCTCCTAGTACATTGCAGCTAGACGAGAGAGAGATCAAGAAAATCAACAGGTTTAAGTACTTGGGATAGTGGCTGAACGTTAATCTATATGAAGCATTATAAAGTCGATTCAACAGGCTAGGTCTAGTGTACCAACTGACTAAGATGACTAAGAATACTTATAACAAAAAGTATCTCTCCTGTAACACTAAACTGAAGCAATACCACTGTCATCTCTCTTGAAGCCTTGTATGCTTCAGAATGTCTAATATTCAACAGGACGGGACTTGCAGAAGCTCGAAATCTAGAAGAAAAAGATACGTAATGAGGAAGATACCGAGGCCAGTCAAGGAAGACAACAATTATAAAAGGCGACCCAACCAAGAGCGCTACAAGTACTGTGAAAGAACCACCGTTGTAGCTAGGATAAGACTTGTAGCATTTATTGGACACGTCTGCTGGTTGCATCGTGACAGGTTGACCAACCACCTTCTCTGTTACTGGCAAAAGAGGAGGTCACCATGGTTGATAGAAGTGGAGATAGATCTACAGGAACTGGCAATAACAGAAGGAAACTTGAAGGATCGGACAACACTCAGAAGTAATCATACAATGTAGGCTTTCACGGCAGGCGTAAATTTCACTTAAAATTTCCGAGCTGGTAGGCCGTGGTCGATGGATAAAATCTCCCCTAACGTTTCGTCTTCAGCTGCCGAAGACATCTTCGGAGACTAAGTGGCAACTGCAATGGTGCCTCGAAGGAGCGCCGCGTATATAGACAGTGTAGGGGACGCCACAGTATATCACGTGACGTCAGCTGAGCAACTGTCTCTGGTAATGCCAGTCTTATTGTAGAAGAAGATCGATTGTCAACGTACTTGCGCAACGTTGAAACTATATTCAGACCTACCAGGAAAATTAAAGAACATTTAAGATCTGTAAAAGATGCACTACACCCTTTGGATAGACCGGGTGTGTATAAAATTCCTTGCAGCTGCGACCAAATGTATATCGGAACTACGAAAAGAAGTGTCAACACTCGTCTAACTGAACACAAGAGAAACCGCCGCCTGGGACATACACAGAAATCGGCCGTAGCGGAGCATGTTTACCAAGAGGGGAAACCATCAAATTAAATTTAACGAGATCAGTGTTTTATCAAAAACGTCTCACTAGTATGGTCGCACATACAGAGAAGCCATTGAAATTTACAAACATCGTAATAATTTCAATGGAAAGGAGGAAGGTGTTAAATTAGACAAGATTTGGAATTCAATGTTGCACAAGCACGTTGACACTCGATCTTCTTCTAGTAATAAGGTTGGCATTACCAGAGATAGTTGCTCATCGGATGTCACGTGATATACTGTGGCGCCCCCTACACTGCCTATATATGCGGCGCTCCCTCGAGGCCCCATCGCAGTTGCCACTTAGCCTCCGAAGATGTCTTCCGCAGCTGAAGACGAAACGTTAGGGGAGAGTTTTATCCATCGACCACGACCTACCAGCCCGGAAAAATGAACTCACTCAGAAGCTTGCAGGACAGACTACCAAGAAAAAAGACTAGTTCCCTCTGGACACAGGAGAGGGAGGAAGAACTCAGCCAGGGAATGTGTAATATTTAAGATAACATCAAAGCCCACTCCAAACGCAATAGTTGAATGTCGTGGTCCTTAGTTGTACTATACGAAACAAGAAGTAGAAAACGATATACGAGGCGCTCCAGAAAGTAAGTTCCATTTGGTAATAAAATGAATTTGTACACAGATACAGAAGAAATTTTTATTGCGCAAAATTCTACAACTCTTAAACTACCTTTCCACATAAGTGCCGAAATTTTGTAGGCACTTGTCATAGCGTGCCACAAGTTTTTGCATGCATCCTTCACAGAAGGTTGCCGCCTGTGTATTCAACCATGTGGTAACAGCTCTTTATCATCGTTGAAGTGTTGACCACCAAGGACAGATTTTAGGTATAAGAAGAGATGAAAGTCGCTAGGAGAGAGGTCCGAGCTGTATGGAGGATTATCAAACAGGTCCCATTGAAATTTCCGTTAGAATTGTTTGGTCACATTCGGTGTGTGATGTCAGACATTATCGCGGAAAAAAAATAATCTTTTGACAGTAGTCCTCTTCTTACACCTAAAATCTGTCGTTGGTGGACAACACTTCAACGATGATGACGAGCTGAAAATTTTACCACGTGGTTGAATACACAGGCGGCAAGATTCTATGAAAAAGGCAGACAAAACCTTGTGCAATGCTATGACAGTTGCCTACAAAATTTCGGAAGCCATGTAGAAAAGTTCTTTAACAGTTGTAGATTTTTGTACAATCAATATTTTTTTTCTGTATCTGTACCCGTTCGTTTCATGTAACCAAACGGAACTTACTTTCTGGACGCGCCTCGTACTTTGATACCAAAGGAAGACTTATTCCAAAAATCGTGTAGTATCGGGAGTTGTCTGGAAAGGATGCGGGCTGTTAGCAGGGGCCACTGTGGAGATGCAGTGTCGGAGGGTGCGCCCGGCACATGACGGGCAGAAACATAATAGTCGTTAATCAGGCGCCGGCCGGACAGCTTCCAAACAGCCCGCCTGTCCGAGTGTTTATTTGGCCGCTCGCACCGCCACGCCGCGCCGCGCCGGTATATTCAGACGGGTGCATAAGAACCACAATCACACGCCATCGACCCTTAACTCCGATTTAGATTCCCCAGTTTATGCATTTTAGCGGCCTCTGCGCGGCCGTAAGTCAAACAAGTCGCCTCCACCGCCAGCTCTCCCCGCCTTTCAGAAGAGGCTCGCCACCATTGACAGACTGAAGGCTCCAGACACGCCTGTCCTGCTCAGAGGCTGCCGTGTGAACGGCGGAAACTGGATCGCCGTGCACAGAGTATTGTATCTGGAGGCATTGCGAATACGTCACGTAAGGAATGGCACACATTTGTGTAACAAAATGGGTTATACCCCCTTGACATCAAGGTGAAGGAGCAGGGAGATTGGTACTGGGTAAAAAGAGAGGATGGGGAAAATGTTTCCAAAATTCTTGGGGAACCTTTAACCATCAAGGCAGCAATCAGACAGAAAGGACTCCAACTCTGGCAACAATCTTGGGATGAGGAGGAATCTGGGAGGAGAACACACGCTCTCCTACCAGATATCCAAGAAAGACTAAAGATGAAGCATTTCAAGCCATCAAGAGGACTGCTGCACTTCCTTACGGGACATGAACTCATGCATAGGTATGCCGGTTTAGGAAACAGGCTACGCCAGCTCGTGCCTGTGCTGCTGAGGTAGGAACACCGGAATACATCATTTACGAGTGTCCTTCATTTGACGGTGTGGCTGCGGTGCGGTGTGGCTAAAAAAAATGTTCAAATGTTTGTAAATCTTATGGGACTTTACTACGGGGTCATCAGTCCCTAAACTTACAAACTACTTATGAACTACTTACGAACTAGGACGGCACAAATATCCATGCCCGAGGGGGGATTCGAACCCCCGGCCGTAGTGGCCGTGCAGACCGTGACTGGAGCGCTTCAGTCCCCTCAGCCACCGCGGCCGGGCGGTGTGGCTCTGCTCAACAACACGTATGAGCTTATCAAGAACCCGGACACGTTTCGCACACTTGAAGAAATTGCTAATAAAATCTCAAGCAAAGTGCTTCAGGACTTCGTTCGGAATAACTAACTGACTATGACATAACACCCTACTGAGACAGCCGCATCTGCCATGCCGCCCGGTCTGCACGGCCACTACCGTCGGGGGTTCGAATCCCCCCTCGGGCATGGATATTTGTACCGTCCTTAGTATTAGTTTATAAGTAGTTTGTAAGTTTAGGGGCTAATGACCCCGTAGTTAAGTCCCATAATCTATACAAACATTTCAACATTTGATTTGCCATGCCGCCGGGGGTGGACTGGTCGTCAGAAATGACAGTATCTGCCATCCCTTAGATTCGGGGGTTAGATGTGGTAAACAACGATCATGACTTAGACGTAGGTTTTCTACAATTCTTCGGTAGGTTAAGACAAAAACGGGGATAACTTTTGCGTGGGGGGGGGGGGGAGGGCTGTGGTGACTAGAAGAAAAGTGGCCGCCCAGTGTCAGGGGCACGCTCACTGGATTTCGCTCGGTGAGCTGGCCACTTCAAGTAGATTTATCTCGCTGGCACACCTGTAACACCGCAACAGTAGCATATTAGGGAAAAAATTAACGGAGGATCTAACCTGGATCCACGGTTTGACAGTCCAAACCCTGGACCGCTCGACCAGCAACAAAGCTCGGAAAGTCGCTCATGTTTACGAGTACCGAAACTACTGCATGAAAACATAAAAACTTAATACATCAGTAAAACTGTTCTTTAGCTGATCTTTCGATGTACAGTATTGTAAACGCGATCTTGTATCATCTACTTTGACCTTGATTTTTTCAAAACCTACTGACAAGGGCAGGGCACGACGTTTGGAACGCGGATTTCCGGCAAACTTCGTGCACTCGTAGTACTCCATGAGGACAACAAAATGTGTAAGCAGTAGCGCGTAAGCGTAAGCATAAGCGTTATTGAGAAAAAGAAAACATGAAAATTCGAAAAATAAGATGTATTTCTTTACAAATTCTGTTGGATATTTTTATTAATGTGCATAATTCACATCTGAGTCTTGTGTTAAATGCGAAACACTCAGTAAGCAAAATATATTTTTCTCTCGGAAAGCATGTTTTTCTCGATTTCAAAAAGGCATTTGATGCGGTCCACACTGCAGACTGCTAACGAAGATACCAGCTTGTGGAATAGGTTCACAGATTTGTGACTGGCTGGAAGACTTCCTAAGCAATAGGATGCAGTACGTTGTTCTCGACGGCGAGTGTTCATCAGAGACGAATGTATCGTCAGGCGTGCCCCAGGGGAGTGTGATAGGACCGCTATTATTCTCTATCTATTATTCTCTAAATGATCCGATGGACAGAGTAACTTGTAATTTGCGGCTCTTTGCTGATGATTCTGTGGTGTATGGGAGGGTGTTGTCTTTAAATGACTAATACCATACAGGACGACTTAGACAAAATTTGTAGTTGGTGCGAAGAATGGCAGCTAGCTCTATATGTAGAAAAATGTAAGGTGATGCGCACGAGTAGGAAAAACAATCCCATAATATTCGAATACAGCATTAGTAGTGAGCTTCTTGATGCTGTCGCGTCGTTCAAATATCTAGGCGTAACATTGCAGAGCGATATGAAATGTAACGAACATGTAAGGACAGTTGTGAGTAAGGCGGACAGCCGACTTCGATTTATTGGGAGAATTTTGGGAAAATGTATTTCATCTGTAAAGGAGACCGCGTATAAAACCCTTGTACGACCACGTCTTGAGTATTGCTACAGTGTTTGGGATCCCCAGCAGATCAGACATAGAAGCAGTTCAGAGGCGAGCAGCTAGGTTTGTTACTGCTTGCTTCGACCAATTCGCGAGTGTCACGGAAATGCTCCGGCAACTCAATTAGGGATCGCTGGATGACAGATGGCGTCCTTTTCGTGAATTTCTCCTGAGGAAATTTAGAGGGCCGGAATTTGAAGCTGAGTGTAGTAAGATCTTGCTGCCGCCTACTTACATTTCGCGTAGTGATCACAAAGACAAGAGAAATTAGGGATCGTACAGAGGAATATAGACGTTCTTTTTTCCCTCGTTATATTTGGGAGTGGAATAGGAAAGGAAATGCGTAGTAGTGGTACAGTGTACCATCCGCCACGCACCTTACGGTGGATTGTGGAGTATGTATGTAGATGTAGAAAGTCGCAAGATAATTTCGGCCGGTCGTGAAATATGTACCATATGTGCCTGTGCGTGGCCGTTTCTGTCACGAAGTGGCGGCAGCCGAGTGGTTAGCGTCCGAGCCCCGTACTCGTTGGTCGCTGGATGGAGTTCCGAGCTAAATTCTAACTGAAACATGAAAAACTGTGTTATTAGAATTTAATGAAGTTTATGCCTCAGTCATTTGAATAATACTTTCAACATCGATTATCGATTTCGCCGGTTTCTACCACCGCAGCGCTGTATGTCTTGTGCGCCGTAGGGCAGCCACGGTTACTTCTTGCGCACGCGCTGTGAGTCTTTCACGATGTATGAAGGAGCCGCCTATCGCAATGGGAACTCAGTTCCGGCGAAATTGTGAACCGGCACGCTCACCTGAGAATGGCATGCAGCATCGCCGCTAAAATAGCGTGTCTAGTTGACTTTAGTACCTGGCTGCAAACCCGAGAAGATTATAAACGTGTAATGTCTTAAAGCGTCACAGAAGGAACACGAAATTGTCACTTTAATGTTAGAGTGAGAGAAAACTGTAAGTTATACAGTCTACGAAATGTGAATATTTTTAAAGGCGGGTGTACCAACTCTTTCTGACTCTTTTCATTGTCGCATCACTGAGTAACACTCAGAATTACATCTTCCACACCACTTTGAATGTCAGCCTTTCATTTTCGTAATGGAGTCGTTGGGCTATGTGAAATTATCTTTGTAAATTGTTGTAGTTATGATTTTCAGTCCGGAGACTGGTTTGATGCAGCTCTTCACCCTACTCTATCCTGAGCAAGCCTTTTCATCTCCTCATAAGAACGGCAACCCACATCCGTATTTGAATCTGCTCACTATATGCGTCTCTTTGTCTCCCTCTGCGATTTACCCCACACACTTTACTCCAATGCAAAATTTAAGATTCCTCGATGTCTAAGGATGTGTCATACCAAGCGGTTCCTTCTTTTAGTCATGGTATGCCAAAAATTCATTTTCTCACCAATTCTGTTCAGTACTTCCACATTAGTTACGTGATCCACCCACCTAATCTTCAGCATTCTTCTGTAGCACCACATTTCAAAGGCCTCTATTCTCTTCCTGTCAGCAGTATTTTACGTCCATGTTTCACTCCCGTACAAGGCAACACTCCACACAAATGCCTTCAGAAAAGACTTCCTTACACTTAAATTAATATTCGATGTTAGTAAATTTCTCTTTTTGAAACATGCTTTTCTTCCCCTTGGTATTCTGCATTTTATATCCTCTGTACTGCGACCGTCATATGTTATTTTACTACCCAAGTAACAAAACTCATGTACCACCTTGAGTGTTTCGTTACCTAATCTAATTCCTTCGGCATCGCCTGATTTTCTAAGAGTGCATTCCGTTATCTTTGTTTCCCTCTTGTTAATGTTCATTTTATACGCTCTCTTCAACACACTGACTATTCCATTCAACTACTCTTGCAGGTCCTTTGCTGTCTCTGACAGAATGACAATGTCATCAGCAAGACGCAACGTTTTTATTTCTTCACCGTGAACTTTAATCCATTTTCCAAATTTTTACTTGCTTTCCTTCAATATTCAAATGTTTGTAAATCTATCGGACCAAACTGCGTGGTCATCAGTCCGTAGCTTACAAACTACTTAAACCTAGGTAAACTAACCTACTGACAAACACACACACCCATGCCCTCACGGCGAGCAACCGCGCGCTCCGCACCGAGACGCTTTAGACCGCTCGGCAACTCCACCGCGGCTGCTTTCCTTCACCGCCTGCTCGATGTACAAATTGAATAACATCGGAGAAAGGCTACAGCCCTGTCTTACTCCCTTCCCGACTAATGCTTCCCTTTCATGCCCTTCGAGTCTAATAACTGCGGTCAGGGTATTGTACAAGGTGTAAATAACTCTTCTTTAGCCGGCCGCGGTGGCCGAGGGGACTGAGGCGCTCCAGTCACGGTCTGCACGGCCACTACGGTCGGGGGTTCGATCCCCCCTCGAGCATGGATATTTGTGCCGTCCTTAGTGTTAGCTAGTTCATAAGTAGTTTGTAAGTTTAGGGACTGATGACCCCGTATTAAGTCCCATAGACTCTACAAACATTTGAACATTTGAACTCTCCTTTCCCTGTATTTTACCCCTGCTGAAGTCAGCTTAAGTCAGATTTGTAAATAACAAGCGGGGAAACAACGTGCAGCACCATACACAAGTCAGCAGTACATTCACAAGGGCTACGGCGCACAATTCTGTTTCGTGGGTAAGTTTGGCAGAGAGCGTAGATATTCCATAGCCAGACGAACTCAGCCGATTTCCTCTGATCAGAGGGGGGCCATGTAAATGTGCGTGACCAGAAATGGTGGGAGAAGTACCCTCCGCCACAAACCGGCAGATGACTCGCTGAACAGTGCGTTAAGACGTTTTTAACAGGGAGTGGAGCACGTCGATATGGCTGTCGGCGTGGCATGTGGACGAGACAGGGTCGCCGCGCCTGCAGCTCTGCTCGTGATGTACGCGGCGCCAGGCGGCGTGAACCGAGCCGAACTGAGCTGCTGGCATGCGAGGCAGTGGCAGAGGCGGTCATTAAGAGTCGCGCTAATCCCTGGCCCGCCAGCACAAGAAGCGCCGGCAGCTGCGCCAGCGACTGGCGACTGGCGCCAGTATTTACGGCTGTTTGCGGCGATCGCTCTGAAATACGGGGAGCCCGCCGTAATCTCACAGGCTGCCGTCACCCGACCCTCGCGACCACCCTCCGCGACGCCAATAGACATATGTGCTCCACGTCACATGCCAAGGGTGTTCTGTTTCCACTTCAGATTCCATATTACTACTTCGATGAAAAGGGAAACATGAGGCATACCTTTAACACTCGCACAACTGCAAATGACTTTACAGATATAGGAGAAACAATGAATTAAAATTTGTGAAGCGGTCTGGAATCGAACCCGGACCTCCATGCTTACTAGGCAGACGTTTTACCGTTATTTATTTATTTATTTAGTTCATCTGATAGATCTATGATTCGCGGTCATTCGTTTAATTCGTTCGTGGTTTTTCGTTGGATGGTTGGCTCAGCTTTTTTATTACAGAGGGCGTTCAGCCCCCTGACCGGGCGCGCTGAGCCCCCGGCAGCCGTTAAACCACCGCACCACTAACGATTAAGGCGCCTCGGAATAGTCTAAGTACGTTTTCCCTCCACGTCACAAACTTTAATTCAGCTTCT
Organism: Locusta migratoria; assembly: GCA_026315105.1. NCBI lineage: Eukaryota > Metazoa > Arthropoda > Insecta > Orthoptera > Acrididae > Locusta > Locusta migratoria. The sequence continues at coordinate 275,924,003 of CM048747.1, forward strand.
GTGTTCCATAGATAATTGCCACTATTGCCAAGGCTCTTCCTGCAGCGGAATAGCACCCCGGTAATGGACATGGTGGAAAATTCCTGCTAAGATGATATAAATATCAATTTAAATATAAATTCAGTAACCCTGGGACGGTTTTTCGTTTCGAATACGTCCAAAGACATTACAGATACACTGATATTTGTATCATCTTAGCAGGAATGTTCCACCATGTCCATTTACCAAGGTGCTATTCCGCTGCATGGAGAGCCTTGGTAGTAGTGGCAATTATCTATGGAACAAAGAGGCTGAATTAAAGTTTGTGACGTGGAGGGAAGTCGTACTTAGACTATTCCGACGCGCCTTAATCATTAGTGGTGTGGTGCTCTAACGCTGAGACATCTGCCTAGTAAGCATGGTGATCCGGGTTCGATTCCCGGTCGAATCACAAATTTTAATTCATTGCTTCTCTTTTATCTGTAATGTCTTTGATCATATTCGAGACGAAAAACCATGTCAAGGGTACTGAATTTATATTTAAATTGATATTTACAGCAAATGACTGTTATATTGTTTGCAATGGGCTCTTGACATTTTAACATTTCTTTTACGGTAGATTGTAACACTTAATGATGAAAAGTATCGTGACCAGTTTCTATGTCCACATGTGTTTACCAACCAACAACTAAGAACTGTATTTCCTGTTAACAATGTCGTTACTAAGGCGTATTTCTGGAACAAGATTTTGAAATGTATTACTTAAAGAAAGAAATACTTAGAAACGTGATTTTTGTAAATGTAATGTGCAAACGTATGCTCCTTTCTTAAAGTCTTTCAAACTACCAAATTGAAAAGATTAAAAAAAAGATCTGCTTGTTTTCGCCGTACACATTTTTGCTGCCAATGGCATAGAATTATTAGCAACGTAAACTCGCAGAAAAGCTCGCCGAAACATATAAGATTACTAAGTGAAGCATAAAATGCCGTGAGAGTCGAGAAAAATTAGACGGTCAGGGTGTTAAAAGAACATTCCGTCTACACTGCTGACCATCCAAAATGCAACACCGAACAAGGACTGCTGATAGCGCAGCCAATTTATTTCAGGGATAACAGGTTGTGCAAACACCGTGGAATACTTAATATATAAGGAGGTAGGTGGCGGATCCATATCGGACTGCAGTGGGGGTGTTTATTTTATGAAAAAATTTTCCCGTGGTCTAAAGAATTTCTATACATATGCTTAATTAAACTGATAATCATAATTTTGGTTTCCGGTAGCCAGGTTTAGTGCATTTAGGGTTACCGTAATGAAAAAATTGGTAAAGTACTTTCTTTAGTAATAAATATTCTTCAAAATTTCAATTATAGTGTGACGAATACAACAAATATACAGAAGGTCTCTTACTTAAAGTCTAAAAGAAAACCTGTCGGTATATTTTCTTACTAGTTAGTGCGGCGCTTCCGTTGTCTACTTCTGGCGAATCTTACAGTTACGTGATCCGCCTTTAATATCTCTGTGAATGTACAGCAAAAGCTAAGCCTGTCGGTCGATCTTCGCCTGCGTTTGATCTTATGTAAATCTTCAGTGTACGCAGAGAGGAAAATGACCTACCAGCTGAAGATTTTCTGATTGGTAGCGTTACTAACGAATGGAGGAGATCTTGAATACGCAGTCACTCATCCTCTTCAATTCAAGGTTATGTTCAGACTGACTCAAGTGGTCAAGTTCTCAACTGTGAAGTGCCTTTTCAGTACTGGTCTCTATGTTTCTGGGAGGAGGTGATATCCTTTACCCCTCTCCACCCCCTCCTCCCTGTGGAACCGCCTATGAGGACGGTACAATTGGTGTAATACTGAAGTTTGCAAGGTGGTGCAATAAAGGCACGTACAATTATCGTGACGTGGAAGTAAGCTGGGGGCTACCATATGAGGAATCAGAGACAGGCCGTCAGTTGACCGACAGGGGTAGATGCCAGGCTTCTGGAAGGCTGGCGAAATAAGGGCACGAGAAGAAGCCGGCCGTCTTATTAGCCGAAGGGTTGGAAACGGAATCACAAAGCACTACATTTCGGGTGTCGGAGGCCATCGAAGGTGGTCATGTTAAACTGCCGGGTTTGACGGAAGCCGTAGGGGTTGGTCATATTAGAGGTGGCTCAGAAGATGTTATCGAAATCAAGTATACAAACTATTAAGAGCTAAGTGTTTATTTATGACAGTCTAAAATTGTAAGAGTGGAAGTAAAAATAAGTATAGTTAAAAGGCGTCAGTCTAAGAGAAATAGACGAGGAGTATCCATTTATCACAATTAAAAAAATGTTCAAATGTTTGTATAGCTTATGGGACTTAACTACGGGTTCATCAGTCCCTAAACTTACAAACTACTTATGAACTAACTAAGACTAAGGGCGGCACTAATATCCATGCAAGAGGGGGGATTCCAACCCCCTTCCTTAGTAGCAGTGCAGACCGTGACTGGAGCGCCTCAGTCCCCTCGGCCACCGCGGCCGGCTATCACAATTAAAGCGTCATACACAGATTCTGACCGTGCCACCGATCAGAGCATCCAGTATAGTTGCTAGGAAGCACTTCTGAAGACGAAAGATAAGTGACTTTCAGAAATTACTGCCACATGTCACGGAAATTGCTGCCACATGTCACGGATCTGCAAATTAAAAAAAAAAAAAAAAAACACCAAACTGCGTTGTCATCAGTCCGTAGCTTACAAACTACTTAAACCTAGGTAAACTAACCTAAGGACAACACACACACACACACACACACACACACACACACACACACACACACACACACGCGCACACGCCCAAGGAAGGACTCGAACCTCTGACGGCGAGCTACCGTGCGCTCCGCAGCGAGACGATTTAGACCGTTCAGCTACTCTACCGCGGCTATCTCCACATTTCGAACCTCAGTCTCACGTTTACATATGCTCTGTCACAAAAAGAGACTGGAGCACGTCTTGCGAAGGAAATGAGACTGTTGTAATTACATAATTTACAATACGGCTCCACGAATTGAACGGAAGTGATATCTGGCGTTCCCCAGGAAGGCGTTATAGGTCCCCTACACTTCTCTGTGTTTATAAACGATTTAGGAGACAATCTGAACAGCTCCCTTAGACTTTTCGCGGATGATGCTGTCGTTTATCGGTTAGTGAAGTCAACAGAGGATCAACAGCAACTGCAAAGTGATTTAGACAAAATTTCTACATGGTCTGAAAATTGGCAATTGACACTAAATAAAGAAAAGTATGAAGTAATACACATGACCACTAAAAGAAATCCGCTGAACTTCAGTTACGCGATAAATCAGTCAAACCTTAAGGTTGTAAATTCTAACAAATACTTAGGAGTTATGATTACGAACAACTTTGACTGGAGAGAACACATAGAGAATATTGTGAGGAAGGCGATCCAAAGATTACGTTTCATTGGCGGAACGCTTCGAAGATGCACCACCTCCACCAAAGAGACTGCCTTCATCACACTTGTGCCTCCTCTCCTGGAGTACTGTTGCCCCTTGTGGGACCTTCACCAGGTGGGACTGACGGAATATAGTGAGAAGGTTTAGAGAAGAGCAGCTCGTTTTGTTTTATCACGTTACAGGGGGGAAAGCGTCACGGAAATGTTGCACGATTTGAGGTGGAAATCATTAAAAGAAAAACGTTCTTCGTTGCGGCGAGATCTATTTGCGAAATTTCAATCACCGACTCTTACTTCTGAATTTGAAATTATTTTGCTAGCACCCACCTACATAAGGAGACATGACCATCCTAATGAAATAAGAGAAATAAGATCGAAAACGGAACGATTTCGGTGTTCTTTCTTCCCGCGCGCTATTAGAGAATGGAGCGGTAGAAAAAGGTTATGAAAGTGGTTAATGAACCCTCTGCCAGGCACTTAAATGTGATTTGCAGAGTATGTATATAGATGTAGATGTGAACTAGGGGAGGTGACAAAATCAGTACTGAGTGTTGCCGCTGTAGCTGGCTCACACCGCTGCTGCTAACCTCGCTGTTGAATCGAAGAGACTCTACATGCGTTGCTGAGGTAGAGCAGTTCACCCTGCTTAAAACAATGCCGAAGCTGATCTGGTGTAACAGCCGGAGTTGGATTCAGGTGCACTTGTTCCGCAGTCGTCGAGCAAACGTGTTCGGTTGGCGAGAGATGGGGAGAACAGGCAGGCCAAGACAGCAGAGCCATACGATGGGTGACGAAGAAGGTACAAATACTGCGTGCCACGTATTGTCGCCCATCATCATGTGGAAATATGGCCGTCGACTAGCTCCGAAGGTATGGGAGGACAACGGGCTCCAACACTTCAGAGATGTGACTCTGTTCTGCTTAGTGTACCTCCAATGTCTACTAGGATGGTGCGATATTGGAATCTAAGCCTAAACCATTATTCCCAGTGCGGGATTAGCGACGCGATGCATTAAGTAGCACCACAGTTTAACATATGCAGTCACGACACTCCCACTTCGACAGCAGCGTTCCAAGCGGCCGCAAGCTGCATGTCTGAATACGATATAGGAATGCTATCGTTTACACATATTTTAACGTTCTTTTTACATTGCCGAACGTATGTACGGCCATAAAAATAGGTAATAACTCAATAAGAGCTCCACATTTGTCTTTTTTAGGTTTCCTAAAATCGCTGACAAGGTACGAAACGGTTCATTATAGTACAGTTTATTACAATTATGCTGTAACCTACAGGTTTATACTGAAGAATTTAATTTTCTATTAAATATAATAAATCGCTAGTAAACACAAGAAGACCTGCCCCTTGGCAGAAAGACGTCACTTTTATGCTCAGGAACATTAAGGTTTCTTCACTACAGTTCCATTAAAATCGGTGAGGATAGAACGTAGTAAACGTATACAGACTCCAATAACTACAGTATTTAACGTACCAAATCAGCGACTACAGCTGATGCCGGAGAACAAAATGTCACAGACGTGGCAATAAAACGACAAAAGCAATCAAACTGTTTCCCAATCAAGAAGAAATCAAACTTATTGGCAGATTAAAATTGTGTGCCGGAACCGGGACTTGAACCTGGGACCTTTGCCTTTCGAAGGCAAACGCTCTACCACTGAGCTATCCCCACACGACTCACGGTCCGCTTGCCCGCGAAAGGCAAAGGTCCCAGTTTCGAGTCCCGGTTCCGGCACACAAATTTATCTGCCTGCAACTTTCATCTGAGCGCACACTCCGCTGCAGAGTGAAAGTTTCGTTCAAGAAGAAATAAATCCATAATTGTTGCTGCAGCTGAACTTCAAAAGGCAAGAATCTTCAAAACATTGGCTTTTAAAGCTAACGTAATACACTCAAAAGCATATGTGCGTCTAAGAAAGACGAATGAAGTGTACAAAATTGCGAATCATTAGAGACCATACCTAATTGATATGCGTAAAAAAAGCTTCCGGTCATAGCAAGAACAGACTATAATATAAATTTATGTTTATATTCTACATAATTTCACCGGAATAAGCTGCAAATATACATATATTGGTAAGTGCTTGTTAATGACTAAGTTGTTGTTTGTACCATTGAATCAGTGAAATTCGCATGTTTTACATTCATTTCCCAACTATGTATATCACTTGATATTTTAGGAATGCTTGTGACGCAAAAATTATAGTAACTATCTCGTTAATTAAGTACAAGAATAATTATAAAAACTATTACTCCTCAGGCGGCTTGCTCACCGCTAGGAACGCTAGTGTTGTTGCATTTGTCAGCTGGTAACAACTTTCACAGCAGTGAGTGTCGCGACCGTATGTCTTAGACCGTGGGAACAGTTCAGCAGTCTATCTCCTACTCTAATCCGACGATCGTGGTGGTGCAGGCATAATTCTAATTCTTCGATAAAAACAATGTCACTTCATTATGTTTTGCACACAACCGCCTGTGGCGCTGTCTCAGTGGTAAACTCGGCAATTAACGCCTTGCGGACTATCCACTCAGCTGCAGTTGACATCTAACGGTACGCAGCATACCGTATTTGTTGTGATACGGTTCGTGGTGTAGTAGCGTTGTGGTAGCATCGTTCCCTCTTGTGTGCAACGATTACAGATCCACGTAATATTTGGTTGGTTAGTTCCCATACGATCATATATTTTTCTAAAGGATAATGCACAATCCGCATGGCCAACACTCCGAAATATGTTCGAAAGATGCACGCCGTCTTCCGTGAGGCGTGCTTAAGCTGCTTACGTAAAACAGCCGCTGGAAAGGACAATTCCAGAACTTCCACACGGACGTCCGTTCGCTCTTCATTTAGCGCTTGCAGGTGTCGCTACGCCAACACCTCGTTATGTGCGCCTGCTCTGAAATGCTAGTACTGTTCCTCTCTCGTTGCCGTAGGTTAGATTAGACGTACTTTTCATTCCAGTATATCCAAATTGAGGAGATCCTCTTGGGTTTAGAACATGTCAGAGCACAAGATACACAATAAATACTTACAAAATAAGAGCAGATGTGTTAATATACCTTCCACAGATCCTAAATGTAATTGCCCTTTTGGATTTGGTAACGTTCAGAAGAAACAATACCTCAAGAATATTTACATTTTAAAGGACACAAAACGTATTACTACGTATCAAATATGAATATACTAGGTGAATATGATCCCATGAAGACCTGATCTATTGCTCTGAAAATGGTATATTTTAATGACAAATTTCATCAGATTAGGTATTAAATAGCCCTCTTCAGAATGTTATTCAGTTGACACCACAAATGATTCGTACCGCACGTTTTTGGGATTTGAAAAATTTAGCTACGCGTGATGATTTACGCCAGAAAATAATCCGATATCACATTATAAAGTGAAAGTACGCATAATACGCTAGCTTTTTATTTTCCCCTCTCCTATGTCCGACAACATTCGCATTGCAATCAGGGACTTATTTAGGCTTCACCAGTTCTGTGGTATGCTCCTCCCAGTTGAAACACATGCTGCTAATTGCACCCATTTCGAATGCGTTATATTTAGGTTCACAAACAGTGTTGATAGCAGCACCTGTCCATGCAGTCTCCGAGGCTCAAGTTCCGAGTACCCAAGCTCGCTGAACGAGATGTAGGGACAGATTATTTTGCGAGAAGCAGCAGCAGTAGCAGCAATAATGCGTTTGTGTACAATCGTCTGTAACCTCTGGTCGTCTTCGGTAAGTTGTTTTGATCTTGGTAATTTAAAGAACAATTCATAGTGTAGGTTGTTGACGATAATGTAAGGTGGTAACAAACACGTTCAAAACCAAAAATGTGAGATGGGATAAGATGACGAATCGCAAATTTGGGCTAGCCACTTTTACTAATAGCTTTATTTATGAAACGCATTTGAAACTGTATTTGTGTTGTATGTCACCCATTACCTTTTAATGGAATAATAAGATAAGCTTCCTAGGCCTATATATTTCCAATTAATAAAAGTCAGAGGCTGCACTAGCAGCTCGATTTGTTTTTCTGTGGTCAGCTGGAGACCGGCTACATTCAACGCTGCGAATATTATTTAGGGCCTATGCCGGGAATCGTGATTACAATCCGACACACTGTCGGAATATTTGAGATATTGAACGTGAGAGACAGTGCTATACAGAATGTTGTAAAAAAAGTTCAGTCCTGTTGGTATTGGTATTGATAATACATGAAGATTTTCAAGCCTCATAAAACACCGATGTTGAAAACAATCAACAGGACCCTTTAGCCATTCGTCAGCATCTCATTTCATCGGTGCCACCTTTTTCTAAGACCCCACGAGGCAGGAAACCAACTTCTGCAGCATAATATTTCTTTAACTTTTGCTACACAGCCATCAAATTCCTCAACACTTTCTCCTCAGCTTACCACTTACTCAACTCTTGCTCTATGCCCAATATCCAGAAATATACAAAAGAAGAACAAAAAGAAAAAGAACTCTGCACTACTAGTGCCTCAAAGATGGAAGAAAAAGAATTGATGAAACTGAAAAGAATCGAAAGATTGAAAACAATAGTTGAAAAATTAGCATGAAAGAAATTGAAGTGTTCTAAGTACCGAAGACAACTAAAAAGAATAAAGACATTCCTTACACGGAGGACAAAAACTCTGATACCTATACGTACTCGTACATAACCAGATAAAAGAATTAGTGCACATGGAAATACGACGTCGATTTTGATTCGTAGACAGCATACGCCGCCTGGGGATTGGAGATGTGTTGATGATAGTTTCAACATAACTTTGCATATTTGTGGCTGTTTGGGTGTTGGAAACGTACTGGGATTACTGCATTTGTGAATATTGTCTTTTACAATAGCCAAATACGTGGATGGTTGTGCTAATGTCTATATTAAGATCCAAGAAATTTATAGATGAGCCCCCCCAGTACCATTTTGAATTTAATTATCTTTTTTTGTGAGCTTAAATTCTTTAGTAATTTATCTAATTGTCCTGTGGTATCAGTCCATAAACAAATCATTCACATATATGAACCAATACTTAATTTTGCAGTTTAGTGGACTTTCTGTTTAAAATTGTCCATGAAAAATTCAACTAGTATAGGGCTGAGGCTGGCGAGCTCAGCTATAAATTTCTTGGACCTTGTTGTTGTAGTGGTCTTCATTCCGCAGACTGCTTTGAGGCAGCTCTCCACGCTAACCTGTCCTGTGCAAGTCTCTTCATCTGAGAATACGTTCGACAACCTACATCCTTCTGAATCTGCTTACTATATTTGTCCCTCGGTCTCCCTCTACGATTTTTACCCCACACACTTCCTTCTAATGCTAAGTTGACAATTCCTTGATGTCTCAGAATGTGTCCAACCAATCTATCCCTTCTCTTAGGATATGCCAGATACTCCTCTTCTCCCCGATTCGGTTAAGCACCTCCTCATTAGTTACGTGATCTGCCCATCTAATTTTCATCATTCGCCTGTAGCACCACATTTGAAGAGCTTCTATCATCTTTTAATCTAAACTCCGTATCGTCCAAGTTTCACTGCCATACAATGCTACACTTCAGACAAATGCTTTCAGAAAGGACTTCCTAACATTTAAATTAATATTAGATGTTAACAAGTTTCGCTTCTTTAGATACACTTTTCTCCCTATAGACATTCTGCATTTTATATTTTCTTTACTTCGGCCATCAGAAATTATCTTGCTACCGAAATAACAAAATTCATCTACTACTTTTATTGTCTCATTACCTAATCTAATTCCTTCAACATCGCCTGATTTTCTGACATTCCATTCCATTACCTTCGTTTTACTCTTGTTAATGCTCATCTTATATCTTTCTTTCAAGACACTGTCCATTCCATTCAATTGTTCTTACAGATCCTTTGCAGTCTCTGACAAAATTACTATATCATCGGCAAACCTAAAACTTTTTATTTCTTCTCCCTGAACTTTAATTTTCTCTCCAAATTTCTCCTTCCATACCTTCACTGCTTGCTCAATGTACAGATTGAACAACATTGGGGAAAGGCTACAACCCTGTCTTACTCCCTCTCCAACCTCTGCGTCCCTTTCTTGTCCTTCGACTCTTAACAACCGCTGTCTGTTTTTTGTATAGGTTGAATAAACTCTTCGCTCCCTATATTTTACCCCTGCTACCTTCAGAATTTGGAAGAGTGTATTCCAGTCGACATTGTCAAAAGCTTTCTCCAAATCTACAAACGCAGGTTTGCCCTTCCTTATCTTCTAAGATAAGTCGTAATATGAGTATTGCCTCCCGCGTTCCATCATTTCTCCCAAATCCAAACTGATCTTCTCCGAGGTCGGATTCCACAAGATATTCCATTCGTCTATAAATAATTCGTGTTAGTATTTTGCAACCATGACTTATTAAATTGATGGTTCTGTAATTTTCACACTTGTCTGCACTTGCTTTCTTTGGAATTGGAATTACAATGTTCTTCTTGAAGTAAAGTATGATTTATTTATGCAATGTAATTTGTCGCATCAAATAAGGAAGAGTAATGTTCAAATGTTTGTAGAACTTATGGAACTTAACTACGGGGTCATCAGTCCCTAAGCTTACAAAATACTTATGAACTAGCTAAGACTAAGGACGGCACAAATATCCATGCCCGAGGGGGGATTCGAACCCCCGACCGTAGTGGCCGTGCAGACCGTGACTGGAGCGCCTCAGTCCCCTCGGCCACCGCGGCCGGCAAGATAGAGTAGCTACTCTCGCTGATTCAAACCCCAGTATCCATCCCATACGCCTATTTCCCGTTAGTTTTGGTAGATGACTACCAGGGTATCGTTAAAAAGGAGTGCAGCCCATGTGGCTAGCTTTTTCTAAAAGTTTCTTTTTAAATTTTGTGACGTACGCTTTACAGCTGAGTTGTAAATTTTATTATGTGTCCTGTTTTATATTTCTTATGAAGGCAATCATAGTCATTGCCGAAACGAAGTCAAATAATTTTTAATTTGCGACCGAGGGCTACTTGTTTTTATCCTTTGTAGTGAATTTTATGCTTGAACGAAATGGCACAGAAAGGAGGACTATCTTGTCTTCATATCTCAGATTATTGTGCAGTTAATTTCCAACATACCATAGAGCTAGCTTTCAGTAACGAGGTCATGACGCTTCAACACGGAAATTAGTAAGAATGACGGTTGACATTTCAGATTCAACAAAATGGTAGCTCTAAACGTGGATTTTATGAACCTAAACACAAATAAAGACACGTAGACATTACCTAGCGTCGTAGATTACGATGAACGCGCTATCTATTTTGTTTTACATATTTTGACTACAGAGTCGTGAAGCTGTAAACCTTGTCGAATGATAAATGTGAAGGAAGTCAAAACATGTTTCAGGGAGGCCGAGACGCCGATAAACTAGGCCCTGCGGCAGGCTGTCGCCTCTTTAAACAACAAACAAAAACAAAACAAACGCTGACAGTGCGCCGACACTTCAGCCACCAAGAGAATATTCGAATTAACTCTTCAATGGGTGCACGGAAAAAAAAAGAAAAAAAATCTATGGCTGTTGTAAAAGGTGCAGTAGCGGCAGTGGCGTGATTAAGCGAACTATTTACGCACTGCAAGTAATTAAGAATTTTTTTCCCTGCAGAATGTCCTATTTTGTGGTTTAATGATCAGTGTTTAAGTGATACGTGGCTTTATGCAAGATGAGGACAGTTTTTATTCAAGGTGGGCATCGAACGGTCGTATGCAGTCAAAACCATAAACAGTTTACAGAGGTTGACGAAATACGGAAGCGTGAAGTTTTTTGTCCAATAGTAGGGTAAAGTGAGTAACTAATAGATTAGATTAGATTAATACTTGTTCCATAGATCATGAATACGAGTTTTCATAATGATGTGGAACGTGTCAGTTAAATGAAATATGTCTATACATAATATTACATGACACTCAATATTTGAATATTTTATTTTATTGTTCTTTTTTTTTTTTCCTAAAGTACTAACTTTTATCTAGAAATTCGTCTAATGTGTAGAAGGAATTGCCATTCAGAAATTCTCTTAATTTATTTTTAAATGCTAGTTGGCTATCTGTCAGAATTTTGATACTACTTGGTAAGTGACCAAAGCCTTTGTGACAGAATAATTAACCCCTTTTGTGACAGAGCTAAATGTAATCTTGTTTACATTTACACTCTGAGGTTGCGCGTAATTAAGCACAAAATTAGAAGACAAATCAGTGTAGTTTTCACCCGGTGACATAGGTTGTCTTAACGTTGTACTTTAATCTTAAAAGCATTACGCGAAAAACAAAATCATAATAATAAAACAAAATAAAAAATAAAAACCGTTACAACGATGAACGTCTATCGTTCCTATTTCACAAATGTTCTAAAATAAATAAGTCTGTACTACAATAACAACAAAAGTAATAATGTCTTCTGTAATCCAATCCAAATTATTCGTTTCCCGATGTAGGCAGATGCTAACATTATATATTAGCGTTCGGAAGAGAATTAATTTGGTGAAACAAACTTCGCCAATAAATATCTCCGCATCGAATAATCCCTTTCATTTAATGCCGCGGTGGAGTGGCCGAGCGCATTGAGCAGCTATGCTGCGATGCGCGAGACCGTTCCCCGTCGAAGGTTCGAATCCCCCCCTCGGGCATGGATGTTTGTGTCGTCTTTAGTATAAGGTAATTCATAATTAGTTTGTAAGTTTAGGGACTGATGACCCCGCAGTTAAGTCCCTTAAGCTTAACCTTTTTTTTTCATTTTTCATTTAATGGTTTCCAACCGAAACGAGCTGCCTTCTCCGAACTTTCTCCAAATATCTCCAGTCAGTCGCACTTGGAGCGGATACCACAATACACAGCAATACTCTTAAATAGGACACACAATTGTAGTGTAGGCAGTTTCTTCAATACAATTTGTGTATGTGCTAAGGTCTACACCAATGAAAAGTAGCCTTTGGTTCGCTTACACTACAATATTTTCAATGAATTCTTTCCTATTTAAGTTATTCTTAATTTTAAGTCCTAGGTATTAAGGAATTTAACATTTGTAGATTTGATCAGGGAGGGAAAAACTGACACTCAAAGATCAACAGCCAACACGGCAAACAGCCATTGTTTCGATTTATTAGAATAATTCTAAACATTTCTACATCCAAATGACCATATTTCTAAGTAGAGTTTCTTAGGGTCCCAATCGTAACAGATAAACATCCACAACTAGACACAAGCTTTTGTTTTGAAATTATGAATATGTATGTTCTTGATTCTGTAACGTAGGCAATGACAAATCCAACATCCAGAACCCGCCAGTGCAATACTTCAACGCTGTTTCTTCAAGAGTCCCAAAGAAAAAGGTCAATATCCGTCACAACAAACACAGCCTCAATGTAACAGAGTAACACCCACAACTGAGAAAACGATATTTTTGCAAGAAACGATTATTGGGAGGTTGTTGAAACTTTTTGTGAATGTCTGTATAAGATTACTGAACTCGATGCTTCTCGACCGAACAGCTTACACAGCAGTCATCACAGGTATGTTTCCGAAATGTTTCCACCCTCATCGTAAACACCATTAACAGGCGAGATGCATGCAACACCATCCTAACGCATAACCATACTAATAAGTATCAATATCTATTTATACAAATGTGGAACACCTCTGTGTTACAGCGAATCATATGACTAACCAGTTCGAACCCCGTATTTTGCAGTGTAGGGCTCTGACTTGACCATCTCCAGAGTAGAAGCTCCCATAGCTCGGTACCTTCTTTTCGATGTGGGAAGCGAGATATAAGCATACTGTCATTCTTCCTTCTATGGGATGAGCCTTTACTCTTCTGTGATGTATATAGATAATTTTAGCATCATGCCTTTCGACACCATAACACCAACACTAAAATGTTGTGTTGGACAATGTTCTTCAAATGTTCGTTAAGCTTATGGGACTTAACTGCGAGGTCATCAGTCCCTAAACTTACAAACTACTAATGAACTGACTTACATTATAGGCAGCACAACATCCATGCCCGAGGGAGGATTCGAGCCTCCGACGCGGGAGGCCGCTCAACCGCAACGTGGCGCTCCAGACCGCTCGGCTACTCCCGCGCGGCGACAATGTTCTTGGTGCATGGCGTGTTCCCACCTGTCCCCTACTAGGCTACTTTCAGAATCACTACGGAAGTTGAATCTGTTCTCATTTGGGGAGATTATCCAACCCTCTTTTCACCACAGATGATTCGCTAATATTTCGCGATATTAAAACTGAAGCACGGAAGAAACGAATTAAAGCTGAGGATGTACTCAAACACATTTATTTGCAGTGGAGCGAAAGCCATTTTGAGGAACAGTATAAAGTTTTTTGAAATTAAGTTGGGCAAGACGGACTATTTTCTTTCATCTCCTGTGGTAGCAGAAGAGAGTTTCCAAGTCGCAAATTATAGCAGTACAAGGTTTTACCAATAACACCAGAACAAAAAAAGTCCATTTAAAATGCAAACAAACACTCTATAAATCGTCTGCTTCTGGTGTGTAAAACATGCTCATATATTTAAAGAGATATAGAAAGAATTTCAGTAACGCTAATAAACTGTATTGACAGGTAATAGAACAGATTATTATGTGACCTATTCTGAACCCATATTAAAATATACGGTATAATTTGCAATGCAGAAAAAAAAACCGGGGAAAACGAACGGCCTTGCTTAAGAAGTCGTAGGTCTTCTACATTGAGTAAGCCTAAGAAGGAAACGTATTAAAATGGTAGCAGGTTTCAATGGAAACGTGTTACAGGTGTGTAAAAATAGCGCACAACAGTTATTAAACGTATAAAAAGAAGAAGAACGCGTGTGAAAATTGTATAGTAAGAGAAGAGAAAATATTCAATGGACTTCTAAGATAATATAAAAATACTACAACCAAGAGCATAACATATACAAAGCTCCATGTGCAAAAGAGCATGAAAGAACTACCATGCGTGCCTTAAAAAAATGAAGTAGCTATAAAAACTCATCACGAACAAAAAAGTAAATAACAGAAGGCCTGTAAAGAAACTTAACGGCCAACCGGAGAAAGTATTGCTCGAAAGTGTATTGTTTTGTTTTAAAAGATGACGTTGTTAACGTTAAGTAATGAGAAGGCGTTGCCTACTAACCTGCGGGTTCAGGCCACGTCGATGATGATTATGATGATAATGATGATGATGACGAGGATATTCCGTTCTGTAACACACAACAAATACCTCTAGTTAAAACAAATATGAAAACAATAACAAGAATTAATTTGTCAGTGTGTACACTTCATAAACTAATCTCAGACAGACTGAATTCTTGAGACAGTAGGAGTACAATTAATACACTTATGTTTATAGTTGTCTATTATGTAGGGTACTATTATTGGTAGAACTAGATTTTCTGTTTACGGTCGATGTTGAATACGTCAATTTATAAAACCGTTATCTGCCGTACTAGTGGTAGGATAAAATATTGCCCTTTCTGCAAATTGCCCTAAATCGACAACCACAATAGTAGTTATTTATGCAGATACGTTCTGTAGTTTCGCGTATACTACACCAGTATCGATAGGGTTGCGGGAACACCGACAGTTGACAGTACAAGTTCATACACTACTCAAAACAATAAGGGCATCAGATGATATATCATGCAAAAAATGCATATAATAATGTATTTTATTCAGATATTGGTTACAATTGTAAATTGCGTGTTATACAGTAAGATAATTTGCTGTCTCGACTCTTTACTTGAGGTTTACATGGCTTTTACTTAGAGCAAGGTACCATAATACTGAAAAACTCATTCTCGTTGCCCTCTAACATGGTGTGTCATCAACTGGGTCGGGACGGCCAGTACAGTGGCATGGACAATATGTGATTCAGCTCTCGAGGGATAATTGACCATTCTTCCATGAGTGCAATATCCAGCTCTGCAACCGTTGTGGGAGGTGCTGGTCTGTTACAGTGCGTCTGCCAAGTGCACCTCAGACATGCTCAATCGGGTTTAAGTCCGGTGAATCATCTAACCACTCCATTAATTCAATTCTCTCAGCTTCAAGCATGTTGTCCACCAGTGCAGCTCTTTGGGTACGAACGTTATCCTTCACCCGAAGAAATCCATCTCCTATGGGAAGAGTGTAGGGCACAACAAAATGTAATATATAGTTAACATTCAAACTAGTACTTTACGAAGTCTCTGAATGGATCTCTTTGTACCATGAATGGGGATCAACGACCGTTAACAAATGATGATAAATCCAACAGTTTCAGCCGTTAACTTTTAATATTATTTATTCCCGAATCTAGTTTGGAAGATATAATTTCGTATTTTCAAACCCCTCAGCAGACGTTACAAATGTTAAATAAACGTGACCTTTGGATCTAAACAGGGCATCAGTCAGCATTAGTGTACGTAAATCTGTCTTAAGAACGACGATCTCTTTGTCATGTATTACGACGTTCTTCCACATCTGGAAGAGATTCATATATGAAAAAGGCACACGATGTTAACAGTTCAATCACCTGGTTGTCAACTGGTAATTGAAGTAGTAATGTTGTATGCCTGTTGCACTCTTTCTGACGTGGAAGAAGTTTTGTACAATCTTGGCCATTAAAATTGCTACACCACGAAGATGACGTGCTACAGACGCAAAATTTAACCGACAGGAAGAAGATTTTGTGATATGCAAATGATTAGCTGTTCAGAGCAGTCACACAAAGTTGGCGCCGGTGGTGACACCTACAACATGTTGACATGAGGATAGTTTCCAACCGATTTCTCATACACAAACAGCAGTTGACCGGCGTTGCCTGGTGAAACGTTGCTGTGAAGTCTCGTGTAAGGAGGAGAAATGCATACCATCAAGTTTCCGACTTTGACAAAGGTCTGATTGCGGTTTATCGTATCGCGCCATTGCTGCTCGCGTTGGTCGCGATCCAATGACTGTTATCAGAATATGGAATCGGTGGGTTCAGGAGGGCAATACGGAACGCCGTGCTGGTTCCCAACGGCCTCATATCACTATCGTGTTGAAGCAGCATGTGCATCTGTACCTGTACACTCCATCCAAGCTCTGTTTGACTCAATTTCCAGGAGTATCAAGGCCGTTATTAGGGCCAGAGGTGGTTGTTCTGGGAACTGATTTCTCAGGATCTATACACCCAAACTGCGTGAAAATGTTATCACATGTCAGTTCTAGTATAATATATTTGTCCAGTGAATGCCCGTTTATCATCTGCATTTCTTTTTAGTGTAGCCATTTTAATGGCCAGTATTGTAATAGATGAGAAGGATGTCGTTTTTAAAACAAATTTACGGAAACCAATATTAAGCGCTACCTCTTTTTGATGCTGAAGTCAGGATGTCTGACCATTTGTAACGAGTGGCGACGGGCTTAAACCTAGCGAAATTACATATCCGAAATTGGTTTCATCAATAATTTATATTAAAAATTTATGGCTGAAGGTGTTAGAAACTATTATCGGGCCCATACTGTTTCTTGTCTTCATAGTCGATTTAGGATACTATCTCACCAATTTTGTTAGGTTTTTCGCGGATGATGCTGTTATGTATCGGTTAGTAAAGCTACCAGAAGATCAAATGGAGCTGCAAAATGACGTATATATTTGCAAGGTAGAAAATTTGGCAATTAGCCCTAAATAATGAAAAGTGTGAAGTCATCCACATCAGCTCTAAAAGAAATCTGTGAAACTTTATTTATTAGATAATTCATTCAAATATAAAGTCCATAAATTGAAGTAAATGCCTAAGAATTACAATTACAAACATCATTAGTTGAAAAGAACCGACAGAAAAATATCGTGGGAAATGTGAACCAAAGGCTACGTTCCTTTGACAGATGCAATAGTTCTACTAAATTCCCGTATTGTGCCGAAAGACTTTGTTACATTTTTAGGCGCTGATACACCTTCTTATCACTGCTCGGTTTTTCTCTTTGATGCAAACTTCTAAAGGAGCGGCCATGAATTATGTGCAACAAAGGGAAGAGAAATAGAGGAATTAGGATCAGACTTTCATAGCATGACTGCAACAACACAACGATAGAATAAACTAGTGATACAGGATTTAGAACAAAAACTTGTAACAGTCACATTAAAGATCGTATTATTTATTTATTACACGACCGGTTTCGCTTTGTGCACATCTTCAGGTGCTTAATACATTCAGAATTTATATGTGTAGCTTGTTGGTGGAGTTCAATATAATATTGTATCCAAATCGCGATTGTATATGTGACGCAGTTTTTACACAATTTTATGACCACACTTCCTTTTGATAACCTACTTACTTTTGTTCTGCTTGCAATTTTTGGAGTACAATTTATCAACAGCACTGCACAGAGAACTCACACGGTACACTTTGTTTATATTCTCAACCCTGTATTGGGAATAGTCACGCAGTTCAAACATGGATAAAACATACAGAAAAGTATCAGATACATTGCGGATAATTTTTGACTTACGCTCATAGTAGCAGCTGTCGTTTGGACTGTCATCGAACTCGAAAATGTCCAAATGTCTGTAAAGCTTATGGAACTTAACGGCGGGGTCATCAGTCCCTAAACTTACGAACTAAATCAACATCTACATCTACATGGGATACTCTGCAAATCATATTTAAGTGCCTGGCAGAGGGTTCATCGAACCACCGTTATACTATTTATCTCCTATTCCATTCTCGAATAACGCGCGGAAACAATGAGCACCTGAATCTCTCCGTTCGAGCTCTGATTTCTCGTATTTTATTCTGATGATCATTTCTACCTATTTAAGTGGGAATCAACAATATATTTTCGCACTTGTAGGAGAATGTTGGCGATTGGAGTTTCGTAAGTAGCCCACGCCGCAGCGATAACCGCCGTTGTTGTAGTGATTCCCATCCCAGATGCTGTATCATTACCGTAACGCTGTCTCCTCTGTATCGTGACAATACGAAACGAACTGCTCTTCTTTGGACTCTTTCGATGTCCTCGGTCAAAGCCACCTGATAAGGATCCCACAATGGGCAGCAATATTCCAAAAAAAGGACGGACAAGCGTAGTCTATGCAGTTTCTTTTGTAGTTCTGCTGCATCTTTTAAGGGTTCTGCCAATAAAACACAATCTTTGGTTCGCCTTTCCCACTACATGATTTACGTATTCTTTCCAATTTAAGTCTGAAGTAATAGAAATTCCTAGGTATTTTCTGGAGTTGACAGCCTTCACTTTTGATTGATTTATCTTGTAAACAAAGTTTAACGGATTTCTTTTCGTACTCATGTGGACGAATTCACACTTATAATGATTTATAGTCAATTGCCAATTTTTACACCATAGTGATATGTTATTGATATCGTTCTACAGTTGGCTTTGATCTTCAGATGATTTTACTACACTGTAAATGACGGCGACATCTGCAAACAATCTAAGAGAGCTACTTTGATTTTTTCCTAAGTCACTTATATAAATAAGGAACAGCGGAGGACCAATAACACTACCCTGTGGAACACCCGATCTCACATCTGTTTTAGTTTATGCCTTGCCATCGATTACTACGAACTGTGTCCTCTCTGACAGGAAATCCCCTATCCTATGAACTAATTTATTCCAAAGACAACACAAACATCCATTCCCGAGGAAGGATTCGAACTTGCGACGCGTAAGGCCGCGCGATCTGCAACGTGGCGCTCCAGACCGCTAGGCTACTCCTGCGCGGCTGATCGAACTCGGCAACTACAGTAAATAGTTTAGCAGTCGAGATAAAGGAAAGGAAAACAAAAAATTCTAGAAATGATGGCGACATTGATCACGTCAACGTGTCTCTCGGGTGACGACAGGAACTGGACAGTGTCGTGTGCAGCTAGCTGGCTGACGCCGGCCGCGGCTGTGCAGCGCCGCGCGTGACAGCTGTACACGCCTCGCTGGCGTCCGGAGAGTGAACAGCCCGGCCGCGTTCCTCGATGTCAAAACACGGAGATGTCGGTGAGATAGTGTCTGCCGGGGAAAGCGATACCGCGTGTGAGGCAGCGGTGGCGGGCGGCCAGCCCAGCCCAGCCCTGTTCCACGCCGGCGTGTCACGGCCGTGCCCGCCCTCCACTGTGCCAGCGCCGGGCCGGGCTAATTATTTTACAACCGCGGCTCGTCGCTAATCCCCTGGGCGCGACGTCAGCGTTTCATTAAGCGCGGCGCGCTGCCGGCCAGATGGATGCGTTGTTTGTGTTGGCGCGCGCGCCCAGCCGTGACGCGGCCACGTGAGCCCGCCCAGTACCTGCCGCCGCTGCCACGCCACTACCGCACGGCTCTATTCCTGGACCGACGCCGGCGACAGCGGCGAGACGGCAGTAATCGTCCGGCCCGTCGCAGCCGCAGCCGCGCTGTCTCAATCGCAGCCGTCATATTCCTCCTCTAGCGCCCAGCAAATTTAAGGCCGCTACACACGCTCCGATTTATCGTACGACCAACAAGATGTCCAACGTACCAACCAATTGGTAGCAGCCTACACACGTTCCGACAAAATGCACACAGCGCCACCCTGTTCTGGTGTCTGTCGAACTGTTTTTGTTTTCGCATGTTCTCTGTCCAGACGACCTCAGGCATGGAAGTTGGTCGAGCAGCGCTACACACGGGTGAAGCGGTGGGTGAATCGGAGATCGGGTGGTCAGGCACAACCAACCGGCCGACAAGGAAAGTTGGTCGGGTAGCGCCTAAAACCGCCCAATTTATCGGGCGACCGACGAATTGGTCCAATAAATCGCATCGTGTGTATGGCCCTTTACTCGACTCTTGTCCAGGGGCGCTTTCGGTGAACACAGTTGTGACGAAAATGTTAAAAGTCCGCCTCCTTCGTACTCCTATTTTTGGGAATGTACGAGGGTTGGAAGTTCTATAATGGTAACTATTTATTCACAATCGATACAAAAGCATTACATTTTTGCACTCTTACTGTCCTTCAAAGTAATCACCAGCGTTGTGCAGAACCCATTGCCAACGATGTGCATATCCACATCTATATCCATTCTACACATGCCGGCGCACCACACCGGTACGAGACAGTTTCAGAAAGTTCTACAGTATGGATCCAGAAGTCAACAGAAGAGTTCCATCAACTAGAACCACAAGCCTGTCTTAGCACAAGAACATTATGCCATTGCCAGGACTATAGTGATGTATTGCAGAAGAATTTTGTACCACTACTACAAGCCAGGGAGCCAGGGGCGGATCCAGGACAGCCTGCTGGGGGTGGGGGCGGTTGCGACGGGGCGGAACATGCTTTTCCCTCTTTCTGGTGGAAAATTTTTTTGTGGTCGTTTAGGGGATGATATTAAATGATTCCCGCTTTGGTGCTGTTCCATCCACGTGCGCCTTAATACATTTTTAAATTGATAAACAAAAGTACATACCAATTATACAGACTTATGGGCGTACAGGGCGAGTTGCGAAAAATAATGTTCATCACACAGATGTTGTTTTAAATACGTTTAATTTTTCTATGCACGTGTTTAAAGTTATAAAGATGTTTTTTGTGACTCGAGCCCCCACGCAACTTCGCACTTTGACCCACACACCGGAATCATTTAACTCAAAAAGGCATACGAAAAAACGGTACTTCAGCCGCGAAAAGCTATCCCACGTTTTTCTAGAAAATGCCGCGACGAGCAACCACGCTCCGCCGTCCTCGGCAGTCCACGCGACTCTGCCTTCCCCCGCGTGACTCGGCTTCCGTTTTCCAGCCCCGCGGAAAAACCCCTACGTCACAAACTTCCCGACGCTTATATTTCCCGCGCGCGTTCACGCGCGCGCGATTTAAATGTGCCGATGTGTGTGGCTCTATAAAATAGAAGTGCGTGGCATCAGCCTGGGGGCACTGTCATGTCATAATACCCCCACTTGCGACTTCCAAACATAGTGTAGGATGTCGCAAGTAGCACCAAAACATAACACAAATATATCCCTCAAACAAAAATAAGAAAATACAATACAAAAAAATCTTACAACTAGAGACAAAAATTAAATTTGGTTAATTTGTACATATTTAAAATTCTGTCTATGTTACACACATCAACAAGAATATACAAAAAAATCACAAATATTGATGGGTATACCCCATGTCATTTTCTTATTATGGAATGAATACCATCATTTTTAATATAAACTTCCCGTTGCACTGTTTCACTTTCAACATCCCTTGTGTTGCACTTCAGTATATGGGCACTGGTCCTTCACTTCCATCTTTTTCAGTTTGTAAGCCGGTGCAGCTCAGGCTACTGGCAATGATTTTAGCTCTCTTGTCCTCTCAGCTGGCATGAAAGCAATGAAAGGGAGGGAGAGAGAAAAAAACAAAAAGGAATACAAATGATTTTTCTTTTGGCAAATATATTATACCAGGGATCCATCAGATTCACACCCCACCCCTCTGCTATCCAGATTTAGCACAATCAAAACAGAACTTCATACAGTTAAACAGAAAAGTCGAAGTCATTGTTCTTTTATTTTATATCCCTCAGGCCGCTCCAATGAAAATAAACTCAAGATGTGGCATGGTTATTGTCATTTGTATGTGGATTTAGAGATTGTAATCTAATACTGTAGCCAAATTCCCATCTCACAAAATGAACTCTTAAGAAAACTTTTTGTACTTCTGACAAACTATTCAATTCATTTAATTATCTTTCATATCAGAAAATATAGATTTTATTTTGTTTTTATAATCTTACATCCCTTCTGCAAATTTCGAGACTCTGACATGATACACACAGAATTTCCTACTTACACATAACATGATCCTTTGGATACACAATATCCCTATACAAATATTTCTCTACCCCCAATGCACCAAAAAAAATATATATGTATATATATTTTTAACTTTGTGCATTTCCACATTATTATCACCTGTTCCAAACTACCATATTTAAAACTAATTGCACTGCCTAATCCTAATCTGGGACTAATTAGAAAAATGACATCCACAGGTCTAGTGTCAACATGTAAAACTCAAAATCTTCAGTTCACATGTGTACTTTATAACATAACGTACTCCTTTATGTACACATTTTCACCACATCTGAATTTTAAACCCTGTCCTTACTGCTTCACATAAATTAATCACAGATATATAATAAAGTTACAATAATAAAATTTACACAAATTCTTACCCTACTATATACACTGGTCATTCTCTGAGACTGCTTTACCCCATACCTTTCCTCACAATACTAGGCTCATGTGGTTTTACCCTTACTGAATACTTAAATTTTGGTACTTTACCTGGCTTTTCGGAAAATACATACTTATTGTCTGTCAGTAAATAATACGGCTCTCCCTTTGCACGGTCATCAATTCCCTTAGTGTTGTTTACCTTCCTACGTATCTCTTCCTCGACCTCTGCCTCATCCATTGTACATTTGGCTATGTGCAGACATGCCACTAAATCCTTATCATTACTTGCACTTCTAAATTTAGCCCTTTTCATGCATCCTCCATAATGTAGTTCCAGCACCTGATCCTTACAATCAATGTAAGCCCCATTTTTACACAGGAAATCATTGCCTAACACAAGATTTAGACAGAGATTCCTTATTACCAGAAAAACGTGACTAAACATTTTCCCTTCTATATTTACATCTAATACAACCTCCTTACTCACTGGCTTGCTGTAAGTTCCAGTTGCATTTTTTATTCTCACCCCTGTGACTGGAAATTCAACTGTTCCTGTGGTCTAAATCTGATTGTAAAAGTCTTCTGCAATGCCAGTATCAATCAGTGCATTTTCACATACCCCTCCAACAGTGACATTTATGATTGGCTGCACATATTCAATCACATTTTTCTCTAATTCAGTCTCTGCTAACAGGTCGTCTTCTATCTCATGTATGCAGTACTTTACCATGTTGCATACCTGACTCTCACTACTAGGGCTATATGGTTCTATGTTATCATCACCTGCAAATACTTTTTCAAACACCTCTTTGAATTCTGGGTTCCTAGCATTTAGCATTGCTATCTTTCTTGCAAAACCAAACTTGTCCTTTTCCCATTCCTTTGGTTCTACATTCTTTTTATAAGTTAAAAATTGGATCCAATCACTAGCTGTATATTCACGCTCCTCTTTCTCCATCCACCTTGCATTCATTCCACCCTCTTTCATACCCTCATACTGTTCCCTATTATAGATGACAAAAGTTTGTATGTCATCCCCTATTTCTTGTTCATCACTAGATCCCTCATTTACAAAGTCATGTTCACCAGTCATTTTACTATTTCCCAATGAGAATATGCTTTGTCCCCTCAATTCATCAAATTATGGATCCCCTCCAAATATTTCTTTAAGAACATTGTAATATGTCTCATTTTTCCCACATTGCTCTCCTAATCTTTTTATATAGTCATATTTATGAATTGCCCAATCATCTGGTGCCCATTTCCTAATCCAATTGACCTTCTTCACCCAGCCTTTAAATTTACTCTTCTCACCCTGTTCCCAGTCTTCATTAATTATAGGTGCTTGTACATTCTTATTTACATTTACATCATCAAACCACACATCATCAACTTGCACCAAACCAGATACAGCTCTTATTACACTGTCATTAGTGATTGCTTTAAACTTTGGAATACCCACATTTTTTTCACACATATTAATATTTGATTTTGTCTCATCTAGTTCAATGACACTTTTGCTACCATTCACACATCCCCTTGGCATACTCTTACATTCAATCACACACTTATGCTCCGCACGCAAACCTGATTCACCTAATACAGAAGCCAAACCAATGCTGTTTTCTTCAGCATCTCTCCCACTACTTACTCTTTCACTAAACAAATCTCCCACATTACAATCTTCACTTGGATTTTTATGATTTCTTCTCTTATTTGCATTTCTTTTATCATGCTGTGTAAACCATCCCCCAACCATTTCTTCATTGCCCATCCATCCATATTACATATATTACATATTCTTTCTTCCCTTTTCTCTCTATTCTGGTCATAGTTATTCCTATCTGATCCCCTGCTATCTGGCTTGTAATTATTTATCCTTCTCTCGGTCCTATTTCGTACCTTGTATCCCGTCCCAAATCGGACCCCATTTGGAACAAATTCTAGTTTTCCGAACGTTGTCTGTGTTGTTCGTTTCTATTTTGTTCCCTTCTTCTTTCTCCATTTTCCTGTGTTAACCTTCGATCATCCCTGTTAGTTCTTCCCCATGAATCTCTCAGATTCCTATCATCACCATTCCATCTACCCCCATTATTTCTCCAATTTTCATTCACGTTCCTTTCTTGGTGGTGGTCATGCTGCTTATTTCCCCAATTTCTGGTATTCCTATTATGTTCCCTTTGGTTAGCTATATGCTGAGGCTCCCCATGTCTAGGTTCATATGCCATTGCATGATCTAGTTTTTCTATAAAATCTAGAAATTTTTCAGTAGAGTCAGTAGGGCAGTGTATAAGTTGCAAATTTAAATTCTGTGGCAACCTCCGGCAAAGAGTGTATATTTCAGTAAGAGCTCCTAATGGTCTATCTAAGTGCACCAATTTCCTTAACTCTTCCTGACAGAATTCTTTCATAGTCTGTTTATCCCCCTTGTAAGCAACTCCATTTAAGAATTCATTTTTTAACCTGACTTGTTTAGCCTGGCTCCAGTACTTATCTAAAATTAGCTTTTCGAAAACTTCAAAGGAAACGAATTTCTCAGCACATTGGTTAGCCCACGTCTGTGCAGGACCTTCTAACATTCTTTTGATGTATTTTATTTTGCAATTATCAGTCATTCCAGGCAGGAATTGATCTTTGCATGCTGCAATAAAATCTACTACATGGTAGCTACTTTCCCCTGAAAAAGTTTTACAACTTGGTATCTGCATCCCAAACCAACCAGTATTTGCAGATGCAGAGCACAATTCTAAGTCAGCCATCCTACTATTCACCTTTTCTATACTACATTTATTTACAGCTACTACCTGTTCTATTTCCTTTCTTACAACACTTTTTGTATTTTCCAAACTTGTCTTAGTTTCATCAACACAAGCCACAATCCTTTTGTTTATGTCAATTAAAGCCTGCCTAGTGTCCTCATTCCTGATTTCACAAATCTGTTTTCCTGATTCTATCCTGTCATTCAACTTAGTCTCAACAGCACCAATTCTGGCATTCAGATCCTTTTCTCTAACTTCAAATTTTAAGGTCAAATCTTCTAATCTTTTGTCAAAGTCCGAGATTATTTCATTTTTTAAAACACCCATTGAATTTTTTATTGAGTTTCCCATTTCAGCAATTGAATTCCCCATTTCAGATTTTATACTTATAATTGAGTTTCCCATTTCAGCAATTGAATTCCCCATTTCAGATTTTATACTTATAATTGAATTTCCCATTTTTGTTTCCAGGCCCCCTACAGTATCTTTAAATTCAGTTATCATCCAACTCATCATTGCTTTCATTTCATCTGCCTTAGATTGTGTTGGGGCCTCAAACCCACTACCACTTTCTAAGGATTCACTATCACTTAAAACCCTATCAGTTTCGGTACTCATGGCTGGGGACAAGAGAACTGAAATCAACAAAATAAAAGCCTGCTGCGACACTTATCTCTTTGTCTGTGCTGCAACTCCACTGCGTAACTGCGTCGTGTTTCCGTGCTGAGCTGCCGATGCCGAAATCGCCGCTGCTGTGCGCCGTATCTGCCGCGTCCTGCCGCCGCACGGTGATGGTCTGGAATATACCGGCTGTTGCCGCCGCGTCTCCCGGTTACGCTGTTGCTGCCTGCCGCACACTCGCTGCCGTGGGCCGCTGAAATTTTCTTCAACACGCGCGTCGGAATGTACTTCGCACTCGAAATGAACGAGCCGCGACGTACTTCTCGCTTCAAATGGGCGAAACCGGAACACAGTATTTCACGAAATGGACGAGTCGGAACGTGTCTCAGTACACACTACACACTGTTTCGCGAAATGGACGAGCCCCCATATGCGACGGGGCGGAACATGCTTTTCCCTCTTTCTGGTGGAAAAATGTTTTGTGGTCGTTTAGGGGATGATATTAAATGATTCCCGCTTTGGTGCTGTTCCGTCCACGTGCGCCTTAATACATTTTTAAATTGATAAACAAAAGTACATACCAATTATACAGACTTATGGGCGTACAGGGCGAGTTGCGAAAAATAATGTTCATCACACAGATGTTGTTTTAAATACGTTTAATTTTTCTATGCACGTGTTTAAATTTATAAAGATGTTTTTTGTGACTCGAGCCCCCACGCAACTTCGCACTTTGACCCACACACCGGAATCATTTAACTCAAAAAGGCATACGAAAAAACGGTACTTCAGCCGCGAAAAGCTATCCCACGTTTTTCTAGAAAATGCCGCGACGAGCAACCACGCTCCGCCGTCCTCGGCAGTCCACGCGACTCTGCCTTCCCCCGCGTGACTCGGCTTCCGTTTTCCAGCCCCGCGGAAAAACCCCTACGTCACAAACTTCCCGACGCTTATATTTCCCGCGCGCGTTCACGCGCGCGCGATTTAAATGTGCCGATGTGTGTGGCTCTATAAAATAGAAGTGCGTGGCATCAGCCTGGGGGCACTGTCATGTCATACGGTGAAAGAATTTTTCATCGTCAGTTAAACTCTGGCTCAGTAGACTCTAGTACCAACCACCCCTTTTTACCCCACTACCAATCAAACTAAAGTCTCGCAGTTTGGGGATCCGCCTATGCCCTATCCTACAAGCACATAAAAGTTGTGTTCCATTCTACATCTTCATCCATGCTCCGCAAGCCACCTAACGTTGTGTGGCGGAGGGTACCACTATCGGTTCTCCCTCCTGTTCCAGTCTCGTATTGTTCGCGGAAAGAAAGATTGTCGGTATGCCTCTGTGTGGACTCCAATCTCTTTGATTTTATGCTCACGATTTCTTCGCGAGATATACCGGGTGATCAAAAAGTAATGTAGATAGAGAGGTAAAAATTGACACACATGCTTGGAATGACATGGGGTTTTATTACAAAAGAAAGAAAAAAAGAAAAAAAAAAAAAAAAGAAAGAAAACAATGATGGAGTCGCAGCAGATGACAAGCTCTCACTACTAAAATCCTTCTAGGTCATAGGTTTCAACCTCGATTAATCTGGTGTTGAATGTTTCGGTAACAGTGTATGCATCGGTGTTGTAATACATTTGTTTAAACAAGACTGGCATTCAAGTGAATTTTCCGATCGGAACTGATAGTGCCTCACCATAACTCCGGACAATCTTTACAGTGCTGTTCACAACATTATTCCTCGACTACAGCTATTGTTGAGGAATTATGGCGAAAACATTGAGCATTTCCTGTAAATAATATCATCTTTGTCTTAATTTCTTATACTAATTATTGGTTTTTGGTCAGATGAAGCGCCATCTGTCGAACATTTCTTGAACTTTTTTTTTGGTTCCAGTGTATGCATCGGTGCTGTAATACAGTTGTTTAAACAAGACTGGCATTCAAATGAATCTTCCGATCGGAACTGATAGTGCCTCACCATAACTCCGGACAATCTTTACAGTGCTGTTCACAACATTATTCCTCGACTATAGCTATTGTTGAGGAATTACGGTGAACACACTGAGCATTTCCTGTAAAGAATATCATCTTTGTCTTAATTTCTTATGCTAATTATTGGTTTTTTGATCACATGAAGCGCCATCTGTCGAACATTTCTTGAACTGTTTTTTTTATTCCAATAAAACCCCATGTCATTCTAAGCATGTGTGTCAATTTTTGTCTCTCTATCTACATTATTCCGTGATTTATTAAGTTTTCAAATTTATACTGACATTTTGATCACCCGGGACGTAGGAGGGAGCAATATACTGCCTGACTCCTCGGTAAAGGTATGTTCTCGAAACTACGACAAAAGCCCGTACCGAGCGACAGAGCGTCTCTCTTGT
This sequence comes from Locusta migratoria, assembly GCA_026315105.1. Classification (NCBI taxonomy): domain Eukaryota; kingdom Metazoa; phylum Arthropoda; class Insecta; order Orthoptera; family Acrididae; genus Locusta; species Locusta migratoria. The sequence goes on from CM048747.1 coordinate 275,952,383, forward strand.
AGTGTGTTCCACTGGAGTTTATCCATCATCTCCGTAAAGTTTTCACGATTACTAAATGATCCTGCAACGAAGCGCGCTGCTCTCCGTTGGATCTTTTCTACTTCCTCCATCAACCACACCTGGTACGGATCCCTCACCGGTGAGCAGTATTCAAGCTGTGGGTGAACAAGTGTACTGTAACCTACTTCCTTTGTTTTCGGACTGAATTTCCTTAGGACTCTTCCAATGAATCTAAGTCTGGCATCTGCTTTACCGACGATTGATTTTATATGGTCTTTCCATTTTAAATCACTCCTAATGCCTACTCCCGGATAATTTATGGAATTAACTGCTTCCAGTTGCTGCCCTGCTGCAGTGATGTTAAATGATAAAGGATTTTTCTTTCTTTTTATTCTATTTATTCCACTTGTCTACAGTGAGATTCAGTTGCCATTCCCTGTACCATGCGTCATTTCCTTGCAGGGCATCAAACCCGAGCAACCGGCGGCGTTAGAGCTCCTACATACCCAGACTGAATCGTCCGCCATGATTTCCCCTACACGGTTGGAATCGCGCTGCGCTAACAGAGGCGCGTGCCCTGCCATCTTTGGCAAACGATTTCACAAAACCTAATCGGCAGTAAATTTTAATTTTTACATTACTAAAATCTTTATATTTCAGGATTGTGACGGAATGCGTATCATTTCTTTAATAGTTACAGTTAGTGAGATATTGGCTTTGAAATAAGAGAATGTTCTAAGTTAGGATAAGTTTGCAATGATAAATCATTGGGTTGCTACGATAATACGTTTGGTGCATTCTAGACGATATGTTGGTGGAGTGAAGTTTTCCTGATGTACTGATACTCAAAATGTTCAAATGTTTGCAAATCTATCGGACCAAAATGCGTGGTCATCAGTCCGTAGCCTTCAAACTACTCAAACTAAAGTAAAATAACCTAAGGACAACACACACACACCCATGCCCCAGGGAGGACTCAAACCTCCGACGGCGAGCAAACGCGCGCTCCGCAGCAAGGTGCCTTAGACAGCTCGGCTATTTCACCGTGGCCCTCATGTACAGAATTTTATTTTCGACTTAGAAGCAGATTTCTACCTTTCACCGATATCGTTAAAATTTGTTTTATGTACCTAACTCATTATCGATAGCGACAAGGCCAGAATGAAATATCGCGTATCTCATATGTGGTTAGACGTATAAATATGAAATTTTGGCAACTGATAATATGCAAAGAAAGGCGTATTTTTCCATATGGTTACTAAGGAAAACTTCATTAACTATCTCTTTATTCAAGGCAATGTAGATTTTTGAAAGAAAATAGTCTGGGATTTATTAACTGGTGTACGGATATTCCCACATCAGTCACAAATGTTCATTTTTGTATTTGTTGCCCAATGCGTTTCGGAGTTACAACTCCGTTTTGAAAACTAATAGGAGTTATATTTCCTTCAGTTTATCACCCAGGGTTAACAGAACGAAAGTTAATTGATTTGACGGCGATTTTATGCGAGAATACTAGAAAATGACAGATTCCAAAGATCTCTTCACTAGCTAACGAACTGTCTTGTTCTCGTTTCCTCACATAATGAAATATTTAGATTGTCCTTTTCAATTGAAAAATTGAAATTAAATATTGCAAAGAAAAGTAGACAAAGCACTTTTAATTGTAATAGGTTAAGAAGTCGGTACCAGTATCTTTAAGTATTGGTGTTATACAGTAACAACCTGTGCCTATTTCTTAGGAGCTCTTATACTGAAGACGAGTTATTACTAGACGGGCGAAAGGATCTCAGTACGTCATATTTAACTGACATTATCTCAAGTTATCTTGTTCTCACGGAGTCTCTGTTTGGGGTGCATGAACATTTGATGTATTTCGAACATTTCATTCGCTTTGTGTGTTCATCTAACTTCATTAGAAAAAAAAAGTTCCTCGCATGTCAAAAATTCCGTAACGTCGTCAGAAAGTGCATGTTTGTAAACTGTCAGTATACCGTCTTAATAAATTTTTGACGCAAATGAAACTACAATGAAGATGTAGTGTATTTGTGTAATGAACACATTGATGAAGGTTTCACGTTCATCCAGTGAGTAGTCTGCGAGTGTGAGCAAGTTGAATGAAACGCGAGAGAACGCGTGAGGTTTGTCCGGAACGTGGCAACTGCTACAGCTTGGGGGAAAAATCGCTGACAGTTCAGCCAACACCACCTAGAGAGAAGGCCGCGGTGGTCTCGTTTGACGTCATGGAACGTAGGCAGCACATGCGTATCTGACTGACTGGCTGCTTCAGCATAGTGGGCCGTACCCCAGCGGCTACTGTAGTGGGACGGATTATTGTCTCCGCTACATATCTCATGTCAGCTCAGTTTGTGCAGGATAACTTACTTATATTTGTGTTCTTAAATGATTTTTATGTAAATGTTTAGTGTTATGATTCTTAAAGATGTTTTTTTTTTGTATATTTTTTTGTTTGTTTCATGTGCTGTGAGTCGAGTCAACCTACGAGGGCAACATCTTCGACGCCGATTCCAAGGAGTAAATATCCGGCCACACCAAGTCGCGGGTCGACGGCCACGAGGCAAGAAGATGTTGATCTCTGCGGTTGTCGTCGCGAGAGTTGACATTATTGTCGACATTTAATGTTAAAATAACAAATTTTAAAAGTCAGTTCCCTTTTGTCTGTCAATGACTACGTATGTAATATCATAGAAAGCAATAAATGTTATCGTGTTTAAACTTGACGAAAGTGTCAGAGTACGTCATTTATGAAGAATTATTTTACGATGAATAATATATTAATGAAATGAGCAGATGATTTAATTTAAATATTCTTCAATCTGAAGGAAGAATTTTTTATGAATTTTTATTGGTGGAAAAGTTACGTCAAGAAGACTTCGATAAATGTTTCTTTTAGAACTTTGATTAATCGATCATACACATTGATCGATAATCATTGAAGAAATATTATTTTTTCTCTGTGACTATAGTAACGACCACAAACTGAAGAATTTCTTTTGAACGTCTTATCTATGAGAGAACTTCGAAATATTTTAACAAGAGTGACAGTTAAAGACTTCTTCCCTCGGCGCAAGAATCTGATTTTGAAATATTGCAACGTATAAAGATTTTACATGAACATATTTTTTTTAATTATATATAAATTTTATGGGCGAGTGGACACCTCAAGGATTACGAAGTCTGACACGGCCACATTCAACCCTGATCATACAAGACGAGTGCTTTTGAAGATAAGGTTTTAGCACACGTTCCGCCGTACGAAGACGTCGTTCCGCCGCACTACCAAGTTAGCTACGCGCGCGCAGCCTACTCTGCATGACGTCACGTGAGAGCGTCGCGGCCTTCTCTCTAGGTGGTGTTGGTTCAGCTCGGGTTTACAGGAATCTTAGGCGTCGTCGTGACGTCACGGCTCGCTGACGGAGTCAGACGTCAACAGCAACCAGAATGAGGCCAACGAGAAAGATAAGCCGCGGCGCGCACGTCACGTCAGCATGGTAGTCTTGAGCTGGCGCCGTTGCTAGCTGAGTGGCTGTCCACTATGAGGCAGTGGGCTGTGCGACAGCGGCCGGCCAATCAGCTAGCGATCGCGCCTGCTCAAGTCTACCTTGCTGACATGACGTGCTCGCCGTGGCTTGCCTTTCTCGTTGGCCTCACAACCAGAACGCTGCAGTAGTGACGATTAGCTAAGGCTGTCGTGTATCTAGCTGAGAACTGTATTTCTCGTTACTACACACATGTTCGTTTTCACCATTGTTTCCTTGCCGTCACAGGCGCTCACAGATACCGTCGCTACTGCTGACAGGTAGACTGGACGCCTACAAGCTCGGCTCAATGGATACAGTACATTTTGCCTCGGAAGATTAATTTCTTTTCCCAGTTACGAAAGAACTTTCGCCTGTGCGCTCTACTGAATCTCTCGCGTCCAGACGGCAGTAAGTCGGGAGAAATCTGCGACGTAATTAGCAGGCAGCGGCAGGTCGCGGGCCGCTGTCTGAGAAAACAGCGCGACACCCTCCCCTCCCGTCCCCTCCTACCCTCCGTCCATCCCACCCACGCGCCCCTGCTGCTGCTGCTGCTAGCGGGACTGACTGCGCGTTAAAAATACACACTACCAAGAATAATAAATCCCACACAAACCAATATCAGCACGCAGCAAACCGATACGCTCGCCGCGGCCAGCGGGCGCCCGGTGACGGCTGGCGCGGGTCGTGCAAGAAAAAACACCTGAAGGCCGACTGCGAAAAAACCACACAAGGAAGGCGCGCATATTGATACACGCCGCTCGCTACCCGCTCGGCGCGTATTTAGATTTGCGCAACTTGTTCCGTCGAAATCTGAGGTGAAATGATTTTTGCCGGCTGCGGGCGGCGGTTCCGCCGAGCCCCGGGGCAGCGCGCCGGCCGCGTGTTTTCGCTCGCCAGCTGCGAGGCGAAGGCAGTACTGGCGGGGACGCGGCCGACGCGCTGCGACTCGATTACGCAGAACGCGCTTACCCAAACACGCGCAAAGGTCTCTGCAGTTTTTCCGCCCGGGGCGACTGTCTCTGCATTGTGTTCATCTGAGGGTGTAGCAAAGTTGATAGTTGACAGTTCATCTGCTGGAGCCTATAATTAGAGGTCTACGCGGATAAGAAAAGTGTTGCCTTAATTTCTCCTGGCGAATGACAACTTCGAAAAACTTACGGGAATGCTTCCAGGTGCCAAAATCGACGACGGCCGATATTTCGGCAGGAGACCATCCTGCCATTTTCAAGGCGAAACTGAAGTGAGGAAGCAATTTCCAACGATCTTTAAAACCTCGGTTTTCAGTGAGTAAACAGGAAAGACAACACACACAGAGCAAGCAAGCACACGGTGCCGACACGATCAAAGATGAAACCGGTCAGAATATCGATAATAAACATCAGTTCTCGACGGATGGTACGTTGGGACGTGCTGTTTATAGGAAGCCAACGCATGCTGATTTGTATTTGCAAGCTGATAGTTGTCACCACCCAGCTCAACGTGACAAGGTTCTTCGAACCGTAGTGCATAGGGCTCACGTTATTTCTGACCCGGAAATATTGCCCACTGAGCTGTATGATCTGGAGGTAACTTTTCGACAGAATGGCTATGGTGAAGGGCAGATTAAAAGAGAGTTGAGCTATCGACCACATGTGCAACGGAATAGTGATAACAACACTGATCGGCACCCACTTCAGAGGCTTTTCTGCCATACGTTGGCAGCACTTCTATTAAGATTGGTCGCATTTTGCGTAAAAACAATGTAAAATTTGTTTCGTCAAACGTTCTAAAATTAGAAGGATGATCGCGGTTTGCGCAGGGCGGTTGTCTACCGTACCCCATGTAGCTGTGGCATGTCTTATCTTGGTCAAACTATCAGGACTGTTGAGGACCGTTGTATTGAGCATAAACGTACACACGTTTACAACAGCCAAACAAATCTGCTGTGGCCAAACACTGTCTTGACACAGATCACCCTATACAATACAACAAAACAGAAATTCTGGACTGCACTTCCAACTACTGGGACTGTGTTATCAAGGAAGCGATGGAAATAAAACTAGGTGATAACCTTATGAATAGGGACGGAGGTATCTCCTTAAATTCCGCTTGAGTTCCTGCTCTCTCACTTGCTAAAAAAAAAAAAAAAAAAAAAAAAAAAAAAAAAAAAAAAAAAAAAAAAAAAAAAAAACAGAGGGACAAAACTAATGCGACCTCATCCGTCGAGAACTGATGTTTATTATCGATATTCTGACCGGTTTCATCTTTGGTCTTGTCGGCGTTGTGTGTTTGCTTGCTCGGTGTGTGTTGTCTTTTCTGTTTACTCACTGAAAACCGCGGTTTTAAAGATCAACACACGTTGCTTCCTTACCGCAGTTTCGCCTTGAAAATGGCAGGGTGGTCTCCTGCAGAAATATCGGCCGTCGTCGATTTTGGTACCTGGCAGCATACCCGTAAGTTTTTCGAACAAAAGTGTTATCCGCACCAGCAACACATCCGCAAGGCCAATTTCCGCAACTGCATTCGCATCCGCGGCACTTTATCCGCATCCGCTAGTTCGTTATCCGCTTCCGCAGATATTAAAGTTTTGAATGAGCAGTAGTAATAGAGAGTAGTATTTAAAATCATGGTGTGTAATAATATAATTATTGTTAGAGTGTCATTTCTGCGACGACGTAACTAGTTTTGACTTCTCAAATCACGGTAACTGTTCTTTACCTACTCCAATACAGGCTATTCCAAACAGGAAAAGTTTGGCGCTCCGGACACACACAGTAGCGCTTCGGATCCCGTGTGGTCGCAGCACTACGTCTGCTGTTTAATACAGGCATCGTCTTAAATTGCAATGGTTAAAAGTCATCGCCATATAAGATATTTTACTGTGTTTACGTTCAAAAAAAGAAACGATTCTTTCGGAGTTTTACAAAAGGGACACTATTTGAAATTCCACTTTTGTCTCCAGTAAAAAAAAAAAAAAAAAAAAAAAAAAAATTATAAAATAAAATAAAAATAAATAAAGACATTGTCGCGTGTTGGTACACTGTAAATAAAAATCGGATTAAGACAAGCTACAATAAAAGTTGTTCATTAACATAGAGTTCGACCAATGCACCAACGCGGGAGTGACTTTGCAATTGTAAATAGGAACCCGTATTTTTTATCGCAGCATTTGATTCTCCGTCAATATATATGCCACTTTTGTATGAAACATTTTTTTTTTCGTTTTATGATCGATGGTTTTTTTTTTCGAAAAAGAACTTTATGCCTCACCCTGTGCACCGATAAAAATCTTGTTTGGTGTTTCTAATCTGGACATACAGTCTTAAAAATAGCCTATGCATGTACGAGCTAAAATGTTTACTGATGTTTAATTTAAAGGATCAAAACACCTACTGAGGATACTGGAACTGAAGCGAAACATGTTTCCGTAGAAGGAAAACCCAGAGTTTCGCTCAAGGCAGATTCTTAGAGTAAAAAAGGAAATACTTGTTAAGCAAACAGGGATCAGAAGAGCTTCAACATCAAGATGATTAGAACATGTGAAAGTTTGGTTCGTGCTTAGATAGTTCGCACAATTGTGTTAAGACCGTGTGCCTGGGGTGGCGCAGAGGTGTAGCACAACTGCTTAGTAAGCACGAGGTTCTGGGTTCCAGTCCCGGACGTGTCACAATATTTCCCACATCCCTTTTGTAAGATATGATGACAGTGTACGAGCAGCTGAGAGAAAAATAACACAGCTAAACGTATATTTAGAACAGCTGCTTATCGCAAAGCGACGTCTGTTCTTTCCGAGGACTAAATGGAGTATGTGATCAAAAATATCCGGACACCCCAAAAACATACATAATTTATATTAGGTGCATTGTGCTGCTACATACTGTCAAATACTTCATATCAGCGACCTCGGTACTCATCACACATCCTGAGATAGCAGAAAGGGGCGCTCCATGGACTTCGAATGTGGTCAGGTGATTGGGTGTCATTTGTGTCAGAAGTCTGTACACGAAATTTCCATACTCCTAAAAATCTCTAGGTACACTGTATATGATATGACAGTGAAGTGGAAACGTGGAAAGACACGTACAGCACGAGAGCGTTAAGGCAGATCTCGTCTGTTGACTGTCTGAGACCTCCGACAGTTGAAGACGGTTGTACAGTGTAATACACAGGCATGTTTCCAGACTGTCACACAGGAATTCCAAACTGCGTCAGTGTCGACTCCAAGTACTGTGATAGTTAAACAGGAGGTGAGAAAACTTGGATGTCGAGTGGCTGCTCATAAGGCACACATCATGCAGGTCAATGCCAAATGACGCCTCGCTTGGTGTAAGGAGCGTAAACATTGGACAACTGAACAGTGGAAAAACTTTGTGTAGAGTGACGAAACATGGTACACAGTCTGGCAATCAGATGGCAGGATTTGAGCATGGCGTATGCCTGGCGAACGTCAACTGCCAGCATGTGTAGTCACAACATTAAAATTTGGAGGCGGTGGTGTTATGATAAGTAAGTAAAGCAGTCAACAATCCGAAGATTGGTTTGAACACCAGAGTGCTTTACTAGGCATGGTCCTGTTTGGAGGAGGTATGCCGTTGCCTTCCTCCGACCTTCGAACTGACTTACCCAGCCAGTTATAGGGGGACCTACAGTTTAACGTGGGTTCCGAACCACCGTGCTACTCGGTATTTTTCACATGAGCAATACTGCCAGAGGTGAAAGAAGTGGAAAGTGACGGATAAAAATCACAGGACCTGGCGGGGATCGAACCCGCGACCTTTGGTTTTGTAGTCTGGCACTCTACCACTGTGCAACCGAGGCGGTGTTACGGTATAGTCATGTTTCTCATGGAAGGGGGCTTGTACGCCTTGTTGTTTTGTGTGGAACGATCTCATCATTGGCCTACATTGACGTTTTATGCACTTTCTTCCATCCTACTCATGAAGAGCGCTTCGGGTGTGGCGATTGCATCTTTCAGCGTGATCGGGCACCTGTTCATAATGCACAGGCTGTGGCGGAATGGTCACATGACAGTAACATTCCTGTATGGACTGGGCTGCACAGGGTGCTGACTTGAATCCTATAGAACACTTTGGGACGTTTTGGAACGCTCGCTTCGTCCCAGGCCTCAGTGACCTACATCGTTACCTCTCCTGAGTGCAGTACTTCGAGAAGAATGGTTTGCGATTTCCCTCGAGTTAAAGCTGTCATTATATCTATTGTCGGCATCATGTAGGAAGGAGGCCCAATTTTCACCCGTTCTGCGCATCGCACTGCATTACCACATCGACAGCCAATAATATTCAATCCCTATGCGTGGGGCTGGCCGCGAGTGACGGAATGTTTCTTCCGCAGGTTCTTCTGGAGGTGCTCGGCCGTAGCTCCTCCCCTTCATGGTTCCCCTATCGCTCCGCCTCTACGCGCGAAAGCGCCTTCCTACACGACACCACCTATAGGCCCGGCGCACACTTGACGCAGCAGAGGCAGAGGAGAGGCAGAGGCGAGGCCTCCGTCCGTCTGTAACGCATGCTTTCTAATGGGGCAGCGCACACTTAACGCAGCCGAGGCGGAGGGCAGGCGTTTCCTCGGTCACGCCTCTGTCCGTTTGTCCGAGGCGCACAGTTTTCCTGCGCCTCTGTTCCACCTCTGTCGCTAAGTGAAATTTCAAGTCATCCGATATGCTTCGAAAAAGATTGTTGTATGTAGACGAATATAAGCTTCATCCTTCTCTGTATTTAGTTTATTTGTAACACTTTTACTTTCTGCGTAAAAAAATTAAAAGTACTATTTTCCTATTTGTGCGTGTTTTGCGCTAACGTAGCTTCCACAATCGATTTTGCAGAAACTACTCACTAGAAAAAAATTATTTTTCTGTATCATATAGGCAAAAGGCACCGCATTATGTTGGACAGGTTTTCTTTTCGTTATTGTACATAGTTATTGTTATAATAAAAAATAAAGTACAACGCCGCGCATATTTTGAAGAGTTTGCAGTGAAAAAAGTAGTCGCTGGCTAGTTTGCGTTTGGTGCGTTTTACACCATACATTACTGTGAACGAAATGTAGCTAACATATCGAAATTGTTTCTAACGGTGTAAGGAGAGCCATACCTCTTTCCATTCTCGAGAAAATACGTGAGATACACGTTTGACGCGCCGCGGTCGGCAGCTACGCGGCACACGCATGCCGAGTGCGGAGCTGCCTCGTGTCTCCCTTCTTCGTATGCTGCCGATACAGACCCAAGCTGGAAACGAACAACTTACTGAAATAGAAAGGCACCGAGATTCATAAACCGAAGATGCTGATTGTGTATTTTTACGGTCTATAGTCTCTGATTTCAGTAAACTTTGCGGCAAGCATGAAAGCACTATATAAGCTAAAATTCCCATTACTACTGAATAATAAGTTCAGCGAAACCAGAAGGGACGTGCAACGATTTTTTTTTTACTGCCAGGAACTTTCTCCAATTTCTTGAAACACAATGTCCACCCCTTCGTGGAGCTTCAGCTCACATTAAACCATAGATGATGCTAGAAACGTCTCTCGTCAGTATTTCTCAACCTGAATTCTATACTACGTTCAGAAATTCAACATTTGCAAAAGTATTAGCATTAGCTTCACTAATTACTAACAAATATAATGGCTGCTAAAGGTAATTATCATTAGAAATGATGACAGAGACAAAATAGGAATGCAATGTAATAAAATACTGCATATAATGCACAGCTGCCGTCATAGAAGAAGGAAAAAAGCAAACGTCAGTATCTTAGTACTCAGGAGCATGGAAGAGCTACGAATAAAGACCCAAGTAATGAAACACTTTGAGTGCAAATGCATTTAAACAAGGAAACTATGATTTGCAAAATTTTTCATATCGTTATATCTTTCAATCTAAGACATATGAAAAGCATACCAGGTGTCACCGAGAAGAAAAGTGTTTCTGATCGTATATACTGCGCCACAATCATGATTAAATATGTCAGTTGTATAAAGGTTCTTTCAATTATTTGCTGTGACACTTGCTTCACTGAATTATAAAAGAAATGAAAGAAAAATAAATCTGACTTTAATTAAATTCCTAAAACGTATCCCTAATTTTTCTTTAGCGGGTATGACGTGCCACACACTATTTTTCTTCTCTTTTAAGTCCTTCTTACTCATCATCAGAACTGTGGTCTGTTTAGTCGGACAGCTCAAGAGCTTAAAATGACACACACACACACACACACACACACACACACACACACACACACACAATTAACTGAGTTTTGAAGGAGATTCAGGAATTAAATCTGATTGCATCGGGAGGTTTGCAGTGGACATACAGCACGTGCTGTTGCAGGCTGCGCTGCCTCCTCTGCCTGCGCTGCGTCAAGTGTGCGCTGACCAGCAGAGGCCCTGCGCCTCGCCTCTGCCTCTGCTCTGCCTCTGCTGCGTCAAGTGTGCGCCGGGCCATAAGGGTGGGCAACACCATACTGATTGCAGCATTACCGACAGAGGGCGAAACGAAGTTGAAAGTCATTTCCAGCGGGGTGTCTGGATACTTTTGGTCACATAGTGCGCGCTGCAAGACGACGTGCCGTCTGTTCGAGCTTTAAAAAAAAAAAAAAAAAAAAAAGTATCGTAATGATGAAAAGTATCGTGACCAGTTTCTATGTCCACATGTGTGTAGCAACCAACAACTAAGAACTGTATTCCCTGTTAACAATGTAAGGCGTATTTCTGGAACAAGATTTTGAAATGTATTACTAAAAGAAAGAAATACTTAGAAACGTGATTTTTGTAAAGGTAATGTGCAAGCGTATGCTCCTTTCGTAAAGTCTTTCAAACTACCAAATTGAAAAGAATTTTTTTTAAAGATCTGCTTGTTTTCGCCGTACACATTCTTGCTGCCAATAGCATAGAATTATTAGCAACGTAAACTGGCAGAAAAGCTCGCCGAAACATTTAAGATTACTAAGCGAAGCATAAAATGCCGTGAGAGTCGAGAAAAATTAGAGGATCAGGGTGTTAAAAGAACCTTCAAAAAATGTTTCAAATGTTTGTAGAGCTTATGGGACTTAACTACGGGGTCATCAGTCTCTAAACTTACAAACTACTTATGAACTAGCTAAGACTACAGACGGCATAAATATCCATGCTCGAGGGGGGATTCGAACCCCCGACCGTAGTGGCTGTGTAGACCGTGACTGAAGCGCCTCAGTCTTCTCGGCCGGCATTCGAGCTTAAAGTGAAGAAAGTGTACTCTCCAGAGATATTTCAGCTCCTGGCCGAATCGTGCAGTTGTGTTCAGCGGGCAGAATGAATCGCGGTTTTTAAGCGGCCCTGTGGGAACTCTGCCGGATGAGGCAACGAGGATGAACCGGAGGCGGCGCGCGGTGTCGGCGGCAATATAATATATATCGGTGTGGTGCGGCGCGTCGGCGGGTAAGTGTCGGTGATCGGCGGCATTTGCATGCTAATGCCGGCGGGATTTGCCTAAGAGGTGGCGCGCCGGGCCACCTATCCCGATTTGCATGCTATCTGCGCGCGCAGGCGCCGCTAGTCGCTTATCTGCCGCCACGGCCACGGCGGCAGCCACAGTAGCGGCAGCCGACAGGCGGCGCTACTCATTTGCATACCAGCCGCAGCCGGGCGACGCCACAAAGGCCGGTCAACCAGCAGCAAATTAAATACGCGCGCTATTTACATACCTATATAACCAAGGAGATAGAGGGCCACACACCGAGCAGGGGTAGCGCTCCGGTGACGGCCGATTCCACAGCGCCTGTCACTAGACTTGCACATAATAGTTCGCCATCGGGGGCGCTCACTTTAGTTCGTCCTTTTAGTTCGTCCGCTCCCAGTGACGGCTGAGCGGCGTGGTCTGCGCATGCAGGTGGAGGGAGAAGTTCCCCCACCTAGCTGCTTCATGCGCTTGCTGCTTGAGGCGCTAACGATATCACGCAAACCATGTTACGATTCATAGGCACTGTCAGTATAAGTAATGTGGCAAAGCAATAAAACTTCACCAACTAGAATCCATTATTGGTATCTGACTGAGTGAGGGTTATACAAAAACAGTCAGGTACAATTAACGAATTTATTCATCTAAGTAACTACAATAAAAACACATGGCACGATAATTAACATTTTTTACATTAAATAAAAGGAAAGGGGGAGCACGCCTGAGATTCCTATATTAGTGACTACATGAGGTGGTTTGCTCATGGCCATGTGGAAAACTTGCAAGCCGCGCCAAGCTGGACTCACCTACTGCTCTGCTCTGCACTGCTCGGGGCCGACTGATCGTCGCCACGAAACACCGGCACTGCAGAACCCCCTTCTACTATTTGGACGCGGACTTGGAAGGGGAGCTAGGTTGCCGAAATTCCTTGCTGGCCAAGCGTGCAGGATACACAGGCGTGCAAATAAAACTAAGGGCACAATTTTGATCGCTTTGGTGGGCGTCTTTTTCACTTTTTACTTATCTTTTCACTAATCACTGCACCGTGAATCCGTCAGTGAGTTGCAGTGCGGAGTGGCGGCGGCCACAGTAACATAAGAAAATCGCTCAAATATTCGCGTGTTTTACGTGAACTGTAACTACCACAGTTATCTGTATGGCTTAAACTTACCTTAAACTGGACATAAATGTTAAGTATATTTTTGTAATCGGAAATCACTAGCAAAGCATGTATGAGATTGACGTTTATTTTGATTTGTCATAAGAACTGTACCAAAGATCTTAAACATAGAATACGATTGTATCACCATTTATACGTAGTGATTGTAACTTGCTACTAAAATGTTATTTTGTATAAAAGCCATTAGTAGGCACAAAGAATCAAATAATAATGCAATTACATGAATATCTGTCATTTTAAAATTAAGATATTTGTTTGTACCTTTAAAAGAAAAGTGCGTAGTAGTTGTAATTGTTACTTTTAATTTCATTTGTATAAAAAGTCTTTACTAAAAACTTAAAGATAATTTATATTGTAATTTCAAGCATATTTTCTATTTAAAATTCTCAAATAATATTAATAGAAACTTTTAAGTGAAAATTGAACGTCACGTGATGTAACATGACAGGACGAAACGTGACTTAGCCGCCTTCTTGAATGGTATTTAAACCCTGTTGACAGATGCCAAAGGCAGAAAGAAAATGTATACTGTATTACTAGTACCAGTGGTAGTAGCAGCACCAGTGAAACTAAGATACTATGTAAGATGTATGGTATGAGTATACACAGTGTAAAAGAATTGTAAGTGCAAGTGATTTTGTATTTTGACTGTGGTTCAAATAAATTTGTTTGTCTTCTCAACAAAGTAGTGATCTGTGTAGAGAACCTGTTAGACTATCCTGTTAATTTGGACTTATGTGTGGACAAATTTCTGAGGATTTACAGTGAAGTGTCGTTTTGAGTGCTTATTGATCACCGCTGCAACATTTCAACAAAAAAAAAAAAAACACGTTTGTGGATAATTTCTCGCGTTTAAGTTTAGAGTTATCTTTATACCTTGGCATTATGGAATTTATTAGTCAGATATTGCAGGGTGCAGAATACTTCAAAGCAGAAATTTTGTAGCACTGAACTATGTAATCTAGCAGGCAGACGCTCACCTCGAAATGGCTCTCATCAGCAGAAGGCAAACACATGATTTTTAATTCTGCTGCGCGCCCTCTCTCTATTGCCCGCTTGTCTTCGCAAAAAAATCCAACGAACTAAGAAGCGAGACACGTTCGGCATAATAGTTCGCGACCGATTGCACATATTTTAGTTCGCGAACGATAGCGCATATTTTAGTTCGCGATTGGTAGCTCTTCTTTTAGTTTGGCAGCTCGGTCGCAAATTAGGTCGCTCTTTTTAGTTAATCCGCTCTTTGTAGCTTTTGCTGCCACTACTAAAAGAGCTCTTTCTTCTGTTATGACAGTTTTTTTTATATAATGATCAGTGTTGCCCAAGCGTGTGCTACTATCCGTATTTTTCGACAATTAGACATCAAATACTTACGCAAATAAACCAGTAATTTACACGAATGGGTGATACAATGGTATTCACCTACTTTGCATACGGAGTACTCGTAGTATTTTATTTTTAAAATGGATTTCTTTATTTAATAGGTTATTGAAGAAACATTACCTACAAAATATGCTAAATGCGTCTATTTTCGTGGTATGGTTGATGCATAATTTCTCGGATATAAATGCAAACAAACTTAAGTTTTGAGTTCTCTTTACTTATGTATACTACGGAATGAGGGTTATATTTAGATACTGTTGTATACCTTAGAAAAGTTGTGGCAGTGAACTATGAAACTACTACTGAGCTGCATCTCAGCTCGAAATAACTGTAACTGGCAGAAGGGAATCACGCGATTCTGTGCGCTCTCGCGTCCTCTCTCTGTTCCCCGTCAGTCTTCGGAAAAGGAGCGGACGAACTATGAGACGAGGGATCTGCGAACTAGTTCACGTAGTTCGCCTGTGGGAGCGCTCTACCGAACTAGTTCGTTCGCGAACTACACAAGACTACCTGTCACTGCTGCGACACGGTTGCACTTGATACGATACCACAGTCTAATATATACTGTCACGACACTCCCGCAGATTTTTGTTATACACTACGACTGCAGCGCTCAAAGCGGCCGGTAATCTACGTTTATGAATGTGATACTATGAGTGCGATTACTATTGTTTATACTGATTTTTACAGACTTTTCACTCTAGGGAACGTACGTAATGCCATAAAAATAGGTAGTAATTTAAAATTAGCTCCACCTTTGTCTTTATACGTTTACTGAGATCCCTGATGAGGTACGAAACGGTAGATTGCAGGAACAGTTTATTTACAATTATCTTGTAACCTACAGGCGTTTGCTGAATAATATCATTTTCTATTAAAAATAGGAAATGGCTAAGAAACACCGGAAGGCCTGCCTTTGGCAAAAAGTCGTCGCTTTCTTACTCAGGAACGCTGTGGTTTCTTCAGTACAATTCCAGTAACGTCGGTGAGAGTGGAACGTAGGAAACGCATATAGAACGCAATACCACAGTATTTAACATACCAAAGCAGCCACCA
The DNA here is from genome assembly GCA_026315105.1 of Locusta migratoria. Taxonomy (NCBI): domain Eukaryota; kingdom Metazoa; phylum Arthropoda; class Insecta; order Orthoptera; family Acrididae; genus Locusta; species Locusta migratoria. The sequence continues at coordinate 275,967,963 of CM048747.1, forward strand.
CAGCTGTAGCTCATGGAAAATCGTTAAAGACCGGGCAAAAAACTGAAAAAGCAATGAAAGAAGAACCCAATGCCTCAGTTGTTGTTACAACTGAACCACAAACGGCAAGAATCTTCAAGACATTGTCTTCTTAACCTAAAGTAATGACACTCAAACGAATACGCGCGTATCAGAAAGACGAGTGAAGCCTGAAAGTGTTCGAATTATTAGACTACACACCGAATTGATACGCGTCAAAAAACTCTTATCATAGTAAAATCACACCATAATAGAAATTTATGTTTATATTCTAATTACTTTCAGGCGGAATAAGCTGCAAAACAACACATATTCGTAAGGTTTCGTTGATGACGAAGTTGTTCACTACACCTCTGAATCAGTTAAATTTGGCTGTTTTTACATCAATGTCCTTGTTAGGTATATCTCTTAATATTTTACCAATGCTTGTAACGCAAAAACTATACCAACTATTTCGTTAATTATGCACATAAATAATTATAAACATACATGACTCCTCGGGCGGCTTGCCTACCACTAGGAGCACTAGTGTCGTTGCAACTGTCAGATGGTAACAACTACTAAGTGTATGATATGTTTTATTCATATGAGTACAATTACGATTGTCTAAAACATTTTACGATCAGAAGATGGCTCGTTAAAGAGCCGAAACTGGTCATTACATAAACAAGACTGCTGACTTTGAGGTTTTCGTCCATGGTAGATTAAACCACTGATCGCGTATCCAATCGATGACAGTGTCAACAAGACTGATAAAAAAATTAAACTCAAAATTTAAAATTAATAGGTTCTCCAAAGTCTTGGAATTCCCGGGACTAACATTTTAAAAGTGTCGATATCGGTAGAACTATCATCAAGATTTTCGATTCAAGGAGTGAGTGATCTATAAATCTAATTACCCATGTATGGAACTTTATGTGCGCGATTTATATCCGTACTTATCCTAATTGTTGTTTAATCTGTGCATTTTCACAAGTCAGCCTGGTTTTTAATGAAAAGGTGATTAGTCTTTTATATCTCAGAAATAAGTTTTTTTGTAGTTCAATACTTTTCAATGTTTTTGACGTATTTTTTTCATAAAAAAATAGTGAAGCGTTGTACGGCAAGTGTAGTATGGCCTGCGCCGCTTGTAAAATATGGCTTAAGAAGGCAAAAATCGATGTCTTTGTGAATGTAAATGGACCGTATATTTGACGCATTTCTGTACTGTCACTTGATGGAATTTTGTTTCAATAATTTGCATTGCTTAGGAAAGTTAGACGGTGTTCACGTGTACGTGCTGGAGACGACCTTTCACACATACAATTTTCGGGCTTAGATGTTATCGGGTTTGAGCAGTCGGTGTTTATTTAACAGCTTTTCCTTGCGCCACGTTATTTCAGAAGATATGTGAATATTATTGGTCGAAGAAACTTGTTTACGTTGTGACTGAGGATTCCGTTTTAGCGTGTAGCCTTTCCATTTTAAATTATTCATTTCAAGCAAATGTATGTCCATGATTTTGACATTCTTCTGTTTGTACGGAGTTAGGCTCCAGATGAGTGAGCAGGAATTCTGTTTATTCCTACATTTTTCATGAAGTAATCGAGCAATAGATGCCGTTTTGTTGGCCCTTTCTCTTTGTGCCTGCGTCAGAACCCTCCGTTTTTGCCCATCTGTGTACGTCAGCACGCGTGTGCGTTTTATGCATGTGTTTAAAACAATAGGCGAACGGAGGTTATGAATATTGAAATCGCTTTTCTGCTGGAGAAAGAATTTCCTCGTTGAAGGGTAAAAGTTACCAATACATATGGATGCAGCCGACTAATAATTAAACCGACAACCACAGAAATGGACGGAGCAGTTTTACTATGTGCAGTCGTTCCGCATCTTCCGGAAAGTGCGTGTTGTGTTCCTGTTTTAAGTTCCGGGAGGCACTCGATGCAGTTTCGCTCCTCTCTTAATAAACAGAATATATGGATACAATATATCGAAATAGGTATACTGTAAGACATTGAAATAATCATATTTTTTATGTTGCTGCTCATGTTCCTTCCGTGCTTGCTTAGAATTAAGTGGTGAGGTTATTACGCCGTGTGAAAAGCTCCTACCTCTACATCTACATCCATACTCCGCAAGCCACCCGACGGTGTGTGGCGGAAGGTACCTTGAGTACCACTATCGGTTCTCCCTCCTATTCCAGTCACGTATTGTTCGCGGAAAGAAAGATTGTCGGTATGCCTCTGTGTGGGCTCTAATCTCTCTGATTTTGTCTTCATGATCTCTTCGCGAGATATACGTAGGAGCAAGCAATATACTGCTAGACTCCTCAGTAAAGGTAAGTTCTCGAAAATTCGACAAAAGCCTGTACCGAGAGACAGAGCGTCTCTCCTGCAGTCTTCCACTGGAGTTTATCGATCATCTCCGTAACGCTTTCTCGATTACCAAATGATCCTGTAACGAAGCGCGCTGGTCTCCGTTGGATCTTTTCTACTTATCAACCCCACCTGGTGCGGATCCCACACCAGTGAGCAGTATTCAAGCTGTGGGCGAATAAGTGTACTGTAACCTACATCCTTTGTTTTCTGACTGCATTTCCTTCCAATGAATCTAAGCCTGGCATCTACTTTACCGACGATTGATTTTATATGGTCGTTCCATTTTAAATCACTCCGAATGCCTACTCCCGGATAATTTATGGAATTAACTGCTTCCAGTTGCTGACTTGCTATAGTGTAGCTAAATGATACAGGATCTTTCTGTCTGTGTATTCGCAGCACATTTGTCTGTGCTTGCGTGTCCCTAGCCCACCCCAGTTATCCAACCGGGGAAAGGGGACCTACAGCTTAAGGTGGAATCCGAACCACGTGTCGTTTCTGGCGACTCCGGTAAGAGAGAGAGAGAGAGAGAGAGAGAGAGAGAGAGAGAGAGAGAGAGAGAGAGCAGTATAGTATAGTTGTGAGTGGTAGTAGTGTGCACAGAGTCGCGGTGCTAACATGTCTTGAATGAGTACGCTGCCCTACCAAACAGTTGAGGCAGTATTATTAATCATCTTTCTTTGTGATGAAGATATGAGATTTTTCTGTTTATGTAAGAGGTATTTCTAATATTAGTCAGTTTTGTCAGAATTGTAGAGACATTGTAGACATTATTAAACTAGTGTGTAAAGGAAGATTTAACTAATAATAATCATTATGTCACAAATCGTAGATTGTATTTTTTAGTAACGAGTAGTATTGCATTCTCACATTCATAGAATTTTGGTAAAATGGTTAATACTACGTATGTGATTGTGCTACATTGCACGTGGTAAGCACTATAAAGAAAATTAATTTAAAGGGTATTAATGGGAGTCACGTTAGTTGCTATTTTGAAAAGAATTAATTGCATGACAAAACGAGCGTTTCCATGTGCACAGTCAGCTAAATTAAATTACTAATGACTAAGTTCAGATGACTGATAGAGATCAATATTGTTCAGATGCTGTTGCCAAAGTAAATGTTTAAAAAAACAGTTTTGTGTATTTTAGTAAAAGACTCTGATGCAAACGTTATACGTTATTTCTGTCATGCTGTTGGATTGCTCAAACACGACATATAGATCGTTGTGCAGTTAACAAACAAATTACTGATGAGTAGCAGTTTTTATCCACCAAAGGATTTTAGCACGCAGACTGACAGGACAGGTATTCAATGAACACACAGTTGTTTAGCGCAATATGCCGACGCACATCCATGGTCTTTACAAAAAGCTCAAATATTACGATTTCTGGTATTTGCCTAATCGAAAGTTTTAGTCGGAACTGGGACAAACTTTCAATTGCCCTGTTGAAATGTGGCCTGAGGACATATCTGAAGCAGGGGGAGTGCTCGAGGTTCCACAACCACCGCTAGGTACCGGTTGCTGTTCAAAGTGCTCTTAATAGGTAGAAGGCGAGATAGGGTGTTGTAACCAGTGGCGCCCCAAACCATCACACGTGGCGTTTGTCCGCTATGCCTCCGTACAATGCAGCCCTCCAGGTTGGGCTCACCACGGTACCACCGACACGTAGGATTTTGGAACATATACTTTGTTCGAATATTATGTACTACCTCGAAGAGAACGACCTATTAACCAATAGTCAGCACGGATTCAGAAAGTATCGCTCTTGCGAAACACAGCTTGCCCTTTATTCACATGAAGTGTTAAGTGCCATCGACAAGGGATCTCAAATCGATTCCATATTTCTGGATTTCCGGAAGGCTTTTGATACTGTACCCCACAAGCGGCTTCTAATGAAATTGCATGCTTATGGAATATCTCCCCAATTGTGCGATTGGATTCACGATTTCCTATCAGAAAGGACACAGTTCGTTGTAATTGACGGTAAGTCATCGAGTAAAACAGAAGTGATATCTGGCGTTCCACAGGGAAGCGTTATAGGTCCCCTACTCTTCCTCGTGTTTATAAACGATTTAGGAGATAATCTGAATAGCTCCCTTAGACTGTTCGCGGATGATGCTGTCGTTTATCGGTCAGTGAAGTCAGCAGAGGATCAAAAGCAACTGCAAAGCGATTTAGACACAATTTCTACTTGGTGCGAAAATTGGCAATTGACACTAAATAAAGAAAAGTGTGAAGTAATACACATGACCACTAAAAGAAATCCGCTGAACTTCAATTACGCGATAAATCAGTCAAACCTTAAGGTCGTAAATTCTACCAAATACCTAGGAACAATTACGAACAACTTTGACTGGAGAGAACACACAGAAAATATTCTGGGGAAGGCGAACCAAAGGTTACGTTTCATTGGCAGAACGCTTCGAAGATGCAACAGCTCCACCAAAGACACTGCCTACCTCACACTTGTGCGTCCTCTCCTGGAGTACTGTTGCCCGTTGTGGGACCCTCACCAGGTCGGACTGACGGAAGATATTGAAAAGGTTCAGAGAAGGGTAGCTCGTTTTGTTTTATCACGTTATGGAGGGGGGGGGGAAGCGTCACGGAAATGTTTCACGAATTGGGGTGGAAATCATTAAAAGAAAGACGTTATTCATTGTGGCGTGATCTGTTTGCGAAGTTTCAATCACCGACTTTTAGTTCTGAATGTGAAAATATTTTGCAAGCACTCACCTACTTAGGGAGACATGACCATCCCAATAAAATAAGAGAAATCAGATCTTAAACGGAACGATTTAGGTGTTCTTTCTTCCCGCGCGCTATTAGAGAATGGAACGGTAGAGAAAAGTTATGAAAGTGGTTAATGAACCCTCTGCCAGGCACATAAATGTGATTTGCAGAGTATGTATGTAGATGAAGATGTAGATGTAAGCAGCTCTCACTGTAGGACACGTTGAAGCGGAACTCGTCTGAAAAGAATACTCAGCAACCCACTGACGGTGTCCACGTGCACACAGCAATCGGACGAGCCTGTGGTTTATGGATAATGAAAGCCGAGGTAATGGCATGCGTCAGACGGCGGCGAACCGTCGATTCAGACACGTTACACCTGTTGCAGTGCTTCAGCGACGAACCAGCAGTGTGGATGACGCTGTACGTTGTGTTATGAGCATGCAGACGAGGATGACGGTCATTCTGTGCTGGGTCACATTCCGTGGTTGAATTCCCGCTCGTCGCTGCCTACGACCTTTCTCTCTCCACTGCCTCTACACATGCACACACTTTCCGTATCCATAAAAGCCCGTGCAGAACCGGCAACATACAGTCGTTCATTATCTTGCTGAAATGTAGGGTTTCGTAGGGATCGAATTAAGGGTAGAGCCACGGGTCGTAACACATCCGAAATGTAACGGCCACTGTTCAGAGTGCCGTCGATGCGAACAAGAGGTGACCGAGACGTGTAACCAATGGCACCCCATACCATCACGCCGGGTGAGACGTAACAATGGCGATGACGAATACACGCTTCCAATGTGCGTTCACCACGCTGTCGTCAAACACGGATGCGGCCATCATGATGCTGTAAACAGAACCTGGATTCATCCAAAAAAATGACGTTTTACGATTCGTACACCCAGGTTCGTCGTTGCATACACTATCGCATGCGCTCCTGTCTGTGATGCAGCGTCATGGGTAACCGCACCCATAGTCCTCGAGCTGATAGTCCATGCTGCTACAAACGTCGTCGAACTGTTCGTGCAGATGGTTGCTGTCTTACAAACGTCCCCATTTGTTGACTCAGGGATCGAGACGTGGCTGCACGATCCGTTACAGCCATGCGGATAAGATGCCTGTCATCTCGACTGCTAGTGATACAAGGCCGTTGAGATCCAGCACGGCGTTCCGTATTGCCATTCTGAACCCACCGATTCCATATTCTGCTAACAGTCATTGGACCGCGACCAACGCGAGCAGCTATGTCGCGATACGATAAACCGCAATCGCGATAGGCTACAATCCGATCTTACTCAAAGTCGGAAACGTGATGGTACGCATTTCTCCTCCTTACATGAGGCATCACAACAACGTTTCACCAGACAACGCCGGTCAACTGCTGTTTGTGTATGAGAAACCGGTTGGAAACTTTCCTCATGTCAGCACGTTGTAGGTTTCGCCACCGGCGCCAACCTTATGTGAATGCTCTGATAAGCTAATCATTTGCATATCACATCATCTTCTTCGTGTCGGTTAAATTTCGCGTCTGTAGCACGTCATCTTTGTGATGTAGCAATTTTAATGGACAGGAGTGTATTTTCAGAAATGGAATGCCAAACATTTCTAATGATGGCAGCACAGATAAAGCTGAAACAAGTTTGGGAAAATAGTATAATTTAAGTGTCTTGCATACGGCTGAGTAAACCATTTATTATACTGCACGAATGAATAACTTTTGGGAAACAGAAGGTGTGTCAATTTTGGTAGACTGTGAATTTCTGGCTTTTGATACTTCAAGTCATGTTATAAATTAAATTCCGCCGCTTGTTCAGATGCAACTGCAGAGAAGGGCTGACGTAATAAGTGGAGCGATAGGTAGATAGACGGTACATTGAATATCAGTCCCGTTTGAAATTCCGGCAGATAGTGAGTGTATAATCTGACTGGCTGAGACTCAGAGACCTAGCGCGCCAAATCTTCTAACATCAAATCAATTGTTTGTAAATCTATTCGACAAAACTGGTATGGTATTCAGTTCCTAGACTTACAAACTACGTAAACTAACTTGCTCTAAGAACAAAACACACACACACACACACACACACACACACACACACACACACACACACACACACACACACACACATCCCGAGGGAGGACTCGAACCTCCGGTGGAAGCGACCGCCCACTCTGTAGCATGATGCCTTAGACCATTTCCGCGCCGCTTCTAATTTCATTCATTAATATTTAAGAAACTAGAATCCAGATTGTATTTTCAATTAAGATCATCAATGCGTCAGTTACAAGCTATATTATAGTTATTTGATTACAAAATGAGCTAAAAAAATAATAAAGAAAGACGGGCGGGCACGATATAAAAAACAATTGGCGCTAGCATTGACATTCAACCTCGATTAATTCGTTCGGCACAGCCTGTCGAACAGCGGGGAGATGACAACATTCACTCGTACAACGTGTGTGTTAAGGTTTTTTTAAAAAGAAACATAGTACTGTAAAAGACTGTGTATCAGTCTAGTAAAAAGACTTTTTACTGAATTTTGTGTCGAGTTATTGGTATGCCGATATTAAGTAGTTTGCTACTTTTATTGCAAGTGAACGGGTGTAACTGAATAAATAAAAAAGCATTTGACAATCCAAAACTCGAATGACGATATTATTTACTAAATTCAAAAAGAGTTAGCCACCATCACTTACAATTTTCATCGTCACATCAAGGACTGTGAGCGTACGAAGCTACTTCTGCGATATAAGTGGGAGTCAACAATATATTTTCGCAGTCGGAGGAGAATGTTGGCGACTGTAGTTTCGTAAGTAGCCCACGCCGTAGCGACAAGCGCCGTTGTTGAAATGATTCCCATCCCAGATCCTGTATCATTACCGTAACGCGTTTCCCCTGTATCGTGACAATACGAAACGAGCTGCCCTTCTTTGGACTCTTTCGATGTCCTCCGTCAAACCCACCTGATAAGGATCCCACACTGGGCAGAAATACTCCAAAAATGAGTATGCAGTTTCTTTTGTAGTTCTGTTGCATCTTTTAAGGTTTCTACCAATAAAACGCAGTCTCTGGTTCGCCTTTCCCAGGACATTATCTACATGTTCTTTCCAGTTTAAGTCTGAAGTAATAGTAATTCCTATATATTTTGTGGAGTTTATGGCCTTCACTTTTCATTGATTTATCTTGTGCACAAAGTTTAACAGATTTCTTTTCGTACTCATGTGGACGACTTCACACTTCTTATTATTTAGAGTCAATTGCCAATTTTTACACCATAATGATATATTATTCAGATCGTTCTGTAGTTGGTTTTGTTCTTCAGATGATTTCACTAGACGATAAATGACGACGTCATCTGCAAACAATCTAAGAGAACTACTTAGATTTTCCCCTAAATCGTTTATGTAGATAAGGAACGACAGAGGACCAATAACACTACCCTGTGGAACGCCCGATATCCTCTGTTTTAGTCGATGCCTTACCATCGATTACTACGAACTGTGTCCTTTTTGACAGGATTTAAAGTAACATTCACTCGTTGTGACTCTAAAGCACGAACTGTCGTAGTATTAATGCGCCCCCGACCCCTCACAGTTCTTCCAGTCTTCAAAATTGCTTCCTGTTGTAGAAATTGACATTATTTTTCTCATTTCCCCGCCATAAGACCCACAGTGTTATAGTCTAATCTAATCTAATTCGAAGTTTTGAAGCCGACTGCAAGCGAAGAAACGAAAAGATTCTATATCGTTTGAAGACTTAATGCCGATCATGAGACTCTTCAAGTGTCTAGGATTTTGAGGTGCACTGACCACAAGGAGACGGAAATGTCACACTCGGATTTGTTTGAAAGATCGCCCATAAATCGCTGACATGATCAGTTATTATTGGTCGTCAGTCTAGGTTGCTTACTCAACTGTTCTAAAGGAAGAGACAGAAATGTATATGCCGACCCAGAGGCACCAGTGGTGGATCCAGGATTTTGGTTTGGGAGCTCCCTGACCCAGTTCAACTAAAAACAAGTACTTTTGGGAGGGGTAAGAATGACTTTACCCCATTGAGGATGGGTTTTTTCAAGGTAAACATGAAAAACCAGCTATTATTTTGGATGGGAAGTGGGCGAGTGGCCTTGACACCCTTACGCCTCTCCCCCCCCCCCCCCCGGAACAGCTACTAAAATACTAAAAGGCTCACGTGTTTTCAGAACTGCAGACCGTAGAGAGCCGCGAGAAAGAAATCAAATTTGACCTTGTTGTTACGAAAAAGAATACTACGCAGACAGATAAATTTGGTACCGGTTGCAAACAGATTTGTGTGTACTGTCTTTTCACTCAAGTTCAGGATCCTCGTCACGGTTGGCTAGTCGTTTAATCCTGGAAGCAGTATTATGCAAATCTGCATCACGGGTATTGGCCGGTGAATTATACACCAGGGGTCGCGCCATCGTCTTGAATTTTTAAGGACGCACAAATCTTGTTATTCCTTCACTTTGTATTCAAATTAAGAGCCTCAGGGCAATGCAGATCCATCTTTTCCGATATGAAAGCAAACAAATAGTGCCAACGTAATTTCTCTGGACATACGATCATATGGCCCACGTAAGTAGTTGCTGTTGCACGGAGACCGTAGTTTAATCTTTAACGACCAGCTATGGACGCCATTCCATTGGACACTGCTATTACTTTTGAATTGTGTTGGGGTATTAATAACAAATTTCATAAGTGAAATAAAGAGCCCTTGATCCTGCAGGATAATCTTCTGTGGGACCTAGAAATTCTTCTAATTACACGCTATTGTGCAATGAATACCTTTTTGCACAATGATGAATTATCCAAAAACTGGTTTATACATCAACCAGTTGCTGTTATAACGAATACACATCTGTACAATTATTTTAAACTAACATGCTGGTACAAATGTGGTACCTATTTTATGTTAATAACGGACTTATCAACTTGTCGTAACGATTTTACTACCATGACAGTGACTTAGATAAACCTGTCTGAAGAGATCGTACAATGTAAGCTTTCACGGCCGGCATCAACTTCATTTAAAACTTCCGGGCTCATAAGCCGTGGTCGATTTGTAAAACTTTCACCTAAAGTTTCATCTTCGGCTGCGGAAGACATCTGCAGAGGTACCACTCTACCTCCGAAGATGTCTTCCGCAGCATACATAGAAAATCATATTTTGTATAAACATTTGACTTGGTTGTATTATTTATTGAGATTACTGTATATATAATTTGTACCATCCCAAAAACCTCTAATTCATAAGGTTGTCCCCTTGGTTTCATGTTCTTTCTGCAATTAAGTACTTTTCGTGTGTGGGAGTTCATTATAATCAAAAGTAGTACTTTCCAGACACAAGATTAGTACCAAAAAGAAGTGATTTTTGAAGGAAGCAAATGTAAACACGAGAACCACCAAATATGACGCGTTGGCATTGGGGTGGGTGGAGGGAACAGAGAAACTATGCCTTTGTTTTGTTTTGTACTGTACTGTGTGTGCATTAATTACTGTATTTACGCCTGTGTTAGTGGACTTTATGGGATAACAGTCATCTCGATGACGCCGCAGGTAAAGGCAAGTTAGTTTCGCAATGTTCGCAGTTTCTATATGTCTCCCGTATTTTAATTTTGGAAATCTGGTTATTCTACAGCAGTGTTTTTCAATCTGCGGGTCGCGACCCCCAATGTGTCGAAAGTCTTGTTCCGGGTGTCGCCGTCACAGGAGGAAGTACTTACACCGTAAAGTAACAGCGAGTTCAGAAATACAAAACCGTAAACCTGAGTGAAATTTATATAATGTTAAAATTACAGAGTAACTTAAATACCGTAACATTAATTATGAATTGAATAATTCATATATTGTTTTACAATACAGTGTGTTAATGGTGAATAAGTGCAAAGCGTGAAAAATGTTTTTCGATAGGTAAAAGAAGTTGTTAGAATAAGAAAACATGAACATTTGAAAAAGATGTATTTCTTTACAAATTCTGTATATAGTGGGATATTTCTTAATGTTCATAATTCACATCTGAGTCTTGTGCTAAATGCGAAACACTCAGTAAGCAAAATATATTTTTCTCTCGGAAATAATTTTTTTCTCGATTTCAAAATGGCATTTGACGCGGTGCCACACTGCAGACTGCTAACGAAGATACGAGCATGTGGAGTAGGATCACAGATTTATGACTGTCTGGAAGTCTTCCTAAGTAGTAGAGCGCAGTACGTTGTTCTCGACGGCGAGTGTTCATCAGAGGCGAGTGTATCGTCAGGCGTGCCCCAGGGCAGTGTGATAGGACCGCTATTATTTTCTATCTATATAAATGATCTGATGGACAGAGTAACTTGTAATTTGCGGCTCTTGGCTGAAGATGCTGTGGTGTATGGGAGGGTGTCGTCTTTAATTGACTAATAGCATACAGGGTGACGTAGGCGAAATTTCTAGGTGGTGCGAAGAATGACAGCTAGCTCTAAATGTAGAAAAATGTAAGGTGATGGGTCTAATAGGAAAAACAATCCCATAATGTTGGAGTACAGCATTACTAGTGAGCTTCTTGATACAGTTCCGTCCTTAAGATATCTAGGCGTAACATTGCAGAGCAATATGAAATGGAACGAACATGTAAGGACAGTTGTGAGTAAGCTGACTTCGGTTTATTGGGAGAATTTTGGGAAGATGTGTTTCATCACCGGGTATAAAGCGCTTGTTCGACTACGTCTTGAGTATTGCTCAAGTGTTTGGGAGCCGCAGCAGATCAGTTTAAAGGTAGACACAGAAACAGTTCAGAGGCGAGCAGCTAGGTTCGTCACTGGTAGGTTCGATCAGTGTGCGAGTGTCACGGAAATGCTGCGGCAACTCAAATGGGAATCGCTGGAGGAAAGACGACGTTCTTTTCGAGAAATTCTGTTGAGGAAATTTAGAGGGTCGGAATTTGATGCTGATTGTAGAACGATCTTTCTGCCGCCTACTTACATTTCGTGTAATGATCACGAAGACAAGAGAAATTAGGGCTCATACGGAAGCATATAGACATTCTTTTTACCCTCGATCTATTTGGGAGTGGAATAGGAAAGGAAATGCCTAGTAGTGCTGCAGTGTAGTTTCCGCTACGCACTTTACGGTGGATTACGGAGTATATATGTAGATGTAAAAGTTGGATAATTCGACAAACAGAAACAAAATATTCGTGCATCGATTTGAAAGAAATCTGAAGCTAAAGTAAGAAAATTAAATTTGTTTCCTTTGAGATCATATAGTTTTGCTTCCGCTTGTGAGTAGTGGGGAAAGGGGTCGCCAGAATATTTTTAGTTGGAAGGGTGTCGCCAGAGAATATTTACTTGGAAAGTGATCGCACATTCGAAATGGTTGAAAAACACTGCCCTATATGTCCAAAGACATGTAGGTTGCCGTTGTTATTAAGAGATGAAGAGGCTTATGCAGAATAATGTGTCGTGGAGTTCTGCATCAAACCGGTCACTGTAGTGACGACACAGTCTAACATACCAGTCACGACACTCGAGCGGATTTTCGTTACCCACCGCGACAGCAGCGCACCAAGCGGCCAACAGGGGACACTACTGAGTTGGCGGTATTTCGTGCGTTGTACGTCGGGTTACTCGTTGCGTACATTCGTTTTAGTGGTGCTTTCCGGAACAGCAAACGCTTGTACCGCAATAAAACGTAGCAAAAACCAGAAAAAAACATACCTCACTTATCTGTTCTCAATTTTCCTAAGGACACAGAGATGTATGTAACAATCATTCTGCTGAAAAGTTTCCGTTATGATTCACCTCAAAATATCATATACCGGTATATAATAGTGGTTGCTAAGAAAATGGCTCATAGTGTACATAAAAAAATTATGTACTGCAGTCTGGATGACCAAAAGTACAGAAAAAACCGTATGATAGGCTTAAGATATAATGTAACATTCCGAAGAATATGCTACAAAACTCTGAAACAGTTTGTTAATCTTCAACTAAGTTTTCTACGTATTTCAACTATTAGTTGGAAGCATCTCGTCCGACACAGATCAATAAGAAAGACGACGTAGTTTTCCTAACAGTTGTCCTAAAGACTAAAACACAAAAGGAAATGAAAAGAAATTGTGTGGCATATGCGTTTACTTTGGAGCTACACGGTACGCTTCTTAGGCTTACATTACTTCCATTTCAATGTGGAAAGCTGCAAAAATATTCGGAGGCACGTGTTTCTGCGTGAGTAGGTTCTAGCTTTCATCGTTCCATTCATGTGTTTTAGTTCCACTGCTGTTTATTTATCATCATCCGTTTCGTCTGATATCATTATATAAATACGCTAACACGAAAATTGTGGTACAGATTACTAATTTATTCGTACAAGAAGGCCAATGAAAATTACATAATTCGAAAGATTGTTTGTCGTAGATTTCACGAATATAAATATTATGTGTGCATTTAGCCATTAAAAGTGGTAAAAGGAAGTAGAAATTTTCCTATCTACAGCTTGGATCATGTTCTATATTCTCCAACAATCAGCTCACTGGTTGGCTATTCGCCTCGACCAAAGACGCTGTAATGCAGCGCATCTGCAGTATTAAAATAACGTATTAAAGTAAGTGAATATCGAAACATGGAGTGCTCCCAACTCACTTTTTGTGCCGTTCAAATGCTTCATTTTCGCAGTGATTAAGAGTGGTTAAAGGAAATGGATGTTTTCATATGAATGCTGATATAAAGGATGATGCGCCAGAAGAGGCATCTAGCGGTGCTTGGGTGAAACTACGGAGTCGAGAATGCCGATATAAATGATGATGCGCCGGGAGAGGCATGTACCGGAACTACGAAGTCGACATGTTGTCAGCTCTGGAATTCTGAATATCGCAGTATCGAAATAACATTATTTCTTGGCGTTGTATAAATATACGAACAGCCAATTGTAGTTCCGTTTCAAATATTAGGCTAATGAAAGTTATATAATTCGAAAATGACATGAGAAGTATATAATTCCGTTTTTATTTGTTGTTTTTGTGTCAGGCATTTTCCTTAATCCTTTCTTTACCGAATTTCGATGGGGATCACAGCAAATCGACGTTCTCAATAATTGTTTTCTGCTCTCTGTTGGTGAGTTCCTGCCATCTACTGTCAAGAACATTTACTACTGGCTTGAGAATTACAGTAAATAGCAGCACACAGTAATTACACGCAATCTTATTTGTAACAAACAAATGGAAAGATGATGTTGCTTTTAAGCAACACGCGTAAAGAAAGGGTTGACACGTAAAAGATACCTTTTCATACCTCCCAGTGCCGGTTAAATTTTACCAAATATCCCAGCGGCCTCCTATGATAATGTTAGCAACAGATGATGAATAGTGAGATTTTTGTGAGTCTTCATTTTAGCCAATCGCTTGACAACGCTGATGTTTTCTCATGGAATCTTTGCTTTACAAGGGCAATTATTTTTATTGAGCGGACGAGGGTATATACAAGAACCTGTCAACCATAAAGCAGGAACAGCATTCTTTGTTTACTTCACGGTCTGTACGATACACTAATCGAGGGTTGTTTTGTTTTTTGTTTTTTGTTTTTTGTTTTTTTTTTTCTTTTTTTTCCAACATATTCATCTTGGACACGAACTGCAGCTGTAGCGTAAATTGACGGTTTATTTCCGTCATAATAATTGCAACCAGCTGCCTTTTTTGGATGGTTTTTATTTATTTAATCCAGAACTAGTTTTCGAGCCACTGCAGGTTCAAATGTTCAAATGTTTGTAAAGTCTATGGGACTCAACTACGGGGTTATCAGTCAAAAACTACCTATGAACTAACTAAGACTAAGGACGGCACAAATATCCATGCCCGAGGGGGGATTCGAACCCCCGACCGCAGTGGCCGTGCAGACCGTGACTGAAGCGCCTCAGTCCCCTCGGACACGCCACTGCAGGGTCATCTTCAGTGGATAAACTTTACAGGAACATTTCCGCGAAGTGTAGGTTATGCTGTCATGTTGGTTCTGGTGACATAACTGAACTTTAGAAAGCGAGAACAGAATAAACTGGAATTAAACGTATTGTAATTTTATGTACTTTATGTACATGTAACCAAGTTGTGCATTGGGCACTGATGTTTTTTAACACATGAGAGCATTTTTGCTACACTTAGCGTTACACATTACAAAATATAAACACTGAATGTGGTGCAAAGAGGATGGCTGTGGTAGATGTTGCACTTCAGTAATTAATGTTATTTGTTTTGAGACAATGTCTACAATAAGAACACAGTAAGTACATAAAATTACAATACGTTTAATTCCGGTTTATTCTGTTCTCGCTTACTAAAGTTCAGTTATGTCACCACAACCAACATGACATCATAACCTACACATAGCGGAAATGTTCCTGTAAAGTTATCCACTGAAGATGAGCCTGCAGTGGCTCGAAAACTAGTTCTGCATTAAATAAATAAAAAAACATCCAAAAAAGGCAGCTGGTTGCAATTCTTTTCACGAAAATAAACCGTCAACCAATCGAGTGATGTTGCCAACATAATCACGCGAAGCCGTCGACATGATACGTAAAATTTTACCCCCAGTGACCATTGTAAACACAATTGGTCGATTTTCGACTACAGGCAATACTAGTTAAACTAAAACCTTTGCATCTAAAATAAAATAGTCGTAGCGTGAATTACGTAGAAAAGGGTACGAGAGTAAAGTGTTATTCATATGACATATATGACGTTAACAGGCGGCTCCCTTGCTCACCGCTTGGAGCGCTAGTGTCGTCTTAGCTGTCAGGTGGTAACAGATTTAGACCAGTGAGTGTCGCGATTGGTATGTTAGACTGTGGTGAAGACGACAACGGCTATAGTATTTTTTGCGGTTATACAACCGTGTCGGCCTGGCTGCACCCGGCGCCCGGCGCCCCCGCAGTCGGGCCTAGGCGACAGGGAGCCCACCCACGAGAGGAGTGATGGTCGCTGCGGCAGGAAGCCGCAGTTCTGGGAAGGCGGCCCTTCCGGGAACTGCGGCGTGTCCGCGTGTGTACGCGAGCCACTGTTTACTGGACCGCCGGAACTGGGCCACCCCGCTCTGCCAGCTGGAGGCCCGTCACACGCGCCGCGTCCCTCAACAGTCTCTGGACGTGACGCTCGAACCCAGCCTGCTCATCCGCTGCGCAAATATAGGCTTACGTGGACCGTCATATTCTTGTGGTCTTCGGTCCGAATTCTGGTCTGAAGTAGCTTATCACGATGCAGGAAGTTGTGACTGAATTAATTGATAGTGATTTAAGGAAGTTGGACGCTCCAGAATGAAACTTTCACGCAGCTGCGGAGTGTGTGCTGATATGAAACTTCCTGGCAGATTAAAATAGTGTGCCGGAACAAGGACTCGGACCTGGGACATTTGCTGCGGCATCGTGACTCGTGTCGGGATAGCTCAGTCGGTAGAGCGCTTGCTCGCGAAAGGCAAAGATCCCAGCTTCGAGTCCCGGTTCCGGCACACAATTTTAATATGCCAGGAAGTTTCAAGTTGAAAGTTGTCTGTAAGAAATTTTTGTTCGTCGTTGTTGTTAACTGAAAATCACTTTTAGTGTGTTGTTGGATCTGACTGCGTGTATGAATGAACATTGATTGACAGGCATATTCATCGTCATTATCATCAGTGTTCTGTCAAAAGGCAGGTTTTCACATAACAGTTCTCCAGGCTAGCCGGTCGTCTACCATCCTCTTCAAATCCGCATAATTTCCTCTTCCCTTTATGTCATCTATCATCTAGTATCCCCTTCTTCCTCTCAGTCTTCTCCCACAGACGAGTCCTTCCAAGGCATCTGCTAGCATGCACTCCCTTCTCAAGGAATGTCCCAACCAGTTCCTTTTCCATTCTTTCATAACCTTCAGCAGACACCCTGCCTCCCCAACCATTTCCAGCACTCATTACTCACTCTTTCCAGCTAGCTTATCCTCTCCATTCTCCTCCACATCCACATATCAAATGCTTCCAACCTTTTTCACCCTCTCGTCTCAGTGTCCATGTTTTCGCTCCACACTCCAAACAAAACATTTTCCAGACCTTTTCCTTAAATTTTTATCTAATTTGCCACATAAGTCTCCCGTTTCTGCTGAACGCCTCCTTTGCTATGGCACTTCAAGCTCTCAGCTCCTGGTGGCATCTCAATTCTTCAGTTATTGTGCTTCCAAGATGTTTAAATGCACTTATTTAGCTAATTGTAGTTTGTCCTGTTTTAATATTGGCCAGTTTGCGTCTTGTACTGATGGCCATACTCTTTGATTTTTGCTATGTTTATTTTCATCCCATATTCCACAAAAGCTTCATTCAGATCTTTCAGCATCTTGTTCGCTGTCCGTTCACTTTCTGCCTCTAAAACCATGTCACCACCAAATCGTATCCATTCTATTCAATTTTCACCAATACGTATTCCTCTTTTTCCATCTAAGCCTTTCGCAATAATCTCTTCAAAGTAAACGTTAAACAACAGTGGGGAAAGACAACAACCTTGTCTAACACCTCCCTCAATTTTGCTTCCTTCTGATATTTCACTTCCAATCAGTATCCTTACTTTCTGGTGTAAATATAGATTTTGTATCTAAGTCGTCTCTCATTCCAATCTACTCCTTTCCTTTTCAAAATATCCATCATCTTGTTCCACTGAACTTAGTGGATTTTCTACATCTATGAAAACAGCAAAGATTTCTCTATGTGTTTCCATACATCTTTCCCCTATGGCCAATAGCATCTCTTGTTCTTTTTCCTCTTCTGATTACAAATCGCTCCTCTGCAATCCCCCTATTCGTCTTGCCATATTGCCATATAACCTTCTATCCAACACTCTCAGCAATTCTTTAGCTGCTTGAGAATTTCGTGACTGGCATATTGGTACAATAAAAATAAATTCCTGGTACATCTTGAGATACCCTACATGATACTTTAATTAAAAAAAATTATCCTTATGTGTATTACAAACTCCGAACAATGTTATGTATAAGTAGTTGCATGGACCTGTGTCAACACGGACTTGAATAAGTAAACATTACTGTGTAGATTATTCTGTGGTCCCGACACGGCACAATTGATAAGAACATTGTTGTCATACAAAAAGCAACGATGGAGAATTGAACTATACATTGAATTGTCAGCCATTATTTTGGTTACTTTTGTATCTCTCCTGTACGACTTCTGATCGAGATGTCGTGTAATAATGTTTTATTTTATTTCAATAATTAGCAGTCAGTGACAATGGAATGTAATTTACTTACATCACCTTACCAAAATCTTGACTTATCAACTTCAATAACTTCTATATACACGCTCTGTTCTGATGTGGCTGATTGCACAGAATCATCGATAAGCTCATTATTAAGAATCTGCATTATCTTTTTTTCACAGCTTTCATTCGATGCCTTTAAATTAAATATTTTACGAATCTCACGGTCTTCAACCTGTGTAATATTAAGAATAATCTGTTGCTCGCAACAGCCATATCGACTCAGAACATTTGTACAGCTCTGGTTGTCGGCATCTGCTACTAAAATATTTCACAGGCATTTACGGTCAGTCAGTATTAATTTAAAAATCCTTTCTTTGCATAATTAATTTCTTATGCAGTAGGCTATACTTTATTAGAATAATGATTAACTTTATTTCTTTGTATTCCCAATCCATTGTGTATACATTGAATAGCAACAATATCATTCTGTTGGTATGGAGTTTACAATAATTTATATTTCTAAGTTTAAAAGCCTTTCTCACCTAAATGTGTACCAAAGTTCAACTTTTAGGTAATTTCAGTGCAATATTAGTTCATTAAATGGACGGGAGAGAAACTTAACAAACTATAACTTCGAAATAAATTTTCAAAAAGATTATTTGAAAGCAGCTGTATCTATCTCAATAAATAAATAAATTTAAGAAAAAAATAATTATTCAAACCTACGTAATAATATTGTCCTACAATACAGTCTAAGTTCGTTTCAAGTGTTGTAAATGTATGCTTCGTGAATCTGTAACTACTCCTGAGTGACAGCATAAAAAAGAATTTATAAGCACTTGAATGTTAAACAAATAAAAATCAAATCAATTTTTTGGAATTGAGTTCGCCCTGACTGTTATAAACTGAGATATTTTTATGAACTACTTATCTGATTATAATATTTCATAAATAAATTTCTTATGATTAGTGGAATAAAATCTGATCAACCTGCTAGAGCTGAGATACTGCTGAGCTAATCTCAGGCCTACAGATAATACTTCTTCTCAAATACAATGCTAGCAGCCAATTTGGATTTTCTCAGACATAACTTTACGAGAGGAGGTAGTAATACTGACACTGGCACAAGAAGCTTGATTTATGTAAATTTTAATGAACACTGATTAACTGGTATGAACGGCGCAACATTTAGATTTTACCATACTCTGTTTTTCAAACATCGATTGTAATTATTGGAAGAACATGAATAAACCATCTCACTTAATTTTCTTGTTATCACACAATCAACTTGACATAATAAAGGTGGTGAAAATACCCTAACAATGAATGTCTGAGAAAAACCTAAACGCGCCGAAAAATAATTTCTTACCTCTATTCCGAAACCTTCTTTTCTCATAAACATTGCCTCGCGAACGTCATCAATCAGTTTCCTCAAATGATGTTAAAATGTTTTATCGCGTATCTTTTTCTATTCCCATCTCATGTGGTAATCAAACACACTGATCACTGTCATTACTCGATTGTTATTGCCTTCTAACTGTCGCGAATAGTTGGGTTATGCCAGCAATGAGTAACAAAACCAAAGTGTCTCTCAGACAGACATTTCAGTAGTAACCTAACCAGCATATATGTTGCGCACAGAACAGGTACCTACAAAAGTTACTATTTACGCATGAAAAACTGTTACTTATCGTGTCCTGCAACACGGTACCTGTTGCGTACAATGTTAACAATTCAAGAAAATGATTCAGAATAATATTCTCATTAGGCTTCGCTTGTCTAGGAGTTGATTACTTTCCAATTAGTTTCGAAGTAATTAAAATAAGTAAATCGACACTACATACTTCTTTTATTTTCAATAGTAGGTATCACCAGTACTCGTAGATCCAACTGCTACAAAAACCAAAGATATTACGCTAATCTTAATCAGTGATCTCTCTAAAACCTGAATGTATGTTTCTGGTGTTGGGCATAGAACTGCAGCGTTTCTGCAGTGCAGACAGCCACTGTTTCATTGTTTCGAAACAATGTTTTGATACGCGGAAATGCTTCAGTATTTCAAAAACTCCATGTTTCCAAATTTCGAAACCGTCGTGTTTCATTCTGCTCGGTTTGTATCGAAACAACGGTGTTTCATTTTGTTGAAGCTCGGCACAGATACACATTTAAATTACTATTAATGAACAGTTTTAAGAGTGTCAAAACTAATGGATAGACTTGAGTCTGCAACTAGCTATTACTGATATCAAGATTCTTTCTAAAGTGACTACTGTATTCCGAAATGACATAATGCCTGCTTTATAAACGCAAATTACAATAAAACAACGCTCACTAAGTTATATTGGAATATCCAGTAAAATTCTAGATTTATCTGTCCATTTACGGTAATCAAATTAAAAACACACGACTAAACTTACAACTTTTTAAATTTTATTTTATTTTATTTATTTATTTATTTTTTTTTTTTTTATGGAACAACATGAAGCCTGAAATGACGTGTGATAAATCTAACATAATGTGCTGCATTTGACGTATTTCGTTTTTGTATTTGCATATTACGAAAGTTTGGACGGTAAATGAAAGCGCGTATTTAAGATATTTCCAATTAAAGTATCCAGCAGTGGGCTAACGATGTATAAAAACGTAACCGTTTCCAAAATATTAGCTGAATAAATTTAATGTTATAATAAGCCTTTTCAATATCACATGTAGGTTAGCACACACACCACCTATCGATATTAGCCACTAAATTAGTGGAAAGCAAATTGTACCAATTATAGCTACCTTGATAAAAACCAGTATGTTAGACAATGTCAGCCCTCAGCTAATGGGATAACAGGAACGTCACTTATTGCAAAAGCAGTACGTTTGGTGCAGGGGTAAAATTTTTCCTACCATCCCGGCGGCCTGGCGTGTTCATGTTGGCAACATCAACAAAACAGCAGAAAATCTTTGACAAGCTGTTAATGTTTTTAGAAATCCACAGAGAATGATTTTATTGGTGTTCCATACAGACAATGAAGTAAATAAATAATCCTGTTCGTGCTCTACGGTTGACAGGTTCTTGTATGTACCCTTAGCCACTCAGTAAAAGCTATTGTCCTCGTGAAAAGAAGATTCCATGTCAAAACATTTGCGATTTACTAATGCCAACGTCACATGATAGTCAACATTATCACGCGAGGCCGCCAGGACAGTAAGTAAAATTTAACCGGTTGAGGAAATACAAAACTGCTGTGGCATCTAAATAAAAGTTTAATTTTGTTTCCTGTAGTTGCAGTCCTTGCACTATGTATGTGGTTCTATACCAATACTTACATCGACGACGGTCTAATAAACAGGACCATAATATTACAAAACACATATTGTTTAATGGTTTCGATTTGAATTGTTCAGAAAAAGGCAGATTTTTCAGTTTTCCCTTCTATAGTCTGGGTAAAATTTTACGACGCTTCTCGCCGGGCTCCAGTGCTTATGTTGGCAACAGATGAACAATGAAGTGTAGAATTGCGTTAATAATTTTCACGAGCTACAGAGTAAATGTTATTAATACTGTTTCTGCTCTATGGTTGACAGGTTCTTGTATGTACCCTTGTCCGTTTAGAAAAAAATTGAAGTTGTCACGAAACACATTTATTGGTCATCTGAGTTGCCGTCATAACCATTGGTGTAAACATAACCAATGCAGTCGGCGAGAAGCGTCGTACAATTTAACCATAGTCTGCACACTCTTTCGCGTTATCCATATGTTTGAATATGGCAAACGAATTTTCATTAGTTTGTACGTGAGGAGAATTGCTTGCTTACCTCTTGATTTGCACTTTATGCCAATTAACGATGTAATAGGCTGGTATGGCAGTTGAATCGAAACGTCTTTTAATATCTATGTAACACTTAGTAGGAGCCATTTTTGAATTTGTTGAATTTGGCAAGAAAGTAAATATGAACATCTATGGCTGGCATGCTCAGACAACTGAAGTTCAACATCCAGGTAGTATAGAGATCATTGGTCTAAATATATAGCCACTGCGCTCTCTAAAAGGTGCTCACTTTTTCCGGAGCGGAAATTTAATTGGGTGCAATATTGATTTTTATATAACCTTTTTATACAATTCTGTATATTCGTTTCACAATTTATATATATATATATAACGTAATGGCAGAATTTATACATATCAATTTTTATGTAAGAACTTAAAATGACTATCGAAGTGCCTAATATGCTTACAGGAATAGTTCATATGATATTTAAATATTTAATAATTCTCAAAATGAGTTTTTCGGTTTAAATGTGATTAATTGACCAGATGTTCTTTCTGACATATGAATCCTTTAGAAGTCTGTAGTTTTATACTAAATTCGGTGCTGTTAGTGTAATAAAAATGATTTGGAATTCATTAAAATTCAACAGTTGATAATGGCAAAACATGAAAGAATAGCGTAAAACTGCTTAAATTAAAATCTGACTGGTTAGCTGATTTATAACATTGACGGGTAGTAGTATCGTATACTACGAATCACAGAGTGTATCGTATACTAAGAAATATTTGGGAACTATAGTTAGTGAGGAGGGCTCAGCCGGCCGCGGTGGCCGAGGAGACTGTCAGAATAAGATAATTTGCTAACCAAATAACAAATCTCAGCTACTACTTTTATTGTTTCGTTACATAAACTAATTCCTTCACCATCGCTTGATTTAATTACACTACATTCCATTACTCTCGCTTTGCTCTTGTTAATGTTCATTTTCACCCTCCTTTTAAGACGCTGTTCATTCAGTTCAATTTCTCCTCCAGATCCTTTGCTGTGTCTAAGAGAATTACAAATCCTTGCATCTCCTTGCGTTCCTTCACAGCTTTCTCAATGCACATACTGAATACCATTGTGAAAAGGTTTTCATGCCATTCGAGTCTTATAACTCCAGTCTGATTTTTGTACAGGCTGTAAATAACCTTCAGTATATTTTACTTCTCCTACTATCAGAATTTGAAGAAGTGTGTTCCAATCGACATTATCAAAACCTTTCTCCAAATCTACAAAAGCTGAAAATGTAGGTTTCCCTTTCCCTAACCTATCTTTTAAATAACTCGAAAGGCGGCACTGCCTCACGTGTTCCTACGTTTCTGCTAAATCGCAACTGATCTTTCCCCGAGGACAAACACTAGCGTGGACCATAGACTTGCAAATTGCTGACAATTCACTATGGTGACCAAACTCATGGGATAGCGATATGCACTGATTTCGGTACTAAATGTTCAATTGTTCAACTGTTTGCAAATCTAAGGGACTTAACTGCTGCGGTTATCAGTCCCTAGGCTTACGAACTACTTAATCTAACTTCAGCTAGCTGGTGCTAAGGAAAACACTAACAGTGGCGCCCGGGGGAGGACTGGAACCTCCGACGGTGACAACAGCGTGCTCCGCAGCAAGGCGCCTTAGAGCGCTCGATTACTCCATAGCGGCGTTAAATATTGAAATGTTTAGCTACATCCACATTTAAACCTATTGGAGCAAACTGCTATGTCCATCAATCAATACACTTTGAAATTACTTAAACTATCTTACTCTATGGAAAATGCACACACATCCATGCCCGAGGTAGCAGCCTAACATTCCACGGGAGCAACCGGCCAGTGCTTAGCGTGATGCCTTAGACCATGCGGCCACTCGCTGCGCGGTTTGCTGTAGTATCGCCTACACAAAGTATAAACGGGCTATGCATTGATAGAGGTGTCACTTGTTCTCACGTGGCTGACGTGAAAAGACTTCCCACGTGTCACGGGCGTACAACGGAAATTAACAGACTATGAACGCGGAATGACAGTAGGAGCTAGACCGTGGGACATTCCATTTATGATATCTGTTGGGAAATAAATACTCCAGATCCAAAGAGACTGTCGAGAATACCAAAATTCTGGCATTACCTCTCATCGTGGACGACATCGTGGCAGACTGTCTGTACTTCATGAACGAGAGCAGCTGCATTTGCGTTGAAACGTCAGTACAAAAAGACAAGCAACACTGTATGAAGTAACGACAGCAAGCAGTAGTCTTTACGTCAGTGCAGCGCATTTTGTCGTTAATGGCAACTGACAACCGACTAGAGTACCTTTGCTAATAGCTAACCGAAAAATAAGAAGAAGAAAACACACACACACACACACACACACACACACACACACACCAGAAGCTATTAGAAGTAAGTAATATTAACCTAATCATAAAAAGACCGGTGCATAAAATTTCGATGTAAAACAGCTTCAAATAGTTGCAGGTGACAAAACTGGGTAAAAGGAGTCACTGCAACAAAAAAGCTATAGAAAAACGGAAATTCTTCGAGATGCCTACATCTACAGCAATGTTCATTACCCGTAAGCCACCTAACGGTGTATGGCGAAAAGTACTTTTGTACCATTGTCACTTCATCCTCCTATTCCACTTCCACCACTTTGCGGTAAAGAAATAAGTAAATAAAATCTGGTATGCTCTTATCTCTCTAATTTTATCCTTGCGGTCGTTTGCGAGTACGTAAGAGGGAGAAATATATTGGTTGATTCTTAGAGAAATGTATGCTCTTAGAACTTCGACAGAAGCCCGAACCGCGATGCAGAACGCCCCTCTTACAGCGTCTGCCACTGGAGTAGCCGCGGCAGAATAGCCGTGCGCACTGAGGCCCCCTCTGCGGTGCGCGCGGCTGTTCCCCGTCGAGGGTTCGAGTCCTCTCTCGGGCATAGGTGTTTGCGTTACCCTTAGCGTAATTTACTTCAAGTTAGTGTAAGTAGTTTGTAAGATAATGACCTACATAGTAAAGTCTCTTAGATTTACAAAAAATTGAACATTTTTCGAAGAGCCACTGGAGTTTGCTAGTATATCTGTGGAGCTTTCACCCTTACTAAATGGGCCCGTATGCATTCAACAGAACCGAACAAATGCCCCCTGAAGATTCTGTAACTACAGTGACACATGGCTGGATAATAAAAAGAAGAATGTCTTTGTTTTTCTGAAGGCAGACTCGTCCAATTAAAAAATCACTTTCTTGTGAACAGCATAGATTACTTGCCTCTCCTGGATTCGTCATCATATCGGTTGGAGCCTATGCTACTAGAAAACTTTGATTTGTCGGATAGTCCTGAATTAAGCTGGTAAGAGGTGGTGGTGGTGGTGGTGGAGTTCGAGTGAGGTGCTGACCCCACGCAGCCATGGACAACAAAGCACTGTGCAAGGTGCTGGTGGCTCCAGAATGGTGTGGACTGTTTGAACATGGAATGGTCTTTGTCGTTTCATTCAACTGAACCGATTATTCACCGGAACCAGTTACATTCGGCTACTTGGAGACTATTTGCAGTCGTACAAGGCATTCATGCTCCCAGATAATGATGGAATTCTCATGATGACACTGCGGCAAGTCATCGGCCACAACTACTCGCGATTCGTTTGAAGAACGTTCTGGACAGCTGCAGTCATTGATGTGGCCACTCACATCGCATGACATAAATAGCTTCGAACATTTATGGGACATAATCGAGAGGTGAGTTCCTGCACAAAATCCAGAATGGACAACACTTTCGCGATTATGGCTGAATATTCGTGACTCGTTGACTCAGTTGCTGCAATTTGCCGCGCACGAGGACGTTCGACATGAAATTAGGATGATTCCCATGACTAAGCCGAGGAACTGATGACCATAGTAGTTTGGTCCCGTAGATTTACAAACATTTCAACATTTACAATCACTTTTAGTTTCCACCTTAGACGGTATTGTTGTTTTCCAAACGACACATGGTTACATAATTGGCTCAACTTGATCGACTATTTGTGTTGCTGTAGTTTCGGATTTTAAGGTATATTTAAAATATCAAGGAACCCTCAACTAGTAGAAAGGTTGACATTTCAGGAAATTGCGAAACTGTGAAGTTATTTAGAAATTTAATAGTGGCTGATGATGCACAAACATGTATCGAAATCGACGTACACTCTGTGAAATCTATGGAAGCGAAAGCTGCTTTTATAATGTGACGTAAGACAGACCAGTTGTGACTCTTTGCTGCAGTGTGCCCCATTTTCTTCCTACGACTGTGGCTCCAGCAGCTGTGTTTGGCTGGTTGCCTTTCGAGGGGATAATAGGCGTTGAACTATTTATTTATTTTTCGATTTTTTTAGTTCCTATGCGTTCTCCCTACTTTTGTAAATATTTCTAAACCACCACTGTATTAAATCGAGCAAAACGTAACAATATTTTCAATCGGCCAAGCCTTTTAAGTTTTAGCGAGACCCCTTACGGTACACAAAGCGAACACTCGGTCTTGAAGACTGGGGTGTAGTTTCCTTCAGTTTCTTTCGGCATTTTTACCATCTAATTTTCTTGAAATCCGTTTAGTGCACCCTTCGTTCTTCCCCCTTCCGACCATACCCCAACCAATAATTTTCTCACACACTTGATACGCAGATTTTTCCCAATTTTACAGACCTGCAGTTGACTGTGGACGGAAAAACACACAACTGGAGGGTACACTGGGTACTTTGGTACAGGAAAAATAGAGACATTACGCGTACACCTCGGTCTTTTTGACCGGGAGCGGAGAGTGCCATCCGTTAATTACAGAACTTCAGACACATGTACAACCAAGAAAAGACTTAGCTCGACTTCGTCTTCAACGGCCTTGAGACTACTGTGGTGGGCGGAGTACTCATGCGCATTCAGAGAGAAGGGGGCCGACCCGGTCCAAAAGACCGGTGTACGGGCTAAAGACTGAAGTAAATGCAGAAGTCAATACCCGCAACATGAGATGAACAAAAGAAGTCAAAGAAAGAGCAATTTTGACAATTTTTCATACTTCACAGGTATTCCAGTCAATGACGCAGTCGCGAGTTAGTGCCGTAAGACTTTTTTTTTGGGGGGGGGGGGGTCTAAAAAAATGTTCAAATTCCGCAGCGTATTGCTTTAGACCGCTCGGCTACTCCACCGCGGCGAGGGGGGGGGGTCTCCTTGCCTCCCCTATAACCCATCCTATCTCACGCCATTACGAAAAAACAAAAGAGAAACTTCCGAAACAAGCTGCACCTCTGCCTAAAAGATAACCTACTGGAGTCCTTTGCTGTCTGTAACAAAACAGAACCTATTGTGGGTAAAAAAAGTCAGTCTCCGGTGAATATGGTAACTAAGAGACCGTTCAGTCTGTGAATTTAAGGGTTAAAAATAAAACCATAGGCATAAAACAAAAGGAAATAAAGTGGAAATAGAGGCTCTCTTTAGAATAATAAAATTGGAAACTAGAAGTATCTCTAATTAATACGACCTTCCCCAGTTCGAAACTCAATGATCAAACAAAACTAAGACTAATAGTGATCCTCACTACCTACGAGACTGAGCAAGATTATACGGTCAGGATTATGACTGCCTGTAGACGAGAGGATCATGGCAGGAGCGAAAACATAAGGATGACTGCGTAAAACAAAAGTATTGCCAATTTAAAAGAATAACAAAGGAAAAAAGAAAAGAAATGTTGTCACCTAATGACAGCTCCTCCCTGGGGAGTAAATGTCGATCGAAAAAGTGTCGTTCCACTATAGACCAATAACAATACTCGCTCCGGGAAGGGAAATTTATCAATCTCCGCCCAGTACATGTCACACCAAATATTGCAAAAGTATGTGAACATAAAACAAAGGAGTTTCTATATTGCCTCATTTAGTTGCCGGTAACTTTTTGATATCCATGCACCAATGCAGCCATCAAAAAGTTAGCAATGTCCGGTAGTTTTCAAAAGACCTCGACTTGCGGTGGGCATGCCACAGATTTGACATAAAATCAACACTATCAGTGCAATTCGATCTTGGCGTAAGACAAATGTCCCAGCAGCCTGATAGTCGAGTTATGTTTAGATTACGGGAACATTTTAATTTCAGGGATTGTGAACCAATCCACTGGGACAATCCTGGGAGAGGTCCTGTTCATGATGGCCAGCATACCGCGGGCTAGCTCCCATACCGCGGATGCCCGGACAGA
Organism: Locusta migratoria; assembly: GCA_026315105.1. NCBI lineage: Eukaryota > Metazoa > Arthropoda > Insecta > Orthoptera > Acrididae > Locusta > Locusta migratoria. The sequence goes on from CM048747.1 coordinate 275,996,293, forward strand.
TTCAAAGCTGTGCTTCCTCGAGTCCGGAACACGACAGTGAACACAATCGGCGGAAGCTACAAGGTGAATGTCTGCCATCCGTTGGTTGGTCGGTAGCTCGTTGTACACTAATTTAAAACAGAGGTTGGCCCACACCTGCCTCCACTGCCCCTCCAGGTACTGAGCCTCTACCTTATGGACCGGTGGACGTCCCCTCAACGCAGCGTATGTCAGCCGCACCTTGTGGTGCCGTGCAGACGCGACCCGGAGGATGTAGCCCCGATTCAGGTAGTAGTCCTTATCATGGCAAATTTTGTAAGCAATGCCAAGTATAGACATTGACGCCCTATCTGACTGGTCTATAGTGGCGCAACAGGGCAGCCGTTGGGCCCTGTGGATCAGGTTCCCGAAATGCGTCAGTCCTGTTAATTAGTAACGCCATAAATTTAGTATAGAAATGTGCTAGTCCCAGACCTCTCACAGCGGGGTCACAGACGCAAGTGGTCGCCTTAACTTCAAATACGTGGTGCCTCCACAACAGCCAAAACGTCACCTGTGAGATGGCGCGCGCCATCATGTTTGGTATTGTTAGCAATTGCGCCACATACCATGCCCTGGCGAGTATGTTGTTACTAATGACTGTTACCTTCTGGGCCAGGTTCAGTCGGCGCGACGCATGTTCCCGACATTGATCGCGTATCAGAGGGAGGACTTTGCGCCAGGTGCGGACCTGCATCTGTTTCGGTTCCTTTGCCACGGTGACGCCTAAGTATCTTCTGCTCCTCCACGACCCGATACCATGGCCGGGAAGCATCTCTACTACGACGGCCAATGGGAATCATGACTGTCTTAGTGGGATTGATTGCGGCGCCAGAGGCGCGTTCGTACATGCTTAGGATGTCAATGTCAGTGGCTATGGATAAAAATAAGCCGACATCATCCGCGTACGCAACGCACCGCACAGAGGCGGTATGGACCCGCACTCCGGTGATGCCCTTGCCGAGAGCCCGTTATAAAGGATCTAATGCCAAAACAAATAAAAACGTTGACAGCGGGCATCCCTGACGCACCTACCGGCTATGAATGGCCGCCACCGTGAGGAAGTTGGCGTAGATTCGGAGGCTCGGATAGCGGTGAGTGGTGTAGCTAGTGACTAGCTACTCTGGAGGCGCGTTTGGTGTTCGGCGAGCGATCGCAGCGCCGGCTGACGGCGGCTGTCATCGGGCGGCGGGCGGGGCCGAGCGGCGGCGAGCGGAGCCGATGGTGCGCGACGTGCGGTTGTTTGGCGGGAACAATGGCGGCTGTTTGGAGCAGCCGCGGCCGCTCCGTCAGCGACGGGCGCGCGCTTCTCGGAAGCGAGCTTTGACAAATCAGATCCGCGCTGTTTGGCCGCGCGCGTCAACTGTGCTTCCTGCCCCACAAATACTAAAGTGAAACAGTCCACGCGGAGAGGCCGGAAAGGAAGTGGCGGCACCCAGTGAGGGACGACTGACGCGAGGGGCTGTCCTACATACAGCGTGACCACTTACAACAAGAAACCCTGCAGAGCCAAGACTTTTCTCAGAGCAGCACAAACGTGTCTCGAACCACATTGCCAGCCTTTACGACGAAGAGAGTGGATACAATCACATGAAAATGACGATGCGTTTGATATATTACAAACTTCGGTCCGATTAATATTCAGGAAGTCGGTAAAATTAATCGGCAATTAAATCCTATAAAACTATTTTCCCCCGCAAATCTAGTATCACCGTTTTCTTTCCTGACCAGAGGACCGGCGGCCGAGGGGACTGAGGCGCTCCAGTCACGGTCTGCACGGCCACTACGGTCGGGGGTTCGAATCCCCCCTCGGGCATGGATATTTGTGCCGTCCTTAGTCTTAGTTAGTTCATAAGTAGTTTGTAAGTTTAGGGACTGATGACCCCGTAGTTAAGTCCCATAAGCTATACAAACATTTGAACATTTGAACCAGAGGACCATCGTCACGAGCAGACGAAATAATTCTGCGGGTCCTGAAATAATTAATACCATAAATTGACTAGATGGCGATCAGCCTCCCCAAGACTGCCGGAGCCGTTAAATTCAAATAGGAAGAGCCAAAGTCTTGTTCGCGGAAGGACACTTCTGTTCCCGCCCTCTCTGTACAGTTGCCGCAACGGCAGGCCTCCAGCCTGTGCCGTGAAGCGGTTCTCCGCATCGCCCTCCATTACCGCACTGGCAGCCAACAATGTTCATTCTTTAGCCGCGTGTCTGGCCGCGAGTTACGCAATGTCTTTCCCGCAGGCTAAACTGTTGGCGCTCTGCCATAGCTCTTCCCCTCCATACTTCCCCTATCGCTCCGCCTATACGCGCGGAAGCACCTTCTTACATGACGCCAACTATAGTTTTAGCGACGGAAGAATCAGCGGTGCCGGCCGCAGTGGCCGAGGGGCCTGCGAGGCGCCAGTCACAGTCTGCAGGATCACTACCGTCGGGGGTGCGATCCCCCCTCGGGCATGGCTGTTGATGTCGGCTTTAGTGTAAGGCAGTTCATTAGTAGTTTGTAAGTTTAGGGACTGATGACCTCGCAGTTAAGTCCCTTAAGCTTTACAAACATTTGAACATTTTGAAGCGTAAACTCAGTCGTGAAATGGACGACTGCATACCCGAACACCTGCTGACGGTCGAGTTGTAAACTAACACAGGGCATGAACAGCCACTTTACACTGTTACACCCAGAAGGTTTACTTTATACGTCGCCTTATTTGATAAAGTGCGGCTCCGTAGCACAGTGGTAGAGTGCCAGATTACAAATCCAAAGGTCGCGGATTCGATCCCCGCCAGGTCCTAAGAAAATCTGTCACTTTCCACTACTTTCACCTCTGGCATTGTTGTTGATGTGAAAAATACCGAGTAGCACTGTGGTTCGGAAGCCACGTTAAACTGTAGGTCCCCCTATAACTGGCTGGGTAAGTCAGTTCGAAAGGCGGAGGAAGGTAACGGCATACCACCTCCAAACAGGACCATGCCTAGTAAAGCACTGCGGTGTTCGAACCAATCTTTGCATTATTGACTGCTTTACCTTTACTTGATACAACTAGAAAATGGTTGGAAGAGGGAGTATTTGTACTATATACTGCTGTAATAACTATAAATCATTTCCAAAAAATAAAGAAAAAATAAATACAATAGCTTAAGCAGACAACCATTAGGCCTAAGCAGATCATTTGCTTTTCTGCTGTGATTTTTTTTCTTAATAACTGTTTATAGATGCAGCCAGCGGGTTATTCCTAGTCGAAGAGCTGACCTGGATGATATTTTGGAAAAGAAGGATCCCGAGCATTTGAATAAAAGCTACGTAGTATGGTCAGACCACTTTGTGGATAAAGATTTTAGACATAAGAATTTGTTAAGCCAAGAGTAGGTGATGTAATTGGTGTTTTTGCGTGTGTTTAAAAAAACGGTGGTTATTGTAATATAACAACAAACATTTAATGGCAAATCACGCCTGAAAGCTTTCCCTTTTTCACATTGTACCTTGATCACAAATAACAGCTTTGGGTATCAACCCGGTCTGTTGAATTTGGATGCTTACAAATTTCGCAGTGCAATAAGGATACTCATGGTCAAATGTGAAGTAGATGCAGCAACATTCGTAATAGAATTTAAATGAATTAAAAAAAATTAAAAACTGCCATTCAATGCACCCGTGAGTGAAATGTCTGCTGAAGACATTGTTAATGTAGCTCTGTATGCTGTTATCAGTATCACTGAAGGTAAACATATTGAAATATATGTGAGGAATTGTATTATGGCTTGGGCCTGTAGTGGATTGTAACATGAAAAATGTAAAATGACACAGCATCATATAACGATAATGAGCATGAAGTTGCCAACTTCCTTATCCAGGTGAAGAGGTATGACAAACAAAATGCTTTTTCCCAGAGTTTGTGCTCAGAGTATGTCATATAAAATATCAGAATTTTTTAGACAAAATTTCGGTAAGTGCGCTATTGAAAGCACTTATGCTGTGAGAAGCAAGTTAGTTTCCTTTCACATGAATGACCTAGCCGAATTAGGGGGTGTGTAATAATTATTTGTTGTTGCCAAAAAAATATTTTGCAGGCATAATCAAAGCATTTGTTAGTAAGAAAAATGATTCGTCAGCATCACAAATCAGAAAGAGGAGACTTATGTTACGAAAAGTAACTCACAAATAGACTTAAATGCTTATGAAATGTGCGTACATGTTTAGGATTAAAACTTATGTATTGCATTATTTTCAGTTGGAATTCTAGCCAAATAAACAGTACAGAGCCGATTCCTTTAGTTTCTTTTTAACTCTACAACTTAAATGAACTATCATCTAACACGATTTCTTAAATGGCGCAACTCATAAAAACCTTGCGCTATAACTGCGGTTTGCAAGGAAATAAAATTCGGATTTGCAGCGTGAAGCCAGGTACAGTATGCAACTCTCGCCAACAGATGGCACTGCTAGCGGTGTCGCCTGCCAAACGCATGTAAATGCCACGGAGTTTCCGCTATTATCCTTATAAGCTATGTGCTTTTATAATACAAATTGAGCAGTCGACGTTCACTCATGCACGTACCGAGTACCATGATTTAATTAAAAAATACGTATAACTTGAAATTTTAATTCTTGTCAGAATTTTGTCTTAGTAGTCTTAGACCTTTTTTTTTTTCGTGTAGTACGTTCCCGTTCATTAAGTCCTTGGTCAGAGCGGACGGGTGGTATCGGCTCTTTGGGTTTAGACACCTGTGAGGAAGGGTCATGAGGCGTGCACAGGTAGCTCAGTCGGGAGAGCGTTTGCTCGCGGAAAGCAAAGGTCCTGGATTTGAATCACTGTCTGACACACAGTTTGAATCTGCCAGGTAGTTGCATGTCTGCGCACACTCCGCTACTGGGTGACTGTTTCATCCTGGAGACTGACAGCTGCTGTGTATCACCAATTATCGGCTATACTGTGCAACGTTACCTCTGCTCAAAGGCAACGGCTAATGTTTATAGACCGCGGTACACCGTCCCAATATCTACGGGCCGGCCGCGGTGGCCAAGGGGACTGAGGCGCTCCAGTCACGGTCTGCACGGCCACTGCGGTCGGGGGTTCGAATCCCCCCTAGGGCATGGATATTTGTGCCGTCCTTAGTCTTAGCTAGTTCATAAGTAGTTTGTAAGTTTACGGACTGATGACCCCGTAGTTAAGTCCCATAAGTTCTACAAACATTTGAATTTCTACGGTTTGTGCGTCAGTAGGCCTGCCTCACCGAAACGTTTCGTTTCGTGGGCCGTGGAATTTCAGAGCAGGTCCACTGACAGGGCCCCCCAGACCACCGGACGTGCATCCGCTGGATTTATTGCTCGGCGGAGGTTTATAGGCATGTGTATTTCATCATATAGACGTAACAGGAGCGTGTCGTCAATAGATTTAATGTAATTCAAACATAGCCACGTTATTTAAAAGAGCGCTCGGTTCACAGCGAAGGAGGGCTGTAGGATAAGACATGCTGCTTAGTAACGACATGCATTAAAGTCTATAGTGCCGCGGTGGAGTAGCCGAGCGGTCTAAAGCACCTCGCTGCGGAGCGCGCGGTTGCTCGCCGTGGAGGTTCGAGTCCTCCCTGGGGCATGGGTGTGTGTGTTTGTCCGTAGGTTAGTTTACCTAAGGGTAAGTAGTTTGTAAGCTACGGACTGATGACCACGCAGTTTGGTACGATAGATTTACAGACATTTGAACATTTGAAAGCCTATAGTATTGGCGGATTGGATGAAATTTCGCCCTGAAATAACACAAAGACTCTTAGGTCACTTCACAGCGCATTACAACGTTTTCTTGTAAGTCTAAAGATTTTGGAGTTCATCAATATTACTGATTGTCCGTATGTTTTCCTTCAGACAAAAGCTGACGACAACTGGTTCACCTACGCTGTGTCTGTGCTCTGTTAAGTCATTCTTTAATGTCAGGCTGAGATTGTTTTCCATCATCCGTTAAGGAAGCCAGAGAAACAGACTGCTTTTATGCATCCGGTTTTCCGGTAGTCAGACAACTTCGTGAGATAGAGGAGGAATTAGTAACACATTCTACCACTAAAATAATAAGGATTACCGGTATGTATGTATATACACTCATGGAAATTGAAATAAGAAACCGTGAATACATTGTCCCAGAAATGGGAAATTTTATTGACACATTTCTGGGGTCAGATACAACACATGATTACACAGACATAACCATAGGCACATAGACACAGGCAACAGAGCATGCACAATGTCGGCACTAGTACCGCGTATATCCTCCTTTCGCAGCAATGCAGGGTGCAGTTGTCCCATGGAGACGATCGTAGAGGTTCTGGATGTAGTCCTGTGGAACGGCATGCCATGCCATTTCCACCTGGCGCCTCAGCTGGACCAGCGTTCGTGCTGGACGTGCAGACCGCGTGAGACGACGTTTCATCCAGTCACAAACATGCTCAATGGTGAACAGATCCGGAGATCTTGCTGGCCAGGGTAGTTGACTTACACCTTCTAGAGCGTGTTAGGTTGGCACGGGATATATGTGGACGTGCATTGTACTGTTGGAACAGCATGTTCCCTTGCCGGCCTAAGAATGGTAGAACGATGGGTTCGATGACGGTTTGAATGTACCGTGCTCTGTTCAGTGTCCCCTCGACGATCACCAGAGGTGTACGGCCAGTGTAGGAGATCGCTCCCCACACCATGATGCCGGGTGTTGGCCCTGTGTGCCTCGGTCGTATGCAGTCCCGATTGCGGCGCTCACCTGCACGGCGCCAAATACGCATACGACTATCATTGGCAACAAGGCAGAAGCGACTTTCATCAATGAAGTCGACACGTCTCCATTCGTCCCTCCATACACGCCTGTCACGACACCACTGGAGGCGGGCTGCACGATGTTGGGGCGTGAGCGGAAGACGACCTAACGATGCGCGGGACCGTAGCCCAGCTTCATGGAGACGGTTGCGAATGGTCCTCGCTGATACCCCAGGAGCAACAGTGTCCCTAATTAGCTGGGAAGTGGCGGTGCGGTCCCCTGCGGCACTGAGTAGGATGCGACGGTCTTGGCGTGCATCCGTGCGTCGCTGCTGTCCGGACCCAGGTCGACGGGCACGTGCACCTTCCGCTGACCACTGGCGACAACGTCGATGTACTCTGGAGACCTCGCGCCCCACGTGTTGACCAATTCGGAGGTACGTCCACCCGGCCTCCCGCATGCCCACTATACGCCCTCGCTCAAAGTCCGTCAACTGCACATACGGTTCACGCACATGCTGTCGCGGCATGCTACCAGTGTTAAAGACTGAGATGGAGCTCCGTATGCCACGGCAAACTGGCTGACACTGCGGCGGTGCCCAACCGCTGCGCAGCTAGCGCCATTCGACGGCCAACACCGCGGTTCCTGGTGTGTCCGCTGTGCCGTGCGTTTGATCATTGCTTGTAAAGCCCTCTCGTAGTGTCCGGAGCAAGTATGGTGGATCTTACATACCGACGTCGATGTGTTCTTATTTCAATTTCCAGGAGTGTATTACATAAACTTTTATGGCCTCGCGAAATAGTCGCGTACTGTAAGGCGCATGCTACGGACTGGGCCGGAGGTTCGAGTCCTCCCTCGCGAATGTGTGTGTGTGTGTGTGTGTGTGTGTGTGTGTTTTGCTAGCGTAAAATAATTTAAGTAGTTTGTAGGTTTAGTGACTGATAACGACAACAGTTTGGTCCAATAGGTTTACAAACATGTGAACATTTGAAACATTTATGTTGATTGTTAAGTAACAGTAACAGCTAAAGCAAGAAATGTTTTCATTCAAAAATATTGCATTACTCAACCGATATTTACCAAGTTACATGTAATTCAATTCCTGTTCACATATTAGAATAACTGATATTAATCCGTTTGAAACGCGACGACAACATTAAGACAAAATAAGGGAGAAAATTAATCAAGAATTAGATGCCTAAGAAATGATATTTGTCGTGATAAAGAAACCAATGTTTGTCGTAAAAAAAAGAAAATAAATAAATAAATAAATAAATAAAATACAGCATCAAGACTTTCTTGGAGGTAGTAAGTTCAAAGGTCATTAGAAACTGGGCCGATAAATAGACAAAACTATGATTGCAGTCTTTTATTAAAATGGTGGTTTTCAGTCTCAACTGCTAGTAGGCGCTGTAAACATATAACATGGACATATGAAACTATGTGCCGGGGCGGGAATCTAACCCAGGACCTCCTACATATTAGGCAATTGCGCCTACGTCACCCCAGGCCCTGTATTTCCATATCTTCAAATGTTTGTAAACCTATGCGCTTATCTTCTTTGGTTATTAGTCCCTAGGCTTACAACGAATTTTCTGAACTCTGAGTAAACACGGTGTATTTACATATCATATTGGAACTAGGAAAGCGGCTGGTCTAGTTTTAATGCCAATAATTAATGTATTTACCAACAACCGTAAAATTTGTTGTTTTATTTTACAATAAAACAACAAACTTTACGGCTGTTGGAAAATACATTAATTATTAATATCGTGAGTAAACTGTTCGCGCAGCTCCAGTCGCGACCTACCACAGCCCGTACATCACAAACATAGATTAACCAGACAGGCAAATTCGCAGACATTACTGAAGCTGACGCCATGATTTTATCATTTCAAGCGTCAACGTAAAGTTAAAGCCAAACACGATTCATGTGTTGACCAATACGTTAAAACTGCGCTCAGCCTAAAGAGGGCGTTTTTATCATTTCATCCATATTTCGTACGAATGTTTTACGTATATACTACTAGTAGGCCGCACGCCTTTTAGAATGGTAAAATGGTGGCCAGCGCATAATGCTGGCTTCAGTGACAGCAATGATATTGCATACAGTACTGCCGGTCTTGAGTCTAAACTAATGTTTCGTCCGTGCCGTACACATAGACCAGTTAACTTTGATCTACGGCCAGAACACAGTCATATATTACCAAGGAGGTTAGGATCTATGGAGATGCCCTAGCACTGAAAAAGCGAAGCCAAAAAACTGGCCACTCCAGCATTTTATTGTGCCGAAAACAGTGGGCATAGTGGGTGTGTATAGGAGATTTGGTCGTGAAATGTACGTCATATGTAAGTGATACCCCACTGTCAATTTATTTGCTTTACGTGAAGAAGGCAATATTCACACAGGTTTTTAACCGAGAAATCTCTGTTTTGGTCACAAAAGCATGGTTCCTCTGGCTTCAACCAATGCCTGTTCTCAGCGTAGGTAACGCCACCTCCCTTTATTCTAACCTCCTTGTATATTATCGATACTGCAATGATCTCTATACAACTTGAATGTATAACTCTGGTCTGGTCTCTGAGTATAGAATTGCGTTGTGCCTGCACTCATGTTCTACGCCGATTCTGTGTTGTTCGCCGTGACAAAGGATTGTTTCCTTACTTCTTGTTTGAACTTTATTTCAATAACGACGTAATAGGTGACGTGTCCTATTTCAGAATTGGTTAGTTTTCGTTGTATCATATACCAAGAATGTAAATTCTCTGTTTGGTAAAGCAAAATCATGTCTACTATTAGTAAAAACCAAAGATTTAATTTGTACGTCAACGCGCGGGCGGATACTGCGCAAGCTGTGGCTGCTCTCTTAGGTCGATGGGACTGTGAAGTACTGTAGCATCCACCATACTCCCCGGACTTGTGACTTTGATTTGATTGCAAAGATGAATGAACCCCTTCGTGACATTCGCTTCAGAACTGTTCCATAGATTCGACAGGCATATACCGCTCCATTTGTACCATCAACAGAACAGACTCTGTTAATGGTATACTACGCCTTCCACATTGCTGTCAACGGGTTCTAGACAACTCTGGTGACTACTTTGAAGGACAGTAATAGCTGCATGTAGACTAACGCTTTTGTATCATTTCTGAATAAGTAGTTGCCAGTATTTAAGTTCCAACCTTCGTATTTTACTTACCATATCCAGATGGTAATAAAACCATGTGTGAAATGGAACGCAACATAGTGTCAAAATTTCATCGTAATCTCTGACGAACGTTCGGAGATTTGAGGTCTGTCACTACTTGAACACTTACATTTGTATTAAACAGAAAATGTAGATGTTCGTAATCGCAAATCTCCCAAGGTTCTTGAGAGAATGCGTAAAATTTTTTATATAAAGTTGCACTGAAATGCGATCATATTTTTCTATAGCCAATTTATATTTTATTATGGAGGAACGTTGTTACAAAAACTGGAAAAAGCTATATACAGTGTGTTACAAAAAGGTACGGCCAAACTTCCAGGAAACATTCCTCACACACAAAGAAAGAAAATATGTTATGTGGACATGTGTCCGAAAACGCTTAATTTCCATGTTAGAGCTCATTTTATCACTTCTCTTCTAATCACATTAATCATGGAATGGAAACACACAGCAACAGAACGAACCAGCGTGACTTCACACACTTTTTTACAGGAAATGTTCAAAATGCTCTACGTTATCGAGGATACATACATCCACGTTCCGTCGCATGAAATCCCTGATGCGCTGATGCAGTCCTGGAGAATGGCGTACTGTATCACAGCCGTCCACAATACGAGCACGAAGAGTCTCTACATTTGGTACCGAGGTTGCGTAGACAAGAGCTTTCAAATTGCCCCATAAATGAAAGACAAGAGGGGTTGAGGTCAGCAGAGCGTGGAGGCCATGGAATTGGTCCGCCTCTACCAATCCATCGGTCACCAAATCTGTTGTTGAGAAGCGTACGAACACGTCGACTGAAATGTGCAGGAGCTCCATCGTGCATGAACCACATGTTGTGTCGTACTTGTAAAGGCCCATGTTCTAGCAGCACAGGTAGAGTATCCCATATGAAATCATGATAACGTGCTCCAGTGAGTGTAGGTGGAAGAACATGACGCCCGATCAAGACATCACCAACCATTCCTGCCCAAACGTTCACAGAATATCTGTGTTGATGCCGTGATTGCACAACTGCGTGCAGATTCTCGTCAGCCCACACATGTCATTGTGAAAATTTACAATTTGATCACGTTGGAATGAAGCCTCATCCGTCGCATGTCAAGACAAGCACTGAAGTCAACATTACCTTCTTTCAATTGGACCAACTGGCGATGAATCGAGGAAGTACAGTAGGTACTAACGAAAAAATTAGGCATTTTGACAATTATCTGCACGAATTATTTCAATTTACATTTAACCCATTTCTTCCCAGTGTTGCGTACACACAACACAGAATTTAGCCTTACAAAATGCAGTCGAAATGGACTTACTACAGAAAACTCACCACACATGTGTTAAAAGGCATTCACGAGCTCTCTCTCTACATGTGTCAAAGTTTCACAATTACCTCAACACTTCGTAAAAAGATGCAAGATTTACAAACGTCAGACGATCTACATACACAACAAATGTCAAGTTCAGCTTCACACAGAGTGTTTTTTAATATTTCATGAGTGATACCATCAATGTAAGTCAGAGTTATCATATAATAGACAATATTGCACAGTTTGAACAAATAGAAGAATGTGATCACAAACACTAAATTTTCTAGTTTTTTACTAGGAAACAGCGCAACATTATGGATGGTGCAAATTACAACACATACTGTCAGTTTGTAATATTTGTAATGTTATTTCAATTATTTTAAAGAGAACCTGATGACTAAATATAACACTTTTTCACAATTTCTATTTTTGGGAAGAAATGGGTTAAACAGAAATACTAAAATGAACTCTAACATGGAAATAAAGCGTTTTCGGACACATGTCCACCTAACATACATTTTTTCTTTGTGTGTTAGGAATGTTACCTGAAAGTTTGGCCGTACCTTTTTGTAACACCCAGCATACATAGATTATAGATGATATATTAAATAAATGATTATATAAAAACCATCCTGCTTTAAACCGCATCCGTTGCTTACAAATTTCATAGCCTTCGTCAAGAACTTACAGAGATAAACGGTTTTTCACAAACGACCATTTAGATTTTTCTAAATATAAAATATTGTTGTACCATTACGAACAAAGTCTCAAGCCACAATGTCAGAAATAGGCACGCCTGAGATTAAAAGATGAACGGAACTCGAGGAGACATAACATATGATTTTACAGGAATGTTTCACTTATACATCGAGCAGGCGGTGAAGGAAAGCAAGGAAAAATTTGGAATAGGGATTAATGTTCAGGGGGAAGAAATAAAAACATTGCGTTTTGCTGATGACATTGTAATTCTGTCAGAGACAGCAAAGGACCTGGAAGAGCAGTTGAATGGAATGGACAGTGTGTTGAAGAGAGCGTATAAAATGAATATTAACAAGAGCAACAAAAAAAATGGAATGCGGTCTTAGAAAATCAGGCGATGCTGAAGGAATTAGATTAGGTAATGAAACAATGAAGGCGGTAGATGAGTTTCGTTACTTGGGTAGTAAAATAACATGCGATGGTCGCAGTATAGAGGATATAAAATGCAGAATGGCAATGGGAAGAAAAGCATTTTTGAAAAAGAGAAATTTGCTAACATCGAATATTAATTTAAGCGTAAGGAAGTCTTTTCTGAAGGCATTTGTGTGGAGAGTTGCCTTGTACGGGAGTGAAACATGGACGATAAGCAGTGCGGGCAGGAAGAGAATAGAGGCTTTTGAAATGTGGTGCTACAGAAGAATGCTGAAGATTAGGTGGGTAGATCGCATAACTAATGAAGAGGTACTGAACAGAATTGGTGAGAAAAGGAATCTTTGGCATACCCTGACTAAAAGAAGGGATCGCTTGGTAGGACACATTCTTAGACATCAGGAAATCGTGAATTTAGCATTGGAGGGAAGTGTGTGGGGTAAAAATCGCAGAGGGAGACCGAGAGACGCGTATAGTAAGCAGATTCAAGTGGATGTGGGTTGTCGTTCTTATAAGGAGATGAAAAGGCTTGCTCAGGATAGAGTAGGGTGGAGAGCTGCATCAAACCAGTCTCCGGACTGAAGACCATAACAATCAACGTTTCTCGGAACAGAACCGAGTTGAGAGAAACTGAGTTTGTGCTGGTACGATGTACAGTAGTTATAAAAAGCTGCTAGGCATGCTTTGAGTGGTGTCAGTGGGCGGGCATTTTTTAGTGGGTGCCGACAGGGAGGTGACAGGGGGTGACGTGTGGGGCGAGAGGTGGCAGCCCGGGCGGCGCACCCCCGGCTGCAAGCGCAATTAACGCCAACCCCGCACCCCACACCATCCCCGCTCCATCCTCCCCCGGGCGACGCGGCGTCATTTGACACGACCCCAGCCGCCAGTTCCGCTCCTGTCAAAAATACACCTGTCTGCCGACCCAACTGCTCCGCACATGTACTGCCTGTCACAAACCTATGGTGTTCCGCCAGAAGAAACTGGATGAACAACTAATGCTCTGTAATTAATATGCGCTAATTTATTTTCGTCGATAGTCTATTACGTTCGCGCGTAAATTCGTAGCGATTTTTCTAAAGTTTAATAAATACTGCCGGCCGCGGTGGCCGAGGGGTCTGAGGCAAACATGTAACGCTTTTGTGTCATTTCTGAATAAATAGTTGCCACTATTTAACTCCAACCCTCGTATTTTACATGTTATATTCCGTTCCAGACGTTACTAAAACAATGTGTGAAATCTAACGCAACATAGTGTCAAAATTTCATCAAAATCTCTGACGAACGTTCGGAGATTTGAGGTGTGTCAATACATGAACATTTACATTTGTATTAAACAGAAAATGTAGATGTTCGTAATCGCAAATCTCCCAAGGTTCTTGAGAGAATGCGTAAAAATTTTTTATATAAAGTTGCACTGAAATGCGATCATATTTTTCTATAGCCAATTTATATTTTATTATGGGGGAACGTTGTTACAAAAACTGGAAAAAGCTATATACAGTGTGTTACAAAAAGGTACGGCCAAACTTCCAGGAAACATTCCTCACACACAAAGAAAGAAAATATGTTATGTGGACATGTGTCCGGAAACGCTTAATTTCCATGTTAGAGCTCATTTTATTACTTCTCTTCAAATCACACAGCAACAGAACGTACCAGCGTGACTTCAAACACTTTGCTACAGGAAATGTTCAAAATGTCCTCCGTTAGCGAGGATACATGCATCCATTCTCCGTTGCATGGAATCCCTGATGCGCTGATGTAGCCCTGGAGAATGGCGTATTGTATCACAGCCGTCCACAATACGAGCACGAAGTCTCTATATTTGGTACCGGGGTCTGCACGGCCACTACAGTCGGCGGTTCGAATCACCCCTCGGGCATGGATATTTGTGCCGTCCTTAGTGTTAGCTAGTTCATAAGTAGTTTGTAAGTTTAGGAACTGATAACCCCGTAGTTAAGTCCCATAAGCTGTACAAACATTTGAACATTTTCGTCTTGCAGTGAATACAAACTTACAGATTTGTACTTTGGCATATGTTGCAAATGACGAAAATATTTTAAGATCTTATCTTACAATAATTTCCTTTGTTACTACAACAGCAATTGTTCATCCATAGTGCAAGTAAACAAGGAGGCATCTGAAGAGCTTACGTTATGACCTGTTAACGTTTCATTACACTGCGATCTGTAAGCTGCTTAGTTGACAACTAATGTACACGAAACTGAGGAGTACAGACGGTGTTATATGGAAATCACAATGCTTAGTTGGAATAATGTATACTAAAACAGATAGTTTGTATAAAAACTGTTGTTGATTTAGTGTGACCCCGTAGTCAAGTCCCATAAGCTCTACAAACATTTGAACAGTTTTGAATAAATACTACAAACACTAGAAAGCATAGTTAAAAACCAAATCACTAATTTCAGAATTATTTAGAAAATTTTTTTTTGTTTAATACTGTTTCAGTCAAATGTTGTGACGAAATTTATTAAATCATTATATAAATACGCTAACACGAAATCTGTGGTACAGATTACTAATTTATTCGTACAAGAAGGCCAATGAAAGTTACATAATGCGAAATATTGTTTGTCGTAGATTTCACGAATATAAATATTATGTGTGCATTTAGCCATTAAAAGTAGTAAAAGGAAGTAGAAATTTTCCTATCTACCGCTTGGATCAAGTTCTACATTCTCCAACAATCAGCTCACTGATTGGCTATTCGCCTCGACCAAAGACGCTGTAATGCAGCGCATCTGTAGTATTAAAATAACGTATTAAAATAAGTGAATATCGAAACATGGAGTGCTCCCAACTCACTTTCTTGTGCCGTTCAAATGCTTCATTTTCGCAGTGAATAAGAGTGGTTGAAGGAAATGGATGTTTTCATATGAATGCCGATATAAAGGATGATGCGTCGGAAGAGGCATCTAGCGGTGCTCGGGTGGAACTACGAAGTCGAGAATGCCGATACAAATGATGCGCCGGGAGAGGCACGTAGCGGTGCATGGGTGGAACTACGAAGTTGATTTGTTGTCATCTCTCAGAATATCGCAGTATCGAAATAACATTATTTCTTGGCGTTTTATAAATATACCAACACCGAAATTGTAGTTCCATTTCAAATATTAGGCTAATGAAAGTTATATAATTCGAAAATGGCATGAGAAATATATACTTCCGTTTTTATTAGTTGTTATTGTGTCAGGCATTTTCCTTAACACGTAAAAGATACCGTTTCATATCTCCCAGTGCCGGTTAAATTTTACCAAATATCCCAGCGGTCTCCTATGATAATGTTGACAACAGATGCTGAATAGTGAGAATCCTGTGAGTCTTCATTTTAGCTAATCGCTTGACAACGCTGATGTTTTCTCATGGAATCTTCGCTCATGTAATCTCCATAATCGTAAAATATTCAGAAATAAACTACCGTACCAAATATTGGTGACAAGCAAGGAATATCGTTCTAACCACACTCTCGGAAATCGCGACAGTTTCGAAAATAAACAGTCAAATATTGAGAAGCTAGGAATATCGGCCTAATCACACGCTCGCAAATCACAAGATGTTCGGAAATAAACAGCGAAATATTTCTGAGAAGCGAACAATATAAATGGCATCGTCACTTATTTTACTTATCAGCAGTTTATTTCATTTGATTGCTGTTTTGAGAGATATTGTATACCGTACATTGTCTTTTACTATTACCATGTAGGCTATTAAACGTTTTCCTTAGGCTTGTCTCTAACCATATCCCCAGAAATCGTTACATATTTGGAACAAAGGTGAAACATTTGTGCGAAAGAAAACAGAAATGTGAATGCTGGTCATATCATTTCCACGAAGTCCATTCTCAATAGAAATGTTATTGCTGGCCGTATCACTTCCAGGAATTGCATTCTCCGGTTTCTAATCAGACCAAAATCACCAAATCGATGTCACTAATTCCTGAGACAGCGCTCTGTTTCAGGAAACATCATGTATTGCATACGATACTACCGTTATATGAGTAAGAAAGTTCCACAATGTGTTACGATTACGTAACATCTACATTATGTTACAAACTGTGAGATTTAAAAAAATATATATTTGGAACCAAAAACCTTCGTATTGTAGGCCTCTAACACTAACCACTACACAACGACGACCTGCAGAACTCAGGGGTTTGAGCATACTTATCTACTATAGTTTCCGGAATTTTTGACTGTTGGTATATTATTATTTACATGTAGTGATAAGAAATGGAACCGAGAACGTTTCTTGTGATCCATCCGTAATGTGTAACTGCGTGTTATAATACCAAAACGCTTAGAAATACGGCAAATCAAGATAGCGTCTGTCACATAGAAGTATCGAGTAACAGGGAGTAGTCGATAGCTGTTTGCGCGGTCTTCGATAGAGCGTGTGACGTAAAAATGACGTCACGTTTATTCCAAGTGGTGTGAGCAGAACGTTATCCCAATAACGTTTCTGGTGACTACTGTTTATTTAACAGTCTGGGCTGTATTTGTCCACAAAAGTGTATTATATCAAATATGTACTCGACAGTCATTTAAATGAATGAAAGTTAACAGGGCAAGAATCACAGAGTGCTTTAATATGAAAACATATTTCCTTGGCTTCACAAGATGGCGGACCGGCTTCAATCGACAGCTAAGCTTTGAATAGCAGCGCCGCCTCCCCTAAGGATAGGAATATATTAGCGGGTGGTGTCACTGCTAATAAACTGCTTTGGTCACTTCGCAAAGAGCATATCTTTGGTGAGTGTGAGCAATAATCGTTGGCTGCACTGGTAGCCGCGCTCGCGAGAGACAAATAAACGAGTATATGTTAAGTCCTCGGATACTGTGTTGGATGCAGGAGCGAACAGATTGGTATGGAGCACGATTGTGGTAGCGTTGTATTTGCATGTATATTTTTGGTTGAAGAGGAGAAGGTATGATTTGTAATTGACTCAGAATTATTATTGGTGAATATCTATGAATTATCTTGCAATCGAAAATAGTATCTTTTGTTTTCTGATTCCTTTACGGTGTTGTGCATTGTTAAGTAATGTTAACTTAATCGCCTTATACGATTACAGTATAGTCGGTATGAATTTTAACTAAAATAGTGGTATTTTGAGTAAAAGAAACTCATTTAAAAGTAACTGAAGTACATTTAGAATCTTTGAATATGTCTTTTTTTTTAACCCCTTTGTTACGGTTAGCCAGTGCCCCTTGTCAACTGTAGAATCATTCTATTTGCACATGAATTAAGATAGCGTTTTGTAATTTATTTGATCTTGATTCTTTGAGCAGAACGGGTAGGATTAATTTAATGCAAAAGGCATGTTACCGATCCATTGTAACAGCAAACAACCAATATTCAGTAATTATATTCAGACAGAGCATTTCCTTAGTTTCACAGAATTGTTTTTGTTTAAATTTATGTTCGAAGTCAGTCAGCAACTTTTTCTCATTCAAAGTGTAATACCAACCTTTTTCTCACAAATTACATACTTTATTTATGCTCGTAAACTGTATCTTGTGGCTGACGATGCAAAGAGGTGATTGAAATTCAATTAATTTATGTTTGCCTGTTTACACACTGTCATATTCGTACACAAACATAGACACAAGCACATACAGCGATAGTTTCGAATTATTTTATTTAGTTTTAAATATTTAAATTAAATGTGTACGGTCCACCATTTGTCACTGGCGTCTCCAGGATCGTGGTCGGCGGGGGGTGGGGGTGGGGGGATCTGAGGTCAATCACCGAGCTGAAGTGATTTAAAAATAAATAAATAAATAAATAAATAAATAATAAAAAAATAAAAATAAATAAATAAATAAAATAAAAATTGCGCCTTTACCCGTATTGGGAGGATTGATCCCTTTCTCCCCCCCCCCTCTCTCTCTCTCTCTCTCTCTCACGCACACACACACAGAGTTCAGGCGTGATTTATACAGCATCAGAACATTATCAAATGTCTCCCTTGGACAGCAACATCACTATGTCTCAACATAAATAAACCGATGTAGGGATTTTTATAGGAGAGATCGATAACCAAATACACAGCTCCAACGCCGTAGTAGCAATAGGCAGATGCTTTGTACACGGATGGGCAACATTGTATTGAAAACTATAAAGATACTTAACGAATTTTTTCCTTTTGTTTATACAGCAATTTGGACTGGTTCAAATAGCTGTATGAACAAAATCTTTAACATTTTATCGTAGAAAATGAAAGGCAAAAAACCCACGGAAGATACCACAATAAGTGCCGAAATATGTTTAGCTATTAAAACAAAACAAGGTGTCTTGCATAAGGCGGATTTAACAATAAATCTGACATTTGTCCAAACCGTGTGTCTCTTCATATTCCATCGTGCTGAGGTCAATGCACAGGCACCGTTTGTAGTCATATACGACAGTGCAACCTGCGAGTTTGACTAATACATTAGTTTTTGATCATAATGTGTTTCATATGTTGCTCCCTAATAACTACTAGCAAACCCGGCAACGCTTCGCAGTAGCTACTGTGTATGGGATCTTCTTCCTATGTCTGTCCCTTCCTCCTTCCTCTAATTGCCCATCGCCTCCTCCCACCTTTATTTGTTCATTTCCTCCTCCGCCTGTATTTTTCCATCACCTTCACTTCACATCACTCCCTCTTATCCCACACCAGATCCATCTCCTGAACCCTCCTCTCTGTGTCTATATCATCCTCCCTTTTTAAATCCATTTCATTCCCACATTCTCTATCTCCTACCCCCCTCTCTCTGATCTTATTTATTGTTATTGAAATCGGGGCCCTGATTGGGAATAGAACTCAAAAAGGATGGGTAAATCAATTGGAAACGGGTTGTTAGAGAGATCTTTCGAGATGCTCTATCTGTCAGTTTAGTAGCTTTAATGTCCGTGCTTTTAATGATTTTATGTACGTACATACATATCAACGGCGAACTGGTGAAACCATCTGCGACATTTTAGTATGTGATTGTCCTCGTTTCCGCGAATCATCAAACGGTAGGCATAAAAATTCATACAGCTGACCTTGTTAGTTTCTTGACTTGTAAGTGAATAATGAACTCTTATTAGGAGTCTAATTGGAACACGATTATCGACATTGCTACATACCGATAAAATTTTACAAACCGTGCCACAGTCGTGGTATAGCTATGTTGGCAACAGCTCTTGGATCCTGGAAATGAAGCCGACCAATCATGGCAAAGCTTGAGATAGCCAATGAAATTTTAGATGGCGAAAGTTGTTTTCTCTTCATAGTAAACAATATTATTCTAATAATCCGCATGATAATTTATTTGGAGACACATTAAACTTACTGAGGAAGATGATGTTTTTCGTGTATAAGAGTGAAATGGACTTCCCTTATGGAAATAGTTCTACAAATATTAATCATGTATGACCACGAGAACACTCAATCGTTTTCCCATGAACGAAAGACGTAGTACTGCTAAGAAATCGGCAAATCTCGTTGGATATTTTATACAGTCACCCGATTGGCTAGCAGCGACGTCATGCAATTTCCGGGAATCAACGGCTGTTGCCAACATTGCCCGCTAGGTCTGTGTCGCGGATTTAAAATTAAACCCTACGTACCAGTTAATCCCTGATTTCAAGCAATGTCTTTTCTCAGCATAGATAACTCCATCTCTCTTTATTCTATCCTCCTTGGTATATTCGTTCTCTCCGTTACAGCGTATTTGGTCGCTAGGCGAGTAGTGAATGAAAAAGCTGATTGTTGGAGAATCTAGAAAACAATCCGAGCTGGAAGTGTACATTCGGTTTTTCTCAACTTTTGATATTATCCCATAGATTTTCCAAAAAATTTCTTTCATACAAACCTTGTCCTAAGAATTACGAGCAGAACAAATAAAAGACCAGTGAAATCGGTGAAGCCATTCTCAAGTGATGTACTTTCATACATGTGGCAATTCATTTTTATTAATATAGAAGATAGCGCTCACTGTGCCGCGTTTAGCGCACCATTTCCTGTGCAGCATCTGCCGAGGGCGTCATTTTCAAAGAAACCAAACCGTAATCCGCGATTTTATTTCAATTACGCTTCGCTAATTGCTCCCCCAGCGTTGTTCACCGGTCAACGTGAATTCCTGTGATGCCGCTTTATCTTTTTTAATGAATAAAATACAATTAACGGAGGGGAAGAGGCCAGAAGCACAGCGACGTATTTTCACTGAAAATTAGATTTTAATTGGAAATTGATGTCTAACAAAATGATAAAGTATGTTAAAACTACTGCTTTTTCCTCTTCTCTGTGAACAAAAATTCCACCGATGTTTGTTCGAGATATTGTATGGGATAGAATTGTCAAATACTTATCGCCTTTAACTTCTTTCAACTGTCTTTTTCGAGAAGAAGTCTAATTTAATTTTGACGTGTAAAAGGCGTGTAATGGTCTCTAATTTTTGTTGTATGTTTTTAGGAAGTAAACACGCCATTCTACTGTGTTTCAATATCAATGGAGATATTTTCTGTTGCATTCGTTGGTATATAATGCTGAAATCATAGTGTCGGGTCTGCCGAACGTCTTGCAGTGAATACAAACTTACAGATTTGTACTTTGGCATATGTCGCAAATGACGAAAATATTTTAAGATCTTATCTTACAATAGTTTCCTTTGTTACTACAACAGCAATTGTTCATTGATGGTGCAAGTAAACAAGGAGGCCTCTGAAGAGCTTACGTTATGACCTGTTAACTTTTCATTATACTGCGATCTGGTAGCTGCTTAGTTAACAACTGATGTACACGAAACTGAGGAGTACAGACGGTGTTATATGGAAATCACAATGCTTAGTTGGAATAATGTGTACTAAAACAGATAGTTTGAATAAAAACTGTTGTTGATTTAGTTGTGCTCCCTTTAATATAGAAAAATAATGCAAAATATAATGCACACGTCTTGTGGTTATAAAAATGATCAGACTCAATTCCGAGTTACTTCACGATGTGCATTTCTAAGAATATGAGACCGTTTAATTTGCTTACGTAACTTAAATAAATAAGCCGACTTTTAAATTAGTATGCTAAAGATAAAATGGGTTACAGCACTTCGGGGTTTCTGCCTGATTTTTATATCGAATAAGACACACTACTAATTACATATGTTGTTGTATTTTAGACTGTTGCTACGAAATTTAATAAGGGTAACAAAAAGAAAAATTAGAGAAAAAGAAATCAACCATTCTTTAAAAAACATTACAAGTGATTTGGCTCCCATTTATAACTTAAGCGTCAACAGATTAAGACTATATCGTTCGTGGTTAGTTGTCGCTTACATATATTTAAAAAGATGAATGTTGTGGATACAAGCTAATGTGTACCTGACAGCGAATGTACACCACTGAGAAGTAGGTATGTTATTGTTAAAAGACCAAATATCAGTGTCTAAAACATTGAATTATTGTCCTTTTATCAATTTTTCGTTGTTCCTTACTTGCTTAGAAATGTCAGGATATATGTTCCGCCTAGGCACGTCTTTATTTCATACGCATTTCGCTTATTTTATTTGGGAAGCATCCTTAGTGGCATGTAATACATGTTTTTATTTTGTATGTAACATTTCCATTGTACAATAATTGCAAATATATTATTGTATTTCAGTTTCTGTTATTATTGTCTTGTGTAGTCCTACTTGGTGGAAAAGAACTTTTGTAGCACACGTTTTCGCAAGGTTACTTTATCATTTCGTATTTCTGGTGGTGTTATGCCATAGACTTATACGTATTGGATTTGTGTTTATGCACTATAGGTGGTCAGTTTCTTATGTTTCTTGAGGGCCACACTTATATGAACACTTCACTTGCACTGTAGACTCTGTCTTGAAAGTTTTTATTACTATATGTGTACTTTTGTTAATTTTCGCTGCGTGCTTGATAGTTGTCTTTTATTTGTACTGTTGTGTCTCTATGTACAGTTGGTGCATGTGTGTCAGACCTGTATTATATTGTGTAATTATTGCCATTTAGTGAAGCTTTTTCGAAGGAGAGAAGGAGTGGACAGATTCAAGCGTATTTCATCATACATTTGTTTTTGTTTTTTCTGTTTAAATGTCCAGTTTTATGAGTGAGTTATTGCCTATGCTGATCTGGACATCAGTCACTTTTTTGTTTGCTGCAAAGGCTCTTTGTGTATGAAATTTTTTTTTTGAATGTCTGTAGTTTTGTTGTTGTTGTAATATTCATATTTTGTTAAATGCCGATTGAATTAAGTTCTTGCTTTATCTGATGTTGGCCAAAGAAAAGGCTATTTTCATAAGTACATCTCCTTGTATGCTTTTTGTACCTGTTTTTGAAATTTTTGCCCGTCATTCCCAAATGTACTGATTTATTTTCTCAGTATTGTAACATTCCAGCTATGGATTGGCAATGGGCATGAAAGTGATATATGATCAGATCAATATAATCAACAGCGCACTAATCATGCAAGCCACTGAAACAGTAGAAAAATAATGATGGATATTCAAGTTCTTTCTTTCTTTCTTTCTTTCTCTCTCTCCACCATTCTCTCCCTTCCTCAAAAACAAAAACCGACACCAAATACTAATAGCACACATCTTAGATACACACACACACACACACACACACACACATACTCACACACACACACACACACACACACACACCTCTGCACAAAACACAAAAGACAGTTGACAAGCACACAATGAGAATTGTTAACACCCCAGAATGTAAAACAAACCGTTTCAAAATATAGATCGAAGTGCAGGTGAAGTGTTCAAATAAATATGGTCACCAAGAAACATAAAAAATCAAGCACCTGGAAAATGTATACAGAACTCCAGGATGACACCTAAGGAACAACAGCACCAGAAACTAGAAGTAATACGAATTGACTAGTAAACTTTGCAAAATCTTGCGTTACAGAAGTTCTTTCTCACGCCTTAGCAAGAAAATAATACAAATAAAAGACAACTATCAAGCACGCAGCGAAAATTAACAAAAGTACACATATAGTAATAAAAACTTTCAAGACAGAGTCTACAGTGCAAGTGAAGTGTTCATATAAGTGTGGCCCTCAAGAAACATATGAAACTGACCACCTATAGTGCATAAACACAAATCCAATACGTATAAGTCTATGGCATAACACCACCAGAAATACGAAATGATAAAGTAACCTTGCGAAAACGTGTGCTACAAAAGTTCTTTTCCACCAAGTAGGACTACACAAGACAATAATAACAGAAACTGAAATACAATAATATATTTGCAATTATATAGTAAAATATCTACAGCTGATACACGATAGAAATACTGTAAGCAAAAAGGAAACGTGTATTGCAAGCCACTGATAATGATTTCCAATTAAAAGAAGCTAAACGCGTATGTTTAAGCGCCTTTATTTAGTTGAAAAGATGGAATACATGCCCATGAAATGTTGCTTTATATTTGAGAGGTGCGGGGGGAAGATGTTTTCCTGGCCGTTGTGCTTAAGACTTTTCATGCTCCTCTGAATAGCTTGAGGCAAATGTCGAGATAGCAATTACCCAAATACAAATTGCTGCCATTTTCACTGTTAACAAATATGTTTTCCTATATCAATGTGCGAAGCCTCTGGACAATTATTTTGTTTCTATTAAAATGTCACTTTTGATAGAATTCAGTGTTTGGCATGGAAATGACATAGTGCAGTGTTTTTTTATGATTTTGTGTTATTCTAAATGTGGTTACGTTCTGTTTCGCCGTACGAGGTCCAAAACGTTCGTTATCAACGTTTTCCCGCGATGGGTCCCCTCCGTTGATTGTTTCTGAGGTTCTCATTTGATAAGCAATTTGTGTATGGTCCAGCTAAGAATATAAGATGTTCTGAAATGTTATCAATATTGTTTCACACTCCCGTTAAGTTTCTAGAGTCCGGTAGAATGGCCGAACGTTCTAAGGCGCCTTGCAGCAGAGCGAGCGGTTGCTTGCTGTCGGAGGTATGAGTCCTCCATCGGCCTTGGGTGTGTGTTGTCCTTAGTGTTAGTTTAATTAGTTTGTAAGTCTAGGGACTGATGACCATAGCTCAATAGCAGCTTGGTCCAATATGGTTACAAACATTGTAACGAAAAAAATGTTTAAATGTTTGTAGAGTCTATGGGACTCAACTACGGGGTCATCAGTCCCTAAACTTACAAACTACTTATCAACTAGCTAATACTAAGGACGGCACAAATATCCATGCCCGAGGGGGGATTCGAACTCCCGACCGTAGTGGCCGTGCAGAGCATTGGAACGTTTTTTGAGCTTCCAGAAAAGACGACTTACAACATTATTATTCCTCACGCATCACATTCTTGGACAATTCAACGATTGAAGACAGGAGTGTGTTTTCGTGAAGTATAGAAAAATGGGCGTACAACATATGTATTCATCAAATGAGAGCGAGAGGAAAACTACAGTTTATATGCCTCCGTAAATGCTGCAATTTCTCTTCGCTTGTGTTCGCAGTCCCTTCGCAAAATGCTCGGTGCCGGCAGTAGAATCATTTTGTAGTAAGCTGTAATTGCCATTTATTAACTACACTCATAAAAAAGCGTTGCATGAAAACGAGTCTAGGGTTTCAAGACCCTTTACATAAAATTTAATAGAGTTGTACAAAAACAACATGTCACTTCTGTTTATTGCTCACGAAAACAGAAATTGTTAAGTTGTACGAAAATAACTTAGAAATTTTGAATTTATGTTCCCAAATACAGCATAGAACAGTACCGCTACTACTCGGTGGTACGTCCTCATGCACTGTTGTGCCGGCTGCGGTGGTCGAGGAGACTAAGGCGCTCCAGTAACGGTCTGCAAGGCCACTACGGTCGGGGGTTCGAATCCCCCCTCGGGCATGGATATTTGTGCCGTCCTAGTTCGTAAGTAGTTCATAAGTAGTTTGTAAGTTTAGGGACTGATGACCCCGTAGTTAAGTCCCATAGACTATACAAACATTTGAACATTTTTTAGCACTGTTGCATGCCTGTATTTCCCCATATTAACGCACCAGAGGGAAAGGGACATAAAGGAAAGTATGTCATTTCAAATGTTAAAACTGCCGTCTACTTGTAATTGGTAACTGTCAGCAAAAAAGAGAGAATGTCGGCTGCAGCTACGGCCAGCCGATACACCGTAATATTGTATACGTTTTTTATTTATTTATTTATTTATTTATTTTTTAAATAAAATACGTTTGTGAAGCTTATGGGACTTAACTACGGGGTCATCAGTCCCTAAACTTACAAACTACTTATGAACTACTTACGAACTAGGACGGCACAAATATCCATGCCTGAGGGGGGATTCGAACCCCCGACCGTAGTGGCCGTGCAGACCGTGACTGGAGCGCCTCAGTCCCCTCGGCCGCCGCGGCCAGCACGTTCCTAAGTACGTTATTTTCACTGTCCACCGTATCTGATTATGAAAGTTAAAGAATGTTATTGTCAAACATTATTACTTCCGTCACCATTTATCTAATACGTAAACTTGAATGTTTGCATGTTTGTTCGTATTTTATGCGCGGCTGTACAGTTCATTCGGTTGCAAAGAAACGTTGCCAACATATTGCTTGCACTTTCGCGATTATTGACATAATTAAATGACTGTAGGACACATACCTCAGGAGATTGCCCCACATCAATAAGAAACTGTACCGTCTCGAGAAACCCAGATCCACACGCAACTTCGAACGGTAAAATGTCTTTGCTGATAAGATTGATAAGGTTTTCGGTCGCGGTTGTCTACCAATTTGGCAGAACTTCAGAAATTTTGCAACTGTCTTGGTATTTAAATACGTAATTATGCTTCTTTGTCCAGTATCACACGAAAGTCTCAGCAAATTTCAAGTTTCACTTTTGTGTCTAGTGTAAGAATGTACTTTTTTAGACGCAAAACAGGCCACTATATTGTTGATCTTGTCCTTGCCATTAAATTCGTATCCAAACTTTTTCCTAATTGACGATTTCAATTTGTTTTCCCTCTGACCATAACTTGTTAGTCATGAACTGTAGGCTGAAACTGAAAAAACTGCAGAAAGGTAGGAAAATAAGGAGATGGGAACTAGATAAATTGAAGGAACGTGAAGTTCTGGAGAATTTCAGAGGAAGATTTAGGCAACAATTATCAGATACAGGGAGAAATTAAACAGTAGAAGAGGAATGGGTAAAAATGAGAGATGTAACAGTGAAGGCAGCAGAGGACGAAATAGGTAGAAAGGCAAGACCTACAAAAAATCCTTGGATATCACAGGAGATACTAAATTTAATCGATGAAAGGAGAAAATATAAAAATGCAGTAAATGAAACAGGCAAACTGGAGTACAGACGACTAAAAAATGACAAAGACATTATTGATAGATCTGAGGCATTGAATTAAAATTTGTGGTGCGGCCGGGAATCGAACCCGGACCTCCATGCTTACTAGGCAGACGTCTTAACCGTTAGACTACCACACCACTAACGATTAAGGCGCCTCGGAATAGTCTATGTACGATTTCCCTCCACAACACAAACTTTAATTCAGCCTCTTTGTTCCAAAGATAATTGCCACTACTGCCAAGGCTCTCCATGCAGCGGAATAGCACCTCAGCAATGGACATGGTGGAACAATCCTGTTACGGTGATATAAATAACGAGGCCCCAGGAGTCGATGACATATCCTCAGAGCTACTAAAGTCTCTGGGAGAGCCAGCCATGACAAAACTATTTGAACTGGTGTGTAGAATGTATGAGACAGGCGAAAACCCTCAGACTTTAAGAAAAATGTAATAATCCCTATTCCAAAGAAATCAGCGCAGAAAGGTGTGAAAACTACAGAACGATCAGTTTGATAAGTCATGGTTGCAAAATTTTAACACTAAAAATGAGATTGACAGGAAGTGCAAAATGGCTAAGCAGGAGTGGCTAGAAGCCAAAAGCAAATCTGTACAAGAAGGGGAAAAGTAGATACCGCCTACAGGAAAATAAGAGACATTTGGGGACAAGAAAAGCAACTCTACGAATATCAAGAACTCAGATGGGAAACCAGTTCTCAGCAAAGAAGGGAAAGCTGAAAGGTGGAAAGAGTACATAGAGCAGCTCTACAAAGGAAATGAACTTAGAGACGATGTTGTATGAAGGGAAGAGGAAGTAGATCAAGATGAAATAGGAGATACTATACTGAGAGATGAATTTGACAGAGCCCTGAAAGACCTAGGTCATAACGAGGCCCCAGGAGTCGATGACATATCCTCAGAGCTACTAAAGTCTCTGGGAGAGCCAGCCATGACAGAACTATTTGAACTGGTGTGTAGAATGTATGAGACAGGCGAAACCCCTCAGACTTTAAGAAAAATGTAATAATCCCTATTCCAAAGAAATCAGCGCAGAAATGTGTGAAAACTACAGAACGATCAGTTTGATAAGTCATGGTTGCAAAATTTTAACACAAATTATCGACAGGAGAATGGAAAAGCTGGTAGAAGCTGACCTCGGGGAAGATCAGTTTGGATTCAGAAGGAACGTAGGAACCCAGGAGGCAATACTCACTTTACGTCTTATCTTAGAAGATAGATTAAGAAAAGGCAAACCTACATTTTTAGCTTTTGTAGATTTGGAGAAAGCATTTGACAATGTTGACTGGAATACACTCTTTCAAATTCTGAAGTCAACAGGGGTAAAATACAGAGAAAGGAGAGTTATTTACAATTTGTACAAAAGACAGACCGCAGTTATTAGACTCAAAGGGCATGAAAGGGAAGCATTAGTTGGGAAGGGAGTAAGACAGGGTTGTAGCCTTTCTCCGATGTTATTCAATTTGTACATTAAGCAGGCGGTGAAAGAAAGCAAGGAAAAATTTGGAATACGGATTAAAGTTCAGGGGGAAAAAATAAAAACATTGCGTTTTGCTGATGACATTGTAATTCTGTCAGAGGCAGCAAAGGACCTGGAAGAACAGTTGAATGGAATGGACAGTGTGTTGAAGGGAGCATATAAAATGAACATTAACAAGAGCAAAACAAAAATAATGGAATGCGGTCTTAGAAAATCAGGCGATGCTGAAGGAATTATATTAGGTAACGAAACAATGAAGGTGGTAGATGAGTTTTGTTACTTGGGTAGTAAAATAACATGTGATGGTCGCAGTACAGAGGATATAAAATGCAGAATGGCAATGGGAAGAAAAGCATTTTTGAAAAAGAGAAATTTGCTAACATCGAATATTAATTTAAGTGCAAGGAAGTCGTTTCTGAAGGCATTTGTATGGAGTGTTGCCTTGTACGGGAGTGAAACATGGACGATAAGCAGTTCGGACAGGAAGAGAATAGAGGCTTTTGAAATGTGGTGCTACAGAAGAATGCTGAAGATTAGGTGGGTATATCGCATAACTAATGAAGAGGTACTGAACAGAATTGGTGAGAAAAGGAATTTTTGGCACACTCTGACTAAAAGAAGGGATCGCTTGGTAGGACACATTCTTAGACATCGGGGAATCGTAAATTTAGTATTGGAGGGAAGTGTGTGGGGTAAAAATCGCAGAGGGAGACCAAGAGACGCGTATAGTAAGCAGATTCAAGTGGATGTGGTTTGCCGTTCTTATGAGGAGATGAAAAGGCTTGCTCAGGATAGAGTAGGGTGGAGAGCTGCATCAAACCAGTCTCCGGACTGAAGACCATAACAATAACATTCCTTCACTAATGTCAAATCACTTCTTTTCAATTTACACGATATAGTATCCATTGATATTGTGTTCATTTTAAGAAAGAACTGTCACTGTTTTCACTACGATATACGTTGTCAGTCGGTCACTACAAAGCGCTGAAGGCATGGCACCTCTGGTGGGCAGTGGGCCGTATTTCCACCCAGAAAGCACTTGACAGACCGCAGATAAGACACGATCACCTAAACGGACTAGGTGCTAGTCCCCCAGGCACAGCTATATCTGCTATGGCGAGGGGACGAGGACAACAGACTTCCGCTCGACCTGATCCCTGCAAGGATTCAAAGAGTCTCCACAGGCTTGAAGTTGTCAGCAAACATTTCGACAGACGTACTGGGCAGATACGTCACTCTTTATCCGCATACAGCATGCGGATATGCGCGTCGCTCACAATTTTATCCGCAAAGTAAGAAATACTGTGGATATCCGCGGATATATCCGCGAATATCCGCATCCGCGCAGACCTCTACCTACAGTTGTCCAACGGCGTCACTTTAACATACATTACAGCGTCATCAGCAAAACGTCGCAGAGTTCTACACACCCAACACACGTCAAACCATTTGAATACACAGCTGAAAATAAAAATTAGTACGTGCACTTAGTATTTTCCATTTAACTGAAGATTTATTGCCGGCCGGGGTGGTCGAGGGGACTGCGGCGCGCCAGTCACGGTCTGCACGACCTATACGGTCGGGGGTTCGAATCCCCCCTCGGGCATGGATATTTGTGCCGTCCTTACTGTTAGCTAGTTCATAAGTAGTTTGTAAGTTTAGGGACTGAGGACCTCGTAGTTAAGTCCCATAAGCTATACAAACATTTGGACATTTGAAGATTTATTGCTGAAAGAGTGCCAAGTGTCGATAGATGCTGAACCACCCATATTAATATGAGTTTAATTCTCTCCATAGATCGATGAAAATACCAGCAGCTGTGTTTGAAATCTTTATTAAATTCTGTGCGACCGGTTTCGGTGTTTCATTACACGATCTTCACACTCCCGTTGTGCGATAATTATTAAAAGCTCGTTTGGATTGGGTAGCCATTAAACCCAGTAGCCATAAATTTCTTGCTTTTTTCATGCCATGCTCTCAACAACGACCCAATCCAAATGTGTTTTTAATAATTATCACACAACGGGAGCCTGGAGATGGTGTAATGTAACACCGAAACCGGTCGCACAGAACTTAATAAAGATTTTAAATACAGCTGCTGGTATTTTCATCAGTCTACATATTAATATGTGCTGTTGTCTCCACAGGCGGAAATTCAGCCGCTAATTCTGGCGTCCATTCGATCATAGACATGTCTCTTGATACATCATTGTTCGCCTGCTCGGCCTGTTTACGTAATTGTGCAAGAATTGTGAGTTGACGAGTCGCACGTGTCAGTTACCGTCCCGTCGTATCCCACATGTGCTCAGTTAGAGACACGTCCAGAGATCGTACTGGCCAGGGAAGTTTCTGTGCGTTTTGCAGAGCACGTTGAGTTTCGCGCGCAGTGTGGGCGAGCATTATTCTGTTGGAACAACAGATCACCTCCACGTTGCAAAAATCGAAAAAAAAAAAAAAAAACTTCGATCGGGTCGTCTAACGGATTAAGTTGGGTGTCCGACACCACCCCGTTGGATTTGAACAATGACGTCACACGTTATTTAGAGACGTTACGTTCATAATACTTTTCATACAAGGAACGCTTTATAATAAACAATTGAATGTATGAGTAACATTTTTGTTGGAATATGCGAATGTGTAAACGATTCAAATTAAATCGAAATTGCGTAACATTATATACTTTGAAGAACAACAGAGAATATTTGATAACGAGTAAAATGTTCAGCGTAATTTTGGAAATGTGGAAGAGAATGACTATCTCAGCTGTATAAAATGGGACTAATGGGACTACCGCGAGAAAATTAGGGGTTTTGGGCGGGGACATACTAAATTAAAATACATAAAATTGTTGAAAACTTAAAGTCCAATAATTATCACGTGATACAGTTAATAGACCTTAACAGGACTACCGCGGGAAATTGAAACAAAAGAAATCGCTGAATCATATTTCAGATATAGTTAGTTGCTATCGCTATCTAGACTTAACTTACATACCGTGTGATCAAAAAGTCAGTATAAATAAATCATGGAATAATGTAGATAGAGAGGTAAAAATTAACACATGACAAGGGGTTTTATTGGGAAAAAAAAACCCTGTTCATAAAATGTCCAACAGATGGCGCTTCATCTGATCAGAAAAGCAATAATTAGCATAAGAAATAACATAAAGCAAAGATGATGTTCTTTACAGGAAATGTTCAATATGTTCACCATCATTCCTCAACAATAGCTGTAGTCGAGGAATAATGTTGTGAACAGCACTGCAAAGCACGGAGTTATGGTGAGGCATTGGCGTCGGCTGTTGTCTTTCAGCATACCTAGAGATGTCGGTCGATCATGATACTTCAGGTAACCCCAAAGCCAATAATCGCACGGACTGAGGTCTGTGGACCTGGGAGGCCAAGCATGACGAAAGTGGCGGTTGAGCACACGATCATCACCCAACGACACGCGCAAGAGATCTTTCACGCATCTAGCAATACTTTTTTGTTCTAGTGAAACTCCATGTCATTACAAGCATGTGTGTCAAATTTTACCTCTCTATCTACATTATTCCGTGATTTATTAAGTTTTCACATTTATACTGACTTTTTGATCACCCAGTAGATCAAATGTAATTATCGAAACCAGCCCGTCATATTTTGTGTTTCAGCAGTATATTAGGTATCGCTATCTAGTCTGGTTACCGATTCCAGTTCTTTATATTTTTGTTTCACTTATAGATAATGCATATGGATGCATATTTGAAAAAATATGAAGAGCTGGTGTCAGCAAGTAGACTTGACCTATATAGGTGAAGTCTAATTACTGATACGAGCCCTTCATATTTTGTGGTTCACCAGTATTTATCAGGTATCGCTATCTAGATATATAGACTTGACCTATATAGGTCAAATCTAGTTACCGATAACACATCATCGTAACTTTTGTTTGACATGTATTTATTGGGTATCGCTATCTAAACTTGACCTACAATGGTGTAATCTAGTTACCGATACCATTCTTTATTATTTTTAGTTCATATATATTTCTTGGGTATCGCTTTCTAGACTTGATTTATATGAGAGAAGTCTAGTTTCCGGTACCAGCTGTTAGAATTTTTGAATCAAATACAGTTCGTGGATAGACTTGACCTATATAGGTCAGGTTTAGTTACCAATACCAAATCTTCTCATTTGTGTTTCACTAATATACGTCGTTAAAAAAAAACTCAAGGGATGCAAACAGATGATTGTTTTTGCCTGATCAATGCATAGTTTAAAAAAATCCTGGGATGCAAACAGATCCATGTTTTATGCCGCTCACAATGATGCTCAGATCGGTTAAATTTTACTTACCGGCCTGGCTGCCTCGCGTGTTAATGTTGGTAGTATGTGATGTTGGCATTAGCCAATCGCGCGACAACACAAATGTTTTGACATTAAATCTTCGTTTTACGAGGGCAATTACATTTACTGAGCACACAAGGGTACATACAAGAACCTGTGATCCAGAGAGCAGGAACAGCATTATTTCTTTACTGTATGGAAAAATAATCAAGTCATTCCAAGTG
The DNA here is from genome assembly GCA_026315105.1 of Locusta migratoria. Classification (NCBI taxonomy): domain Eukaryota; kingdom Metazoa; phylum Arthropoda; class Insecta; order Orthoptera; family Acrididae; genus Locusta; species Locusta migratoria. The sequence goes on from CM048747.1 coordinate 276,029,069, forward strand.
GATTTCTAAGAATATTAACGTCTTGGCAAAAATCTTATACCATATTGTTAATATTGCCAACATAATCACGCGAGACCGCCTGTATAGTTGTAAAACTTTACTGCCGTGTATGACGGATCTCATTCATATATTCATCGGTAGTGCGTGATTTAGCCATTTTCACCAACGACATGTTGACATCACATGCACTATACAAGCACATTGTCCCGAGTATTGCAAAAATTTAATTAAAACAAAATGCACTTTACATAGTCATAAAACAATTTACGCTCAAATAACGAATGACTAAAATATATATTTAATAGTTAGTATACGATTAATAATAATTATATTTCATGTTTTACATCTGTAAGAAATTCTATATTTAAAACTCTTTTTTTTTAAATTCCCGTAATGCGAACTCATACGTACATATTCATATAAACATTATCTGTGCAGCAGTTACAGTATTATCGGTGTCTTGTAAAAAGATAAATGTAAACGTTGATGGATAGAGTGACGTAATATATGACGTCCTTGATCAAAGCCGACGGGTGGTATCGTACAATAGACTTGACCCGAAGATCGGGTCTTGCAACATTCTGCACGTACCCAACGGCGGTCAGCGTTCTCTCGACAAAGATAACTGAGAGTTGTAGCTTATCGTTACCCAGATCATAAGGCCTGAGGTGAAGCTAGTGTGTTTTGGACTAATGCACTCCACGAGACCTTGCTCGCCATGTCTACGTCGTACGCACAAATGATCATCACTTGTGTGCAGACAGAATCTACTCTGATCGTTGAAGACCATGGCCTGCCATTTGAACTGCCAAGTGATCCTGTAACGGCTCCAGTTGAGCAGTGCGTGTAGTTTCTGTGGCATGAGAGGAAGACGCGGCTAGTAGTCCCAGTGTTAGTAAACGGTTGATATTATGGTCGGCCACTTGTGGCATTAAAATACCACGATCACTAGGAACGTCTGTGCTGCGTCAACAGGAGTGACAACGCTTACCTAACCATGGCAACCATCATCGCTGAAGAACAGATGCAGCACGTCCAACTTGTTTGGCAATTCTCCGAAAGGACTTTACCGCGTGCATTCCCCCAGCTGGCATCTGCCGTAAGTGGATCAAAATCGACCTCGTCTTTACAGATCTATTTTTTTTTCGGCACTGTGCACAGAGAACAATAGCGGTGCTATCACATTCGTCTATAGCACTTCTGACGAAACCACCGCCGAGGAGAACGTATTGGGTCCTCTTAAGAAATCTTCTAATAACTCGATTATTTGGAACCTCTTCAGTATGGTTATAACGCCCTTAACAGTCTTCTGTGGGTCACCGAATCAAATCTAGGCCGCCGGCCGCGGTGGCCGAGGTGACTGAGGCGATCCGGTCACGGTCAGCACGGCCACTACGGTCGGGGGTTCGAATCCCCCCTCGGGCATGGATATTTGTGCCGTCCTAGTTCGTAAGTAGTTCATAAGTAGTTTGTAAGTTTAGGGACTGATGACCCCGTAGTTAAGTCCCATAAGCTTAACAAACATTTGAACATTTTTTGAAATCTAGGAACATGGAATCTACTTTCACCTGTGATTCGCAGGATCTTTGTCGTTTGCTGCATGTAGCTGTGGTCGGCGTGGTAGCTATGAAAGTGTCATGGTTAGTTAAGCGGATGTCGGATGACACCACCCTGTTACAATCCTCCCCCGCCTCCCTCCCAGTTTGTGTACCCTAACTGTCGCCCCGTAGTATACATGTGAAAGCGTATGGACGTTTTATAAATGTTTGTGAATAGCGTAACTGAATTGAGACTTGGGTACCAGACCGCTGTCACCTGCTACACTGATCGGCAACCTCGTTCGTAAAAGCAGCCAAGTAGAGTGACAAAAAAGTTATAAGAGCCGCACTTATTCTCTATAACTATGCTTTTATGAGTCAGTTAATAGAACTAACAGCAAATAAGTATAGAGGTGACAATAGAGCATTGCCCTATTTACTGATAAGTAGAACACAATAAGCGATGTGTAATACTGCATATTTTAGTCCAGTAGTGGCCTTGTATTTCATAGTAAATTTTAAGTGGGTCCGCTTTATACGTTGTTGTTTCAGGTGTTGTGCTTGGATAAATTTGAATACTGTAAAAGAATGTTAACTTTCCGGAACAAAGTAGCAGTCTTTCCTCAATTAAATAATTGTAATGTATCAAAAAGAGCCGCGAATTGGTTCTAGATCGAACGATGTAAAGAGAGAAGAATTTATACAGGGTGTCCCACTCAACTGTTTCACCCCATATATCACTGGAACTACAAGAGATATCGAAAAACGACTGTCACATTCATGAACGTACGGCAGAGGCTTATGAAAGTAGGTACTACGAGACAGTCTAAAACGTAAATAAATATTATTTTCAACACAAACTTACCTTTTTTAAATGTATACCCTGTACTAAGCAATCAATAGCATGAAAAATCACAGAAAGAATGGCGTTGGTTGTATCGCCATGTGTTATTCGCAGTTTCTCCGGATGTAATTGATACATTGCGATGCAACCAACGCCATTCTTTCTGTGATTTTTCATGCTATTGATTGCTTATGAAATAATACAGGGTATCCATTTAAAAAAAAGCAAGTTTGTGTTAAATAATATTTATTTACGTTTTAGACTGTCTCACAGTACTTACTTTCATAAGCCCCTGCCGTACGTTCATGACGGTGAAAGTGGTTTTTCAATATCTCTTGTAGTTCGAGAGATATCTGGGGTCAAACAGTTGAGTGGTACACCCTGTATTGTTCTACTGAGGACATGAATCCTTGATACGCAGTAGTTTTTTTAAGAGCACTGGTTAATTGACATTCATTTATTGTGAGCATTTACCTATTGGAGTGTAGCCATGATGGATAAGTGTATTAACCGTGACTGTATTAATTAATATTCGTTGTTACTGCTACCAGTCATTTATTGCATTTGTTTAATTTAAAACATTGAGACGCATTTTGAATATGTTGCGCTCATCACCAGGTGTTGTTCATACCGAAAAATTGCTTACATTACTATATAACGAACTGTACTAACGTTGTTCTTTGTTGTTGAGGTGGTATCAGAACTTTTTTGGGGGTTGGTGGGAGGAGTGGGGACTATGGATGGTCACAAAACTGTATGCATCGAAGTCTTGCTGGTGGTTGTGAATTATATCGTCACCTGAATGGGATGTAGGGGCTTGCATCAGATGCTGTGGTGTAGTTCTTCCTCTGATTCACTTTTATAACACTTTGTTGGTAACAATTTTACAGTTAGTTTCCTGCGTGTCTGGAGCATTGATGAAACTGCTTCATTATACAGGTGCACTATACACTGAAGGTTGGCAGCACCTTATCGCTACCACTCTCTTTGGCCAAAGAGGTTTCGTCTGTCGGCGGTTGTAGCGAGGAGAGGAGTCCCCTCGGCCACCGCGGCCGGCCACACAGTTATTTAACATTTGAAATGAGTGCCATGGAAAACGAACCAAAGTTCTGTATACATTCCTCTATAACATCAGTTTTCAACTTCATTGTGAAGAAGTGTGGCAAAAGCTGCTATGGCCTAAGAGCCGCGTGCTACTCTCAGGTCGTGGTTTGGCGACCACGGATCTTGTGGGATGTGGGAAACCACCTAAAAGCCACATGCAGGTCTTCAGACACACCGATCCACGTCGTTAATCCTAACTGGATCCGGCACTCCCAGTCCTGGATACGGACCCTTTAACACTCAATGTATCGTGAGATAAAACGGCATGTTTGGGGGGGGGGGGGGGGGAGTGGGTTTGGCGCAGCAGCTGTCAGCGGCCGCGGAGGATGCGCAGGCAGGCGTTATCGCGCATGCGCTATCGGCCAGTGCCAGTGCCAGTGTCGCCTAATGAATGTGGCTCCTATGCGCGGCGCAATTGCCGGTCTAAACATTTACAAGCAGCCGGCCGCGCCGATACACACGACTGCCCGAGGCGGCGGTCAGCGCTCTCGTCGAGGTGGTCTGCTGCCTGCCACGTGCTTGCAGGGCAATCGTTTTGCTCCACTTTCCCACGCTTCTACTACATTCATAAGTCCCAAATTATGCTTTCACCCTTTCAGTACAGCTGGTTTCACACTAACAAGAAGATCGATATTTAAGGCCCCTACTCATGCTCCGATTTATCGTCCGACCAACGAACCAACCAAATTCGTAGCGGCCTACACACGTTCCGACCAACTGCACACAGCGATTGGAGCGCCTCCGTGTTCTGGTGCCTGTTTGTCGAACTGTTTTTGTTCTCGCGTGTTCGCTGTGCAGACAGCAGACGATCGCAGGCAGGAAGTTGGTCGGGTAGCGCTACACACGCATAATTTGATGGATGGAGTGGTGTTGGCGGTGGGGGGAGGGGGGTCGAATGTCGGACGGCCAGGCCCGAATAACCACCCGACAAGCAAAATTGGTCGGGAAGCGCCTCCATACGTCCAATTTATCGGACCGACTATAAATTAGTCCACACAAATAGGAGCGTGTGTACGGGCCTTTATGGTATGTGAAGTTCAGAACTCAAATAACAATCAGCCTCAGCCATTCGACGCAACTCTAAAAAAATTCTTTAGAAAATCGACTTTTAAGTTATGCAAGTAAGCGTAAGTACCAACCATTAATGAAGTGCAGTATGTGTTGGTACAGCTCAGGTTTTCAGAGGGCTGAATACTTTCTGTAATGAGAAAGCTAAGCCAAGAACGCATGGAACAGCAACGAACAAATACCTCAGCGTCGGCAAGGAACAGAACTAGCCATAATGCAGAAGAAAAGGTGATACCGTTTAGCTTCACAAGCCAGTCGTGACTTGTGTTTTTTGTTCGAATACTTACACAATTTCAATATCTAATGGTAATTTTTATGAAAAGTGCACGTATTTTTGTTTATTCCTAATTTTCTATATTTTATAGCAGGTTGCTAATAATGATGGTTTCAATTAAAAAAACACTAGTTACATCTTTTACAGTATTGGCTTCACTAGTAATTTGTCGACGGTAGCCTCTGATTTTTCAGTTTCTGAAGTGCTACGACACTGTTTTTGGAAAGTGATCTCCATAGTAGCTAACCTACTCAACCACCGTTGTTTTACGTGACAAGGTTTTCAGCTCATCTACATACTCAGACTGATGCCCCAGCCGTTAAGTCCCCTTTAAACACCCAACAACAACAACAACATACACATAAACAAAAACTGACACAACAATGGAATTAGAGATGCCAAAATGTTTTATATAACTGAATTCGAGAACAAAATATTTGTCACAGTAGTATCCGGCACACTGACCGTATGGTCGTAACGCCAGAACGTTACCAGCTGAGCTACACCGCCAGATGCTGTAACTTATTTAATTATTGGTATTTACGTGTACTTGCAAAATTTTCAGAGTCGATTTTCTCGAGAATTTTTTAGAGATGCGTCGAATGCCTTTGGCTGATTGTTATTTGAGTTCTGAACTTCACGTGCCATAAATATAAGGAAATTCTAAAATCGCATACTCACGTGGTCTCCTTGTCTCAAAAGCGGCTCAGTAGCTGCTAGGTAATACCACCATGGTACTGGAATGTTGTACTCTGTGTGGTCAAGAAAATCAACTCGCTGCCGGCTCGGGTAATAAGTTTGCGCTGGAAAGCAACAAAAACACACAGCTGCGCAATGAGTGTCGGTGTTACTTGTTACTGTGGATGTGAGGTTCGTTGGTTGTTTGGGACGGGACGGGGGGGGGGGGGGGCAAAAGGCTAAAGATATCAGTCCCCCGGTGGGGAGAGGAAGGAGTAAGGATGGGAAAGGAGGGGAAGGGAGAGGACATGATGTCCCAGAAGGAAGAAAGAAGAAAGAATGACTGCAGTAGCTCTGAGTCGCGTGCCTGCCACGCACGTACTTTCGAACTGAGCCCCCTGTGGTGGGGGGGGGGAGATGTTGAGTTTACATATATCGTGTTTTCTGCTGTGTTACCTATTGAGCTGGCATAGTTCTGATAAGTTACGGAAGGTTGTGCATTGTAGACTTATATTTTAGATCGATCCGTGTCTTGCACAACAAAACGCACAGGTTAGGAGTAACTCAAAATGTTCAAATGTTTGTACAGCTTATGGGACTTAACTACGGGGTCATGAGTCCCTAAACTTACAAACTACTTATGAACTACTTACGAACTAGGAAGACACAAATATCCATGCCCGAGGAGGGATTCGAACGTCCGACCGTAGTGGTCGTGCAGACCGTGACTGAAGCGCCTCAGTCCCCTCGGCCACCGCGGCCGGCAGAAGTAACTCAAAGCGCTTAACTGCCAAATTTATTCAGTAGCACTCTGCAATTTATATTCTAGGACCAGCTACTTGCATGTGTAACACTATGTACAGAAGCAGCTACAAATGAATTTGTGGTAAAATGTTGATCAGTTGCGAGATAATGGAAAAATAAGGTATGTACATGATCAGTTACACTATACATTAAAGGGTCAAAGTGTAATGATTACCTCTGCAACTTGCTTCAGTTTTATTCCCTGTTTTCTCTCGCTTTGGGTGTCTCAACAGATGCATACGATCATTGTTGTATCAATAACTGCATTTCGAAAATAAAATGACCTGTTTTGTCTTACTGAATTGTCGGTATAATATTTACTTACAGTTATTGGTATAAAAACCTGAGGAGCTGCTGAAGTATGTAGACGAGCGAGCGCGGGATGGTGAGGTCAACGCCACCCAGAGAGAAGGCCGCGGCGCTCTCGTGTGACGTCAGGCAGAGTAGGTTGCGCGCGCATAGCTGACTGGGTAGTCGCAGAAGCACGGCCCACTATGCCGAAGCAGCGAGCCAGTCAGCTATGCGCGCGCAACCTACTGTGCCTGACGTCACACGAGAGCGCCGCGGCCTTCCCTCTAGGTGGTGGTGGTGGTGAGGTGCAGCCGCTGTGCTGTCTGGACTGCACGTGGTTGCTGCTGGTGGAGGAGCGCCAGCCGCCTGGCGGTCAGTGGCGCGGCCGCTGCCCTTGTCAGCGTGTTTTGCTTGGCGAAGCTAGGCCCGCGGCTTACACCGACACATCACTCACTGCAATATTCAACAGTCCCCAAACACAACCTCAATATCTTGTTGGAACGCCATTCTCAAATTTCTATTACCCGCAATCTTCATATTTTTGTACTGCAAAACCGACCGATAACGTGTCCCTTGTAACGTAAGATAGTGATCTTCACCGCTGTCACAGATGATAACATATTGTTTCGCTCCGCCAGCTTTACGATATACGCATTTAGTCTACACATTAATGTTTTTCTGTTGTTATAAGGAATGAGAACGAAAGGCGAATACTTTTTGGGATTCTATCGTTGTCCTAGGTCATGTTCGGACGTGTCTTCTCTGATAACTGCACGATACATGTCAGTCATGATTGTTCTTTCTTGTTGTGGTCTTCAGTCCGGAGACTGGTTTGATGCAGCTCTCCACAATATCCTATCCAGAGCAAGCCTCTTCAACTCCACATAAGAACGGCAACCAACATCTGTCTGAATCTGCTTACTATGTCCCTCTCTAGGTCTTCCTCTTCGATTTTTACCCCCACACACTTCCCTCCAACGCTAAATTCATAATTCCTTTATGTCTAAGAATGTGTCCTACCAATCTATCCCTTCTTTTAGTCAAGGTATGCCAGGAATTTCTTTTCTCCCCGATTCTGTTCAGTACCTCCTCATTAGTTAATCCGCCCACCTCAGCATTCTTCTGTAACACCACATTTCAAAAGCCTCTCTCCTCGTCCATGTTTAACTCCCATACAATGCAAAACTCCTCACAAATGCCTTCAGAAAGGACTTCCTTAAACTTAAATCGATATTCGATGTTAACAAATTTCTCTTTTTCAAGAACGCTTTTCTACCCATTGCCATTCTGCATTTTATATCCTCTGTACTGCGACCATCATTTGTTATCTTACTGCCCAAGTAACAAAACTCATCTCTACCTCCTTTATTGTTTCGTTACCTAATCTAATTCCTTCAGCATCGCCTGATTTTCTTAGACTGCACTCAATTACCCTAGTTTTGCTCTTGTTAATGTTCATCTTATGTGCACCTTTCAGCACACTGGCCATTCCGTTCAATTGCTCTTTCATGTCCTTCGCTGTATCTGACAGAATTACTATGTCGTCGGCAAAACGCAATGTTTTTAATTCTTCACCTTCTCCATATTTCTCTTTGCTTTACTTTATAGCTTACTCAATGTACAAATTGAATAACATTGGAGAAAGGCTACAACCCTGTCTTACTCCCTTCCCAATCACTGCATGCCTTTCATGCCCTTCAACTCTCACAATCGCTGTCTGGTTTTTGTACAAGTTGTAAATAACCTTACGCTCCTTATATTTTACTCCTGCTTGCTTCAGAACTTGAAAGAGTTTATTCCAATCAACATTGTCAAAAGCCTTCTCCAAATCTACAAAAGCTAGTTATGTAGGTTTGCCTTTTCTTAATCTATCTTCTAGGATCTATAGTGAGTATTACCTCCCCTGTTCCTACATTTCTCCTGTATCCAAACTGATCTTCCTCGAGGTCGGCTTCTATCAGCTTTTCCATCCTTCTGTTAATAATTCTTGTTGATATTTTGCAACCATGACTTATTAAACTGATGGTTCTGTATTTTTCACACTTGTCTGCGCCTGTTTTCTTTGGAATGGGAATTATCACATTTTTCTTAAAGTCTGAGGGTACTTCGCCAGTCTCATACATCTTACGCACCAGGTGAAACAGTTTTGTCATGGCTGGTTCTCCCAGAGACTTCAATAGCTCTGAGGGAATGTAATCTACTCCAGGGGCCATATTTCAATTTAGGTCTTTCAGTGCTCTGTCACATTCATCTCCAGTATAGTATATCCGATTTCATCCTCATATATATCTTCTCCACTTTCTACAATATTGTCTGTAAGTTCATTTCCTTCGTAGAGCCTCTTTATATACTCTTTCCACCTTTCAGCTTTCCCTTCTTTGCTGAGAACTGGTTTTCCATCTGTGTTCTTGCTATTTTATCTATTATTTTATTATATTATTAGTGATTATTTTTATTGATTATTTTTTAAATAAATTTTATAGGAAGTCAGATGGATTTGCCTTTGTTCTTATTTCACTAATTAAGGTTCCTTTCTTCAGTAAATCTACTATCGTGATAGCAATATATTTTTATAGCTTTTTTGTGATTGGGAATTTTTCAATGCAATATTAATTAATTAGATTTAGCTACAATAATTAATTAAAAATAATTAACATGTTCAAAATTTCATCAGTGACGTTTACAAATCATAACATAATTTTATATATTTATAAATCTTTTAACTCGAATTTCTCAGAATCAGATATACATACTAACTGATGCATAGACGATCGTTACTCATTGTCGACGGCGAATTGTAGCTTTGATTTTCTACAGTATCAGTACTGAAAAAGAATAATCATTAGGGTGATTTTTAACAGCCTCGGTGGAGTAGCCGAGCTATATAAGGCGCCTCGCTGCGGAGTGTGCGGTTGCTTGCCGTCGGAGGTTCGAGTCCTCCCTGGGGCGTGTGTGTGTGTGTGTATGTGTGTGTGTGTGTGTGTGTGTGTGTGTGTGTGTGTGTGTGTGTGTTGTCCTTAGGTTAGTTTTAAGTAGTTTGTAAACTGCGGACTGATGACCACGCAGTTTGGTCCGACAGATTTACAAACATTTGAACATTTGATTTTTAACATCCAGTGAGTACAATTTTGTCGGTTATAGTGTTACTTGTCAACTAACTTAACCGTTGCTGAGATCGGAAATATTCTTTTGAAATTGGCGCTTTATCTATACGATTTATTAGCAGTCATATTTAAAATTATTCGACTTAAAAATTTAAACTCAGAACACTAATTTCGGATCAATACGTAAACTTAAACATTTACCGGCAAGTAACGCTGTACCCCGTAACATGATCCAGTCGAAGTTTGTCTCTCTACAGCTCAAGCCAGTTTTCATGAAAGTTCGCGGTAAATCAGTTACACTTAGATGGCCTGTCATGGGATAGCAATACGCCCAAATACATATGGCGGTAATGTCGTGTGAACATATGCACATATCATGACATATATAAACAGTGTGAAGTCCAGATTGGGATTCAACAATATAATGAGGACAGTTAACAGTTTACCGCAAAGACGATCGTCGAATTGCGACAAGCACATAAAAAACAAACATATACACATAACTTAACAGCTTTAGGTCACGGCCTTCTTAAGAAAGGGACACACGGTGTCATTCATACAATCAGACAGGCATACTCCACACACCAACAATTGTCATCCTCTGCTGCTTCGAAAATCGTTTCTGAAGAAGGCTGTGGCCGAAAGCTATTAAGTTACGTTTGTGACTGTAGTTTTTATGTGCCCGTAACACCTCGACGATTCTCTGTGCAGTGAGTTGCAAACCATCCTCAGTGTAGACGAATTACAATAAAAAATGTCATAGTATTTGTTTATTTTAATTTTAGGATGAAATGACTCACGTTGATCAATTCTGATAAGATTAAAAGTATTATTTAAAAATTCAGTAGTACTACGATGTGACTATTAAATGCTGAGAGTAAAAATGATAAGAGAAAAGGAGAATGAGGAGGTATGAATGGGTGGCGATAGAGTCGACGATTAGAAAGAACAAACACTGTGTGTCAGTGAAGTGTTGCTGAATATTAATAAGGGCTCACAAGGAGACCATCAGTTTGGGGTCCGACTCCGCATGATAGTAGGTTCAAATGTTCAAATGTTTGTTAAGCTTATGGGACGTAACTACGGGGTCATCAATCCCTAAACTTACAAACTACTTATCAACTACCTTATACTAAGGACGGCACAAATATCCATACCCGAGGGGAGATTCGAACCCCCGACCGCAGTGGCCGTGCAGATAGTGACTGGAGCGCCTGAGTCCCCTCGGCCACCGCGGCCAGCATGATAGTAGGATATGACAAGGGTGTCGAATAATAGAAGTTTTAAGGCCCACTATCCAGATAATTTCGAGAGAAAGGGCTTTAAAGTTTAACTCATATATAGCTTACGTATGAGGGTTACTCAGTAAATAAGTCGCAAAGTGAAATAGACACTGCAGTACGACGTTTACAAGCCTGAACATTGCTTTATTTTTCAGCTGACTCCACATGTAAATTTAAACACTCGTCCCATCGTTCGATGATGATGATGAATAATTCCAAATGCATTTTACAATTAATGTACGTAGATTAAACCATAAAATAAAATTTTATTACAAAATTAGCCGATATTGTAAGTTGTGGAAAGATTATAAATGTGCCTTGTAATTTCGGGTGACGGTTTTCTTCATGTTACAGTATAGTTGTTGCACTATTGTATGTATACAAGAAGGCAGACGGTCAGGAAGACACAAATAAATGATTTTAAAAAACGCTTCTTAAAGGTAGGTTCGAACCTGGATTATTCACATGACAGAACACGCTACCACCTGAGCTATTTGACAAATGAATCAATTATATGTGCTGCGCTTAAAACTTTAGAGAGATTTCTCTTGGAATTTTCTGAATAGTGCGGTTTAAAACTTCTTTGGCTGCTCATCCTTGAGGTATATTACTATCTAGCGAAAGCCTGTTCGGAACGAAATATACTTGTTAGTCTTTTGTAAGTCTGTTTAATTTAGATTTTAACTGAATAGTTTGTCAGTGGGTGTTGTAGACATACAACATGGACATATAAAAATTTGTTATGTGGCTGCCGGCCGCGGTGGCCGAGTGGTCTGCGGCGCGCCAGTCACGGTCTGCACTGCCGCTGCGGTCGGGGTTTCGCATCCCCCCCCCCCCCGGGCATGGATGTTTGTTTTGTCTTTAGTATAAGCTAGTTCATAAGTAGTTTGTAAGTTTAGGGACTGATGACCCCCTAATTAAGTCCCATAAGCTCTACAAACATTTGAATTTCAATTTTGTTATGTGGCTGGGGTTCGAACCCGACACCTTCTGCTTACAAGGCAGTTGCGCTAAGCCTGTACGCCGCCCGAGGCACATAGGCTTAACACGTGTACAAGATGGTTGCTGCCATACGCTGTATTCGTCACTGGGTAGCGGTTCTTGTATTTATACGTTGTTTTTGTTATCATTTTTACAATTTTTATTTATTGTACTTACCTATTGCCATGATAGAACCTGTCCTCCTGTCTGTGTTAAGCAGATCGTACATATATAGATAGATAACTAGTTTCTACCCGTGAATTTACTCGTGTTAATATCCTTGCATTCGTGCCAGAGACGTTCGTAAGTACAATAATTTCGCAACTTTGTTTTTAAATTATGACCGAGACCAACAGGATAAAAGAAAAGTTTCCAGTTTTCCGGTTTAAATACAAGGTCCGGAAAAAAATCCTCCCTCATTTTGATAGGTTGTTGGAGAAAAACTAAATATGATAGAGAAAAATTTGTTTTACTTATGAAACATGCATACTTTGCCGTTCTTGGATTATTTGGTTTTAAACCTTATATCTGCTAAATGACGTCCTCTATTGTTGATACACTGACGAAGTCTATCCCAAAAGTTCTCCATACATCTTCTTGTCATTTCTCTTGGAATGGCTGCCACTTCTTGAGTAATGGCCTCTTTAAGTGCTTGAAGTGTTGTGGGACGATGTTTGAACACTAGAGCCTTTAAGTGTCCCCAAAGAAAAAAATCGCAGGGTGATAAATCAGGCGACCTAGAGGGCCACGCGATGTTTCCTGGCAAAGAGACAACATGACCATGAAGCAACTTACGTAACATTTCCAAAGAACGCCGAGAGATGTGCGATGTTGCTCCGTCTTGCTAGAACCACACTTATTGATCTCCATGATCTGCAATTAACTGGTTTAGCCTAAGTTGGAGGAAGGTCTCTAGCATGTGAATATAACGGTTTGAATTAACCGTTACCGTGTGACTATATTCTTCGAAAAATTACGGTCCTCAAACAAAAGATTCGGCAACGGTGTACCAAACTGTTACATGAGGGCTGTGTAGTGGTTGCTGATGAATGTAGCGGAAATTCTATTTGTTTACACTTCCTGATATGTGGAAATGAGCCTCATCCGAAGAAATAAACAAAGCGCCAGGTGTAATGTTTTGAAGAATTTCCTCACACGCAGCTCTCTTTCACTTAATGTGACCATAGTTTTGAAGTGATGCATATGAAGTTCTCTATGAAGATTTCATCTTACAATCCTATCAAATAATCGAAGGGCAGCTGCCTGTTTAAGTGCTGAACGCAATGGCGATTGTTGCACAGACACTCTCACACGCGCCACATTTTCCGGCGTTCTTGCAGTCCGAGTATGGCCAGTAGGTTTTCTTTTCAGTGCTGAACCTGTATTTCTAAAGTTTGACACCCACAGTTGAATAGTTTTCCTATGAGGGACACGATCATGTCGGCCAAATTCGAGACGTCTCCGAAACGCTCACTGAGTACTAATCACAGACCCACCATTACGAATAAATTCCATCACAACAGACGCGCGACGCTCACCAAGCCACGCCATGGCGCACTGAAAGTGGCAACAACAATGCTTTCAAACTAAACACATTCCACGTCAACAACTCGCACACCGGCTACGTCAAATGCGGGAGGGTTTTTTTTCCGGACCCTGTATAAAGCGTGCGTAGAATGGCAATAACCCGCGTGGGATTGGCCGCGTGGTCTAAGGCATCATGCTACGGACTGGGAGGACGCCTCCGCGGAAATTTAGAGTCCTCCATCAGGCGTGTGTGTGTGTGTGTGTGTGTGTGTGTGTGTGTGTGTGTGTGTTGGCGTTAGTGTAAGGTAGTTTAAGTAGTTCCTAAGTCTAGGGACTGATGACCATAGCAGTTTGGTCTGATAGGCTTACAAACATTTGAATGGCCAGAATGAAACTTTCAGTCTGCAGCGGAGTGTGCGCTGATATGAAACTTCTTGGCAGATTAAAACTGTGTGCCGCAACCGGGACTCGAACCTGGGACCTTTGCCTTTCGCGGTCATGCGCTCTACCACTGAGCTAGGAGGCGAGGTTCTGGCGGAAGTAAAGTTGTGAGGCGGGATCGTGGGACGTGTCAGTGGTAGAGCGCTTGCCCGCGAAAGGCAAAGGTCCCAGCTTCGAGTCCCGGTTCCGATACACAATTTTAATCTGCCAGCAAGTTTCATTTGAATGGCGGCGAATACCGTCCTTCTTTATCGAGATGAAAATGTAGGTCTTATTAATACGAAAAAAAAAAACTGTTTCTTAAATGGCGACTAAACCGCTGACTGAAGAAGCTAAGCGTTATACAACGCGAAAATTATGCAGGACTCACATCTCATGGAAATCGGTTCAGCGGTTTAAAGACGTTAACGTCTTGTGTGAACATTGTTTTCATTATGTTGATTCGTATTACTTACGATCATATCAGCCATTAAAAGCATTTTAATAAATGTGGAAAGTTTCAAAAGTCAAAAAATAAATATCTTTTCCAAGGAGTCTTGAAGCGTCTCAGAAGCTATGAGAGAGACGTTGATGCTCAGCTGTTCTTTATTTCGAGTTATATACTTCATATCGACGAATATCTTGAATTTCACACTTTCTAAAGTAGCCTATGTTCTTCTTCAGCGTTCAAGCCATTTCCATAACCAGTTTAATCTAAATCGGTTAAGCTGAAAAGACAGAGCTTTTTTCGCATTTATAATGTTAGTGTTGGTAGTACATATATTTAAATCAATTTTACGCAATATTAAGTAATAATAGAATGAAAACTTGATATTGGTATATTTTATTTATAAGTTGTATTATTATGATGAACGATAAGATAATACTGAATAGAAATTTAATCATGTTACTTTTTACGGATAATTTCTCTAACTAATTTACGTTTGTCGCTGCCTCGTTGCACCTGTGTTTTTTTCTTGCGCTCAGTAACGTTTCGTCCAGTTGTTTGGTGATTCGGTAAGAAAATTAAGTCACCATTATTACTACAGTCAATTTAATCATGTATTTAAAACGAAATTAGACTATTAAAATTGGATTAATGGTTGACATGAAATTAATGTTCAGTTAACAGTACACAACATCTGCTGATGACAGCTTAGATCTGCTAAACCAGTCAAAATAAATATATTTTAACGCCATCTTAGTCAACTTATCCTTTTTATTTTATTAAAGGAAGAGAAATAGATCACCCTTCCAGGCGGCAGAAATATAGGGGACTTTTCACAGTAAGCACAGGAATGGAAATGACAGCTGAGCCGTGTAGTGCCGTTACTTACAGTGTAAGCAAAATTACTGCCATCGAGCATGTTGCTATGCTTTATCTTCACAAGGAGACGACATGGGTATCGGATTTTACAATTTCCTTATATTTTTGGAATTGTGAAGTTCAGAACTTCAATAACAATCGGACACAGCCATTCGACGCAACTCTCAAAAATATTCCAGAAAATCGACTTTGAAGTTTTGCAAGTACACGTAAGATTCAATTATTGAAACAGTTACAGCATCTGTCGGTGTAACTCAGGTGGTAGCGTTGTGGCGTCACAACCCTATAGGTGGTGGTTCGAATCCCGCAGCAAAAAAATTTTTCCGCTTCTTTCGAATTCAGTTAAACTATTTTGGGATCTCTGAGTCCACGTGTTTTCAGTTTTAGTTTATGTGCATGTAGACGAGCTGAACACCTCATCGTCACCTACTAGCTATGGAGATGACTTTCCAAAAGCAGCGTCGCAGCTGTTCACAAACTGAACTTCCGCCGTCAGCTAATAGTAAAAGCAATACTGTAAAATATGTAACTTATGTTTATTTATTGAAACGATCATTATTAACAACCTTTTTATAAAATATAGAAAATTATGAATAAACGAAAATACGGTCGCCAGATTAAAAACACTACCACCTGAGCCGCACCGACTGTTTTAATTACTGCTACTTACGTGTACTTGCAAAATTTCAAAGTTGATTTTCTCGAAAATTTTTGGGATTTGCGACGAATGGCTTTGGTGGATTGTTACTTGTGTTCTGAACTTCAAGTACCATAAATATATGTAAGTATCCAGATCCCGCTCCAGCTACTGCTGGGTCTAGGTGCTAACGAGTCCACTTCAATGGGCTTGGTCCTCGCACCGCTTTTCTTACTCCACTTACTGCCAGGTCACACTTTTCTACAGATGTTCTCACTCCCATTTTTCCTTCGTGTACGTGGGCGCCCTCTAGGTCTTTTTCCATCCAGCTTTAGTTCTTCCATAATTTCGGGAATTCTCTGCCCACACATCCTCTTAACATGCCCGTACCATCTTAATTTCTCAGGTTACTTTCCATGGTTTGCGCTCCACGACTGTGATATGTTTCCAATACTCTGAGATTTTCAGCTAACAGTCGATCTTTTTTTAAAACTCTTTATTAGCAAATCATGATTTCTGCCAGTAACTGGCCATTATCAGTGCATGTGTGTACCTGTAGATGTTATTAATATGGATAACTCGCACCACGCCAAGTATGACAACTGGACGTTTTTACCGTTTCAAATCTACAGCATAGCAGTTTGGTCCATTAGGATTACAAAGATTTGAATATTTATTTATTTTTAACTGAAGTTTTCAGTTCTGTAGTGGCTATCCAGAAGAAAGACCGTGAACTGCAGGTGAAGCTGTTTAATCAGAACGGCAGCAACAGCAGCGCAGTATTGCGGGAATATCGCCGACAAAAACAGCTGCGAAAAGGCCCCGCGTCAATTAATAGGTGGAACAATATAATCAATTAATTTGAAGAAACAGGTGAATTGGGTGGTGCAGCAGGGAGAGGTAGGCGTTCCGTTCCCATGGCGGTTGTTGATGAAGATTTGAAACGGTAAAAATGTCCAGTTTGTCATACTTGGCGTGGTGTGAGTTACCCATATTAATAACATCTTCAGTTAAACACAAGCACTGAAAATAGACAGTTACTGGCCGAAATCATGATTTGCTAATAAAGATATTTTTTAAAAAAAGATCGACTGATAGCTGAAAATCTCAGAGTATTGGAATCTTAATTTTTTTTCTATTTCTTCCCTCAAACTTACTTGTTTATGGTCCTGTCTAATATCTACATTCCTTACTTTGTCCCTTCTTCTTTTTCCCTTAACTGCCCTGAGAAATTTCATTTCCCGTAATTGCAGTCTGCTTCAATCCCTTACTGTCATTCTCCACGTGTCTCCTCCATAGGTGACAACAGGAAAGTAGTAACTCTTATACATAAGGAGTTTTGCTTTTTCTCGAATTTCCTTATTCCAAATCAGGTGTTTTATTGTTTTATAGCCGTTGCTTCTCTTCTCTAACCATAAATATAAAAAATTCGAAACCCGATAGCCATGTGGTCTGCTTGTCACTACACGCTACTACGAGTGGTAGACTAAAATTCAGTATGTGTGAACGTCCGTTGTCGTAACAAATGGGATAGAACCGCGGTTGCTGTGCTGACAAATGGGAATTAATTTGGGAGCAGCGGCGGCGCATTCCTCTCGGGCAGCGCAGCGCGCCTGAGCTCGGCAGGTGTCAGGCGGCCGTCGGCGGCCCGTTGCTCCGTCCTCGCCGCGGCCATCAGGCGCTCCGCGCTCCACGGCGCGCCTGACAAACTGCCGACAGCGCCGTACTGCCGCCGAGGCGGCCTCCCAGCCACAACGCTCCCCTGCCCCAATAAGTCACTCCCGCGTCTAACGCTGCAGGTGCCTAATTTAGCACTACCGCAATGATGCTCCTGTCACTGCATAACAAAGAGCGACTCTGTCCTAAACAAAGATATAGCAGAGTAAAACTAGCTTTTCCATTTATACGACACTCAGAAACATTCAAATACAGGAGAAATAAAAAATAAAAAAGATAAACCTCTAAGATTGCAAATCCGAAAGAACAGATACCACTGGTTGACATGAACAAAAGCCGCGCGGGAATGGCAGCGCGGTCTGAGGCGCCATGTCACGGATTGTGCGACCGCTGCCGTTGGAGGTTCGACTCCTCACTTCCGAGTCCTCACGCTGGCACGGGTGTGTGAGTTTTACTTGCAAGGAAAGTACTTGGGTTCGAAAAAACACATATACATCAAAATCGTACAAGAGATAATGTAAAGATCCCTTATTGCACTAGTGTAAAAAAGTATAAATGGTTGTAAAGTTTATGGGTCTTAACTACGGGGTTATCAGTCCCAAAACTTACAAACTACTTATGAACTACTTACGAACTAGGACGGCACAAATATCCATGCCCGAGGGGGGATTCGAACCCCCGACCGTAGTGGCCGTGCAGACCGTGACTGGAGCGCCTCAGTCTCCTCGGCCACCGCGGCCGGCATTGCACTAGTGACACACAAAAAAAAAAAAAAAAAAAAATTCAAATGTTTGTAAATCTATCGGACCAAACTGCGTGGTCATCAGTCCGTAGCTTACAAACTACTTAAACCTAGGTAAACTAACCTAAGGACAACAGACACACCCATGCCCCAGGGAGGACTTGAACCTCCACGGCGAGCAACCGCGCGCTCCGCGGCGAGACACTTTAGACCGCTCAGCTACTCCATCGCGGCCTAGTGATACTTCCGCAGTCGTCCATTAAGGTCTCTGCGTGTGCCTTGCCACATTGCACTTTGACCTGTCAGTTCGCCAATAGAGACGGTGTAGTGTGCCTCCGAAGTTGCGTTTTGCGATGTTATTTGTGTGGTGAAGCGTCAGATGGAGCGGCGATTGATAATCAACCCTGCTAAAGATTAGTTGAGATGAAGGTACGAAGAACCCTTCTTCGTGAAGATGGTATTAGTGTAGAAGATGAATCATTCGCATGCTTTCTCGTATCTGTTATGGTACAGAAATATGAGCATAAGTTAGATACTGTTTTAACACTACCACATAATGATGATAATAGGGATGATAACGACGAACAACTCATTACAAGCGGTAGTGCTACGGTAAGTCCGGGAAGAGGCGATGGAAGCAGTGGCAGTGAATACCAACAGTCTTTCGAGAAGAAGGTTAAAGTTGCAACTATCATCACGGCTTTTGATGACAATACGCTAGAGAACATGCACGACGATTATTACATAAGTTATAGTTCAGATATCTGCATTACGTATGTCGTCTACAATTACATCTACAGTGCTATCTAGACCATGATTGCAAAGTTTTGCATAAAAACGACACCCACCAGCACTTTGATGTGTACGTAGAGATACTGTTACCAACCGTTCATACAGATATGTTTGTTCGAGCCCAAGTACTTTCCTTGTTAGTATAAGTTAGTTTAAGTAGTTTGTAAGCCTATAGGCTGATAACTATAGCAGTTTGGTCCATTAGGATTACAAACATTTGAATATTTATTTATTTTTAACTGAAGTTTTCAGTTCTGCAGTGGCTATCCAGAAGAAAGACCGTGAACTGCCGGTAAAGTTGTTTAATCAGAACGGCAGTTGCATCGCCGATAAAAACAGCTGTAAAAAGGCCCCGCGTCAATAAGTGGGTCGAACAATATGATCAAGGAATTTGAAGAAACAGGTGAATTGGGTGGTGCAGCAGGGAGAGGGAGGCGTCCCGTTCCCATGGCGGTTGTTGATGAAGTTGCTGTAGCTGTAGCCGACTGTGCAACACATGACTCAAATTTTCCAACCAGTACTGGAGATCTTACACAGGAATTTTCTGTGCCTGCTCAACAATTCAAAAGATTTTGCGGCGCATTTAAGACTAGTATCCCGACATGATTCGTGATGTCAACCTAATGCAGTTCCAGAAAAGGCTACAACGACATGACTTTGTCCTTCGTTTTTCTGGCGCGCACGAAAATGGATGTGTGTGCAGCGAATATTTTTCGACGAACGACGTACATTTTACTCTGTACGGAGCCGTGAATGTACAGTACTGTTGCATATGGGGTTGTACTCTGGCACACATTGTGCAGGAACATCCACTGAAGCCATATTATGTGATTGTGTGGTGTGGTTTCGCAAGCTCCTTCATTCTCGGTCAGTTTTTCTTCGAGGAGATGACACGTCGGGGGCCTGTTCAGCATACAATAACAGCCGCACGTTATAAAGACCTTCCCGTCCAACACGTGAGTCTGACTTAGCAAGAAGGGAACTGAGTCAAAAATGTTCAAATGTTTGTAATGCTTATAGGATTTAACTACGGGGTCATCAGTCCCTAAACTTACAAACTACTTATGAACTACTTACGAACTAGGACGGCACAAATATCCATGCCCGAGAGGGGATTCGAACCCCCGACCGTAGTGGCCGTGCAGACCGTGACTGAAGCGCCTCAGTCCCCTCGGCCACCACGGCCGGCGAACTGAGTCCACATCACTATTTTCATGCAAGATTGAGCGACGTGACTTTCTTTCACTAGGTGGAAGATGTGCTTCAAGAGACATTCGTTGGTGACTGCATCATCTCTAGGCACTTTCAAGATCCATGGCCTCTAGATTCTCCGACCTAAATCTTTGTATCTTCTGATTGCGGAGCTATTTGAAAGATCTTGTCTATTAGAGTTGTATCCGGACCCTTTTTGACCTGAAGGATATTTTTTATTTTTCCTTTATTGTATTTCACACTAGCACAAACAAGCCAGTAGGTGGGCAGCAGGATGAAGTGCTGCTCTTGAGCCAAGAGTAACAGAAAACCATGGGTGTGAAGACAGATAACATGAAATGGAGTTAAAGAAATGGTGAATCAAAGTATAGATATGAAGACAAACTTGAAGTACTTGCAGTATTGACAGATGGATAAAAACATACACAGTCAGTAAAAACAAAGAGCCATTGTGACATTAAATACATGCATTATGACATTAAAACAAGACGGTGTGCACTCGGAGACATAGTATTAAAATGATGCAACACTTGTCTGTAAATGGTGAACAGAGATAAAAACACTGAAGCACTTCAGACAACACTAAACGAGGCACTGTTAAAACTGATGTCGCAGTACCCGTAGCATGGGAAGTGTGGAGGAGAGGTAGGAGAGAGGGTGGAGAGGAGGCATAGGAACTCCTGGGCAGGAACAGGAATAACTAAGCAGGGGGAGACAATAGGAGGGGGAGGGAAGGCGCTTCATCCACGGGAGGGGATCAGGGTTGGTAGGGCGGATATATTTCAGGACAGAGGACGTCATCTGGGACAGGTAGGTGGCGGAAGTTACCCTGGGAAAGGATATGGAGAGTGTGGAGGTGAAGGGAGAGAGGGATGCAGCGATAAAGGCGTGGCAGAGGCCCAGGATTGGTGAGGATGGGGTATACCAGGAGGTTGTGGGACTATATCTTGCGGTTGTGTTCGAGGTGTTGGAGGAGATGGGGAAATGGGATGAGGTCATACAGGATCCGCATGGGGGAGGGAAGCCAGATAAGGTAGGCGAGGCGGAGGGCGTGGTGTTCCAAAATTTGCAGAGTTTTATAGTAGGATTGGGGAGTGCAAATCCAGGAGGGATGGAAACTGCAGAGGATGGGATGCATTAGGTAGTGGTAAAGGGTATAGGATGGTGGAGGGGAGACCGCACGTCCGGCTGGTAAGAAGTTTGAGGAGATTGAGGCGGGACAGGGCTTTCTGGCGGACAGTGTGGAGATGTGGAAGTGTGGGGTCCAGGAGAGGGAGCGATCAAGGGTTAAGCCGAGGTGTTTGTGAGTGGGGGTGTGGCAGATGGGACGGTTGTGTAGGGTAAGATGGAAGTCAGGGAGGAGGAAGGAACGGGTGGTACTGTGGTGTCGCACAAATACAAAGTGCGTGCCACCTACTTTCGCCGCGTGCCGCCAGGCACGCACGGCGCGGCGTTCTCACGACGACAGCCACGAGCGCCCTCTGCGACAACTCCGCTCGTGGCCACCACTGAAGGACTGGTCACTTGGGTCTGAGATAGCGACCAGTTAGGACCTTCGTAATCAGATAGGCACCAGTGAAGACTTTGCTATCGTACAGGCACTAGGCAGGCCTCTAACAACTATGTATCAACATTCTACAGTACTATGTAAAAGTTAAGTATTGTTACATTCTGTGCAATATATATCTTTCTAATTTACTCTAGTGTTTATAGTTTCTGGCTGCTCCCCTCCGTACCTGCACCAGCGTGCTATCTTATTCCTGTGTCGGTCTCATCCACTCGGCCACCGACACCTACGACGAGGCTGGGACACAAAAGCGGCGACGAAGTAGGGACACAAAAGTGGCGACGAGGATGGGATAGAAGAACCGTGGACCAGCCCGCTGGCAGCAGCCAGACAGCAGCAGTCGGAGCATACAGAAATTGCTCCCGCCCACCCACCCTTATTATAAGAATTTTGGGGGAAGATATTTTGTTACGTGTTTTGTGGACTTTTTTGTTGCAGAGCGTCCTCTTTCATATTGCATTTGTGTTTTGTTATAATTTACTTGTATGCGCGGCGCCTAATCGGTCAGCATGGCCACTACCCCGAACCCAAACTTAATGGAAATTATTCAGTTACAGACGGCGCAAATAACACAACTTCTCCAGGCGGTGGCGCAGTTGACAACTCAACAACAGCCGTCGCATCAGCAGCCCACACCTGCCGTCGCAACGCTTCCTACATTCCGCCAGTACAACGAACGTGAGGAAGAATGGAGCGACTATTTCGCACAGTTTCAAGAACTCGTCGCGGCTCATCAAATTACAGGTCAGAGAGTGAAGAACCTTTTCTTATCGATTGTGGGTCCCCAGAGCTTCGTACTATTGCAAAAACTTTTCCCTCTCGCCTCTCCTCGTGAGACTTTGAACACATTGTAGATGCACTGAATGCTCATTATGAGAGAAAAGTTCTTGTAGCCGCTGCACGATACCGATTTTTCAGACTTAAAAAATTACTGCAGCAGTCACACCAAGAGTGGATTACGGAATTGAAGGGCTTAACCCGCCAATGTAAATTTACTTGCTCTTGTGGACTTTCGTATAGTGACGTGATGTTGAGGGATGCGATTACGCAGAATATTCAGGACCCCAGAATTAGAGCAGCAATTCTGAAACAGTCTGACCCCTCATTAGACAGTGTACTGCAGCTTATAGAAGCTCATGATACTTTTGACTTAGCAGATGTAGAAATGCAAAGCTACAGTGTAAATTCAGTGCGCCGCAACGGACGCTTTCCTAGCCGTAGTTCTCAGTGTAGCACTAGTGATTCTTATTTTTCTACCGGCCGTGCTGAACAGACAGTGAACAGTAGCCAGAGTAAAAGTGCGACGCAAAGGTCGCCCCGTAGTGTTAGACACAGTAATTTGCATAACGGGCGCCAACGCTCATTTCAGGAAAATGTTCGTAATCTTGCCCCCAGTGTGTGTCTCGCCACAAGCGTGCTCATTGCCCTAGTCGCAACTCAACCTGTTATCAATGTGGCAAATCAGGACATGTACAGTCTGTGTGTATGCAAATTAAAAACTCGAACGGTAACGTTAGAAACAGTGCTTCGCGGAGTGCGAGAACAGTTAATTCTGTAAATGTTATAGACGCTGTGGAATTGAACAGTGCTTTCCTTGGATCTCAATTGCAAGAAAGTAGTTCTGCGCCTATGGCAAAACTATATAGTGCGCCACGTAGCAAGCGCCGTCGAGCGCGTAAAACAGTGCAACGGAAAGGGGTTCGGGACACGCAAAATGACTATGAACAGTGCATTCCTGTAGTGAAAATAGTGCCTTCTGCAACTGCTCCTTGTAATAGTGCCCAGTACTGTGTAGCTAGTGACAGTAGACATCAAGTAGCTACTCAAAAGTGTAGTGCAGTAGTTAGTAAATCTGGAGTAGCTTCGCATGCTTGCGCGGACGCCGATCCGGCGGTAGTGCCATCTAGTGACAGTGTTGTTAATCCGCTGCGTGCCGAGTCTGCGCCGCTTACTTCACTACGCGGCCCGCGCAAGCGCAGTAAACAAACCGTAGCAGACATTGCCCACATTCGCGCACCTGTCGAGCGCCGCAAGCAAAAACTGTTTGTGAATCTCTCCATCGAAAATAAGACAGTGCAATTTCAGCTGGATACTGGTTCCGCTGTTACATTAATTAATAAAGACACTTATGAACTTCTGGGTTCGCCAAAATTGTCGCCGTCACAGCAAGTGCTAACAGCGTACACAGGTCAAAATATTCCCGTGTTAGGAACGTGCAGCCTGCCCGCCTCTTTTCAAGGTGTTATGAAAACTGTCTCTTTTGTAGTTCTTCAGGCCAAATCGACACAGAACATTTTTGGACTAGATGCTTTTGACTTGTTTGGTTTATCAATTCAAAGAGATGTGCTTCAAATTTCGTCAATAGTGCCTCAGGATAAAATCAATGCATTGTGTGACAAATATAGTGACTTGTTTTCGCCGGAACTAGGTTGTGCAAAAGACTTCGTGGCACATGTAACTTTAAAAGAATCTGCAGTTCCAAAATTTCGTAAAGCTAGACCAGTGCCTATCGCCTTGCGTGATACAGTTGCCGAAGAACTTAAACGTTGGCAAGATAGTGGGGTGATTTCTCCTGTTTCTGCGAGTCAGTGGGCCTCGCCTATAGTAATTATACCCAAGCCGTCAGGAAAACTTCGTCTCTGTGCGGACTTCAAATCAACAGTGAACAGTCAAACAATTGTAGACACTTACCCCCTGCCCAGACCTGAGGAACTGATGGACAAATTAGGACAGTCTCGCTTCTTTTCTAAGATTGATTTAGCAGAAGCATACTTACAGATTCCACTTGATGACGAGTCAAAAAAGTTTTTCGTCATTAATACTCACATGGGCCTTTTTCAATTTCAACGCCTACCCTTTGGCAGTTCTTCCGCTCCCGCTATTTTTCAGCGTTTTTTGGAACAGCTGACAGTTTCTGTACCGTGTTGTTCGAACTATTTAGATGATATTGTGGTATCCGGACGTACAGTTGAAGAACATTTAGCAAACCTGGAGTGCCTTTTCAAAGTTTTGACTGCAGCAGGTCTACGTTGCAATAAAGCAAAGTGTTCGTTTTTTCAAACTGAAATAGAGTACCTAGGCCATGCGATTAATGCCGAAGGAATTCATCCCTTACAGTCACATCTTCGAGCAATCAAAGACTTGCCTCCTCCTAAGAATGTGCACGAATTGCAAGCAGTAATGGGGAAGCTGAACTATTATTTCAGATTTATTCCCAATGCCTCTCAGATTGCAGCTCCACTGCATCACTTACGTAGGAAGAATGTTCCTTTTGTATGGTCTAAAGATTGTCAGGTTGCCTTTGACAAACTAAAGTCTGCACTACTCAGTGATGCATGTTTGATTCCCTTTGACCCACAGAAGCCTGTAGTGTTAGCAGTTGACGCCTCGTCGTACGGTCTGGGTGCCGTTCTGTCGCATCGTATTGGTTCTTACGATCGTCCTATTGCCTTTGCATCCAAGCTACTGACGCCAACGCAACAGAATTACAGTCAGATAGAAAAGGAGGCCTTAGCAATCATTTACGGCGTCACAAAGTTTCATCATTATCTCTATGGCGGAAAATTCTATTTGTTGACAGACCACAAGCCTCTCACGTCGTTGTTCTCACCCACAAAGCCGATTCCGCCCCGTACGGCACAAAAGCTTCAGAGATGGTCCTTGATATCGTCAAATTATCAGTATGAGATTTTGTACCGACCTACCACTAAACATGCCAACGCGGACACACTTTCCCGACTTCCGGTGGGCCAGGATGTGTCATTTGATTCTTCAGAAATGGCATGTTGTCAGATAGACTCCAGAGATGCTTCCGCTGTCGCAGACTTTCCTTTGAACTCTCGTCGGGTTGCACAGGAAACAGCTGCGGATGCAGACCTAAGTGTGGTAGCACGTTTTGTTCGCTCAGGGTGGCCTGCCAGAGCCAAAGACATTGATCGGCCTCTGGTTCCACATTATTTTGCACAACGTCATGCATTATCTTTAAGTCAGGGTGTACTGTTGTTGCATACCGACAACGACCAAGCAAGAGTCATTGTTCCTCGTTCCCTGCAACGAGAAGTGTTACGCCTCCTGCATCAAGGACATTGGGGTATTGTTAGGACAAAGCAACTGGCCAGACGTCATTGTACCTGGGTTGGTATGGACGCTCAGATAGAGAATATGACGTCACAGTGTACTGTTTGTGCGGAGCATCAGGCGGCTCCTCCGCAACGTTTCTCAGACTGGCCACGCCCCAAGGGACCATGGCAACGTTTACATATTGACTTTGCCGGACCATTCTGGAATACGCGCTGGTTAATTGTTGTAGACGCTTTCAGCAAGTTTCCTTTTGTGATTGCCATGAACTCAACGACAGCTTCTAGTACAATCAGTGCCTTAACATCAGTGTTTTGCATCGAAGGCTTGCCTGGTACTATCGTCAGTGACAATGGACCTCAGTTTGTTAGTGCGGAATTTCAACAGTTTTGTCGTGTGAATGGCATTCAGCATATTACCACTGCACCTTTTCACCCTCAGTCCAATGGTGAAGCAGAACGTTTCGTTCGAACATTCAAGTCTCACATGGAGAAGATGAAAGGTCAGCACTCCAGGCAGCAAGCTCTTCAAATTTTCCTGTCTACGTATCGGTGCATGCCACGTGACGGCCCGTCTCCTGCCGAGCTGCTACACGGCCGCCGTCACCGCACTCTCCTTCACCTGCTGCAGCCTCCCACGCACCGAGTCGGTTCGTATGGCGCTACGCGTTTTCAGGTTTCCACGCCGGTGCTGTACAGTGTGTTTGCTGGCAACAAGAAGAAATGGTTGCCGGGCACCATTCAGCGCGTGCTCGGTCGCAATATGTATGTTGTACGTTCTTCCACAGGGTCGGAGCTGCGGCGCCACGCAAACCAATTGCGTCTGCATAGGCCGCGCGATCCTGTCTCCGGTTTTTTGATTCCAGACCCAGTTCACCGCCAGGGAGCACAACCACATCGTTCGTCCCCGGACTACGAGATCGTCCCGATGGAGATCGACGCGACGCCGCCGCTGTCGCCGCCGCAGATGACAGCGTCACCGAGAGGGACTCCGGGACCGTGCGTGCCGCCGCCGCCTGGGCCACGCACCTCAGAAGAAGATGACCTGCTTAATCTGGGCGGGGGGTGCGCCCTTCCCCAGGTTTCGGTGGGTTCCCTGGAGGATCGCAAGGCGGATGCCGGGGCGCGGACGGCGTCTCGATCCCAGCCTCAGCTACGACGCCCGTCCCACCAGTAACGCCCCCGCCCAGGCCCTCCTCCCAGTGCCGTCGCCGTGGCCCTCAGCCCTACGCCACGACGGCGCGGCGGTTTGGGGGGGAGGGGTGTGGTGTCGCACAAGTACAAAGTGCGCGCCACCTACTTTCGCCGCGCGCCGCCAGGCACGCACGGCGCGGCGTTCTCACGACGACAGCCACGAGCGCCCTCTGCGACAACTCCGCTCGTGGCCACCACTGAAGGACTGGTCACTTGGGTCTGAGATAGCGACCAGTTAGGACCTTCGTAATCAGATAGGCACCAGTGAAGACTTTGCTATCGTACAGGCACTAGGCAGGCCTCTAACAACTATGTATCAACATTCTACAGTACTATGTAAAAGTTAAGTATTGTTACATTCTGTGCAATATATATCTTTCTAATTTACTCTAGTGTTTATAGTTTCTGGCTGCTCCCCTCCGTACCTGCACCAGCGTGCTATCTTATTCCTGTGTCGGTCTCATCCACTCGGCCACCGACACCTACGACGAGGCTGGGACACAAAAGCGGCGACGAAGTTGGGACACAAAAGGTACGACCTATAATGATGTCCTGGGATTTTTCGGGTTGATGGAAAGGAGGCACCAGTTACACCATGAGGCGAACTCGGTGAGGTGGGACTGGACCAAAAACCGGGAACCAACCCTCGCTACCTGGCCAAGACAATTACCTCTTCAACCGCTCCCAGAGAAGTTTCCTGTCACCTCTTTCGTCGAAGATTAGGTTGGTACGACATTAAGACCACGGCCACCTTGCCATCTTGCCAAGTAAGCTTGTCCCTGGCCAACCAGCAGACAATAGCGCAGACGACAAACGAAGCCATGCTTTCTTAACTACAGCAAAACGAGGCTTAAAGCGGGAGGGTGCGACTGTAAACCATTGCGCGGCAGTCAGTCAATAATAAGACACATTCACATTCACATGAAGACACAAGTTCAATCGGAAACATATATAAATGGGGGCAAACTATATAAACATGGGGCTTTGAGCATTAATAAAAAGAATAAAATAGTTAACACAAAGATAGATAGCATTAATATCGTAGAAACACTTTAGGTTAATGAATCAATCACAATGGAACACGACCACACATTCAATGGACGTGTTTCATCACCCTGCGCTTAGGGGCGATAAATAGTCTGGAACCAATCCTGTCATACTGGATTGGATCCAGATTAAAATTAGTTACACGTACATAATGAGAAATTTTAAAAAATCTACCTACTCTTGGCATTCACTATGTGAACTGTCTCATTAATTGCCACGTCAACATGTTTGGAGTTTGCAGAGTTGTACCAAACAGGTGCTGCATACTCTGCTGCTGAAAAACACAGTGCGAGGGCCGATGTTCTTAAAAGTCGATGTTGAGCTCCCCATTACATACTAGTAAGTTTTTCTGATTATTTTATTTCTCGCACAAACCTTTTCCTTAACATTTTGACAATGATTCCTAAAAGTCGGATACGCAAATATTTCGGCGAATCATCATTGTTCAACTCTTGACCCTGCGATGTAATTTTCAAATGCCTGTTTGCGATTTTATTTCTAAGGTAGAAGGCACATATCTGGGTCTTTACAGGAATTTGGATTCTGAAATATTCTGTGTAGTAGATAGTTAAATATTCGGTTGCTTTCATTTTCCCCTCCCACTTTGTCAAACGATTTTCGTTGTGCAGCCACAGTAGTGTCAAAGGCATATATATGGCAAATCTATTTCATATCGGACATAAAAAGTAGACATCAAGTTAATATCTGTTTAGAACTCGCAGCTGTGATACATAAACGCTTCCGGTTGTTTTTATAGGATCGAAAGTAACGTAATTTCATTAATTCAAGCGATTACGACACTCATAACTCGAAAACAATGCAAAGTAAAATTTTCAAATAAATTACTGAATAAAGGAAGTATTGTATAGATTGTTGTGGTATTTGTAGAATTTAAAGTAATTTTTATGATTTCTCATATTTTTCTATTAAATGCATTTTAAAAGAGAATAAAACGTATGCCATACTGTTCAGCATTTGATTTAAAAACAGTATCAGTTATCAGTTTTATGGTTTCTTGAATGCAGAGCTGTAGAAAAAATGATATATATCTAAAACTGCGCCAAATCTACCGGCTGCGCTACGCCGTGTTGTATGCAACCAGTCAGTCCTTAAGACTCCTGTAGACCTTGTCCAGCTGCGAGGCTTCTTCCCCTGTTAAGTGGCGGATGGCAGCCCGCCGCAGACTAACTTGTAAGTGCAGCGCGAGCTTACGTGTTTATTATGCAGTTTTTCCCCAGGTTGAAGATAAGGGACACCATAATACTTAAAACGGAAATTAACCCATTTCTTCCCAGCGTTGCGTACACGCAACACGAAATTTAGCCTTACAAAATTCAGTCGAAATGGACTTACTATACAAAACTCACCATGCAAATGTTAAAGCCTTTTAACACACATGCATCGTGAGTTTTGTATAGTAAGTTCATTTCGACTGCATTTTGTAAGGCTAAATTTCGTGTTGCGTGTACCCAACGCTGGAAAGAAATGGGTTACCGTGTAATGAAATAGAAGTTCAAGCTTATGTAAGTTTAATGCTTATGGTAAATGTATTTATTATAAAAAATATGAAACAAGGTTTTAAAATAAAGAATTACTTGTTGTCATATTATTCTTGTATACCTACATTAACTTTCGATATTCAGCTTCAAAATGAATGGGTAGGCCCTTTTAGTTTTGCCTTCTCTAGCGGCTATTTCTCCCTTGTAGAATCTGTTTTTAAGCAGACATTCCACTAAGTTGTCATCCGGAAGTCCCTAGTTGTGCTGTAAAATTTAATATACAGCCTTTGGTAGTAGACAGTATCGTAGGTGTGCAATATGCCTAATGCCTCGGAGGTTGAAGAGAACGGTTAAAGAAACTGCCCAGTAAAGAGGAGACCCGGGTTCGAATCTCGGCCGTGGCACGAACTGCAATTCAATGCCTCTCCCTGTAATCATTCAGAATGACAACGCGAGATACTTTTTACCATAGGGAAAAAAAAACCGAACTGGTGTGTTTTCCGGTTCAATTCAGGTTTTCTTGTAGTTTTTTGAATTTTTGCAAACATTTCGGCCAAAAATAATAAAAATATTAATAAAAAATTTCCAGCTTGGTGAGCGATATTTTATTGACTTCATCGATGAAAAAGGCTGAAAAGCAAAGATATACTAAATGAACAGAGAAATAACAAAATAAACCTCTCTGACCAATGTTAAAGTTAAAAAAGTATCTCATAACTTAGTTGGTTACTGTATATGTAAACATCTTTGGCAAAGCTGTTGCTAGTTACGAAAAACAATAAAAGTTTCTTTAATTTAAAGTTTTAATGTAAAAAGCTGCATAACACCTGACAGTTAAAGCAACAGTTACGCCAGATGTCAACATTAATTAACGTCCAAACATCGTAGACGTGAGTTTCTTAAGAAAATTTATAACAAACTAATTTATGTATATTTTCCTATTGTTTGATTTATAATTAATGTAATTCTTATACACGCAGGCGCTTGAGAATGACAAACTGTCGAAACAGCTGTAGCACTATTAAATAAAACACAAGCAGCAATCCGGAACTTCATTACAATGTCTTTTTACGACATATATAATGCTGCAGGCCCAACAATTAGGAAATTAGGATATGAAGTATCTATTTTAAAAAATACACATCGATTTCGTTCCCTTGACTTGCATTCCGCACTAATGATGTTTCATCATGGGAACGAAATCGATAAGTAATTTTTAAAAAAATTAGAAAAATATTTCCAACCCAAGTTAAACAAAAATTAGTCCAAACACCTGTTGTGCCAAATCTTTACTACTGTGATGGAGTTCAGCACGGCACAAATAGTGAAAATTCCACACTCCTCCAGCTAGTGACGAATGCTTGCGTTTGGTACGTGTGCAATATACGGTTGTACGATCATATCAGTCCTTCATATACCCAGCTAGGGTGGATGCGCCCACACAAGTGGTAAGATTTTCAAACGCTGTGCTTACTCCATCGATTTCTCAACCACCAGTGCCCCCAGTACTTATCTTCTCACATTAAACAGCAATCATCATTCCACAATCGCAATATCAGATCGGATACGTCTAGCATCTTGGCTGTACCTTGACACAGCACTAAATCTTTCTCGGTGTCGTTCTCCATATCAGCCATAGGACTACAGAACACAGTGCCATGTGATCTACGTCTTACCCTAAACCACTCGACAATCAAAAGGAAACTTAAAATTTACATATTAACGACAGCATAGTCTCCATTATTACTCCCGCCTTAGTTCTTTCTCTCTTCTCTCCATCATAGCTTTGGATCTTACCATTCTATTTCTCTTCTTCTAACCAGTCTACCTCTTCTATATGTGTTTCACCACATTCTATCGTCTCATGTCTCTGCTTGATGCGAATAAATCACAATCTGTAAGAACATAAGGAGGCAATTCCTAAATGGTAATAGGGCTGATGTTCACAATATGAAACATGCTTACTGCCCTTTCCAAAGTCATTATTATTATAATTTTTGTGATTATTATTGTTATTACCATAATTTTTGGTTATTATAAATAATCTGTTTGTTATTGTTACTATATTCGAGTAATAATCTGTCCTTTTTTTATTTTAATAGTTGTATTACACATTGTCTGCCTGTAATGTGCTAAACAAATTATTCACTTAGAGTAAGTCTGGTTGGATGTAAGAGAGGGCCTGAAGGTCCTAATCTTGCCAGGTAAAATAAATAAAATACTTCATATCGCTCAACGAGCTGGAAAGTTCTTATTTTTATTGCAATGTGAGGTGAGCAGGCAGAATCTCCATTATGGAATCAAATTAAAAAAAAAAAATAATGATAAATTATGGACTACATGATTTCGACTCTGCTATTGTGATAATATCTGTGCACTGGACACGTAGTATTCTCTCTAAAAAGTGGGAACACTTTGCCGCAGACAGACAGCAGGGGGGGGGGGGTAGATACGGGGTGAGGGTGGTGGGACGAGGGGGTTCAAACCCCCTCATAACTTTTTTTGTCACTAGTACTAAAATTAAAAATTGACAATTCGTGTAATGAATATTAGAGCTAGACTGAAAACTTTGCCAACAAAGAGAGGTACCAGGATGTCGGTAAGTTGTTTGAAGTACCGCGCGAGGCTTGCCTAGCGTGTAACGAAGGCCACCCTGCTTATGTTTACTACTGCTACCAACTTCAGTGGTCTACTAACTTTATTACTACAGTAGGGCAGCAAACTTGTACGTGACACAGGCAAATATATTTTTTAACTAGTGTGGTTGAACGAGAACAAATGTATGACACCACAATCTTATTATTTCTGTGTATAATTTATACCACAGATGTTTATCATCTGCACGCACGCATGCCTGAAGTGGCAGCATCGTATAGCAGACAGATTAAATTAACCCTCTTTTGACAGATATTAATCGTGTGAATGGAATTGCTAGTTTCGACGTTTTGGATCTAATTTTCGAGTTTGTTTTTTATTGAAATAAGTACCTCTATAGCCTGTCAGTACTTTTTTAATACTCTTATTAACGTTATCTGTAGATATTTAGCTTCGATTTCGTGTCTCTAATCTAACTGTTTCGCAAAATCTTAGGCTTTAAATGGACGTTCTTAGCCATATTTTGCAACTGGGGCAATGACGCCATGGTTGGGAATTTAGGCAAAATGAAGTGTAATACAGATGCATACATTTTGTGAAATGGGCACTTGCAGAGTGTAGTAGTTTTGAAATTCAAAAAACTGTATTTCTGACTTCTGCGGTGTCTTAATCAAGTCTAAATTATAAAATTATAAAATCATTCCAATTTTACCTCGACGAGTACTTGAAGCCTTCTAATTGTCTAATACAGTAGAGTGATAAGTATAAATTAGAATAGTTGTAATACTTATTTACTACTCCTACTCGTTTATCGTGTGGGTTTATCCTTAATTTTCAAATGTATGGCGTCATTACTCTGGAACCCATGGCACTGGCGCCACTACGTATACTTTCACAATATATTTTTAACAATAAAACTTAACAAAATACATGGCTGAAAAAATTGTAATGAAGTAGTATTAGCTGGTGAAGGTGTGGTATTATTATGTACGAAAAAGACACACTTTTAATAAGGTACAAAAACTGGTTTTCCTTAAGGTGGCGCCATTCCCCTGGTCTTCCCTATATGTTACTAGCTTAAACCCGCGGCTCCGGTCGCGTATTGGTTGATTATGAAAGATAAGCTATCTTTCAGTAGTGTGCTATTTATTTATTCTTATATTTCCTTATTCGTATGCTTATCCTTACAGAGAAAGAGCTGAAGACATTGTAGCACGCATAGACCAAAGATATGGTCTGTAGCATCACGTTTCGCTGTATGTAACCTCCTTGCTATAGAGCCGCAAACATCATCGCTGGCCTTCAGTCCGAATTTTTTTATAATTCGATGACTTTCAACCACCATATCTTCCACCCCCTTATAGCTATCGGCATGGAACTGCTATGGTGTACAACGGGAGATTCGGACTACAATTACACACAGACTATTCGTTTCCGTTCTGTAGTTTTCACTGCAGAGCGAAATACTAACACACACACACGTAGAATTTTATATACACCGATGACTTTCCATCCCAATATACTCCACCTTTTTATCATTATCAACCCTCAAGCAACAATGCAACCAATAAAACCATTTTAAAAGAGTAAATATAATTTTCAAAGAGTAATTATTGTTCCGCATTTCGCGTTATATTCTTCAAATTACAAAATTTCTATCAGATCGCTATAAAACCGTGTTCAGGTATAAATTAGTAACTGTACAAATACTTAAGTCTCTGCGTCTCGTCCTTCGGACGTGATAAGTGTACACCGAACAGACATTCACATTAATATATATAGATAGATAGCTATCCGATCGTCATAAAACCGTGCCTAAAGCCTTCCCCGGGTAGACATTAGTAACTGTACAAATTTTTAGCTCTTTATGTCTTGTGGTTCAGACGTAATAAGCGTACACCGAACAGATATTCACATTTATAGATTTGTCTGAAGGCTTTCGATTTTTTGCGATTGTTGACAACTTATGACTTGAGCCAGATCTGGTAGTGCGCAAGGTACTTCTAATTTACTAATCCCTGCGGCGATTACTTTTGCTCTGAAAATTGGGCTTATTCTGTATGTTATGTTAAAATAATTTACGGGAATATAGTTGGGCAACGTCTTCGACAACAGCCAGTATTTCGGGAGGTGAACGCCCGTCATTTTCAAGGTATAACAGAAAAGACTGCTCTTCATTTCTACAGTCTTTTTCAATAGGCTTCATTCTTTTATCAACTACTCACAAAATTTTCCAAATTCATAGTGGTTGTCGTTGTGGTCTTCAGTCCGCAGACTGGTTTTATGCAGCACTCCGATGCAGCACTCCGCGCTACCCTGTCCTGTGCAAGTCTCTTCATCTGAGAATATGTTCGGCAACCTACATCCTTTTGAATCTGCTTACTGTATTCCTCCCTTGGTCTACCTGTACGATTTTTACCCCACACACTTCCTTCTAATGCTAAGTTGACGATTCCTTGATGTCTCAGAGTGTGTCCCACCAATCTATCCCTTCTCTTAGTCAGGATATGCCAGAAACTCCTTTTCTCCCCGATTCGGTTAAGCACCTCCTCATTAGTCACGTGATCTACCCATCTAATCTTCATTCGCCTGTAGCACCACATTTCAAAGATTCTATAATCTTTTTGTCTGAACTCCTTATGGTCCATGTTTCACTGCCACACAATGCTAGACTCCAAACAAATGCTTTCAGAAAGGACTTCCTAACATTTCTATTAATATTGGATGTTAACAAGTTTCGCTTCTTTAAAAACGCTTTTCTCCCCATAGCCATTCTGCATTTTATATCTTCTTTATTTAGCCCAGCCGGCCGCGGTGGCCGTGGGGACTGAGGCGCTCCAGTTACGGTCTGCACGGCCACTACGGTCGGGGGTTCGAAGCCCCCCTCGGGCATGGATATTTGTGCCGTCCTTAGTCTTAGTTAGTTCATAAGTAGTTTGTAAGTTTAGGGACTGATGATCCCGTAGTTAAGTCCCATAAGCTAAACAAACATTTGAACATTTATTTCGCACATCAGAAGTTATCTTGCTACCCAAATAACGAAATTCATCTACTAATTTTATTGTCTCATTATTGTTATGGTCTTCAGTCCGGAGACTGGTTTGATGCAGCTCTCCACCCTACTCTATCCTGAGCAAGCCTTTTCATCTCCTCATAAGAACGACAACCCACATCCACCTGAATCTGCTTACTATATGCGTCTCTTGGTCTCTCTCTGCGATTTTAGCCCGACACACTTCTCTCCAATGCTAAATTTACGATTCCCCGATGTCTAAGAATGTGTCCTACCAAGCGATCCCTTCTTTTAGCCAGGGTATGCCAAAAATTCCTTTTCTCGCCAATTCTGTTCAGTACTTCTTCATTGGTTATGCGATCTACCCACCTAATCTTCAGCATTCTTCTGTAACACCACATTTCAAAAGCCTCTATTCTCTTCCTTTCCGCACTGCTTATCGTTTCACTCCCGTACAAGGCAACACTCCACACAAATGCCTTCAGAAAAGACTTCCTTACACTTAAATTAATATTCGATGTTAGCAAATTTCTCTTTTTCAAAAATGCTTTTCTTCCCATTGCCATTCTGCATTTTATATCCTCTGTACTGCGACCATCACATGTTATTTTACTACCCAAGTAACAAAACTCATCTACCACCTTCATTGTTTCGTTACCTAATCTAATTCCTTCAGCATCGCCCGATTTTCTAAGACCGCATTCCATTATTTTTGTTTTGCTCTTGTTAATGTTCATTTTATATGCTCTCTTCAACACAGTGTCCATTCCATTCAACTGCTCTTCCAGGTCCTTTGCTGTCTCTGACAGAATTACAATGTCATCAGCAAAACGCAATGTTTTTATTTCTTCCCCATGAACTTTAATCCGTATTCCAAATTTTTCCTTGCTTTCCTTCACTGCCTGCTCGATGTACAAATTGAATAATATCGGAGAAAGGCTACAACCCTGTCTTACTCCCTTCCCAACTAGTGCTTCCCTTTCATGCCTTTCGAGTCTAATAACTGCGGTCTGGCTTTTGTACAAGTTATAAATAACTCTCCTTTCCCTACATTTTACCCCTGCTGACTTCAGAATTTGAAAGAGCTAATCTAATTCCTTCAGCATCGCCTCATTTTCTGACATCCCATTCCATTATCTTCGTTTTACTCTTGTTAATGTTCATCTTATATCTTCCTTTCAAGACACTGTCCATTCCATTCAATTGCTCTTCCAGATTCTTTGCAGTCTCTGACAAAATTACTATGTCATCGGAAAACTGCAAATTATTTATTTCTTCTCCCTGAACTTTAATTCCCTCTCCAAGTCTTACTCCCTTCCCAACGTCTGCGTCCCTTTCTTGTCCTTCGACTCTAATAACCGCTGTCTGGTTTTTGTATGCGCTTGTTTTATGCGGGGGGGGGGGGGGGGGGGGAGTGAGGAGGAGAGGGGGCGGCCTCACATCTTTGGCACATGTCAACTGTGTGAGGGCACCTCAGTATAGCTCTGGCTCTGAATCTCCCTCTCCCAGAGGAAAGATTTATCCACGCCCCTGACAGACAGACAGTGTCAATTCGCTGTTATTTCTACAAATATCTCTGAAAGGATGCGAGATACGAAAACAAAAAAATCCATAGCGGAGTTAAGTTGTAGAGAATTTTCTCTTCTACCTAAAGTCCGCCAATAGCGTGTTGTGGGCGAGAGCAGCTCTAGTAAGTTTTCGCCTCGCCCTGCGACGACTCCGGTGTGGCGGCAGATGTCTGCGGCGGATGGCGGCGTCGGCAGGAATGTTGTGTACGTTGGCGGGCGTCCGCACTGAAATACACGTACCGCGCCGCCGCCGCCAGCGCCCGCCTGGGATTCCGGCGACTGGAGGGTGGCCGCCTCCAGCTGTCCAGCTGGCCTCTGCGGCTTTGGGGGATAGCCGTGACGTCAGCACACCGAAATAGTGGCGCCGGCGCGTCCTTGCCGGAATGCAAGCCTTACGACCCGCGAAAAGACTGAAACGAGCCGCCTGTCTCAGAGGGAGTCTTCCCAAGACCATACCTGCTGCAGCGATAAAGATAGAAATGCCGAGTACATTTTAGAACAAACGGGGTCATCAGTCCCTAAACTTACAAACTACGTATCTACTACCTTATACTAAGGACGGCACAAATATCCATGCCCGAGGGGAGATTCGAACCCCCGACCGTAGTGGCCGTGCAGACCGTGACTGGAGCGCCTCAGTCTCCTCGGCCACCGCGACCGGCGGTGTATGTCCCTCCACCGTTGGCGAGGAAGAAGCGAATTTAAACTAATGGTCAAACGGGATTCTGTACGAGATTCTCCCAAGGCATCTCGATTTTGCCTTGAAAGGCTGTGTACTTTCTCCGTAGTCGTCACAAAACCACTTGAGGTGACCTATTACAGTGTGCGCAATGGTGTCACCCTGCTTGAATCTTATTGGTCCGTATTCAAATACTGCCAGCTATAGTTTGTTCCTCGTTAAATGTACCATACCATACCATACCATACCATGTTGTGTCACCACAAGTTAGAACAATAGTTTGCTGCTAAATTACTTAAACTGAGTGCACTTGATAATTTTCGGTGTTTTATAGATGATGGTATAAAGAAAATTAACAGATATTATGCAAAATGTACGGATGTGTCATGAAAATACTAGTAACAGAATATCTGAATATCAGATAAATCAAAAGAAAAATTATGTGAAATATAACGTAATATATTATAGTTATTAAGTTAAACTGTATTCGTTTCTAAGGCCACTACGGTCGGGGGTTCGAATCCTCCCTCGGGCATGGATATTTGTGCCGTCCTTAGTTGTAGCTAGTTCACAAGTAGTTTGTAAGTTTAGGAGCTGATAACCCCGCACTTAAGTCCCATAAGCTCTACAAACATTTGAACATTTTTGTTTTGGTTCTCTGTGTAACGTCACGATACTGTATTAAAATTACATTTTTTTGTATTTCCCACAAGTTCATTTTTATTTGGTGAACAATGTTTTTTCTTACATGGCCATCTTCAGACTTTCCTCGTCAAAGAAGTTACATTGCTTAGATACAGACTTGGAGGATATGTTACTCGTCTACACTTTGATTGGATGTTTGGCTCTAGTGCGGTATTACAATTGAAAATGTAAAAAGTTAAGCAACTACAAATTAAGATACATGAGGGGGCTAATACAAGAATACTTTTAACTTCAATCGGTCAGTGTATATTACATTTAAAACAATTTAACCATTTCAATACAACCTCTGACAATGAAGATCGGTGATTAGTCCTGCAACAATATGTAGATGAACTATGAACTGCAGTTACAATGAATGCACGGCAATTTGTAATATGAAAATTACTTTTAGGATGAAATCGAAGTTGTTGTTATCGCAAATGTTTTGCTGAGTAAGGCTTTGGAAACCGGTGATGGGAACATGTATATTTTTTTCTTCAATAAAAGATTAATTTTTTTTACACATTAAATGGTAAACTCAATGTTATTTGTGGTTGTATTTAGTCTTCGTATTGATTTTCCTTCTATAACATCTGGATTGAAGCTTATTAGTTTTAGGCATAAATCGTTTACCGTCCAAAGTCCCTGCACTCTTGCATGACTCGGTAGTTCTGAATCCCATTAATTCCTTTTGTGTCATATTTGTGAAGACCCGATACTCTCCTTCGCCATCCGATACGAACGATCCAGTCCACAATCCATGTGCCCATTGTGAAAAAAATGGAAAATATGAATATAGTATAAAATAAAACGAACCGCCTATATAAACAAGGATGCACATGCCAAGCAACAAGAAAATAAGGTATGATCTCTCAGTCAGAGACAAAATATATCAATATGACACTTTTCGCAAGTGGAGGAGGACGCGGCGTTTTCATGTCGGAATGATGAACGAATGCTACGGCTTCTTTGCTATCTTATCGCCGTGAGGTCGTTATTAGCCAAATTGATTTCTTGCTTAGAACGAGTTCTATACATAACTTTTCAGATTATGAAACTTTCCTCGTGATATAGACTTTCATAATTTTATCAGTTGGTAAGATATTTTCGTCAGATATTTTTGTTGTCGTCCGGCGACCCGTTTAGTGGATCGCGACTCATAGTTTGACAACCACTGCCTTAAGCCGTCCCCACACGGGACGTGTTGTCCCAACGTGTAGCAGGCCAGACGTGCTGTCTACCTAGCTACAGCACGCTCTGAAACGACCCGCTACATCACACGGAACGTGCTGCTCATCATGATTTGCGACCGCAGCGCTCTCCAGCGCTCGTTGCGGGCTGACGCGTAGATCATTGTCTTTACAGAGATGGATGTGCATAAAATTACACGGTATCTGTTAGCGAAAGCCGGAAAAGAAAAAAGAAAAAAGAAACTGAATACTGTAGCTTTCTCACGTTGCATGCAATACTGTTCCAGAGATTGTAATTTTTTTCTTCAAGACACACAAAGACGGTACATTAACTGAAAGCGTGTGATAATGATAACAAAATGTAGACTAAATCACTTTTGTCAAAATATCACAAAAAATCTGCACTGTGAAACTGAACTATTACAGCACTGTACTGAACTGCAACAGAATTCAAACACCGTGGCGGAAACCAGATGACGTGGGGTACTGTCTCAGAATTTATTGGTACCTGTGCCCTTGCAAGAAATACTCAACGAGTTCTCTAAAATGTTCAAATGTTTGTAGAGCTTATGGGACTTAACTACGGGGTCATCAGTCCCTAAACTTACAAACTACTTATCAACTAACTAATACTAAGGACGGCACAAATATCCATGCCCGAGGGGGGATTCGAACCCCCGACCGTAGTGGCCGTGCAGACTGTGACTGACGCGCTGCAGAACGCTCCGCCACCGCGGCCGGCTCGAGTTCTCTCGTGGGCAGAGTTCGTTCATGTTTGTAGTAAATAACGTCGAATACTTGTTATTATAATTGTATTAAATTAACAAATAAATTACATAAACCGTAATTAAACCAAAAAGTTAAAAAATATCTCCGAGAGTGTGGATGCAAACCTGTTATTTTCATCTTTTCCTCCATAGCTCGTAACGCTAACCACCACGCTAATCCGTCGTCTTAAAAATAAATAACAACGAATATTGGATATTACACTAAAATTAATAAGAAATAACCAAAAACATTAAGGAAACAAAAATGGAAAAAATAATTTCATAAGTATGGGGTCACGAACTCGAGTTAACTTCTGCTCCGCAGCTCACCGCCCTACCAACTACGCTATTTCTCCTGCACACAGACAGCTCTGTATTTGTGGTATACTATGCACCTAAAACTTGTTGTGCTATCTTATTTATCTACGAAAAAGTATCATAAAGACGCTCCTTTGATAGAATGGCGTTGAACAGGAGCATAGGAACGATATTCTTTAACGATATGCAAATTATAACACTGACTAACGTAAAATACGATATCCTTTAAAGATATGAATATATAGTTTCCGGTAATTTATTGTGACAAGTCATATCTAAAATTTTCTGCCGCTTTAAAAAGATTATATTTGTACATCGTACAGTAAAACGAAAGAAGGCACGAAATACGGATTTCCGTTTGCAATATGACGGAAAAAGTTCTGCTTGTCACATGAAAACCAGGTCGCTTCATTGGCCACGTTCCACTCCACGAAGGAAAAATCTAACATGCTGGATCTTTCATTCCACGCTTCGCCGGGCAGTGGAAACGTGGAATTCCACGCTGCAACGGCACCACGTCCTCCTCCACGTGCGTTTCCACGCCCCCATTGGTGTATTCTCTCACAATTGCTGCAGGACCACATACTGGACTCGCATTCGGAAGGATGGTGGTTCAAATCCTCCTCCAGCCACCCAAATTAAGGTTTTCCGTGATTTCCCTAAATCACTCCAGGCAAATGCCGGGATGGTTCCTTTGAAAGGGCAAGGCCTATTTACTTCTCCATCCTTACCCAAACACTCCTAGCGTAAGCTCCATCTCAAATGACCACGATGTCGACGGGACAAACTCCAAGCTTCCTTCCTTCCTTTCCTGCAGGACCAGAAATGGTCTCTGTTCTTTTGAATAGGTCCGAAAGAATAGACACCATATATTTCTCTGTTTAGAACTTTCTAAATAGTGGAAATCACTCCTCGCTTATACAATTTGTTAGATTGTAGTTGACTACTGTTCTAAATTACTGTTAGGGCGTAACGTAATAGACGCAGCGCGCGGTGTGAGCTGTGTGTCTCCCGGCCCCTCCTGCGTAAACAAGAGACGCCGGAAACTGGCCTTGTCTCTTTTAGCCACCAAGTACGGCAGGCGGTTATAAAGAAAAGCAGAAAAAAGAGGGCTGTCTCGTTGCCGTCTTAAGGAAATTGCCCGACGGTGGCGGCAAGTGAAGTATATCAGTTGGGCGAGTGAGTGGGGTCCATTATCAGTGTTATACAAACGGAGCGCGCTGTTTACCTTTCGGTTTTAAACACCGCGGCGAGGCGCGCTGGCTTAGCGCGGCTTAGCCGGAGCAGGGAGGGGGAGGTTTACTGCTCAACCCTCCCGCCTGGGCAGCAATCAGCTGGCTGTGGAGATACTGCCGGCGGCTTGCGGTGTTCAGGCAGTACTGCGACTACGCAACTTGCTCTGGCTTGTTAACCCTTTCAGTCCCACATTATGAAATCAACTTTGGAAAAATTAAAAATCAGTGTTTTCTGTAATAATACACTGCAGCAAACGTCAAAATATGTCTTTTAAAAGTTTTGTTCGAACTACTGATTGTTTTAATGTAATTTATTTCATGCACAAAACGGACGTTTGTATCGAGGTATTTTATTACTTGGACGTTATTTTGTTAATAGTTAACACTGCCAGATCAATAATGCTAGCATAATCTTTGCCACGGCACCAAAATCAAGGCAATTCACTGTTCACTCTCTCAGCCACGTACACACAGCAACGCAACACAACCTCCAAGATGGACAGTTTAATGCCTCAGAAGTGGCTACACGCAATACCAAGCAGTAAAATGTCGTACTAAAAGCATGTTGTTTACCAACAAAAATGCAACTTTAAGGATTGATGCACAAAATACGGTATAAATCAACTTTCAATACGTTGTTGTCCAGGAATAATACTGGGAATGAAAGAGTTAACACATGACATCCACTCTACGCCAATGAAATTTGGTGAACGAACACACTACGAGGCGCGTCCAGAAAGTAAGTTGCGTTCGGTAATAAAATGAAATTGTACACAGGTACAGGAGAAAATTTTATTGCACAAAATTCTATAACTCTTAAACTACGTTTCCACATAACTTCCGAAATTTTGTAGGCACTTGTCATAGCGTTCCACAAATTTTTGTCTGTGTATTCAACCATGTGGTAACAGCTCTTTATCATCGTTGAAGCGTTGAGCACCAAGGACAGATTTTAGGTGTGAGAAGAGATGAAAGTCGCTAGGAGAGAGGTCCGAGCTGTATGGAGGATGAACAAACAGGTCCCATTGAAATTTCCGTAAGAATTGTTTGGTCACAGTCGGTGTGTGAGGTCAGGCATTATCGTGAAAAACTTTTGACAGTAATCCTCTTCTTACACCTAAAATCTGTCCTTTATGGACATCACTTCAACGATGATGACGAGCGGAAAGAACATGTTACCACATGGTTGAATACACAGGCGGCAACATTCTATGAAAAAGGCGCACACAAAACCTTGTGCCAGGCTATGACAATTGCGTACAAAATTTCGGAAGCTATGTATAAAAGTAGTTTAACAGTTGTAGATTTTTGTACAATCAATATTTTTTTGTATCTATACTCGTTCGTTTTATATAACCAAACGGAACTTACTTTCTGGACGCGCCTCGTGTATAATAGGTGCCAAAAGTCATTATATGCATCCTAATACCGTGTCGGAGCGCCTTTTGACCGAGGTAATGAAGCTATTCGACGTGGTATGAACCTCGCTGACATTGTCCTGTAGTAATATTTCGAGGGGCCGCGTCTGTAGAAGTCCATAAGTGCGAGGGTGTTTGACGCTGCTGGACAGGATTTCGAACACAAACTGACCTCTCAGTTGTGTCCCATAACTGATCCATGGCATTCGCGTCGGGCCATCTGGATGGTGAAATCATTCTCTCGAAATGTCCAGAGTGTTATACTAGCATAGACTTCCGCGGCCAGAGCTAGTAGTCCGCTTACCGTATGTAAAAAACGTCACAGACCGGATTGCTGAATATCTTCGCCAGGTTGGTGTCCAGCCTGTTTTCTATAGTAGCTGCTAAATCCAGAATGTGCTAGTCCTGTATTTGACAACAGACAAGTTTCAAAATGAATAAAAGAGTGAAATGTTCTATCTTTCTCGGGCCATATATTAGCTCTGTGGTCCGTGGACCACGGGTTAGGAACCACTACCTGAAGAACTACGAGCACTTATAGACGTGACGTGTTGCACAGTACAAATGTTCAAATGCTTCTTAAGCTTATGGGACTTAACTGTGAGGTCATCAATCTCTAAACTTACAAACTACTTATGAACTGACTTATAGTTATTTATTTATTTAATCGTGATAGACGCATCAAACTTTATACGTACATTAGACATCGGATAGGTTTGTTAGGCTCTTCATAGATATTACATGAACATGTATTTTGTAAGGTTAAGACTTTTCGACTAAAGCTGGCCATGTCCAGATAGTAATAAAATTTATAAGCTGCAATGTAGGATAAATGTCATGTATAATAGATAATTGTAATGTTAGGAGATTTTTGACCATTGGGCATTGGGAGTAGCTTTATGAGCTCCTCGACTGTGCAGGTGCTTGGGCATAACTCGCACTGCATAAGGTGGGAAGTAGTCTGCTCTTGTCCACAATCGCACAACACCGATACATATTATAGCCCCCATCTATGCATGTTGCTGTTTGTTCTTGCAACTCCGGAACGAAGTCTATTCAAGGATTTCCACACGTTCCTGTTCTCACCGTGTTCTGGGGGAAGTTCTTCCGTTGGTACAAGCCAGCCATGGAGATGGGCATTTTTATTTCGGCACATTTCTGTTCTGGTGTTCTGTGGTGTATCGGTGAGGCATTCTGTCATATGGAGGAAACTCCTACATGAGATAAGTCGACGATGGACTAGTTGTTGTCCGAAAAGTGGGTGCGTCGCAGACGTGACTGATTTTAGCTTCTCTTTGCTGGCATCCACTTTGCGTCTAATACTAGGTGCTGCAATACCAGCTAGGCAGTGTATTTATCCGTTGGTGTTGGCTTTAAGCAACCTGTGATGATGCGGCAGGATTCGTTAAGCTGTATGTCCACATTTTAGCATGGTTTGAGTTGTACCACATAGGACATGCATATTCTGCAGCTGAATAACACAAGGCTAGAGTTGTGGTCCTCAGTGCGCTGGGCTCTGCACCCCAGGTAGTGCCCGCTAGTTTGCGAACGATGTTGTTTCTTGCTGCTACTTTCTGCTTGGTGTTCATGCAGTGGTCCCTGTAGGTGAGAGTTCTATGTAAGGTGACTCCTAAATATAATAATATTCATCTCGGGTATGCAGCCGGATACCGTCGTGAACTAGATACGATATTTCGTCAGACCAACTGGCTGCCATCTTCAGGTGAGAGCGCT
Source organism: Locusta migratoria (assembly GCA_026315105.1). Lineage (NCBI taxonomy): Eukaryota > Metazoa > Arthropoda > Insecta > Orthoptera > Acrididae > Locusta > Locusta migratoria. The sequence goes on from CM048747.1 coordinate 276,073,956, forward strand.
AATACACTAACTCGCCGGAAACTGAGGCTTCCTCAGTTTCCAACGAGTTAGTGTTTTAGCGCTCTCACCTGAAGATGGCAGCCAGTTGGTCTGTTGAAATATCGTGTCTAGTTGACGACGGTATCCGGCTGCATACCCGAGATGAATATTATCAGTTATTACGCCGGGAAAGTCTACGCAACGTGACTCCTAAATATTTTGGGGTTCCACAATAGACTAGCGGTATTCCGTCCCATGATACATTAAGTTTCTTTGTCGCTTGTCTATTCCTCAGGTGGAATGCACAGGTTTGGGTTTTCCGTGGGTTAGGTGTATGTTGGTTTTCCTTGTAATAGATGGCGAGTTGCTCAAGGGCTTCCGACAGTTTGCTTTCCACGGTTTCGAAGGTGTTTCCTTGGACAGTAATGGCCCTGTCGTCTGCATATATAAAACTTTGAGTGTCTTTCTTTATTTATAGTAAAGACAACAGAAACATCCATGCCCGAGGGAGGATTCGAAACCCCGACGAGGAACGGTCTCGGAGCATAGCCCCTGAACGCGCTTGGCCACTCCGCCGCGGCTGCACAGTACCTAAGATGAAAAACAATCTTCCATTGCAAATCGCCCTGTAGATACTTACCAAAGTGTTGACAGGGAACGATACGGTCACGCTGTTGTGTGATACATTTGGTATGCATTGTATTGCGTCAGCGAAAGTATACGTTTGGTTAGGCGGCGCGGGCCCTTTTGATGCGGCCTGGGGCGTGCCGTATTGTTGCGCCGTGACACGCTAAACGGGATAAGCGAGGAGAGAGTCTCCCCTGTGGCCGGGGCGGCTCGGCCAGATGTCGGCTGCGTGTGGTGTGCAGCGGCGCGCGAAACACCGGCCAGGGGCTGCGGCGACAAGCGACAAATAGGCCGGCACGCCCTGTCAACGCCTCACTGACGCTCCCCACCACACGGCCGCAGCCGCAGCCGCAGCCGCCCTCAACGCGGGGCACTGCACCGGCTCCAGCCAGTATCAGATGTTAGTGGGACACTTACTATCCGTCTCCGGAACTACTAACTTCCAAAAATTAGCAGCCGATATGGTTTTGTCGTTAGCCTCCCATAAGTTTTCCATACAAAATGATTTCCAGTCCATCGTGTACAGCAATCAGCCAGAATAAATATATCTTCAGAAAAAAAAAAAAAAAAAAAAAAAAAACGTCTTGATTGCAAGTTCTTTTATTCCTTATTTAATGACGCGTTTCGCCCTTTAGCAGGGCATCTTCAGATTATCTGCGTGACAGAATTTACACAAGGCGTAATTACAAAACGGGGATAATGGGACATGGGCTTATTTTGTGTTTAGAAGACGGTAAAAATGGTAAACAAAGCTTACAATGCGCTCTCCGTGGTGTGGTACCGTAAGTTGTTTTACGGTGTTTCTGTTTTTTTGAAATTTTGGATTTCCTTGTGGCCCTACAAATGATCGGATAACAACGAATTACAGTTGGAACATACTCGGTAAAGATGTGAGAAGCATAAAACCGATTTTTAAGATTACCTTGCCGGCCGCGATGGCCGAGGAGACTAAGGCGCTCCAGTCACGTTCTGCACGGCCACTACTGTCGGGGGTTCGAATCCCCCCTCGGGCATGGATATTTGTGCCATCCTAGTTCGTAAGTAGTTTGTAAGTTTAGGGACTGATGACCCCGTAGTTAAGTCCCATAGACTATACAAACATTTGATTTGAACTACGGTCGGGGGTTCGAATCCCCCCTCGGGCATGGATATTTCTGTCGTCCTAGTTCATAAGTAGTTCATAAGTAATTTGTAAATTTAGGGACTGATGACCCCGTAGTTCAGTCCCATAGACTATACAAACATTTTAAGATTACCTTAATAGAAGCGGTGGTCTCTGATGATACAAGATAAGCCCATGTTTACAATTGCGCTCACGGGCGGTGGGCGGGCGTGGTGTGCTGCTCCGCCGACTTGTACAGACTAGCTAAGGGAATGTGAGTAGGGAGTGACATAGGAAGCCGGTGTATAAATTTATATTCAAATATAGCTATTTGAATATAAATTTAACGAAAGGGAGGTTATTAAGCAGGGCAGAAGTTAATAGTTTATGTTGGTACTTTAAATGAAACGAATTACAGTATTTTAATTGAACAGACAAATCATAATATCTAGGAAAGTTTGATCTTTGCATGCCAACTGATCGTTTAGGGCGTGTGAGTGTCCAAAGTAAGCACGTTTCGCTATCTCAAACTTACTTTGGACACTCACACTCCCTAAACGATCAGTTGGCATGCAAAGATCAAACTTTCCTAGATATTATGATGTGTCTGTTCAATTAAAATACTGTAATTCGTTTCATTTATAAGTACCAACATAAACTATTAACTTCTGCCCTGCTTAATAACCTTCCTTTCGTTAAAATAGCTGCAGTATGTTCTGACATTGTAAATAGTGCTTTGAGGTGATGAATTTCCTCTGCCAGGCCACGCGTTACGGTTCCTGGTACTTACTGCCGTGGGTTTTTCCATTCAGGAATGTGGTGGCGACTTGGTCTGCAGTGACGTTTTAAATTTATCGTTTTCCTTCGTGGCATCACCGTTGAGGTTCTTTAGCAGTTTCCAAGCCCTCCTACTGTTCAATTTCATGTCCAGGTTCTCCAAAAGGTCACACCATTTGGCTTGGCGGTTCTCTGCTATGACTGACATGAGCTCATGGCCTGCTAAAAGAAACTTATCATCGAATGGGTCATTATCGAAGAGCTTTTGGTATCTTTCCAGTAATGGCATTGCATCCTCAAACAGTCCCGCTGAATACTGTGTTCTGTATCCTCGAGGTTTTTTCTTCATAGACACATTGTGTATATTGACAAGAGTCGTACATCTCAGGTTGTGGAGGGATTTTTGATATTACTACTTCAATAATCTCTCTGAATTTCTTCGAGTTGGTCTTTTTAAAGTTAAACCTTCTTTTAAAAGGAACTTGTTCAGGGGTAACAACTGCATTGACCGTGGAAATTATGGCTCCCCGATCAGTTTTTCACAATGAGCTGCGAGTATCTTGCTGACAAAGATGTTATCAGGATTGTATCCTTCCTCCCATCTGCCACTATTAAGGGAACTTGGTAGTTTCGAGTCGTGTATGAGTAGTTGTTTGTAGAGCTTATGGGACTTAACTACGGGGTCATCAGTCCCTAAACTTACAAACTATTTATGAACTAGCTAATACTAAAGACTGCACAAATATCCATGCCCGAGGGGGGATTCGAACAGCCGACCGTAGTGACCGTGCAGACCGTGACGGGCGCGCCGCAGACCTCTCGGCCACAGCGGCAGGCGTATGACTATTAGTCATGTACCTCAGCCCAGGTCTCTTGTTCCGCTCCACTGCTGTTACTTTCTTTATAACCCCATGCAGTGCTCTGGCAGTTGAAAACGCCGAATATAAAATTAATGTCTTGGTAATTGAAGTTACCAGGCTTAGTGAAGACAAAAACAGAATCTGGGGGCTTATATACAGAGGTAACGCTATTCTGCTGTGTTAGAACAGTTAATATTTCAACGTCTTCCCTGTCAGTCAGTGACGCAGAAGTGACGTTAATTCCTGGCCCCGCGAAAATGGCACTACCGTACTGTTCATGTGGTCTCTCTGGGATCATCTTCTTTCCATCTATTTTGGGTAGATCTTGTACTGTCGCCATGAGTTTCTTGAATCAGGTGGAAGTCACATTGGTATTGTTTACACAAGTCAGATAGTAAAACTTCTTTGTATGTCCATATTCCTTCAACGTTTATCGATATCGACACGAGTGGCCTTGGAAAAGACTGTTTGGGTGGGATATTATTGGTCTTCATTTTCTCAGAAGTTCGTTCCGGTTATTGAAGGATTAGCTGCCGGTGAACCAACGTTGCCCGTTAGTGTGATGAAAAGACGATGCAAAAGATAGTGTTTTGCTCTGGCTTTTGTGACTTCGTAATGCTGTGTGGGAGGAGGCGGACAGTGACTAGAAATGAAATGACGTGGACAAGGTCTGTAACTAAAAGAACTGATTGGTCCACATAATATTTATTGATAGCTTGAATGGAATACTTAACGTTGATGTGCTTGTACTGGTATAAAATTCTTCTTAATTCACAGTTTTGTTATATATCACTAGAGTGCTGGCAATGGCATAATGTTCTGGCTTGTGCTAAGACAGACTGCTGGCTCGCATGGATGGAACTCTTCTGTTGACTCCTGGATCCAAATTGTAGAACTGCCTGGAACTGTCTCGTATTGCTGTGGTGCGCCGGCATATGTAGGCGAGCCCCCTTCTCCCTATTGGCCGGCGCAAAGCAGACATAGAGATACCGAGACTGCGGGAGCCCCCGGTGGCCGAAGTACCATAGAGCGATGTATAGCGTCTTTTAGTGGCGCTGCGACTTGCGTGTACCGCCACAACACTGGTCATTGTCAAAGAGTCAACTGGCAAAATGCATGAAGATCCTAAACGCTATTAAGCATAGAATATGGCGACCAATCGAGGCTCATGCCAGTGGCCTGTCGGTACTCTAAAGCCAAAATGAGGTCCACAAAGTGCTCCTCCAAGACATCAGACACCTTTACTGTTTCGATTGAATGAATTTGTCGAAATGGATAACGGGTATGAAATAATCTTGCAGTACCTTCACGTACCATTCGGTAGTCACCGTGCCATCAAGGAATACACAGTCAGTCATTGAGAGTGAAGAGACTTCCCGATCACGAAATGCGGATTCCCCGTCACCGAAATGAACCTTTTCCGCTTATTGACGAACCCATCGAAAAGTGGACTTCGTCGCTAAACCTGACCATATTCACATCAGACTAATCTTCGCCATTATTCTGTGGACAAGAGCGTTGGCTAAACAACCGCTGCTGGCCGAGGGGACTAAGGCGCTCCAGTCACGGTCTGCACGGCCATTACGGTCGGGGGTTCGAATCCCCCCTCGGGCATGGATATTTGTGCCGTCCTAGTTCGTAAGTAGTTCATAAGTAGTTTGTAAGTTTAGGGACTGATTACCCCGTAGTTAAGTCCCATAGACTATACAAACAAATAAACAACCGCTGTTCCACGACCCTGGGGCATAATGGCTGATGTGTTTTAAATTTTGTATTGGAAGAGACTCACTTCTTCAACAGTTTGTCGCAGTGTCTCCCAACTGTTTCGAACGTGTTGTGCAGATCGTTTCATCGATGTCCTGGGTCTGGTTTGAAAAACAGCGCGTTTTCTCTCGGTGTTTTGATGCGTTTACACCCTTTTCGGACGACCAACATTATGAATATTGTCATCACGAGCGCAACTCATTATCTCAAACATGCGAATAACATTCTTTGTTGTTACTACACTTGGACCGGTCGTCTCCAGCTTGAATTCGGTCGCTAACTCAGGGACGCTGTATCGTGACATTCTCACGAGCAATGGGTGACGGGCATGCACATACTAATTCCCACCATGCCTCGCGGCCAACCATGCATTTTGAACGTCCTGACGCAAACCGTTCAGAATTTATGTCGATTTTAATCCACGTTTTTCATTAATGAGAGAGAGAGAGAGAGAGAGAGAGAGAGAGAGAAAGAGAGAGAGAGAGAGAGAGAGAGAGAGACGAAGGTGGGGGGAGAAGCTACTTCCATCACTCGTTACACTGTGTTTGTGTTGAACTTGGACTTCAAGTGCGCAGTGTAATTCGGATGTAGCAGTTTTCGCTATACATGTGCAATTCGCTTTTGGGCCGTGTAGTTCTCTAGCTCCGAATTGTCAGGAAAATATATATACCGAGTAAATTCCAACAGCGCAGACCTGTTTTGTAATCTGCGAGCTTGCGTGAGTTACAGAGAGTGACCACACACACTTGAAATGTCGCGTTTTCGTGTCGGCCTCTGTTTGTCGCTCGTTAGCAGTAATATACGTTTGCGTTTGAGCAGCGAGTATGATGATTACGGCTGCTCGGGCCGAGAGGGTTACTTGTTTTGCGTTCGGTGTCATGCAGTTAATTTGCGAGCAGACTGCGGTTAATTACGTTTCATCACAGTAATTAGACCATTAAATTCTGGAAATTATCAGCGTAACTGTTTCCGCGTACACCATTTAAAATATCTTCTTAGCGTGTGTTGCGATATATTTTAATCTGATGAAAAGATAATGCTTAAAGAGCACATTGCGAGCCTGTTTCGCTGTGACAAATGCTGTGTTTCCAATTTAAATTGCTATTACAGGAGATGAAATATTTGGTAGTTAGGCTCAATTTGTCTTTGAAAAAAGTTCAGTGTTCTTTGCAAAGGCTAACCTCTGTATACGGTAAACCACAACACACGTTTATGCGATCTGCGAATAGGGTAAGGTGATCAAATTGCAACCATTTCGAAAAAAATGTTATTGTAACCAGAAATATATTGAAGAAAGAAATAATTTTAACTATGGTACTTGTTCTTGTATGTTTAATGAATACGTAACACAAATATTAGACAATTACAAATGTTGGTACAAACACACAAAAAAGGGTTACAAAATTGAGAAAAATCGATCGAAAATGTACCACACAAGATACAATTGCGATCACTTTCTGGTACAATGTTGATCATGGCATCCTCCACATAAAAAGCACTTTTTCCCTTGGGTACCAACGTATACTTCGTGGTACCAAACATTGCATTTTTGGCAGCGAATTCAGCCACACTTAACTAGAAAATTTATAAGAGCTCATTAGACTAAGTAGTTTCACTTAGCACTTAACAGGAAAAAAATTATATCTCCGTAGCACAAAGTGGTGTATTCTTAGAAAAGACAGGAGGAGCTGTAGAAACCTGCTACACTGCAACGCCACACAAAGGCAAGTGCTACCAACACTACGAGACGCGAAACCTTATGTTGATCGGAATTGTACGAGGCGTGTTTTTTAAGTACCACTTTTAAATTAAAAAAGGACGTGCTAAAATATCTCAATAATTTTAATTTTACATGAAAGCCTATACCTTAATCTACTTTTGTACATAATTTCCGTCAATATTGAGGCACTTGTCACAACATTATAGGAGTTTTTGAATACCCTCCTCATAGAAGCTTGATTTCGTCATCGTCTTGCTCGGTCACAATGCCATACAAAACACTACGAGAAACATTAGGAAAGTCATCCCGCAAGAAGGAAATTGTAAAGCGTCTGTTTTCTCTCACCTTATTGTCCACTTCCTGTACCAAACTTTCATTACCGACCGAACGACGCCCACTCCGTTGTTCATCATACACATTTGTGTGACCATCTTTAAATGTTCTCACCCACTTTCTTACCATTCCAACACTCAAAATGTTTTCTCCGTAAACTGCACAGATCGCACGATGAATATCGACCGCTTTTAGGCCTTTAGCACTGAGAAATCGTATAACAGCCCGTACTTAACAGTCGGTGGGACTCACGATTATCGGAGGCGACTTAAACACTCTGTACACAACGTAAACGAGGAAGAATTAGACTCTAATGGCATCAGTGTGTAGACAACAGATGTAGGTACCCAGTGCGCATAAAATTATTGACATATCTTAGCACACCTTTTTTAAATTTCAAAACGGTACTTACTTAAAAACAAAAACAAAAACCCTCGACTAGTACCTATGTCGAATTTGTACCACCTTACCCTACGTCGTTAGTCCAGTCAACGAAGGAGAAACTAGAGGAAAATCGTGCAGTCGGAAATTTTTATGCAGTCCTAGGAGGAGCGACGCGAATAACCTGTTAAAAATCCTGACCGGTGGAGAGGGAGCGTTAGGATGAGAGGGCGTTTGAAGGTCACAATTTTACGTTTTTCTCAAATAACGCCGCAGCTGCGTTTAGTACTGTTTCCCAGTACTAAATTAAACTGCATTAAATTTCATACTCTTTTTATCCCCCTGTACAATTAATAGTTTCCGTGCTGCAAGCAACGAAAATATATCTGATTACTAAAAATATTGTTTTAACGGTATAAAATTGTTCATATTCAGATAAAGTGAGTTAAAAACAAGTATTAAATCATATACTACATCGAATAAATAATGTGTTCGGGGGGGGGGGGGGAGGGATATAAAAGTAGTGCAGACGATTGGAGCACTAGCGAAGGCAGGTTGCGAAACTTGAGTTCATCGCTTCCTCCTCCATAGTGAGTAATAATGTCCAAAGGCTGTATCTGTAAATTTATTGCATTAAGATACTAGTTTCGGTGTTCCACTTGCACCATTTTCAGACCCCACCGACGAAATGGCAGTTCCAGCTGAAGAATCGTGATTAAATAGTGGGCACCGTGATAACCGGCTGCCGTCGAAATCGTCAGTAGGCACGTGGTACCTCCGTGCATCCAACGACAGACCTCCGAAGGTCTCCTAACTCAGAATCGAACAAGCGATTTCCCTTTCCGTCTACTTCGCCACACCACGATATGCAGTTACAGGATGTTCCACAAAGCTACGCCGTCCTTCAACTACGCGCCATAAGAAGCGTGAGTGATGGAGTGCAGTATAATGCTCGGGAGTATGTAACTCCCACCGCACACGTGAACAGTACATGAAATGCACGCATACGTGCTTAGATCTCTGCACGCTGTTCAACACTGCTAGAGGAAAAATTGATTCTTAATCGTCCTCTACGGCAGCTGGAATGGCGACATCCGTCATTATGAGCGCTTTTCGATTCTCCGTTTACTGGTAAACTATACCTCCTCAGCCTTTGTTGTCCAATTTCTCTTATGGGGCCGCGGTGGAGCGGCCGAGCGCATTGAGGCGCTATGCTACTTCTGAGGCGCCACGTAGCGGATTGTACGGCTGCTCCCGACGAAGATCCAAGTCCTCCGTTGGGCATGGGTGTGTGTGTTGTCCTTAACATGAGTTAGCTTAGGTAGTTCTTTTGTCCAAGGACATATGGCCTCTGAAGTTTGACTCCTTAGGGTACAACCATTTTTGCGTTAGAGGTCGCAGTTATCGAATTATACGTGAAAAAAGTAAAATCACGACTTTCAAACGCCCACCTCACCTCAGCGCTCCTATCCTATGGTCACTCGTAGCACTGAAAAAAAAAAAAAAATCTGATTTGCAGCTGTGCGATTTCTCCCCTTACTCGACCATTTTCGGTCTTCGTTCAAAATGTTCAAATGTTTGTATAGCTTATGGGACTTAACTACGGGGTCATCAGTCACTAAACTTACAAACTACTTACGAACTAGCTAACACTAAGGACTGCACAAATATCCATGTCCGAGGGGGAATTCGAACCCCCGACCGTAGTGGCCGTGCAGACCGTGACTGGAACGCCTCAGTCCCCTCGGCCACCGCGGCCGGCTCGGTCTTCGTTTACTTGGTTACACAGAAGATAAAATTTTTATCCGACCACTGGTAACTCCCAACACACATCTGCAATTAACAGCACTATTAAATCTAACAATTTGGAATCCGATCTACCAGGCCGCAAAGAGAAATATGTAACTGGGTTATGAATCAGCATGGTTGAATTGCGTTACTGTTGTAGGTGTCAAAAGATACATATGACCGGAGAACTGCGTTTGTATATTATATTACTGAAATATTGAAGCAAATTATTTCTTTTACGGAAACATGTAGTTTTGTAGAGATATTCCAATTATCTACTACGGGCAAGTGACACATTTTGTGCCGATGTACAAACAAGCCCGATACCTTGCGGGAATAGAGTTAAAGCTGCGAGCTAGGGAAAGTAATGGGTTGTTGTTGTTATGGTCTTCAGTCCGGAGACTGGTTTGATGCAGCTCTCCACCCTACTCTATCCTGAGCAAGCCTTTTCATCTCCTCATAAGAACGACAACCCACATCTATTTGAATCTGCTTACTATACGCGTCTCTTGGCCTCCCTCTGCGATTTTTACCCCACACACTTCCCTCCAATGCTAAATTTACGATTCCTCGATGTCTAAGAATGTGTCCTACCACCTACCTTCTTTTAGTCAGGGTATGCCAAAAACTCCTTTTCTCGCCAATTTTGTTCAGTACCTCTTCATTAGTTATGTGATCTACCCACCTAATCTTCAGCATTCTTCTGTAGCACCACATTTCAAAAGCCTCTATTCTCTTCCTGTCCGCACTGCTTATCGTCCATGTTTCACTCCCGTACAAGGCAACACTCCACACAAATGCCTTCAGAAAAGACTTCCTTACACTTAAATTAATATTCGATGTTAGCAAATTTCTCTTTTTCAAAAATGCTTTTCTTCCCATTGCCATTCTGCATTTTATATCCTCTGTACTGCGACCATCGCATGTTATTTTACTACCCAAGTAACAAAACTCATCTACCACCTTCATTGTTTCGTTACCTAATCTAATTCCTTCACCATCGCCTGATTTTCTAAGACCGCATTCCATTATTTTTGTTTTGCTCTTGTTAATGTTCATTTTGTACGCTCTCTTCAACACACTGTCCATTCCATTCAACTGCTCTTCCAGGTCGTTCGCTGTCTCTGACAGAATTACAATGTCATCAGCAAAACGCAATGTTTTTATTTCTTCCCCCTGAACTTTAATCCCTATTCCAAATTTTTCCTTGCTTTCCTTCATCGCCTGCTCAATGTACAAATTGAATAACATCGGAGAAAGACTACAACCCTGTCTTACTCCCTTCCCAACTGATGCTTCCCTTTCATGCCCTTCGAGTCTAATAACTGCGGTCTGGCTTTTGTACAAGATGTAGATAACTCTCCTTTCCCTGTATTTTACCCCTTCTGACTTCAGAATTTGAAAGAGTGTAGTCCAGTCAACATTGTCAAACGCTTTCTCCAAATCTACAAAGGCTAAAAATGTAGATTTGCCTTTCCTTAATCTATCTTCTAAGATAAGCCGTAAAGTGAGTATTGCCTCCCGTGTTCCTACGTTCCTCCTGAATCCAAACTGATCTTCCCCTAGGTCAGCTTCTACCAGCTTTTCCATTCTCCTGTAGATAATTCGTGTTAAAATTTTGCAACCATGACTTATCAAACTGATGGTTCTGTAATTTTCACACCTGTCTGCACCTGATTTCTTTGGAATGGGGATTATTACATTTTCCTTAAAGTCTGAGGGTATTTCGCCTGTCTCGTACATCCTACACACCAGTTCAAATAGTTTTGTCATGGCTGGCTCTCTCAGAGACTTTAGTAGCTCTGAGGGTATGTCATCTACTCCTGGGGCCTTGTTCCGGCCTAGGTCTTTCAGGGCTCTGTCAAATTCATCTCTCAGTATAATATCTCCAATTTCATCTTGATCTACTTCCTCTTCCCTTCCTACAACATCGTCTCTCAATTCATTTCCTTTGTAGAGCTGCTCTATGTACTCTTTCCACCTTTCAGCCTTCCCTTCTTTGCTGAGAACTGGTTTCCCATCTGAGTTCTTGATATTTGTAGAATTGCTTTTTTTGTCCCCAAATGTCTCTCTGATTTTCCTGTAGGCGGTATCTACTTTTCCCCTTCTTATACATTCTTCTACAGATTTACATTTGGCTTCTAGCCACTCCTGCTTAGCCATTTTGCACTTCCTATCAATGTCATTTCTTAGTCGTCTGTACTCCATTTTGCCTGTTTCATTTACTGCATTTTTATATTTTCTCCTTTCATCAATTAAATTTAGTATTTCCTGTGTTATCCAAGGATGTTTTGCAGGTCTTGCCTTTCTACCTATTTTGTCCTCTGCTGCCTTCACTATTTCATCTCTCAATGCTACCCATTCCTCTTCTACTGTTTTATTTCCCCCTGTTTCTGTCAATTGTTGCCTAAATCTCCCTCTGAAATTCTCCAGAACTTCACTTTCCTTCAATTTATCTAGGTCCCATCTCCTTATTTTCCTACCTTTCTGCAGTTTTTTCAGTTTCAGCCTACAGTTCATGACTAACAAGTTATGGTCAGAGTCTATATCTGCCCCTGGGTATGTCTTGCAGTTAATAACCTGATTCCGGAATCTATGTTTTACCATAATAAAATCTATCTGATACCTTCCAGTGTCTCCTGGTCTCTTCCACGTATACAACCTTCTTTTGTGATTCTTAAACCACGTGTTTGTTATGATTAAATTATGTTGCGTGCAAAATTCTACCACGCGACTTCCTCTTTCATTCCTTCTGCCCAGTCCATATTCACCTACTATTTTTCCTTCTCTTCCTTTTCCTACTACCGAATTCCAGTCTCCCATCACAATTAAGTTTTCCTCTCCCTTAACTGTCTGAATAATTTCCTTTAGCTCCTCATATATTTCTTCTATATCCTCATCATCGGCAGAGCTAGTTGGCATATAAACCTGTACTACTGTTGTCGGTGTTGGCTTCGTATCTATCTTGACAATGATAATGCGATCACTGCGCTGCTCATAGTAGTTTACCCGCATTCCTATTTTCTTATTCATTATCAGTCCTACTCCTGTGATACCCCCAACTGATTTTGTATTTATAATCCTGTACTCACCTGACCAGAAATCCTGTTCATCCTGCCACCGAACTTCACTAATCCCCACTATATCTAACTTCAACCTATCCATTTCCCTTTTTAAATTTTCTAATTTTCCTACCCGATTAAGGGATCTAACATTCCACGCTCCGATCCGTAGAATGCCAGTATTGTCTTTCCTGATGATAACATCCTCCGCAGTAGTCCCCGCCCGGAGATCCGAATGGGGGACTATTTTACCTCCGGAATATTTTACCCTAGAGGATGCCATCATCATATTTTCATACAGTAGAGCTGCATGTCCTCGGGAAAAGTAACGGCTGTAGTTTCCCCTTGCTTTCAGCCGTTCGCAGTAACCGTGTGGCAAAGCCACATTAGCTGATGTTACAAGGCCAGCTCAGTCAATCATCCAGACTGGTGCCCCTGTAACTACTGAAAAGGCTGCTGCCCCTCTTCAGGAACCACACGTTTGTCTGGCCTCTCCACAGATACCCCTCCGCTGTGGTTGCACCTACGGTACGGCTATCTGCATCGTTGAGGCACGCAAGCCACCCCACCTCGGCAATGTCTGTGGTTCATGGGGGTGGATCAATAAACTGAGAATTTGGACAGTACGGGAAGTATGTCAATTAGCTTAATCTTGGTGCCATGTTTAATCATCAAAGCAAAGATTTAGGTGCAATATGACTACGTCTGAGCTATTTTGCAACAGCAATGAATAGTATCTTTGTTAGTAAACTTGTCAAAGTAAATAGATAGCTTTCACGTAGAAAAAATACATAGAATTAATTTAGTAGGATGGGTCACAGAGAGTATAGTAGGCACAGTGCTGCTTTATGGGTTTCACAAGAACCGCAGCTGCTGGGGCACCAAGATTGACGGGGGTGGGGCAAAATTGAGGGGGCCCGAAACAGAGAGAGATTCGAGACTGATCACGCCAAATATTTGACTATATGTACAGCATAGTCTCAGTTTTTGATAATAAAAGAAATCTTCAGATTAGTCTTGCTGTTGAAAGAATTAAAATTGTTGATTTTACTTTTCCTTAAATTGGACAGATTTGAAGAATATCGCGACTAGTAATTTTCCAAGTGATCCAGCGACAATACTGATTTACATTTCTGTCCTAAAACGGTTAAGGGACTGATAACCGTCGCTGTTTAGTCCCTTCCAAAACCCAACAACAACAACAACAACATACAACACTTGACTAAGTGCAGTGTATGGCCCGTGAAAGACAGGCAGAACTCTGTGATGTCCCTCGGTAATTGCAATATCTGTAGTAATCAGATTTCTCTGAACTATAAGTAGTTTTTTTATACATTATACAATCGTAAGATGCTTATTTGCTGTTAAATTTGCGACTTAAAGAAAAACTTGATATTAGATGTTACGAGTCCGGATTTATTTCTCGAGGACCTTCTTGCAAACGATATTGCAATAGTGCAGTTGTACTTCGTAACACAATGTGAGGGATTGGAGACTTTGTCAAATGTGCAAACTATTTTGACAGGTGTAAGGAAACCTTTCTGAAAGATTTGGAAAAATATATATAACAGACGCAAATGAAATCATATGACTAATGGTTCGGTAGTTCGGTATCACTGTCATGTTAGAAATACATGATTCTGTTTTTTATTGCTGGATTCTTATTTTTTTAGGTACAGGTTCGTTTATTTTAGTACATTTCCTATATTTGTAGTACGTGTTTATTTGGATTAGTGCATGTATATATTTGCTGTACAGTACTTTTGTGGATATTTTAATGCACACATTAAACGTGGGTAAAACAATTGGTACCACTAGCATCACATCCTTTTTTCAGATTAGAAAAAATAAAATAGGTAATAGAAAGTATGAGAACCAGGCTATCCTGTGTCATTACAGTCCAAAGAAATCACTGAATTAATTAAAAACAGAATGGAAAGCGGCTGTGAATGACACAGGTCGTGCTTGGTTTGCTTTGTCGAGCTGTGCTATGTTCATTTTATTGCATTTGATTCCCGTCGCCATATACGACATACAATAATGAGGTGACAGGGATGGTTGAGTACCCTAATGTTCCGCTACACATCTTGAATCCATAGCGGATCAACTAAGTTTTCTCGAACGAAATTTGTTGCCAAGCATTTTCAGCAAATTCCTCGAGAATCTTCTTGTTTGTTTGATAGCTGTGATTCCGCTGTCCATTAAGGTCGCTAGATTGCCTACAAAGACCAGGAAACTGATGCCGAGTTCGTCTTGGCGATGTGGAATGGGTTTGTAGTAGTTCTCATTTTTAAGTTCTTTCTCCGATTCTCTAATGACTTTATAAAAGTTAAAGAAAACTGGTTACATTCCGTGATCTTGTGACACGCCGTTCTTCGTCGCGAATAGATACTCTGATATATCAAAATAAATTTCATCTGTAAAAGTTTGTTTGATGAGGAGTAGTGTTTTGTGTCAAATCTGTGATAATCTAGGACCTTGAAAAAGGAGTATCGTTAGGTGGAATCATACTCCTTTTTGAAGTCAAGAAACATACAAATGAGACGACAGCTCCGAGTTACCTTACATATTTGTTCTCGAGTTGAAAATGTCGTCTGCGCGGGATCACTGTGGTCGGAAGTGCGCTTCGTAATACCAATATTATGTTTCAGCTCCCTTGAGATCTCTGATGAAAACAACCTGAGAATGTCTTGTAAATGATTTGTAAATTCCACTGTCGTTATTAAAATTGAACTTGTCACAATTTTATGTATTGGGTGGATGAGTATACATTTCCAGCCTTCAGATAGGTATTTCGTTTATAGGATTCCATTTGTCACATGTCTATTAGGATTTCTGTCAGATCGTATAGCGGGCCTAATTTCATCGAGAATTACGCAATTATACCATCTTCTCGAGATGTTCTCTTAGTTTTG
Organism: Locusta migratoria; assembly: GCA_026315105.1. Taxonomy (NCBI): domain Eukaryota; kingdom Metazoa; phylum Arthropoda; class Insecta; order Orthoptera; family Acrididae; genus Locusta; species Locusta migratoria. The sequence continues at coordinate 276,089,264 of CM048747.1, forward strand.
AGTCTGACGATGTTTGTGTGGATTTAGGAAGGAAGCTTAGGTTTTAGAGACGGAGTTCATATTTGATGAGTGGTTGAGATGATTTGTGTACGTAAGGAGTATCGTCATGATATTTTGATGGTGATACTTGACATTTGAGTGACTCTGAGACATATATAGCCATCTCTATACAGTTTTCTTGGTTAATCTGCGCAAGTCTTACATGTTGTTATCGGAAGCACACTTTTTGTGGAATGTAGGGTCTATCTACTAATCTTTCCTGCGAACGTCTTGTAGAAGTCTCATTTGTTGTAACACCTGAAGTCTTTGTCAATGGAGTGCATTTTCTTCTTCAGGTGTCTCCACTTTGTTTGCCTCATTAATTTGGTGACTTGTTGCCTTTCTATAAAGCTCTCTTGGATCCATACATGCTAATTTGACGTTTGAAATACGCGAAACGCAAGATTAACGCACGTCCTGAGACTCAGGCGACAACCCCCTGTTGCTCTGGACGTATTTGAAGCGTCAACATTAATTCGCAATGTCTCGGGATGTAATTGGCGTATTGCGATGTAATTGACGCCATTGTTTATGTTTTTTGTCATGCGATAGATTGCTGATGAAATAATATAGGGTGTCAATTTAAAAACACACGAGTCTATATATAGGTTTCGTTTAGAATGTTTTAAAGTATTTACATTCATGAGCCCCTGCCTTACAATGATACCCGTGAAAGTAGTTTTACAATTGCTGTTGTTTTTACACAGATGTTTTGGGTGGTCAAGATAAATGGTACACCCTGTATATACATTAAAAGATTAGTTTTTCCGATATTGGAAAATATAAAGAACACCATGAATTCGTGGACCCAGCAGAGGGGTATCTTATTGACGCATTCTTGACGATGTATACAATACACGATCACACCGACAGAGCTATACGCACTTGTATACAGTCACCAGAGCGTGCGCAATGTCGACGCTAGTACCGTGTATACCATCCTTTTGCAGTAATGGAATCTGTAATTCTTCTATGGAGGCGATCGTAGGGGTGTCGCATTTAGTCTTGCGGAATGACTTGTCATGCAGTTTCCACCTGGTGCCTCAGTTGGGCCGGATTTTGTGCCGGTCATGCAGGCCACGCAAGATGACTTTTCATCTGGTGCCAGACATGCTCAAGAGGGACAGTGCTGTTGACGTACAACTTGAATAGCAAGTTTGGTGGTACGGGATACATGTGAACGTGCACTGACCTGTTGGAAACGCATGTCACTTTGTTGGTGCATGAACGGTATCAAAACGGGTTGGACGACGGTTTCCATGTACCGTGCAGTTTTCAATGTTCCCCTGACGATAGATAGAGGAGAACGGCCAGTGTGCAGTATGGCTCCCTTCACCGTTATGCACGAGCATGCTTGCCACTAGGACTTCTTCCGCTCACGTCCCAAAATCGATCAGCCTGCCTCCAGTGTTGTCGCGATAGGCGCTTATGGAAGGATTAACGGAAACGTGTCGCTTTTACTTAGGACCACTGATGGTCGCACGCGTGTGTGGCGCCACGCAGGGGAGTCGGAAAATGTGGTGTGTATACGACAGATGCACTTGGGGCGGACACCCGCCATTATGTTGTGGACAGCCATATCCTACACTGGCCGGTCTCCTCTGGTGATCGTCGAAGGAGTGTTGAACAGTACACGGTACAATAAAAGCATCATTCAACCTTCTTGCTACGTTTCAAGGTGATATACTTTTCCAATAGGACCATGTATGTCCACATGTAACCTGTAGCACCAATATCTTGGGCTACCTAACTGCTGAAGGAAGACAGATGCGAATGACAGACAGTCCAGCCTTGTGACAAAGGGATTTTGACAGCAGATTCGGCCCTTATGTGAAATGGCAATATCAGTCAATGGCTGACCGACCCAGTAGTTTATTAATGGTACAAATTGATTACCAATTTAATCTCATAAAGTGAATTTTCCCCGACACGTAGAACCTCCACAGGCGTGTCTGACACCTTGACTCCCAACTGGCGAAGGATTTATAATTTTATCAAGTCCCATTTTATTTATACGCAAATGATGCAACATGGCGTACTCTTGAAAAGCCCGTTTGGCCATTAGTTTAAATTCGCTTCTTCCTCGCCAACGGCGGAGGGACGTACACCGCCGGCCGCGGTGGCCGAGGAGACTGAGACGCTCCAGTCACGGTCTGCACGGCCACTACGGTCGGGGGTTCGACTCCCCCCTCGGGCAAGGATATTTGTGCCGTCCTTAGTGTTAGCTAGTTCATAAGTAGTTTGTAAGTTTAGGGACTGATGACCCCGTAGTTAAGTCCCATAAGCTATAAAAACATTTTCTTGGACATACACCCTCGCGCCGTTTAGCTGAAGAGCCGCTATTCCAGGTGTCCCAACTGCCCAGGGCGCGAAAGGCGCGTTGTCAGGTTGGCTGCGGAGCCCCACTTTTTCTCGGCGAAGCGATGTAGTGTCCTGGAGTGACGGACATAAAAATGACGGGAGACGCTCCCGACGCCCCAGTCGTGCGCAGTCGTTATTGTCGTCCGCAGGTGCATTGCCCCAATGATGCACAGAAGCGCAGACTAGCAGTACCTAGTGATCATGAATCGTGCTCCGCGCTACTGTTTGGTGTAACAACCAGTTCGGGAATATTTATTGGTTATGTTTCCGCCGGTACGAGGAAACGCGTTCGCGAATCAACGGGCGAAAGTGTACATAATGTTTCCGATAGGACTGTAGCTTTTGCCCCTGCCTGGGCTGTTGCGTTAACTCTCATGACTACCAATCCACGTAATGTTTCTCAGCGCACTCTCTCTCTGCTAGGGGTTGGGCTATTCCAGTTTAAATGATTTACCTGTTTCACTGACTTTCATTGTGTCTTGATCCTGCAGCGAGAGTAGTTATTATTACTTGTACATTTGATTACGAAAGTAAATTCATGTGTAACAGGCTACCTCACATTTCTCTTGCTTAAAGAAACAATACAGATAATTATACCAAGTAAACCTGTTTGATTACTTCGTCTGTAAGTCCTCCAAATGTTCAAATGTTGTTAAGCTTAAGAGACTTAACTGTGAGGTTATCAGTCCCTAAACTTACAAACTACTTATGAACTACCTTATACTAAAGACAGCACAAACATCCACGCCCGAAGGGGGAATTGAAACCCGGACCGTAGCGGCCGTGCAGACTGTTACTGGCGTTTCGCAGACCGCTCGGCCACCGCGGCCGGATGTAAGTCCTTCATTGCTGTCCTGTTACTAATAGGAATAGCACTGAAACTCTTCTAGAAGTGACGAAGTTCGATGCTAGCCACGGTCAGGCAACAACAGAAGTACAGGTGAGATTTTGATCGCCACTCCTCCAGGGGAAGCAAGTAGCAAGCAGCCATTTCCATCAAATCGAACATTAGCATCAGACAAAAAGTCTACAAACCTAACGTGCTGTTCAAGGTGCATGTCAACTGCCCGGGCAGAACAATCCGAAAATGTGTCCCCCATGACTATGGTCGGGACCTGATGATACGTCGCCTTGCGCGGACTACACCACTGGCACGAAATCTGGCCCAACTGGCACCAGGTGGAAACGGCGTGGTAGGCCATTCCCCACCTCTACGATCGTCTCCATGGCAGAATTGCAGCTTAAACTGCTGTAAAAGGTGGATATACCCGGTACTAGCGTCGAAATTGCGCTCGCTCTGGTGACTGTACTGATTTGCGGATGGCTCTGTCTTTGTGGTATATACATCCTCAAGAATGTGTCAATAAAATTTCGCATTGCGAGGTCGGCGATACATGGTGTTCTTTTTTAATTATGAATATGTATATATATAAATATATAATGTATGTGTGTGTGTTATTCACACTAGATAATTGGGCTTTACGATTAGCCCCTCCTCCCCCCCCCCCTTGAAAAATAATCCTGTGTACATGCTCAGATCAGAAGGTACCTCGTAGCCTCTGGTAAAGTGACGACGACGAAACAGGAATACTTGTATGAGACGGCTGCCTACACCTGTAAAGACGTGTGGGCTGTCGCGGCGCCGCTGGTAGGCCGTGCAGTAGCGTACAGTATGTAAAGCAGGCGCTCGGCGCGGCTGGTGGCGATAGTGCAGCTCGGGTGTCCGGTGTTTGGGCAGGCGCGGTATCAGCTAGCGGCAGCGGCAGCGGCGCCGGCCGCGCATTGTGCGCTAATCCCCGGCCGGCCGACAAAGGCGCCCCGGACCACCCACGCACGCTGCCGCTAAGCCCGCCGTGCTCCAATTGATACGCCGGCACACCGCGGCGAGCCGTCTGCATTCCTGGCTTCTGCCAGCGTTCACGGCCTGTGCGCAGTTCATTCCACCCGCCCTGCTCCTTTTACACGCCACCCGCCTACCGCGCTGTACAACTCTAGGAATGCAAGGTAAGTCGCAAGAAAATAAATAAATAAATAAAACCGATTAGATTCCATATTGTGCCAGCCCACCACAGAATTATAATGAAATAAAAGGTGTCAGCTTGGTAGGCGATGTGAGATGTTTATTTTATTAAAATTCACAACATATCGATTTCGACCCTACGATGAAACATCATCAGTGTGTGCAGAATTGCAAGTCATGATGACCCATGTGCTCTGTTTAAAATATTTTTTCGTCATATCATAAAATACATTTAAAAATTTATACTTGTGACTTGTACCAGCAAGAATTTTTAAATGTATTTTATGATATGACGAAAAAATGTTTATGCAGAGCACATAGGTCATCATGACTTGCAATTCTGCACACACTGATGATGTTCCATCATAGGATCGAAATCGATATGTTGTGAATTTTAATAAAATAAACATTTCGCATCGCCTACCAAATTGAAACCTTTTATTTCAAAATAAAATTATAATAACAATAAATAAAAATAAAATAAATAATAATAAAATATAAAAATAATAAAGTTGTACGTTCAAAGGTTGGTCCCTTTTTCGTTTCTATCAAGGAGACGACAAGAGTATCGGATTTTACGATTTCTTTATATTTACGGTACGTGATTTACAATTATCCAAAGCCATTAGACGAAACTCTCAAAAATTCTCAAGAAAATCTACTTAAGTTTTGCAAGTACACGTAAGTACCAGTAATTAAAACAGTTCCAGCATCTGTCGGTGTAGCTGTGGTGACAGCGTTCTGGCCTCCCAACCATAGCGTCAGTGGTTCGAGTCCCGCATTGACAGATACTTGTTTCGTTGTTTTAGAATTCAGTTATATAACACAGTTTGGCATGTCTAATGCCACATGTGGTGTTAGTTTTTGTTTATGTGTATGTAGACAAGCTGAACACTTTGTCGTCATATAAAACGATGGTTCAGTAGATTAGCTGCATGGATAGCCATTAGCAGCTATGGAGATGACTTTCCAAAAACAGCGTCGTAGCTCTTCACAAACTGAACAGTCAAAGACTACTGTCGATAACTAATAGTGAAGCCATTACTGTAAAAATGTAACTTGTGTTTTTTGATTCAAACCATCATTATTAACAACCTTGTATAAAATATAGAAAATTATGAATATACGAAAATACTTGCATTTTTCTGAAAAATTACAATTAGATATTAAAATTGTGTAAGTATTCGAAATTAACGGAAAAATTAAAAATTTTAAATTTGGTCATTCCAGGATTTGAACCACTGACAGTATGGTTCTAAGGCTAGAACCCTACCACGTTTAATTTTTTTTTTTTAATTTTATTTTGAGCTACACTGATAGATGCTGGAACTGTTTCAATTATTCGTACCTATGTGTACTTGGAAAATTTCAAAGCCGATTTTTTCGATAATTTTTGAAAATTGCGTCTAATGGCTTTGGCTGATTGTTATTTGTCTTCTGAACTTCACATACCGTAAATGTCAAAAAATTCTAAAATCCGATACCCATGTGGTCTCTTTCTAAGTCTGCTTCATAATGTGATTCAATGAACTACTTGTGAACAACGGCTGGCCCCCAAGTAGTTTAACGTGTACTGTACACAACGACTGTGAATCTGCTTTAGAAGAATTTTTGTATTTCCAATAAGGTGGGGGATTGAGGTGACTGTGTGTCCGAGTGGTACAATAAGTCTGAACCATGCTTCGGATAAGACGGTGAATCGTGTTCCGATGGCGTACAGACCTGGAAGACATGCATCTGGTGCGACTCGCGGCGTAGCACTCAGTGTCCGACAATTTCAGGTGGACAACTCTACGCTTCTACATCTACATACATACTCCGCAGTCCACACAAAGGTCAGTGGCGGAGGGTAGTCAGTACCACTACTAGTTACTTGCTTTCCTCTTCCACTCCCGTATAAAACCAGGGAAACAGGAATATTTGTATGCATCCGTATGAACCCTAATCTCTCTGATCTTAACCTTCTGGTCCTTACGCGAAATATAGGTTAGCAGCAGCAGAATCATTCTTCAGTCCACCTCAAATTCCGGCCATCTAAGTTTCTTCAACAGTGCTTCTCGAAAAGAACGTCGCCTTCTCTCCAGCGACTCCCAGTTGAGTTCCTGAGGCATTTCGGTAACACTTGCGCATTGATCGAATCTACCAGCTAAAAACCTCGCCGTCCGCCTCTGAACTGCCTCTATGTCCTCCTTGAAACCGATCGGGTGGGGATCCCAAACACTTGAGCAATGTTCAACACGGCGTCGTACAAGCATTTCATATGCGGTTTCATTTACCGACGAATCACACCTTCCCAAAATTCTCCAAATAAAGCGAATACGACAATTCACTTCCCCACGACTGTCCTTATATGTTCGTTCCACTTCATATTGCTGTGCATATTTACGCCTAGGTATTTAATTGACGCGTCTCTGTCAAGTACGGGTCCGCGAGTACGGGTAGCCAAATGCTTGAGGCGACCGCTGGCCCGAAGCGGGAGATCCGGATTCGATTCCCGGCCCGGCTCACATTTCCACTTGTCGTCGTTGGTTCATTTCCATGCCCCAATGCAGCCACTGTCAATCCTTTCTTTCCTAATCCTTCTTCCTTCCCTTCCTTTACCAATAATTTGCATACCCCATAGTGCAGACGTGGGATAGTTATTTTTCTATTTTGATAGATGAGTTTTTGACTTAGACATCTTCTGAGGCGGACGTGTGATTTCACGACTCTCGATTATGCTTGTAGGTTAACATACGTTAGTTAAGGGAAAGAATGGGCTTTGTTAATAATGTTCGAGAATTTCACCGCATTTGTCTGATATCAGACGTGATAGTGAGTCCTGTTCTGTTCACTCAAGTACCCAGACACCCCCAAAAACATTTATTTTGAATATTAGGTGCAATGTGTTGCCAGCTATTGCGAGGTATTCTATATCAATTTCCTCAGTAGTCATTAAACATCGTGAGAGAGCAGAAAGCCCGCCGCGGTGGCCGAGGGGACTGAGGCGCTCCAGTCACGGTCTGCACGGCCACTACGGTCGGGGGTTCGAATCCTCCCTCGGGCATGGATATTTGTGCCGTCCTAGTTCGTAAGTAGTTCATAAGTAGTTTGTAAGTTTAGGGACTGATGACCCCGTAGTTAAGTCCCATAAACTAAACAAACATTTGTACATTTAGAGCAGAATGCGACGCTCAAGGTCAGGTGATTGGGTGTTACTTGTGTCAGAAGTCTGTACGCGAGATTTCCACACTCCTAAACATCCCTAGGTCCACTGTTTCTGATGTGGCAGTGGAGTGGAAACGTGAAGGGACACGTACAGCACGAAAGCGTAGAGGCCGATCTCGTCTGTTGACTGACAGAGACCGCCGACAGTTGAAGAGGGCCGTACAGGGTAATACGCAGACAGGTCGAGACCGTCACGCAGGAATTCCTAACTACATCAGGATCCACTCCAAGTACTATGATTCTTAGGCGGAGGTAAGAAACTTGGATTTCATGGTCGAGCGGCTGCACATCACACAGGTCAATGCCAAACGACGCCTCACTTGGCGTAAGCGTAAACACTGGACGATTCAACAGGGAAAAAAACGTTGTGTGGAGTGACTAATAACGGTACACAATGTGGAAATTATCGCAGGGTGTGGATATCGCAAATGCCTGATGAACACTGCCAGAGTGTGTAGTGCCAACAATCAAATTCGTAGGCGATGGTGTTATGTTGTGGTCTTGATTTTAATGGAGGGGTCTTGCACCCGTTTTTTTGCGTGGCAATATCACAGCACAGGCCTACATTGATGTTGTAAGCACCTTCCTGCTTCCCACTATTGAAGAGCAATTTGGGGATGGAGATTGCATCTTTCAACACCCTTTCATGATGCACAGCCTGTAGAGGAGTGATTGCACTGCAGTAATATCCCTGTATTGACAGACCTGCACAGCGACCTGACTTGAAGCCTATAGAATACCTTTGGAATACTTTGGAACGCCGACTTCGTGCCAGACCTCACCGACTTAAAACGGTAATTCTCCTCAGCGCAGCACTCTGTGAAAAGTTTGGGGTGTCATTCCCCAAGAAACGTTCCAGCACCTGATTGAACGTACGCCTGCGAGAGTGGAAGCTGCCATCAAGGCTATGTGTCGGCCAACACCGTATTGAATTCCAGCATTACCGACGGAGGGCGCCAGGAACCTGTAAGTCATTTTCAGTCATTGATCACATAATGTATATGGAAACCGAGATCTGAGTCTCCACTTTTGTGTCAGAAAATGTAGATTTCCCTCTCTCAGCCAGCTCGCTCAAAGAGGGCTATTCCACGTCAGGAAATAGTGTGCCAAAGCCAGAGAACATTCCTTCGCTGGTTACATTCTTACATCCTACGATGCTTCTTCATTTCACTAATGGACACTACTATCTGAAGGATCGATTTTCATGTCAGAACCGAGACACTGACGTGGGAGGATTGTAAACAGTCAGCGATGAATTGAACATCACTTTGCTGGCAGTAAAGCAACTGTGTACATTGGAGTTTAACGCCGGCTGACAGCTGTGGGCCTTTTGGAATAAATTTAATTTTTTATCCTTTCCTTCGAAAATCCACGTATTGCTCACTGTGTGGTTTCTATTGGTACCGTGTGAGCAAATATGACGCGAAGTAAGTGCTATCGTCGTTCTTTTCTGTGATACGTTTTCTCGCGCAGTATAGAAAACCGGGATATGAACGGAAACAACTTACTACATTGGTATGTGTGACATAGAGGTGAGCAATATTTATTGGACACTTGCGGTCTATCAAGCTGGGAAACAACGCACGTACACCGCGTGATTCTCAGACACGGACATTAACAAGTGGGCGATAGAATCTCTCGAACAGTTCTGCTCTGCGGGAAATACAGATACTCATGGCAAACTATGCAAAACGCACAGAATAGTTTATACGAAGCAAGGAACACTGGACTCACCTGGATGCAGTGAGGGACAAAATATGGCATGACACATTTAAGTAATACAAGCATAATCGACCTCACAGAAGACAAGTCAATATGCAGCGCGGTATCGAAGCGCATACGGTGGTCAACCACGAGGACAGCCAGGCGAGCGTGAACCCTGACGGTCAAGAATACAGCAGACATGATAGTGGAAGAGACAGCAACAAAAACACGCAAGATCTGGACCTAGAAATAGCAACAAAACTAGACTAATGTATTGATCATGGGACGTTCACAATGTTTAGTCAGAGTGAGTGTTGGCGAATTGAGGCCAACTGACACCGACAAACGGTAAATGCCTGTAATACATTAAGTAATTAGTTCAAAAACGTTCAAATGTTTGTAAATCTATCGGACCAAACTGCGTGGTCATCAGTCCGTAGCTGACAAACTTCTTAAACCTAGGTAAACTAACCTAAGGGCCACGGTGGAGTAGCCGAGTGGTCTAAAGCGTCTCGATGGAGGTTAGAGTCTCATGGAGGTTAGAGTCCTCCCTGGGGCATGTGTGTGTGTTGTTCTTAGGTTAGTTTACCTTAGTTTAAGTAGTTTGTAAGCTACGGACTGAGGACCACGCAGTTTGATTCGATAGATTTACAAACATTTGACCATTTTGACCTAACCTAAGGACAACACACACACCCATCTCTCTCTCTCTCTCTCTTTTCTTTTCTTTTTTTTTCACAATGATATATCTTTGCCTGAAGCAAAGAGATAGTATTATCATAAAAAATTCCATGAAGTAGTGTTACTGTATGTATTTATTTTACGTTGGAAACGAATGGTAATGAATGTAATTATTATTATTATTCTAGCTTAGTCCGTGGAGTGGTATGGCCATTATTTGAAAAAAAAAAAAAAAAAAAAAAAAAAAAAAAAAAAAAAAAACAGTGATATGTAATCGACAATTGAAACATTAGGGTATTAATGGAGAATAGCAAGGTCTGTACCCTATGTGAAAGTGTAATGATGTTTGTTTATTGGTCAAAATAGAGGAATATTTAAACTGTTTCGCCTTTTATTGCGTATTTAGACTTATCACGTATCTGAGTATTTTTTAGAATATTTCTTAACCAACAATAAAAGAGCAATCGATGTGGATGGTGAGCCGCCATTAAGTGCACACACGGCAAATTCAAAAAAGGACCGCATTCTCAAAAACTATCTTGAGTGAAATAACAATACTTGAACTGTAGTAATAAATTTTAAAACGAGGCACTTAATAAATAATAATATCTAACGGACTAAATGAGTAAGTACAGACAGGAGACTGTGAGGTACATGCACGGATCATTACGGGTGTTATAAGAATAATACGAATCGTTTGTGGGCAACATTTGTAATGTTTTCTGACTGGAGTGCGAAACATATTTGTGTGTACCTGAAAAGCAGCGCTGGGCATTTTCGTTAAAGGAGGACAGAGATCAGTGAATATTACGTTTCATGTTGTTTTCAGTTAAAGAAATCTTAATTTTACTAAAAGGCAATTAATATTGTAATGAACCACTGACTACAATAGTGAAACGACAGCTCATAGATGTGGCCATATGTACTTACATACTTTGACAAAGTGAACAGAAATTAAAATTAAATATTTTGATTCCGGCAGTAGACTAGAATGATAGTTTGAATAGCAAATGTGTAACAAGTGTCACATTTTAAATACGCCAGTTGCTATCACAGATAATAATTACTACCCAACACTAAAAGAGTTTTACATGTTTGACATGTATATGAGCCATTAACTTGTCCGTTTGCATACAGATATACGCATATATAGTAACATACATACACACAGTTACAACATACATACAGCACGTCAGGAAACAGCAAAGGTTGTAACGCCAGAACGCTACCAGCTGAGCTACAGCGACAGTTGCTGCAATTCATTTAATGATCGGTACTTACACTTACTTGCAAAACTTCAAAGTCGATTTTCTGAGAATTTTTTAAAGTTGCGTCGAATGGCTTTGTCTGATTGTTATTTAAGTTCTGTACTTCACCTGCTGTATCAAAAATCTATAAAATCCGATACCCATGTGCTCTCCTTGTAAGAAGTCCGCTGTATTCTTCATATGGTGTTTACGGTGTCCAACGTAAGTAGAGATGATGATTGCGATCCGATGGTAATTATTATTGTCCATAATGGTGTATCCTTCTTATACACATTTGGCAGGCTGTAGACTAGGGATTGTAATCCAGCCCTGTTTACAATCCAACGGAATGTTTCTGGATTGCCTTCAATCTAACGGTATTCGGCAAAGGTTTTAATTTTTTGGAATTCAGTAAATATTCTTTGTATAATAAAAATTTTATTAAAAATTAATCTTGTGAAGTTAAAATATTTTCCAGAGAGTCTTGACTCTTTTCTGCATCTGTACCATTTCCAGGTTTTAAAGTTTCAGCATCATGTTGAATGACTCGTCGTAGAATGTTTTCCTTTTCTTTCGTGAATTATTCTTTTTTGCATTAAATGTAGGAATGGGCATGTTCAATCCTTGGTCATATTTTTTGGACGCTGCAAGTAAATCAACATAGCACTAACTTCACTACGGCTTTCTTTCACTCGTGCACGTACTGCCTCGAATAGTTTATTCTTAAAACTATCTTGCTTTTCCAGCTTTTCTAAAATAAGTCGAAATGTTGCGTCTGCAGTTATTAGGGTAAACGCTCTTCTGCACAGTGTTTCGACATCCAGTTTAAAGGGCTGCAAGCTGTAATTGACATTTTTGAATTTGTGCCATTCTTCGTCTGTAAATTTTATGTCAGATGCTATATCAATGAGAGCCTTCACAATGCAAACTTTGAGACTGTAAAACCTTTCCAACATATGTAGCAAGCTGTTTCGACAAGTGCGGCAGTCTTGAATGAAGCTGAATTCTCTGCCTGTTTCTTCTTTTACATATTTTTTTTCAATCAAATGTCATTTGTAGTTGGCGGTCTTTGGAAAATCGTTACCACCTTTCGAACTTTTGTGATAACACCACTGTAGTCGTGAATCACTCCAGCTGATTTCCTATCAATGATTACGGTGAAACTTTGTACATCATTTATTTCTTCCATATCTTCGTCATTGTCATCACCTATATCCAAATCAGTCAACGTGTTTTCTGTAAGTTGTACATTTGTTTCAACTTTTTCTTTGTGTAAAATGTCGCCGCGGCGGAGCACATTGAGGCGCTATGCTCCGATGCGCGAGGTCGCTCCCCCTCGGGGGTTCGAATGCCCCCTCTTGGGCATGGATGTTTGTGCTGTCCTTAGTATCAGTTAGTTCATAAGTAGTTTATAAGTTTAGGGACTGATGACCCCGCTGTTAAGTCCCTTAAGCTCGACAAACAGTCTGTAAAAGTCAACCACGGCCACCTGTATTGTGAGTGAGAAACACAGCTGCTGATAATTTTAGAAAACATTGTTGCAGGAGTACAGCGATCTGTTATGACAAGATAAATTAATTAAACAGTCTAAGATCGCAATATTTTATTTTTATTTTTAAAATTACCATTTTCGGCAATAATCTTTTGCCATCTGCAGGTATAACCCACCATTTGCCTGTTGCTGGCGGTCTAGAGCAGCTCCCATCTCTGAACTGCCATAATTCAATTTAATACAAATAAACATCCCTGAGACGGATTTTCGATTCCCGGTCGCATCACAAAATTTATTTCAATGCTTCAGATTTATCATTAATGTCTTTGCAATAATTTAGTTTACACATTGCATGCATGTGCGTGCAGTTGAAAATAAGACAAACGACTGAACGGCAACGTCACGTCGACTCACATCGCGTAACGCGTTGCAAATTTACGAGGTGCATTCAAGTTCTAAGGCCTCTGATTTTTTTTTCTAATTAACTACTCACCCGAAATCTATGAAACTGGGGCTACTTCTCGACGTAATCGCCTTGCAGACGTACAAATTTTTCACAACGCTGACGCCATGATTCCATGGCAGCGGCTAAGGCTTCTTTAGGAGTCTGTTTTGACCACTGGAAAATCGCTGAGGCAACAGCAGCACGGCTGGTGAATGTGCGGCCACGGAGAGTGTCTTTCATTGATGAAAAAAGCCAAAAGTCACTACGAGCCAGGTCAGGTGAGTAGGTAGCATCAGGGATCACTTCAAAGTTGTTACCACGAAGAAACTGTTGCGTAACGTTTGCTCGATGTGCAGGTGCGTTGTCTTGGTGAAACAGCACACGCGCAGCCCTTCCCGGACGTTTTGGTTGCAGTGCAGGAAGGAATTTGTTCTTCAAAACATTTTCGTAGGATGCACCTGTTACCGTAGTGCCCTTTGGAACGCAATGGGTAAAGATTACGCCCTCGCTCTACCAGAACATGGACACTAGTTTTTCAGCACTGGTGGGTACCCGAAATTTTTGGTGGCGGTGAATCTGTGTGCTTCCATTGAGCTGACTGACATTTTGTTTCTGGTTTGAAAAATGGCATCCACGTCTCATCCATTGTCACAACCGATGAAAAGAAAGTCCCATTCATGCTGTCGTTGCGCGTCAACATTGCTTGGCAACATGCCACACGGGCAGCCTTGTGGTCGTCCGTCAGCATTCGTGGGTACCTGGATGACACTTTTCCCATTTTCAGGTCGTCATGCAGGATTGTGTGCACAGAACCCACAGAAATGCCAACTCTGAAGGCGATCTGTTCGACAGTCATTCGGCGATCCCCCAAAACAATTCTCTCCACTTTCTCGATTTTGTCGTCAGACCGGCTTGTGCGAGCCCGAGGTTGTTTCGGTTTGTTGTCACACGATGTTCTGCCTTCATTAAACTGTCGCACCCACGAATGCACTTTCGACACATCCATAACGCCATCACCACCTCCTTCAACTGTCGATGAATTTCAATTGGTGTCACCCCACGTAAATCCAGAAAACGAATGATTGCACGCTGTTCAAGTAAGGAAAACATCGCCATTTTAAGTATTTAAAACAGTTCTCATTCTCGCCGCTGGCGGTAAAATTCTATCTGCCGTACGGTGCTGCCTTCTCTGGGACGTATTGACAATGAACGCGGCCTCATATTAAAACAATGCGCATGTTTATATCTCTTTCCAGTCCGGAGAAAAAAAATCGGAGGCCTTAGAACGGGGTTGGAACACTTGCGGGGAGTGACACTTGCGGGGAACCTGGGGCCCTTGGGGCGGCTAATGGCTTTTCCTGGGTACAGGCACACCAAGAAGTCTAGCACTGCTGTTGTCAAGTTTCCACACTGTCAACATAACACGAAACTCAGTGAAACTGCACAACCCTTTGCAAGCTGTTCTAATTAGATATTAATTTCGTTGAGTGTTCCTCCTGAAAACAAAAAGGTATTTTAACAGTGACAATGTTTGGAGAGTTATTAAGACATTCTCTGCTACTATAAGAAGATGACTTTCCACAGTCATACCTGGTAAAAGCATATTATTCACAACACTAAGCATATCAAGACACCTGCGGAAGTAATAAATATATTAGGCATCCTGCACAGATACGTTGATGTAATTGACCGCTATGTTGTTAACCCCACTATCACGCATCTTCCATCTCTTTAAAAATAGCTACTGCGCTTTTTAACAGGAGACGCAACCTTAAACCTTCAATTAAAAAACGTTAATAATACGTCAATGAGTATTTTACATACTTGAATCGTTTATTCGTAGATCAAAAAACGATTTGGCTGTATTCGAATTACAAATACATCTAAGAAATGTATGAAACACGGAATGTGAAAGGGAATGTCACACACCAAAAAATGCCAAAGATAAATTTTATTTACTATGACCGTCATATAGAACCATTTTTACTCCGAACTTGGCATAAACCAACAGGGAGAAACAAGTTGCAAGACTTCCAGGAAAAATGAAGCGAAATTGGCAGCCGATAGTTGGTTATAAATTACACTGCCTGTTAACTGTATAAATATAAATTACGGAATATGCGGAACTCCAGTACAGTCAAAAAGGTCTAAGGTAATAGGCAGTGGTCAATCAGATATCCGTATCACTCTCCTCCTCAAGAAGTCTGCGTGAAGATCTATATTCAGAACATTCAAGAAAAAGGCCTTTCCCTGAATACGGCACAGGTAGCGGCTGGAGGGCGTGAAGTAGGGGTGGCGTATCCCTACTTCTGGAACACCCTGTTCACTACCTGCAGCGTCCGGGTCTCCCCGCAAGTGTCTACACATTCCCCTTCCCTGCAAGTGTCACTCCCCGCAAGTGTCACAAACTCCCACTAACGATAAGGCGCCTCTGAATAGTCTAAGTACGATTTCCCTCCATGTTAGAAACTTTAATTCAATTACTTTCGGAACACAGAAGCTGAATAAAAGTTTATGACGTGTAGGGAAATCGTACTTAGACTATTCCGAGGCGCCTGAATCGTTAGTGGTGTGGTGATCTAACGGTATGACGTCTGCCTAGTAAGCATGGAGGTCGTGATTCGATTCCCGGCCGCATCACAAATTTTAATTCAATGCTTCAGATTTATCAAAATGTTCAAATGTTTGTAGAACTTATGGGACTTAACTACGGGGTCATCAGTCGCTAAGCTTACAAACTACTTATGAACTAGCTAAGACTAAGGACGGCACAAATATCCATGCCCGAGGGGGGATTCGAACCCCCGACCGTAGTGGCCGTGCAGACCGTGACTGGAGCGCCTCAGTGCCCTCGGCCACCGCAGCCAGCCAGATTTATCATTAATGTCTTTGCCATCATTCAGTTTACACATTGCATGAGTATGCGTGCAGTTGAAAATAAGACAACCAACTGAACGGCAACGTCACGTCGACTCACATCGCGTAACGCGTTGCGAATTTAAGGCAACGCACTGCGAAGTTATTTTAAGGCGACAAATTTGAAAGAATTTGCTCCATTTTTATGCTTGCAGATCCTCCCGCATTTCCTAAAATTATGCTGGATCCCACTGGATTGCGGGATGCCACTTTACTGGCATGCAATCCCTACCGTAGACCGACGTCGAACACTCGATTTCCCATCAAAACACAGACGGTCTTTCTATTACAGCTGAGAACTCGGCGGCTGCCGTATCTGTGCCGGCGCTACTTTCCTAGGCCGCCTGACCTGAGGCAGCGAGACGGCGGCTGCGGCGCTCGATAGCCGCGAGTGTTTTCATATTTTATGGCGTTTTAATGGCCGGCCCCGGTTAATTAGTCTACGGCCGGGCCGTGTTGTTGTTCCAATCCAGGCGGCGCAGCGGCCTAATCCAATTGGGGCGCGCGCTCTGTTATCGTTGCAATATTCGGCGCAGCTAAGAGCTGGATTAGTAACTCAAATACTTGAGGGCGGCGGCGGCCGCGGCGGCCGGCGGGCCAATTCAATTGTGATAACCTCGCCGCTACGCAAACAGCCGCGCGCCGCGCGCAGCCCGCGCCCAGCAATAACAAAGGCGCATGCGCGGGGGGCCGCCCCTCTGTTTAGTTTGACGCCTGTGAAATTGCTGCCACAATAGGGCCGATACCGCGGCGCACTTTTAAGTTTGTATAATGGAGTAACTAGGATGTTCATTGTGGTGACCGCGCGCCAGCCAGCCACACAGCCAGACAGCCCCCGCGCTGTCAGCGCACAACAAAACGGGGGCCCCAGGGGCCTTTTGTGAGCGCCGCCCAGCGCTCCATACAGTCCGCTACTTTTTTTCTTCTTCTGATGGGCGACGTGCAGAATACCAGGGGCGGAGATGTGCGCATCGCCAGACGCGACCTGAAAGACTGCAAATCCTCGCCGGCAGCGAAAAGCCTGTAGCGGTGGGGCGGTGGGGCGCTACCGCACGCGTCTTCGCCCGGCGCGGCAGTCTCAGAGTTTTTATCGAGCGGAACGAAACGACAGGACAGGACAGGACAGGACAGGGGCACGCCAGGTCGATTCTCCCTCCCCTTTCCATCTTCCTTCCCCACCCCTCCACACACACACACACCACACACATACACACACACACACACACACACTAAGATCGTAGCGACAGCAATTCCATTCTCTGTTCAGCTTCACAAGGCTTGTCAAATTTAAAAGGTAATACCTGAAGCAGCGGTGATTGGTTTCAGAAAATACCTCAAAAATAAACAGGTACGGCTGACTGATTTTGCTGTCACATAAAGTGATGAGTGCTATCGACAACGGATCTTAGTTACAAAATCGAATTAAATCAAATGTTTGTAAACTTTACCAGCAACCATAAAAAATTTAGCTACAAATAAAGATAAGTTTAAGAGGAGCCTAAAAGACTTTCTAGTGGCCGTCTCCTACTCCACACACTCTATTCATCTTTGCAACACAGAAGCTGAATTAAAGTTTGTGGCGTTAAGGGAAATCATACTATACCGAGGCGCTTTAATCGTTAGTGGGGTGGTGGTCTAACGGTAAGACGTCTGCCTAATAAGCACGGAGGTCCGAGTTCGATTCCCCAGTCCGCGTCAGGCAGCGCAGCGGTGCGGTTGGCGTGTTTACGTCCCGCCGCAGTGTCTCGCGCCTGAGGTTGTTTACGTTTACGCCTCTACGCGACTTACTTGATAGAGCAAGCATGGCTCAATCCTGGAGACATTCGACCTTGAAGATCAGTTTTTCGAAAGCATATCCACGACCGAAGGCACTGGACATCGAACAGTTTATTAGAGACGAAGTGAAAGTTGCCTGCAGCGAAGTTGTAGGTATTCACTTTTCGATAGTGAGCAGTGTCGTGTACTTAAAGCTCATCAACGACGCGGTCTGTGAGAGAATTCTGAACGCGACCAGAAGTGGACTGAAGTTCCGTCACTCGGACGGACATATTGGTGAAGTGACAATTGAACACACGGGTCTCTGCACGATAAGGATATTTGAACTTCCATTTGAGGTGCCAGAAGAAACAGTGATTTCCGCGCTTCGCCCTTATGGGCATGTGATCAGTCACGAAGCTGAAAAATGGGCACAGTTTACCACATTCCCCGTGCTCAATGGGGTGCGGCAAATACGTATTGAACTGAAAAAAAAAAAACATGTTCCATCTTATCTGACCATCGGTGGATGCCGTGCAATAATAATTTATGACGGCCAGCCGAAGACGTGTTCAGGCTGTGGACAAGAAGGACACCTACGTTCCCGGTGCATGCAGCGCAGGATCATACAGTTGCCACCTGGGGATGAACAGCTCCCGCCTGCACCGATGACTCTTCCGGTGACGTATGTTCAGGCTCTCCAGCATCCTGTGCCGACGTACGTTAAGGAACCCTCACTGAACGCTGTAGCGCACGAAGGAAACGAGGACAAACTGGAAACTACGTCCACGACCGATCGTATACCACCAACGAATAATGAGGTGTCTCAGGTTGAGGAGATGGACGCCACATCACCGGTAGTGCCTAATGACGTTCTTGCAAAAGACCAAACAGCAGTGCACCAATCGACAACAGACGACAAGACGACGGCCAACGTACAGTCGTCGCTCTTACACCCGGCCGAAAATCCTGAAGGCACCGACCTACCACACCACCAGACTGACACTATTGAGAAGATGGATGTCGAAACTGAAGTAGTACCGACGTCTGCCTTCATCACTACGGAGACGGCGTCAGATGACTGCCGACCGACCTCCGATACAGAACACCACGTCCGCAAACAGCGCACCCCGCGGAAACGCAAGAAGAGGTGCCATTCGCCTTCTGATGATCAGATGCAAGATAAGGACGAGGAACCGACGTCGGATGAAGCAACTGACTCTGCCTCTCAGGTGTCCGGTGTCATCACTCCCCGTCTGGCACGTCACGATACAGCAGCGACAACACCTGCTCCTGTCTCAGATTCACCTTTACCTGCTACTGAACACCAACATGAGACTCAGGATGAAACATCCCCTCCACAACTACGAAGTTTCACGTCTGACGCTTGGGCAGACGATATCGAGAATGAAGCGGAAGATCTTGAGGGAGTCGAGGGTAGAAGTGCTCCCTCGGCTGCATCCAGCACTCCCCTATCACAATGACTGAGGCTGCACCAACAGCTTCCATGGCGCCGCCGGATCCGCCTGCTGACGATGTACTGAACAACTCAATAGAAGGTCTAGGCGCACAGACATACCGGCTCGCTACCGTTAACATCAATAACATACGTGCACGCCACAAATTGGCCATGCTACAGGATATGCTCAATGCAGCGGACATCGACATTGCCCTCCTTCAAGAGGTGCATGTAGAAGACGTCACAGAACCCTACGGATACACGACCTGCATCTCCCATGCGTCTGCCACTGGCAGTGGAGTGGCGATCATCCTCCGTGAAGGTCTTCTTGCTGAAGATGTCGAGTATCTTCCTGACGCCAGAGGGATGGCTATCACTGTCCAAGGAGTTCGAATAATTAACGTCTATGCGCCGTCGGGATCGGGACGCCGACGTGAACGATCCACCTTCTTCGCAGAAGCGATCACACCCCTCTTTGTGGGACAACAAGACGCCTTGATAGTAGGAGGGGATTTCAACTGTACTCAAGCTCCGAAGGATCAATTACCTCGTCACTCTCCGTACATGGAACTCGGAGCACTCGTCCACAATCTTCGGTTGGTGGACTCATGGGAACATGTTCATGGCGACCGGCCTGGCTTTACGCATTTTACCAGCCATTCGTCTAGCCGCATTGATAGGATTTACATCTCGTGTTCCATTGTCAGAGGGACGAGAGCAGCCGAAGTATGGCCTGTAGCGTTTTCTGACCACGAAGCCTATATTTGCGACCTTACCCTCAGACGTCAGAAAGTATGGCACAGCCGTGGTCCATGGAAGCTGAATGTATCCCATCTCGCCTCTCCAGAATGTCGGCAGCTCGTAGAGAACACATGGAACAACTGCAAACGCCGACGCGGCGCCTACCAGTCTGCCCTTGCTTGGTGGTTATTCTGTGCTAAGCCTGCCCTGCGGAAGACTTTGATAGGGTATGGGAGAGACGTAGCGGCATGGAGGCGACAAACAAAGGACTTTTACTTCAATATTTTAAGGGAATGTACCAGAATGCCATATTCACATGCGAGGCAGATTACGGTGAATCACGCCAAAGCCCAAATCATCAGACTTACACGCCAGCATCTTGAAGGAACGATAGTCAGAGCCCATACTGAAGACAGAGTAGCTCAAGAGAGTCCCTCCATGTACCACATCATCAGAGAACGACGGCGTCGACGAAGGACCTTGATACATGTGCTGACTACAGATAGAGGACGATACGACACCCAGAGAGATATAGGACATGTCCTTCACGCTCACTATACGCAGCTGTACTCAGAGCTCCGCCACCCCCCCCCCCCCCCCAGAAGTAATCAAAGCGGTATCCCAGCTCACATACGACAAAATTCCACAAGCTGCGGCTACTGAACTGACAGCCGATATAACAGAGGAGGAAGTCACTGAAGCGATACAGATGGGACCCGCCAATAAGTCGCCAGGCCCTGACGGCCTCCCTCTGGAGTTCTACAGGGCCTTTCAACAACTGCTAGTACCAGTCTGGACGGAAATCTGCCGCGATCTCATGTCCCCCACGGTGCAGATCCCTGAGACGTTTTGCGAAGGGCTTATCATACCTATACACAAACCACGAGGTGGGACCAACATCAGCGACTACCGCCCCTTGACCCTACTGAATAGCGACATGAAGATCTTCACTCGACTGTTGGCAGCACGACTCAAGCACACGGTCCGATACGTTGTTTCACAGGATCAGGCATCTTTAGGTGGCAGTCATAACATTCGCACTGCCCTCTGCCGCTATCGCGATATGATCGCACTTGCCAAGACAAATAAAATGCCTGGAGTTTTGGCTTGCATCGATTTCAGCCAAGCTTTTGACAGAGTCGACCACACATTTTTAAAGGCAGTAATGCAACAGATGGGTTATCCCGAGACCATCGTAGACTTATTGGTACGTCTCCTTCACGGTGCGACATCAAGAGTACTGTACAACGGACGCCTCACACCGCCGATCCTCATCCAGAGATCGGTGCGACAGGGGTGCCCCCTATCAACGATATTGTACGCCCTCGGTTTGGAACCGCTGCTCTGTGGCTTTCGACAACGCTTGTCAGGGATCACACTCGGTGGACACACTGCCTATGCCGACGATCTGGTTCTCTTTCTTCGTGGTGAAGACGACGTCCGCGCAGCTTTGGCGTGGGTGGCGACCTACGGCGCAGCATCGGGCAGTGAACTGAATGTACACAAATCGCACGCTCTATCTATAGGTGACGGGCTGCCCGATAGGTGCGTGGCCCCATTGAGAATAACAGACACAATGCGCTGTTTGGGCATTGATTTTACAACTGACCTGCGGCGGACGATTGCCCTCAACAGTAGGCGCCTATTGCAACAGATTAGGGCAGGGATAGGCGACCACCGTCTTAGAACACTAGACATTCTGCAACGGGTGCGATATGCTAACGTCTATTTGGCGTCGCGCATCCCCCATGTTGCGCAGACACTGCCGATCCCGCCATATCTGGCCCGCAGCATGCTGGCGGCTATGGGGTCTTTTGTAAGTACCGGTATGCTCTTCAAGATTCGTTACGACTCCCTCACACTACCGAGGAACAGAGGTGGTTTAGGACTTTTTCACGTTCCGGACAGAGCACGGGCCTTATTTGTAAGCTCTCACATGAAGATATGGCGACAGTGTCCGACGAGTCTTACAAGCCTGCTGCTAGAGGCCTTAAGGCC
The DNA here is from genome assembly GCA_026315105.1 of Locusta migratoria. Classification (NCBI taxonomy): domain Eukaryota; kingdom Metazoa; phylum Arthropoda; class Insecta; order Orthoptera; family Acrididae; genus Locusta; species Locusta migratoria. Next base: position 276,111,329 of record CM048747.1, read on the forward strand.
GATCTCCCTCACCCCTCCAATACCACTATCCGACATTCCAGCCCCTTTCTTTTATTTCGGGCAATTTTTCCTCGACCTCAGCTACATGCGTACCGCACTTCCGCCCACACAATTGATATCGGCGAGGGCAATATACAACACCATGGAACTGAGCAGAGCCCCGAACGTGATAGAATCAAAACACCCCCATATTAACTGGCGTGTTGTGTGGCGAGCGGTGAGCGCGCCCACTCTCAACACAGACGTACAGTCTGCGTGGTACATCACAGTCAACGGGAAGCAGGTGTGCCAGTATCGCCTCCACCGAATTCATCTTGCGGACTCTCCTTTGTGCACCAAATGCGGAGTCGTGGATACAGATGAGCATCGCCTTGACTGTGGATTGGCGAAGGATGTTTGGTATTTGGTGCGCCAGGTACTGGCTTTCTTCACACGCACAACCCTCGAAATGATAACTACCAAATCGCTTCTCTTTCCAGAAGACTCGTATTACCCGAGAGCGAAAACTAACTCTGTTAAATGGATATGTGGCCACGCTGTACACTATTTGTTCGGCGATGGAGAGAAGACTGTACTTGATTTTTGGAACTATATGAACGAGCGACATTGTGCAATAGTTAGGAACCCCAAGTACCGCGAATATTTTTCCAATTTTCTTTGGAGTGCGTTCCATAACCCGCCTCGCAGCTGGAATATCGATGAAAGGAGAAGTTGACCCCAGAACGACAGAAGCACTGATTGAACTACAACCGGCAACGAAAGAAATCGAGAAGACGTTCATTGATAATCCGCAGCTTGACATTCCTTGGAACGCACCATGTCGTAATGCGACGACCTCTTTATTTTGTTTTTACGCCGGATGTGGAACGGCAGTCTTTTCTACATAAAAATGCAGAACTATACATACTAATAAAGAATATACATGAAGCAACTATTTATTTCTCCCTTTCCCCATTACAAATCTACATATATCTTTATGGGCCGATGCGGAGGAGGATTTTTATTTCATTTTATTTATTTATTTTTATTTTTTTCTTATTTAATTTTTTTTCCATCGAGCACGACTGGAGCGTTTGCGTACGTTCTATACTTGAGGTTAGGGTAAAAATGGCGGTGGCACTAGCTTATTTTTTTTAGGTTTGTACATAATTATTAAGGGCGTGATGGGTGTTAGGAGCCAACGCCTGAAGTGGCAGAGATAGACGTGGGAAAAAAAAAGAGTGGTCAACGCGTAAAAAAAAAAAAAAAAAAAAACAAAAAAAAAAAAAAAACAAAAAAAAAACGGTAAGACGTCTGCCTAATAAGCACGGAGGTCCGAGTTCGATTTCCGACCGCATCACAAATTTTAATTCTATGCTTCAGATTTATCATTATAGGCTTTGACATAGTCGAGACGAAAATCCGTCTCAGGGATTGTTTATTTGTATTAGTTTGTAAACTTATTGCAAAATGTTCTAATGTTTGTAGAGCTTATAGGACTTAACTACGGGGTCATCAGTCCCGAAACTTACAAACTACTTATGAACTAGCTAACACTAAGGACGGCACAAATATCCATGCCCTAGGGGGATTCGAATCCCCGACCGTAGTGGCCGTAAAGACCGTGACTTACGCGCCGCAGTCCCCTCGGCTACCGTGGCCGGCTGACTGATTTTGGTGCCACATGAAATGATAAGTACTATCGACAACGGATTTCAATTACTAAATCAAATCAAATCAAATGTTCGTAAACTTATTGCACCAGATTAGAACCCTTAAAAGTTGCAACAGAACTAGTAAAGAGGCTGCATACACTACGCTTGTCCGTCCTTTTTTGGAGTATTGCTACCCAGTGTGGGATCCTTATAAGGTGGATGTGATGGAGGACATCGAAAGAGTTTAAAGAAGGACAGCTCGTTTTGTATCGTCACGATACAGAGGAGACAGCGTCACGGAAATGATACAGGATCTGGGATGGGAATCATTACAACAACAGCACTTATCGCTGCGCCGTGGGCTACTTATGAAATTGCAATCGCCAACATTCTCCTGCGAAAATGCGAAAATATGTTGTTTACTCCCACTTACATAGATCATCAGAATAAAATACGAGAAATCAGAGCTCGAACGGAGAGATTCAGGTGTTCTCTCTTCCCTCGTGCTATTCGAAAGTGGAATGGGAGATGAATAGTATAAAGGTGGTTCGATGAATCCTCTGCCAGGCACTTAAATGTTATTTGCAGAGTATCCCATGTAGATGTATATTAGTTGTTCGTTCCTTAGATCTGTGTTGAGGAGATCCTCGTGGATGTGGAACGTGTCGATTTTTTTTACAAGTTGACAATATAATTATACCAATACAGATACATGCATTTTTACAAGGTCATAATAATAATAAAATAATAATAATAATAATAGTACGAATACAGACACACATCATCTGGTTCTATTCAAAAATTCGTCAGTGGAGTAGGAGTTGGCCACTAGAAAATCTTTTAGGCTTCTCTTTAATTGATCTTTATTTGTAGCTAAATTTTTTATGGCTGTTGGTAAATTATTGGAAATATATGTTCCTGAGTAGTGGACCCGTTTTTGAAGTAAATGAAGTGTTTCTCAGTCCTTATTTAGATCATTTTTGTTTCTAGTATTGTGTGTATGAACTGTTTGTTGGGAAAAGGGATATATTATTTATAACAAATTTCATTAACGAACAAATATACTGACAGGCAGACGTTAATATACCCAGTTCTTTGAAGAGGCTTCTACAGGATGTCCGTGAATTTAATCCACAAATAATACGCATTACACGCTTTTGGACACTGCAAACTTTTGCTTGAGTTGAAGAGTTATCCCCCGCCCCCCTAAACTGTTAAGGTCATCAGTCCCTAAGTCAACAAACTACTTAAACTAATTTACACTATGGAGAACACACACACACACACACACACACACACACACGCGCACACATGCCCGAGGGAGGACTCGAACCTCCGGCAGGAACGGCCGCCCAGTCCATAGCATGACGCCTGACGTCACGCAGCCATTCCTCGCGGCAACTCGATTCCGTATTCCTAGATCCCCGAAAGACTTTTGACACTGTACTTGACAATCGTCTCCTGATTAAACTGCGTGCTTACGGAATATCACCACATCTGTGCGATTCGATTCGCAATATCTTGTCAGAAACGGCATAAGACGTAGTAACTGATCGAAAGTCATCAAGTAGAAGTGATATCTGGCGCTCGTCAGGGAAGTGTTTTAGGACCCCCACTGATTTTTATCTTTATAAATGGTTAGCTGAAAACCCGTCGTTGCCCGGGTATTTATTTATTTATTAAAGCCTTGAGTTAGTACTTCTCCTATCCCTTCTCTCGATGTCCATCTCCTTTTTTTTTAATAACATATTATATTAATCAGAGAATTTATAAGAAATAAGCCTGCCTTGCGTAATGTATACAATTGTAAGTGCAGAATCCGAACAAATATCGGAGGATTAGCCGTGCGCACTGGGACGCCGTGGTGCGCGCGGCCGTTCGCCATCCGGGGTTCGAGTACCATCTCGGGCATGGGTGTTTGTCTTGTCCTCAGGTTAGTTTACCTTAGCTTAAGTAGTTTGTAATCTACGAGCTAATGAGCAAGCAATTGACTTCGACAGATTTACAAATATTTGATCATTTTGTAAATATAGTAATACAAATGATATGTAACATTCATTCATTTTTTTTTAATTCACGACTTTACTATAAACAATATTTCTTGTGAATTGTCCAGGATCTAACATAATAATTTTTTTGGTGAGCCCACCCCTGAGAATGTGGCAAAGTTGTCTGTTTGAGAAACAAGGACATGTCAAATCCACTCCACAGTATTGAATAGATTCCCCTATGATTTATTAATCGTAATATATCTTGTTGTGTAACAATTATAAACTGTAACGTCATACCGAATGCTGTAGTTTTGCTCCATAAACAGAGGAAAAGTAGTAAGCGAGAAACTTCTTCCGTTTCAGTATTTTGATGTCGTTGTCAGCGAGAAAAAGTTTAATAAAGGTTCGAAATTAAGTTTCAAGTCACCAAGTACTGTCATTCTCATACAGTATGTCGCATTATATGGCATTTTCTTGCAACTCGTGTCGTGTCGTATGTGGTTCGTACTCCGACAGCATTATTACCGAATCTGGTGGAAAACGTTCCAGTGATTTAGCAGGAAATGTGCAACATTGTCTTGACAAAATACTTTAGTAAAAAAAGTAACACTGAATTACGCACTTCTAATTAGTCGTGAATTAATTATAAAAGAAGTTGTCAGGTTAAGATTAATTGGGAGAATGCCACTGTTCTGTACGGCAATGCCGATTCCCCGCACGCCTCTTGAAGACCTTGATGACACTCGTGCTGTACGACCTCTGTCATATTCAATCTTGATCCATCTCTGTTGCTCCTGTTTCGAAAACATAGTGACATCGTTCACCGTTACGTTAGACCGCTCGCTACCAAGTTTCTAAATGTTCATATGTTTGTAAATCTATGGGACTTAACTGCTTGGTTATTACTCCTAGGCTTACAAATGACTTAAGCTAATTTAACTGGAGGGAAGTGTGTGGGGTAAAAATCGCAGAGGGAGATCAATAGATGAATATAGTAAGCAAATTCAAATGGATATAGGTTGCCGTTCTTATGAGGAGATCTACATCTACATGGGATACTCTGCAAATCACATTTAAGTGCCTGGCAGAGGGTTCATCGGACCACAATTATACTATTTATGTCCCATTCCATTCTCGAATAGCGCGCGGGAAGAAAGAACACCTGAATCTCTCCGATCGGGCTCTGATTTCTCGTATTTTATTCTGATGATCATTTCTACCTATGTAAGTGGGAGTCAACAATATATTATCGCATTCGGAGGAGAATGTTGGCGATTGGAGTTTCGCAAGTAGCCCACGCCGCAGCGATAAGCGCCGTTGTTGTAATGATTCCCATCCCAGATCCTGTATCATTTCCGTAACGCTGTCTCCCCTGTATCGTGACAATACGAAACTAGCTGCCCTTCTTTCGACTCTTTCGATGTCCTCCGTCAAACCCACCTGATAAGGATCCCACACTGGGCTGCAATACTTCAAAAATGGACGGACAAGCGCAGTGTATGCAGTTTCATTAGTAGTTCTGTTGCATCTTTTAAGGGTTCTGCCAATAAAACGCAGTCTCTGGTTCGCCTTTCCCACGATATTATCTACGTGTTCTTTCCAATTTAAGTCTGAAGGAATAGTGATTCCTACTTAGATTTTCCCCTAAATCGTTTATGTAAATAAGGAACAGCAGAGGACCAATAACACTACCCTGTGGAACGCCCGATATCACCTCTGTTTTAGTCGATGCCTTACCATTGATTACTACGAACTGTGTCCTCTCTGACAAGAAATCCCCTATCCAATCGCAAATTTGGGGCGATATACCATAACCATGCAATTTGATTAAAAGCCGTTTGTGAGGTACGGTGTCAAAAGCTTTCTGGAAATCAAGAAATACGGAATCGATTTGCGAACCTTTGCCGATAGCACCCATCACTTCGTGTGAATAAAGAGCTAGTTGTGTTTCGCATGAACGATATTTTCTAAATCCGTGTTGACCTTGGGTCAATAGATCGTTCTGTTCGAGATAATTCATAATATTTGAATGCAGGATATGTTCCAAAACCCTGCTGCAAATTGACGTCAATGAAATAGGCCTGTAGTTTAGTGAGTTACTCCTACTGCCTTTCTTGAATATAGGTGTGACCTGTGCAACTTCCCAATCTTTTGGTACAGATCCTTCTATGAGAGAGCGGTTGTATATGACTGTTAAGTAAGGAGCTATCGCTTCAGCATAATCAGATAGAAATCTAATGGGTATACAATCTGGACCAGAAGACTTGTTCTTGTTAAGTGATTTTAGAGCCTGCACTACTCCGATAATATCTACTTCTATGTTACTCATTACGGCATCTGTTCATAATTCGAAATCTGGAATATTGGTTTCGTCTTCTTTGGTGAATGAGTTTCTAAAAGCTAAGTTTAGATGAAGAGGCTTGCTCAGTATAGGGTAGGATGGAGAGCTGCATCAAACCCGTCTCCGGTGTGAAAACCACAACAACAACAATTTAAACTAACCTAAGGACTACACACATACCCATGCGCGAGGGAGGACTCGAATCCCCGACGGCGAACATCCGCGCGCACCGCAGCACGGCGCCTTAGTGCGCACGGCTGTTCTGCCGCGGCTGAGTGTGTTTCCCTGGATTGTGCACACACCGGTGACATGGGACGGGCGAGTCCATTTGCTCGGAGGTAAGGTAGGTATGTAAACAACGTGTGCTATCAGCGACAACAGTAGATTGCTCGCCGTCGGAGGTTCGAGTCCTCTCTGGGGCATGGGCATGTGTGTGTGTGTGTGTGTGTGTGTGTGTGTGTGTGTGTGTGTTGTCCTTAGGTTAGTTAACCTTAGTTTACGTACTTTGTAAGCTACGGACTGATGACCACGCAATTTAGTCCGGTAGCTTTACTAACATTTGAACATTAGACAATAGTAGATTCCATTGCATAGTGTCTCCACAGCTGTGTTGCCACTGTTTAAGTTCCAACCCTTGTATATAAATGACGTAGAAGACTTTTCGCGGTTGATGTAATATGCAGAGGAGTCACAACGGAGAAAAATTGTAGCGAAATGCAGGGATTGGCCCACATTAGAAATAAATCTAACATAGAAAGGAGGAACCTTTTTTGTATGGTTACACAATTCCAGGAAATTCACTGGAAACAGTTATTTCTACAAAATACCTTGAGACTATGTATGTGCCCCGTGGGAAGGCCGAGCGTTCTGGAGCGTCATGTCTCGGTGCGCGTGCTTGCTCCCGCCGGAGATTCGCGTCCTCATTCGGGCATGTCCTTAGGGTAAGTTAGTTTAAGTAGTTTGTAAGTCTAGGAACCGATGACCAGATAAGTTTGGTCCCTTAGGTCTACAAACATTTGACCATTTTGTAACTGTACATGCTATGTTATTTGATGTAGAACGACAACATAAAATTTATTGCGAATCAGGCAGATGTCATAAAGAGAATCATCGGAAGAAGGAAAACTGCTTACAAAACACTTGTTCCAACAGTACCTAAATTTTTCTGGTCTGTGTGGAGTCCGTACCAGACAGCATTGATACAGGACACAATGAGGATACAAATGAGAGCTGTGACCTTCGTTACAGGTTCATTTAGTAAGCGCGAAAGTGCCACGGAGATGATAATGGCAGACACTGCAACAGAGGCGTTCTGCGTCACGAAATGGGCTATTGTCGAAGTTACGTGGTCGGACGTTTCTCGAAGAGCCGTCCAGTATACAGGGCTGTTGGAAAAGAAGAACAGATTTGAAACAACTTTTGCTTCCAAGCTACAAAAGATAGAAACCCAATTCAACGTTCCGGAAAAGAGCGAACATAAAATTTTTATGCATTAAATATAAGCACGGTGGCTCACTTCTTGCCACACCGGAAGGAAACGTTATCGAATTCACCGCTTCAATAATCCCAAATCGCAGAATTTCATGCCAGTCAAGCATGGGAGAGGGGAAGATAAAAATGTTATGTTTTATCGAGTCCGACAGATAAAAGTCGGGATATGTGAAGTGCAATAACCTGGGAGGCCACAGGCGATGTAGTTGATCAACTGCTGTAGTCGCTCTGTGGCTAACGCTCTTGAAAGTCTGCGACTTGAAATTGTTGAACTTGTGAATTCGATAACGAGAGTTGATCTGCATCGTACGTAGCAAGAAATGAGCCCCCATTCCTATATTTGGTGCTCATATTGAATGCATAAAAATTTGAACGTCAGAATTGTTTCTATCTTTTGTATTTTGAAAGCAAGAAATGTTTGAAATATGTTCCTTTTTTTGGGATAGCCCTGCATTACTTCTTCCTACGTACAGAGAGTTTCTAAAAAACACTGACAAACTTTTTAGACATGCTTTATATATGAAGTTTTAAATAGAAACCCGTGTCCGTAAATGTCGTTTAAATACGCTATAAGCACTTATTTAACGTCGCTACTGTCAAACAAATCTCTTACTGTAAGCTCTTTCTTTCTCATAATTTGGAAGGAGCTGTTATAATCCAAAACAAGAAAAAATATCCGGTAAACATAAACTCTAAAATGCGTACCCGATTATCTATGAGCACTTCTTCATCTTCTCTACAGTTAGATACGACTCTTATATTAGTAATGTGGTCATAGCTCTTTAAGATATTCATTTCAGAGACAAAGTTTACTGGACTTTTCTTTTTCTTCGTCCGTAGTACCTCCACCCATAACACGAAAAGCAAGCAGCTATCAGTAAAAGAGATTTTTTCACAGTATAGAAGTTGTGTAAGCGCTCATGGCGTCGTTGGGTATCATTTCCGGACATGGGGACCTGCGTAAAACTAGATCTACTGACACCCCTCTACAATTCCTCGAAGTTTGTCTGAGTATGTAACGAACACTCTCTATATGAGGATAAAATTAGAGAAGTTAGGGCCCAATACGGAATCTTACCTGCAATCGTATTTTGCCGCGCGGAATGACCGCATGGTCTAAGGCATCAAGCTACGGACTGGACGGTGTTATAATTTTGTTAATTTTGTCGTAAAAATTTTTTTCGGTAAAAATTCCTTCTATAATACATATGGCAAAGATGCAGCTGTAGAGATAATAATAATTTCGTGTGCAAGTCTTTCAATTGGACGCCACTTAGGCGACTTGCATGTCCCTAGCCTACCCCCAGTTATCCAACCGGGGAAAGGGCACCTACAGCTTAACGTGGAATCCGAACCACGTGTCGTTTCTGGCGACTCCTCACATCGTTGAGAGGTGAAGGATGGGTTAAAGTGCAGACGGAAAAATTCCGAGGTCCGACCGGGTTTTGAACCTGCGACTCTTCGGTTTCCAGTCGAGCACTTTACCCCAAGACCACCGGGCCCGACAGTTGTAGAGATGAAATAAAATATATCAGTGATGGGGGTAACAAGCCGTAAGGGAAAGCTATATCTGTACGGGAAGAGGCTACACACTTGATTTAGATTTTATTCGAGTCGGTGCAGATTTTTTGCAGCTGTAAATATGAGGTAAGCATCTGTTATGGGTTGAAATATAGTTAATTATTCATTGAAATGTTCATCTTAATCATTGTAAGTGGTTAGCACTTACCATGGCATTTATTTTATGTCACGTCTCTCTCTTTATCTCTCTCTCTCTCTCTCTCACTCTCCAGATGTTCAGATGTTGGACCAAACTGCTATGGTCATCAGTCCCTAGACTTACAAACCAACTAACTGAGGACAACATACGCTCCCATGCCACTGGGAGATCTCGACCGGCTAGCAACTTCGGGCTCCACAGCAAGGCGCCTTAGAGCGCTCGGACACTCCATCGCATAGAAGTCTGATTGGCCGTTTATGAAACTGCAACTAACTGAATAAATTTATCTGCGCAAGCACAGAACATGAACACCACGTTTGCAGCCACCATTTGTAGCGTAGCCGAGGTGGTAAAGAAACCTAGTATCTTCAGCCATTGTCCCCATTTCGATACTTTCAGGCTCCATTAACATCTGAATCGGTTTTCACCATCCGCCAGATAGCGATGTATGAATTGTGGAACATAGATGTAGTTGCATATGTAAGTGGAGTTTTAGAGGTATTTCGAATTATAGTAAACACGTATTTTATCCTATTCAGCGACTATTAATAAATTGGATTTTGAAATAGCACCAACCAGTTGCCCTTAAATTTGTTTTATTTCACACTTTTGGACACACCAAGAGTGACAATAAATAATTGAACTAAAAGTAAAAAATACTCATACCTTCTTGAACGGTTTCGTTTAGGACGTTGAAACTGCAAGGGTGGTCGTGGGGCATGGTGGCAATTAGTACGCTGTGTAGCGTAGAAGCTCAGTATGATTTTGTTGAGTTCTTCAGTAAACAAATTTGGGCATATATGGGACGAAGAAACCGTATTTCGCGTATTTCGCGATCGGTAAGTGTTTGCACGCCGCGGTGTAGTGCCCGAGTGGTCTAATGATCCTTACTGCGGAGCGCGCGGTTGCTCGCCGTCGGAGGTTCGAGTCCTCTCTCGGGCATATGTGCGTGCGTGCGTGTGTGTGTGTGTGTGTGTGTGTTGTCCTTAGGTTAGTTTAACTTTGTTTAAGTAGTTTTGTAAGCCTACAAAGTGAGAACCAAAGAAGTTCAGTCTCATAGTATTACGAACATTTGCACATTTTGAAGTGTCTTCAATCTCGACGGGAGTCTGTGCTGTACAATGTCCAGTCAAGGAATAATCGGTGCGATATTCTTTGACGACATGGTGACCACCTAACGGTACATGAATGTGTTGGAAGCCCTGTTATCCGAAGGGGCCCTATTTTTGACTAGATGCGGTTCTTGCAAGACTGATGTTTGATGTTCTGGAGGAGCACTTTGCGGAGAGCATTTTGGCTCTAGGGTTCGCAGAGGCCACTGGTATGGGCCTCAATTGTCGCCATATCCAAATGTTTTATGGGACTCAGCTGCGGGGTCATCAGTCCCTAAACTTACAAACTACTTATGATCTACCTTGTACTAAAGACGGCACAAACATCCATGCCCGAGGGGGGATTCGAATCCCCGACAGGAAGCGACCTCGCGCATCGTAGCATAACGCCTCAATGCGCTCGGCCGCTCCGTCGCGGCGATTGCCGCCATATTCTCTGGATCTGAACACTTGCTGCTGCTCGTTGTGGGGCTATATTTAAGACGTGGTGTACAGAAATAACCCCAAAAATCATAAGTGAGCTGATAACAGCCACTTAACACGTTCGTAACGGCTCACGCCCCTGGAGTGTGATGGCCGCAGTGACTCCCGGGCGTCGCACGTCTGTGTGGCGTCACCGAACTGTCACGTGACCAAGCGTCATAGGCTCGTTCCGGCTTGGATGTTAAAATGATTACTCTGGCCAGGTCCTCAGTAGACAGATTGCTGTCGATGAGGCTGGTCTTCCGTGAGTTAAAGTGTCAACTGATGTTATCCAGCTCTTCGAATATTCGTCTGCATTACTCCACCTAAAAGGTAAATTATCTCGTAAGACAATTTCCCAGGGAAATTGGGGAGAGGTCGAAACACCTGTGGCTACGTCCTGGACTTGTATGTCCTATAGTATAAGTCTTTGTTCTTGTACATTTATAAATTATGTATATATTGTCAATAAGTTTTCATTCTTGTGTATATTCATTGAAGTTTTGAAATGTAGGTTTGTTTTGAATACCGATACATATACATAAGTGGAACTGATTTTCTTCCAATTACTGTTTTTTCTTCCTGTATTTACAATTATTTTTATACATAACTATTTTTCTGTATAATAAACAGATTCTTAACATCGATTATTACTTGTCCCCAAATTACTGAAACTCACGTGTCTACATTTAAACGGGAAGAACTCGTATCCCATGAAAAGTAAAAATGAAAATTAGTAACGTCACAAAATAGATCAGAGTATAAAATATACCGTTAAAAACATGAATTCAAACTGGAAATCAAGAATTTGCGATGTAGATATAGGTTCGTTGCTTGTTATTTGTTATGCGGGTTTGCCTACCATAACGCCACTATCTATCCTAGCGGCCTGCGGACACCACTGTGGCGTGACGTCAACATTATACTGATATCGTTGTATACAATTGTTTTCTTGCTATATATCGTACTGGTGGCGAAGTAATGTTCAATTTACGTCACAAAAGAAGTCAGGCCCAAGTGAAAGTAAATCACCAGTCAATCGTCCCGAACCTGTTAAGAGGCTACAAACAGCATCGATGTTCCGACACTTCACGGGGTCATGCAGAATTTCGTTATTCGATTGCGCCACAACATCGCCACGGAAGGCAGGCGTATCGAACGTGTCGTAACTTAAATCTGAATGTCTGTAGTATATACTGAATAAAATGGGTGCACGGTGTAGTTTGTTACTAATTTACGTTTTATATATTGACGTGGCGTCTGTTCCGAAAGAACAGACGTCACTTCTGGTCCTGCAGTTGTTATTTTTTCATATTCACAGAATAAATGACGTCAATTGGGAATGGGCAAAGCTGAAAATGTGTACCCAGCCAGGAGTCGAACCCGGGTCTCCCACTTTCTAGGCAGCTGCGCTAACGCCTACACCACTGGGGACACAGTAATCCCCGCAACTACAAGGACTACCTAAGCACGTCTCCCGTCAGATACAAATTCCCAGATTTACCCTGCCCACAGTATTTTAGGCAGGGCTGCTTAGAATGCGGAAGTCTCGGGTTCGAATCCCGGCTGGGAACACATTTTCAGCTTTGTCCATTCCCAGTTGATGTCATTTATTCTGTGAATATGAAGAAATAACAACTGCAGGATCAGAAGTGACATCTGTTCTTTCGGAACAAACGCCACATATATATAACGTAAATTAGTAACAAACTGCGGCGTGCACCCATTTTATTCAGTATATAAACCCCACTACAGACATCCAGATTTACGTTACGACACGTTCGATACGCCTGACTTCCGTGGCGATGCTGTGTCACCATTTATATTGACACCCTGTATGCTCAGTCTGAAAATATAAGGGTGTCAATATCTGTCTGAAGAAGGGCACTAAGTGCACGAAACCGGCCAAATAGAGCGACTGGTTGCTGAAATTTCAAAAACGAGTCGAGTAATATTGCTGCTATTTTAAAGCCCAAACACGAGTGTTAAACTGCGAATCGGGAACGCGTAGTAGCAAGGGAAGCTACGTTAGCTGTGCGAGGGGCTTATAGACTCGGCGAATCGATCGGGCCGCGGTCGGCTTGACAACGCGTCAGCAAAACACGCGGCGGGCGGACATTTCTCGACCGGCAGAAATGAAAGCCGCCCCCACTCGCCGCCCCTCCACCCCCTCCCTGCAGGGTGACAGCTCGAGGGTTGGCGGAGGCGCCAAGCCGTGTTTACGGCGCACGCGTCGGCGTCGGATTCCTGCGGAGCGGCGCCCTGTGTGTAAACAGGGCGAGGGCGGAGGGCTTTGCGAGGGTGGGGAGGGGGGGCAGATGGGAGTGGGTGGACGGTGGCCGGCTGTTTACTCAGCGCCGGCGTCGGCGTCGGCGTCGGCGCCATCTTGCGGCGTCGCGGCACCGCCCACTCCTGCCGGCGCAGCCGCGGCTGGTCAGCTCCAGCCAGGGAGAAACACCGATGAACACTTCATATGTACAGAGTGCTCCTAAAATACGAGGGGGAGCGGCAAAACAAGTTTCCCCTGTCGACTGTGGGCAGTGTTGCGTATGAAAGGAAAAGAATAGAATGAGACATTAAAGATAAGACAGGGTTCTCATATCGATTCCGTATTTCTAGATTTCCAGAAGGCTTTTGACACCGTACCTCACAAACGGCTTTTAATCAAATTGCGTGTCCGCCTCCGTAGTCCAGTGGACAGCGTGGTTGGTTGCCACGCAGGGGGCCCGGGTTCGATTCCCGCTCGGGTAGGAGATTTTCTCCACTCGGGGACTGGGTGTTGTGTCGTCCTCATCATCATTCCATCATCATTGACACGCAAGTCGCCGAAGTGGCATCAGATAAAGAGACTTGCACCAGGCAGGCTGAACACGACCCCAGTTGGGGTCTAACGGTCATAAATGCCACACGATCATCATCATCATCAAATTGCGTTGTTATGGTATATCGCCCCAAATTTGCGACTGGATAGGGGATTTCCTATCAGAGAGGACACAGTTCGTAGTAATCGATGGTAAGGCATCGACTAAAACAGAGGTGATATCGGGCGTTCCACGGGGTAGTGTTATTGGTCCTCTGCTGCTCCTTATCTACATAAACGATTTAGGGGAAAATCTAAGTAGCTCTCTTAGGCTGTTTGCAGATGATGACTATGGTGTAAAAATTGGCAATTGACTCTAAATAATAATAAGTGTGAAGTCGTCCACATCAGTACGAATAGAAATCCGTTAAACTTTGTTTACAAGATAAATCAATCAAAAGTGAACGCAGTAAACTCCACAAAATACCTAGGAATTACTATTACTTCAGACTTAAACTGGAAAGAACACGTAGATAATTTCGTGGGAAAGGCGAACCAGAGACTGCGTTTTATTAGCAGGACACTTAAAAGATGTAATAGAACTACTAAAGAAACTGCATACACTACACTTGTCCGTCCTTTTTTGGAGTATTGCTGCCCAGTGCGGGATCCTTATCAGGAGTGTTTGACGGAAGATATCAAAAGAGTCCAACGAAGGGCAGCTCGTTTCGTATTGTCACGATACAGGGGAGACAGCGTTACGGAAATGATACAGGATCTGGGATGGGAATCATTACAACAACGACGCTTATCGCTACGGCGTGGGCTACTTACGAAACTCCAATCGCCAACATTCTCCTCCGAAAGCGAAAATATATTGTCGACTCCCACTTACATAGATAGAAATGATCATCAGAATAAAATACGAGAAATCAGAGCTCGAACGGAGAGATTCAGGTGTTCTTTCTTCCCGCGCGCTATTCGAGAATGGATGGTTGTTGGATGGTGGTTGGATGAACCCTCTGCCAGGCACTGCGGACTATCCCATGTAGATGTAGATGTATATTTATTCTTCTACATAATTGCTAAGTACATCGAAACATTTGTCATATCGCTTTATAAAACCTTCAAAAGCCTTCCAGGGAAAAAAAAAAAAAAAAAATCAGGGAATTACGTACGGAAGAAGCGTTGAACGGCTTGTTTGAGTCAGCATTGCTTCCAAAGCTTCTTCCGTCGAGTCTTCTTCAAAGCTGGAAGCAGATGGAAGTAACTTGGTGCGAGATCAGTACTGTATGGCGGATGGTGCAGGCGCTCCCAACCGAGAGTTGCAATATGCTTTTTCGTTGCCGTCGCCGAGTGTGGTCTCGCACTTTCATCCAACAGTAGAATGTATATCTGAGAAGGCTAGGCCGCTTTTCCGAATCACCTTTTTCAATTTCGACAGAGTGGCACAGTAGTGCGCAGAATTGATGGTTGCATCCTCCAAAAAGTCAAGCAACAAAACTGCTTGTGCGTCCCAGAAAACCGTGAGTAGTACTTTACCTGCAGACACAATGTTTTTGAACTTATTTCGGACAGGTCGTGACGGATGTTTCCACTCCATAGCCGTTCAACGCTTCCTCCGCATGCAACGCCCTTATTTTTTCCTGGACGGGTTTCTGGAGCTTATTAAACGGTTTGACAAATGTCTCAATGTACTTGGAAATTACGTAGAAAAAGAAAGATATATCTTATTTTTAATGTTTCATTCCATTCTTTTCCTTTCATATGCAACTCTACCCACAGTCGACAGTTTTTCCAACTCCCCTTCGTATATGTCAAGAATGAAACGGCAGGTAGCGGGGACCGTAATAAGCAGATTTCGTTTACGGACGAATTATCGATAATGACATTTTACAACTCTAGCGTGTACAGAACAGAAGCGTGGAAGAAAGGAAAATGAAAAGGTAAATAAAACCCAAAAAAATAATTCATAGTTTACAATGGCTGCTCCAAAGAGCGGCCAACAGCGATACAAGTTTCAGAGAGACGGTGGATAAGAGAAGACATGACGACCACATATCCAGCAGCAACAGTCACGCGGATAACTAGATCGTCTTCACATGTTACGGGACGCTCATACATCAGGCTCTTGATATGACCACAAAGGAAGAAGTCAGTTGAACGGGATGTCCCCGTCCTATCTACTGACGGCCGTAGACAGCGTCCAGGTCATTCCCCACGTTTCGACTGAAGGGCACTGGTGCTCCATCGTGCTGGAACCACATTCGTCTTCTGAATGCTAGTGGAACATAGTCCAGAAGTTGAGGTAACACCTCCTGTAGGAATATTTTATACAAAATAATGAAGCGCTTGTATACAACGCACTCTTCACCTGTTCCGGCTCATGGCGTCATTATTGAACACACATTCCTTTACGAAATCTGCTTATTTCGGTTCCCTCCAACAGCCGTTTCATTTTTGAGGTATATTTTAGGACCACTGCAATACCAGTCCGGTTGTAAAGTGTGATATACAGACTAAAGGGCAAGGTGTTAACTGATTGTGTGAACAATCAAAAGCACTGAAGTATCATAATACACACACCCCCAAAGTAGTCCCCTGCCACTGTCACCACAAGCTGCCAACATGTGGGAGGTACTGAATATCAACTGCCTCAGCATTTGCCACACTATCTGTGAATCTGGCCATCTGTTCCCGCACAGCATTAGCAATATTTTCTCGTGTTGCAAACCGTCTACCAGGTATTGGTTCCTTAATCTTTGGAATGAGATGAAAGTCACAGTCCCAGTTTTGACATGACAAATGTATGTGTACTGTGTTGCTATTATTTTGCACCGTGAAGGCTGTATTGTCCTGTATACTACAGTAATAAATTAGTGTTTTATGATATTTCAGTGCTATTAATTGTCCACACATGTAGTTAACACCTTGTCCTTTCGTCTGTGTATCGTGTATATTTATATGCACATTTTCCAACCGGACTGGAATCTGCAAGGGAAAAAAATAGTAGGTATGACTTTTGCCCCAACCCTCGTATGTACGAAGAGTGTTCAAATAAAAACTAACGAAAAGTCTTCACAACCCAACCGGTTGAAATTTGAATATTCCGCTTTGGGATAATGTAGTGCGACATCTAGGGCCGCGAATTATGCGTCATCACCTCCTCCTAAAAATTTAAGGCTGCACCCTTATCAATCAAGGTGATGTTCACAAGTCTTTTTTAATGTCCGAGGTCCGATATTCATCGAATTCCTCGATCACGGAAAAACCATTAACAGTGACGTGTACTACGAGACACTCCATGGTCTACCCAAGACCATCAAGAGCAAACGGCTTGGGATGCTCACGGAAGGAGTGATTCTGCTCCACGATAAAGCGCGTCCACACGTCTCCAGATGACAAAAACTGTATTGGTTAAGTTCAGTTGGGAGCAGCTTGAGCATCTGGCCTACAATCAGAACACATCGCTCTGTGACTTCCACGTGTTTGCTTCTCTTAAAAATAATCTCATTGGGAAGAGTTTCAACTCGGACTATGAACTGAAGGATACAGTACACGATTGGTTATTGTCACAACCAAAGTAATTCTGGGAACAAGGAATCCCTCGGCTCGTTAAAAAACAGTTATAGTTGTGTTCAGGCCTTCGGTGATTAATGTTGAATGAAGACTTCAATTATACACACAGTGTCACTTCGTACCTTTTCATTTGAACACTCCTCGTCTGAAGAGCCAAAGAAACTGTAATAGGCATGTTTATACAAACACAGGGATATGTAAACAGAGGACAGCGCTGCGATTTCGCAATGCCTGTATAAGAGAACAGGTGTCTGGGACAGACATTAAATCAGTTACTGCTGCTACAACGGCAGGTTATCACGATTTAACTGAGCGTGAACGTCGTGTCATAGTCGGCGCTCGAGAAATGGGCCACAGCATCTCCGAGGTTATGAGGAGGTGGGGTCTTTCTGTACGATCATTTCACGATAGCACCGTGAATATCGGGAGTCGATTAAAACATAAAAGGACCGCGTACTTGACAGTGCACGTGTCCGTGTGTGGAGGCTCCGATGAGTACATAACGTCGTATGGGTCGAGCACTGTTAAAACTCCTGTTTCTACGTAGAGGATACCACGCTCCAGGGTGCGGTTCCTCTATGGCAGTGGAGAATGGTAAGAATAAACTTTTTTAAACTCCTTATAGTATCCTATTTTCGAAGTCTTCGCGCGTTGTTCTTCAGCAAGATTACCTAAGACCACACGCTGACCATGTTGTTCTGACCTCAGTCGATATACAGGGCGTTTCTGAAATATTTTAGGAATTTGTAATATACACGAATTGTAATAAAAATGCCAGGTACGAAATGTCCAGTTTTTATTGTGTAAAGACATATAGTTGTTAGTATCTAACACAAAGAAACTTAGAGCAAACGCAAATGAAGATGATGAAAGTTGCTTTACAAATGGACGGTGTTATGCACCACTAGTCCAAGCGCCATATGTCATAACTGACATAATGGAACCTAAATTCTACAAGTTCTTCACGTATATTTATTTATGAATGTTTCTCAATTTTTTGTACCAAAGAAGGGTTAGTGTTCTTTCACTTAGTACTGAAATCTCAGTGTAAATAACTACTAAACAGCACTAATTGCGCTCACATCAGAAATATAAAGTAACGGCGCTTGGTCTTGTGATGCATAGCACGGTCCAAATATTCCCCCTTCCAACTTCAATGCAGCATTGACTTCTCTTGATACACCATGTGAAGCTCTTCTGAGGTCGTCTTTGCGTTCTTTTACAAGGCCTGCATTATTCATAATCCGAACGATCAAATCGACTCTTAAGTTCAGTATTTCCTTGAGGACTTCGCCTATCAACAACACCCACAGGCGAAATAGGTGCAAGCTCCGCGGACCTTAGTGGCCAAATAACGTGCCCATTTCTACCGATCCACTTTTCGGGCAATGTTAGGTTTAGAAGAAGTGTCATCTAACGGCCAGTCTGGCCGCAACAGCCGGAGACAGCGGTTGGGTTTGTGTGAGTGTGTGTGTGTGTGTGTGTGTGTGTGTGTGTGCGTGTTCTCTGGCAGACGAAGGCTTTGGCTTTATTTTTGTTTATTATGTTGTGTGTGCCTTTCTGCGGCTCATCGGGCGTCTCTGAGGTGAGTAGCAACCTATCCTTTCCAAAATATTGTTGAACGACAATATAAAGTCAGTCATGGCTAAGGCAGATGCCAGACTGAGATTCATTGGCAGAATCCTCAGGAAATGTAGTCCGTCAATAAGGGAAGTGAGTACGAAACACTCGTTCGCCAACGCTTGAATAGATGACATAGAGAAGATCCAACGGAGATCAGCGCACTTCGTTACGGGCTTATTAAGTAAGCGCGAAAGCGGGATGGAGATGATTTTCAAACTCCAGTGGCAGACGGTGTAAGAGAGACGTTGTATCGTGGTAAGGACTTCTGTCAAAGTTCCGAGAGCGAACATTTCATGAAGAGTCATTGCTTCCTCCTACGTGTATCTCGCGAAGTGAGAGATTAGGATCCACACGGAGGCAGGCAGGGAATCGTTTTTTCCGCGCACCATACGCGACTGAAATAGGAACAAGTGATAATGGTACGCATGGTAAAAAAAAAAAATGTTTGTATAGTTATGGGACTTAACTACGGGGTCATCAGTCCCTAAGCTTACAAACTACTTATGAACTAGCTAAGACTAAGGACTGCACAAATATCCATGCTCGAGGGGGGATTCGAACCCCCGACCGTAGTGGCCGTGCAGACCGTGACTGGAGCGCCTCAGTCCCGCGGCCGGCGGTACGCATGGTACCCTCCGCCACATGCCTTGAGGGGCTTGCGGAGTATGCATGTGGAGCTAAGCGCCACACTTAATCTCGTTTCTCCTGTAACTTATTGTTTATAGTCGTTCCTGTGTAGTTTTTTTTGTGCGCGTATTACACTATAGGCGTGCGTAGATACTCTTTAAGAGAAAGGTGCCACAAATTTAATAAGGTATGAGGATTTTGTTACAAATAAATGAATACCTAACTTGATGTGGTAGAAGTACAAGCAGACGGATAAAGTCCAGGCTACGATCGTTAAATTTGAAAGTTCCTTTGCTGTCCGCAGTATTTGTGCCAGTACCGAGATGTCTCGAGGCAATGTTCCGTGTAGCGTAGCATCTCAGTCTAACGTTTATAGTCACGACACTCCCACAGACGTTTGTTGTACACTGCGACAGTATCGCGCCAAGCGGCCCGAAAGCTGCATTTTTGAATACGATATTGGATGAGAGCACGATGTAAGTGGCATTTATTCATTCTTTTACCATACTTGACATGATGTAAAGAGCATTTGTAAAAAGATATTTTGTTACACTCTTTTTTTTACCATTGTATCGCTCAACTTTAATTTTAACTAGCGTAACTTCAATTGACATTGCGACACTACACATTACGTTTAAGAACGGCACGCCATCTTGCGACTAATATCTGTAAAATGTATCGTAGCATTACTGTGTCCTCGGTCTGCCCCTTGAAATGAAAACTGAAAATGAAATTATTGAGTAAAAGCTTGTAAGATAATTGTAAATTGTAAATAAATTGTCCTGTAATGTACTGTTTCGTAACCTGTCTGGGAAACCTAATAAAGATAAATGTGGAGCTATTTTTAAGTTAGACTATTGCCTATTTTTATGGTACTACATACTTTCCCTAATGTAAAAAGTATGTTAAAATCAATATGAACTATAAACGAAGTCTGCAATAAGCTGCATAGGTCGCTGTATTGATAAAAGTCATGAAGTGGTTACAAAATGACTTTATTTGTCGCGTTTCGGCCTGGCCCCTCATCAGAATCTGTCAATGGAAAATAATATTAATTATACAATATGTGAAGAGAAGTATTGAAAACAAATAGTGCACAAATTTTTGTAAAGATAAAATTCAGCACACGTACCCTGTTGTTAAGAGCCACCAGTATGCATTAGTTACAAGTTGGTCAGTACTAATCGTTACATGTTCTTTATTCAATAATTTCGTTTTCTATTACAAATAAAAATGGCTACGAAACTTCAGACGTCTTTCCCTTTGGCAGAATGAAGTTACTTTTTTTTACTCATGAACGTTAAAGTTTCCCCACTACAATTCCAGTAAATTCGGTGAGGATGGAACTTCAGAAACGTATATTGAATACATTATTTAACGTAACATATCAGCCATCATAGCTGTAGCTGAAAGAAAAACGCCACAGACGTGGTAATAAGACGACAAAAGCAATCACACAGTTTTCCAACAAATAAGTAATCAAATGTCCATATGTTTGTAAATCTAACGGACGCAACTACTTGGTTATTAATCCGTAGCTTACCAACTACTTAAACTAAGGTGAACTAACCTAAGGACAACACAAACACCCATGCCCGAGGGAGGACACGAACCCACGACGGTGAACAACCGCGGCACGGCGCTCTAGCGCGCACGGCTAATCCGCTGCGGCAACAAATAATTACCCAATTTCACAATTGTTGGTAGCTGAACCTCAAACCGCAAGAATCATCAATATATTGGTTTTTTAAGCTAAAGTAATTTCACTTAAAAGGATATGCGCGTATAAGAAAGATGAGTGACGTATAAAAACTTGCGAATCATTTGAGTCCACATCGAATTATTTTTATTTATTTTTTTAACCTATAGGACTTAACTACTGGGTCATCAGTCTCTAAACTTACAAACTACTTATGAATTAGCTAATACTAAGGACGGCACAAATATGCATGCCCGAGGGGGGATTCGAATCTCCGACCGTGGTGGTCGTGCAGACCGTGACTGTCGCGCCGCAGACCGCTCGACCACCGCGGCCGGCCCACACCGAAGTGATACGAGAATTTGCCTGTCATTGTAATAACAGACCATAATAGAAATTTTTCTTCATCTCGTGTTTATATTCTACTTACTTTTGTTTGTTTTGTTTGTATTGTTTATGGGACTTAACTACGGGGTCATCAGTCCTTAAACTTACAAACTACTTACGAACTAGGACGGCACAAATATCCATGGCCGAGGGGAGATTCGAACCCCCGACCGTAGTGGCCGTGCAGAACGTGACTGGAGCGCCTCAGTCTCCTCGGCCACCGCGTCCGGCTCTACTTACTTTCAGCGGAATAAGCTGCACATATACACATATTCGTAAGTATTTGTCATGACGAAGTTATTCTTCATATCAGTGAATAAGTTAAGTTCGGCTGTTTTTTACATTAATTTCCGTATTATGTATGTCTGTTGATAGTTTACTAATGCTTGTAACGCAAAAATTATTGTAACTATTTCGTTAATTACGTACAAAAATAATTATAAACAAACATCACTTCTCCGGTGGCTTTCCCACCGTTAGGTGGCTAGTGTCGTTAGCACTTGTCAGTTGGTAACAGCTTTCATTGCAGTGAGTGTCACGACTGTATATATAAGCCGGCCGCGGTGTCCGAGGGGACTGAGGCGCTCCAGTCACAGTCTACACGGCCACTAAGGTCGGGGGGTCGTATCCCCCCTCGGGCATGGATATTTGTGCCGTCCTTAGTGTTAGCTTGGTCATAAGTAGTTTTTAAGCTTAGGGACTGATGACCCCGTAGTTAAGTCCCATAAGTTCTACAAACATTTGAACATTTGACTGTATATATTAGACTGTGGTAGCACTCTGTCCGGAATCGTGGCACTGGTGACTCGATGAACACTTTATGAACACGATGCACATTCCGAACGAACACACTGCAGTCTCTATGAATACGATGCGTCTGTGTTACAGGCAGTATGCGCCTATTATTTAACTGCGCTTCGACCAATCAGGTTTCGCTCACTTGATACAGTTTATAAGTGCGCGTCCTCTGACGGAAATCTACAAGCTTATCCTGCCAAATGCCCGTAGTACACCCGTGACGCTGTCGAAGCTGGTGTTGGTTGCCTGACATTACGCGGTACTATACAACGTTTGGACCATGCAGTTAGGAACCGGTACGAGCAAGGCCGCACGTCGTTAGGCTCTCAAGGCTGATGCCGGGGAGCCCCGTTCTCCGCGGCATCTGGACAGAAACTGGCGCAGGAAGTCAAACCGCAAATGTAGTGGTTGCGCGCAGGCTGGAGAACAAACAAACCCCGCAACCAGCCGCTCCCCCCGTTCCACCGCTGCGCCTGGGTTGCTTTGTTGTTCCTATTCCGGTCCCCTCTGTCTGCAACAACCCGACGGCAGATGCGCGTTTGTTTCGTAGATTATGACGAGCAACAAGATAAGTATAACATTCTAAATAACAGCAAACGTGGGGCTCGTTCGTTTAAATAACTTGGTCAGAGCAACCGCACTCATCCATTTGCGTCTTCGGATGCGTATGGTAAATAATCAAAAGACAATAATATCTTCTGTTTGTAAAAGGCGTACCTCAAGGATCTATTCTTGGACCATTCATTTTCATCTCTCTATTTATACCAGCGGGCCATCCAAAATAAACTACCAAGAAGAACCGGAGGTATCACACCCAAATTAATTTTGGTAGACAACTCATTGTACAACGCTCACAAAATTTGAAATTACAGCCTCAACGAGAAGTAGGGAAAGGATGAAATCAGTATTGAGTTGTGGCGCTATATTAAAGTAGAACACTGTTGCTTACATCCAGGTACCTCGTTTAGTATGTTTGGGTTGAGGAGGTAACGGTTACTCAGGTACTTGTAACTAGCTAGACGTGCGTGGGCTTTTGAAAACACCTGTAGAAAATACAGAAAATTTTGAGGAAAAGAGTAGCTTACCTCTTTACTACAGCAAATGCAGAGTACAGAACGTCCATCTCATCTAGTAAAATCCTTCGTTTTATATAATTTTCAAAGAGTACACTTCTGTAGCTTTCAGGCATATTAGAAGTGCACTAAAATACGCAAGCCGGCCGCGGTGGCCGAGGGAACTGAGGTGCTCCAGTCACGGTCTGCACGGCCACTACGGTCGGGGGTTCGAATCCCCCCTCTGGCATGGATATTTGTGCCGTCCTTAGTCTTAGCTAGTTCATAGGTAGTTTGTAAGCTTAGGGACTGATGACCCCGTACTTAAGTCCCATAAACTATACAAACATTTGAACATTTTTTGAAAATACGCAAACAAAATAACAGGGGGGACTTATGACCTAAATGTTTACTCGCCTTAAAACAACAATATCAGGGATATTTTCCACTTAGGAGGTTCACATATACAGAGGAAGACAGATTCAGGAATGATTTCAAAGAATCGAAATTGCTATTCAGATTTATTCAAATTTCACTAGTGCGCTCCGCAGTTGTGTGTATTGTCACGTGAGCCATGGAACTTGTTTTAGAAAGCTAAATTTCCACTGTCGGGTAACAAAAGACTTGTCGGTGGCAGGTGAGGATAAATAAATATTTTTGTGACTCGCGCCCTGCAGAGGACTGTCGATGCTAAAATGTCAAAATCACATTTATATTTATGTTATTGCTCCTCTTCCTCTTTTTATTTTTTGATTTCTGATACTGATTCAGAAATAAGATAAAATAAAAAAATTGAGGAGCCTACTCAAAATCATTAAAATATGAATTTAAACTGGAAATAATGTATGTTATATGTGTAATTAAACTGAAAAATATGCATAACGCATGTTGTAATACGTAGAAAAGGCAAAAGTATATATGCATTCGAAACGTGTATTTCAAATCTGAATATAATAAAATGGGTAGGTAAGAATTAAATTTTCTCCGGTTTCTGGCCCCGTCATGTGGTTTAAAATCGACAAGCTTCCGATCGAATTCTCTTCGTCTGTTGTCGAGTGGGACTGACGAATGCTACCTCTGCCACATTCACAGAATTTATGACATCAACTGCGAATGGGCAAAGCTTAAAACGTGTATCCAGCAGGGACTCGAACCAGGGTCTCCCGCTTTCTAGGCACTTCAGACACCAGCTCTACCCTGCTCTGCCTCTGATAGGAGGCGTTCTTAAGTAGTCCTTGCAGGTGCGGTGGATCACTGTGTCCCCAGGGGTGTAGTGGTCAGCGTAACTGTCTAGAAAGCCGGAGACCTGGGTTCGAGTCCCGGCTGGCTACACATTTTCAGCTTTGCCTATTCGAAGTTGATGTCATATTTTCTGTGAATGTGAAAGAATAACAACTGTAGGATCAGGAGTGACGTCTGTTATTTCGGAACAGACGCCAGATATATATACAGGGTGTCCCATTCGACTGTTTCACACCAGATATCTCTGAAACTACAAGAGATATTGAAAAACCACTTTCACGGTCATGAACGTACAGCAGGGGCTTATGAAAGTTGGTACCGCGAGTCTCGCCTGAGTCTCGGACACGCGCTAGCACCGCGCCTCGTGTATTTCAAACGTCAACTTAACTTCGCAGTTTCTCCGGATGTAACTGACGCATCGCGATGCAACCGCCGCCATTCTTTTTGTGATTTTTCATTCTATCGATTGCTGAAGAAATAATATGGGGTATCAATTTAAATAACATAAGTTTGTGTTGAAAATAATATTTCTTCACGTTTTAGAGTGTCTCATAGTACCTACTTTCACAAGCCCCTGCCGTACTTTCATGATCGTAAAAGTCGTTTTTCAATATCTCTTGTAGTTTCAGAGGTATTTGGGTTGAAACAATTGAGTGGGAAACCCAGTATATATCTGCTGCCTTTTGTGACCACTGGTGCCGTAAACGGTAATGTTTACACTGCGCGACTGCCTTGCCCGCTTCAGCATTCTGATGGCCGGGTAACAGTCTGTGCTCAGCCGCGGTCCATTGTTAAAATGTTTGTAAAGCTATGGGACTTAACTGCTGTGGTTATCAGTCCCTTGGGCTACAAACTAAGTTACAAAACTAAGTTAAAATAGCCTAAGGACAACGCCCATGACCGAGGGAGGACTCGAAGCTCCGACGGAGCAACTTAAATCACGTAACAAAAGTAAGTCTCCCGGTCCCGATTGTATACCAGTTAGGTTCCTTTCAGAGTATGCTGATGCAGTAGCCCCATACATATACATATACAACCGATCGCTCATCGAACGTTTCGTACTCAAAGATGGGAAGTTGCGCAGGTCACTTCAGTATTTCAGAAAGGCAGTAGGAGTGATCCGCAAAATTACAGGCCGATATCATTGACGTCAGTTTGCAGCAGGAGTTTAGAACATATACTTTCCTCAAATATTATGAACTACCTCGAAGAGAACGACCTATTGACCCATAGTCAACATGGATTCGGAAGTATCGTTCTTGTGAAACATACCTAGCTCTTTACTCATACGGTGTGATGAGGGTTGTTGACAGGGGATGTCAAATAAATTCCGTTTTTCTAGAATTCCGGAAGGCTTTTGACATTGTACCTCATAAGTGTCTTCTAATCAAATTGCGTGCTTATGGAGTATCACCACAGTTGTGCGATTGGATTCGTGAATTCCTGTCTGAAAAGACACGTTGTAATTGACGGAAAGTCAACGAATAGAACAAAAGTGATATCTGGCGTTCTCCAGGGAAGTGTTACAGGGCCCCTACTGTTCCTTATTTTTGTAAACGATTAGGGAGACAATCTGAGTAGCTCTCTTAGACTGTTCGCGGATGATACTGTCACTTATCGGTTAGTAAATTCACCAGAAGATCAAAACCAACTGAAAAATGATTTAAATAAGATATCTGCATGGTGTAACAATTGTCAATTGACCCTTAGTAATGAGAAGTGAAGTAATCCATATGACCACTAAAAGAAATATGTTACACTTTATTTACTCGATAAATCAGTCAAATCTACAGACCATAAATTCAACTAAATACCTAGGAATAATAATTACAAACAAATTAAACTGGAAAGAACACACAGAAGTATTGTAGGAAAGGCGAACCAAAGACTACGTTTCTATGGCAGATCACTTAGAAGATACAATAGTTCCACTAAAGAAACTGCCTAAACTACACTTATGCGTCTTGTTTAGGAGTATTGCTGCGCATTTCAGGATCCTCACCAGGTGGGACTGACCTTTTAGAGAAAGTTCAGAGAAGAGCAGCTCGTTTTGTATTATCGCTATTTAGGGGGGAAAGCGTCACGGAAATGATGCACGAGTAGGGCTGGAAATCATTAAAGAAAGAAAGTCATTATTTTTTGCGGAGAGATCTATTTGTGAAATTTCTTTCACCAACTTTCTCTTCCGAATGCGAAGAAATATTGTTAGCACCCACCTACTTTGGGAGACATAATCATAATAATAAAAATAAATAAATAAATAGAAAAAGAGAAATCAGATCGAAAACAGAAAGATTTAGGTGTTCCCTTTTCCCGCGAGCTATTAGAGAACGGAACTATAGAGAAATATGATAAAAGTGGTTCGATGAATCCTCTGCCATGCACTCCAATGTGACTTGCAGAGTATCCACGTACATGCAATTGTAGATGTAGAGCAACCGCGCGCTTCGTATCTAGCTCCGTCTGGAATAAAGGCGTCTTCATAAATTGCTAATTCGACAGCTTCCTTCATGACACTATACCCAAACGTACTTGACCTTGTAATGACAGATGTCTCGTAGAACGAGATTCTGTGTCCGTTTTCTTAGAGAATATTCGACTACTGCGGATTTGTCAGAGTAGCGTAGGCGGAAGCATCTTTCATGTTCTAAACGGCGTAGTCAACAGACCGCATAGTCTGTCCGACATACGATTGTCCTCTGGCGTTCGGACATGACCGAAAGAACAGTCACCACAACTGCTTCGCAGATTATTGATAAAGGAGGGGAAGGCAGAAGGATTAGGAAGGAAAGGATTGACAGTGACATGTCCGAAAGGAAAGAACAGACACTAAACCGATGTAATGAAGTATTTACACGCCAAGACGGTGTTGGCTTCAATCACGTCACCGTAGATGCGGTCATACGTTCGACCTCACACGGGAATCCGTAATGGTGAGTGAAAGAGGGCATGAATTGCGGGGGCGCTACAACCATAGCATGCGGCATGTGGAAGTTTGGGACGGACGGGAGGCGAGCGCGGGTAGCCAAGTGGTTAAGGCGACCGCTGGCCCGAAACGGAAGACTTGGGTTCGATTCCCGGCCCGGCCCACATTTTCACTTGTCGCCATTGATTAATTTCAATGCCCTGATGCAGCCACTGCCAGTCCTTTCCTTCCTAATCCTTCTTTCTTCCCCTCCTTTATCAATTCAGTAACACTCGGGCATTGATAGAATCTACCACCTTGTACTCGATTCCTGCAAGGGTTCGAGCGTATTAATCTACATCTACATAGATACTCTGCAAAACACATTTAAGTGCCTGGCGGAGGGTTCATTAACCACTTTCATAACTTTACCGTTCCATTCTCTAATAGCGCGCTGGAAGAAAGAACACTTAAATCGTTCCGTTTTCGATCCGATTGCTCTTATTTTATTGGGATGGTCATGTTTCCCTAAGTAGGTGACTGCTAGCAAAATATTTTCACATTTAGAAGTAAAAGCCGCTGATTGAAACTTCGCAAACAGATCACGCCGCAATTATCAACGTCTTTCTTTTAATGATTCCCCGCCCCCTCCCAATAACGTGATAAAACAAGACGAGCTGAACCTTCACGAAAATGATCACCACCAATCAGATGATTGTAAGTACATTATATAAAGCCTCAGGAAGCTACTATGCCGGCCGCGGTGGCCGAGGGGACTAAGGCGCTCCAGTCACGTTCTGCACGGCCACTACGGTCGGGGGTTCGAATCCCCCCTTGGGAATGGATATTTGTGCCGTCCTAGTTCGTATGTAGTTCATAAGTAGTTTGTAAGTATAGGGACTGATGACCCCGTAGTTAAGTCCCATAGACTATACGAACATTTGAAGCTACTATGTTTTAGTAACGACTGTGAACATTCGTTCATCGCAGGACAGGTTACTCTGTAACATCATAAATTTGGTATGTTTTTAATATTTTTCCATTAACTTTTTAGATATCATACTTTTTAAATAGCAGCTTACATTCAGTTGTAACATTTGTTTAACAGATCTGAAAATGGGAAGCTGTCCCGAAACCGGTCATGTTTTAGAAAATAAAAGCGATCTGGAGACTGATATTCAAAATTTTATTCATATGACGATCGCAGAAACTCCCTCGAGACCCTCTGAACCTTCTCAATATCCCCAGTCCCAAGTGTTCGGGGTCGCACAATGGGCAACAGTACTCTAGGAGAGGACGCACAAGTGTGATGTAGGCAGTCTCTTTGGTGGAGCTGGTGCATCTTCGAAGCGTTCTTCCAATGAAACGTAATCTTCGGTTCGCCTTCCCCAAAATATTTTCTATTTATTCTCTCCAGTCTAAGTTGTTCGTAATTGTAACTCCTAGGTATTTATAAGAATTTAGGACCTTAAGGTTTGACTGATTTATCGCGTAATTGAAGTTCAGCGGATTTCTTTTAGTGGTCATGTGTATTACTTCACACTTTTCTTTATTTAGTGTCAATTGCCAATTTTCGCACCAAGTAGAAATTTTGTCTAAATCGCTTTGCAGTTGCTTTTGATCCTCTGTTGACTTCACTAATAGACAAACGACAGCATCATTCGCGAATAGTCTTAGGGAGCTATTCAGATTGTCTCGTAAATCGTTTATAAACACAAGGAGAGTAGGGGACCTATAACGCTTCCCTGTTTTACTCGAAGACTTACCGTCAATTACAACGAACTGTGTCCTTTCTGATAGGAA
Source organism: Locusta migratoria (assembly GCA_026315105.1). Lineage (NCBI taxonomy): Eukaryota > Metazoa > Arthropoda > Insecta > Orthoptera > Acrididae > Locusta > Locusta migratoria. Next base: position 276,140,595 of record CM048747.1, read on the forward strand.
ATCGTGAATGCAATCGCACAATTGGGGAGACATTCCATAAGCACGCAATTTCATTAGAAGCCGCTTGTGAGGTACAGTGTGAAAAGTCTTCCGGAAATCCAGAAATATGGAATCGATTTGAGATCCCTTGTTGATGGCACTTATCACTTCATGTGAATGAAGGGCAAGCTGTGTTTCGCAAGAGCGATACTATCTGAATCCATGTTGACTATTGGTTAATAGGTCGTTCTCTTCGAGGTATTTCATAATGCTCGAACAAAGTATATGTTCCAAAATGCTACTGCAAATCGACGTGAATGAGATTGGCGTGTAATTTTGGGGATCACTCCTACTGCCTTTCTTGAATATTGGAGTAACTAGGGCAACTTTCCAGTCTTTGTGTACGGATTTTTCACTGAGTGATCGGTTGTAAATTATAGCCAAGTCCTTACTGAAACTGTCAATTGGCAGTTGGGCACGTCGTCATCATCATCATCATCAACAACAACGTCATCATCATTAGAGACTGATTATGCGTTTCAGCGTTGAGTCTGGAGCATAGTACCTCTAATAAAATTCCTCCATGATCCCCTATTGAATGCTAACATTGATGCCTCGTCTGATGTTATGCCTTTTACTTCAAAATCATTCTGCACCGAATCTAAGTACTTTCTTCTTGGTCTACCTCGATTCCTCTTACCCTCCGCTGCCGAACTCATGAGTCTCTTAGTTAACCTTGCTTCTCCCATGCGTGTAACATGACCCTACCATCTCAGTATGTTTGCTGTAACTGCTTCATCTATGGTGTTCATTCCCAGTTACATACAATTATTGATGTGATGTCCGTTTTCTCGGACATTTCCGAGTGTATAGATCTGAGTGTTCAGACTGCAGCAAATTCGCTTGCGTCTCCCAGTTTATTCGTGAGACCTGGAAGTATCGTACACATACGGGTGATGATAATAACAGTTCCAATACTGTGCGCAACGTTTTTGCGGTGCGCCTGTTGAACATTCCGGAGCTGGCTTTGGAACCCAGAGCAACAGGAGAAGAAGCGCAAGGTAGGAGGCTTGGCGGTGTGGTGTGTGGCGTTGGCGGCCGTGATTTGTGTGGGGTTGTCATTCCGGTGTCTGGCAGAGGCGCGCCGGCTGTCAGCGCACGCGTTACTTAAGGCGGCAGCCGCGGGTGGCGGCGCACACGGCGGAGACGGATGGCCGCCCAGCCGAGGCGCTCGGGGCGTCGCCACTGCGGGCTGCACCTCTCGTTTCGTACGAAGGAAACAAAGTAAGTTGTAATTTGCGGCTGTTTGCTGATGATGCTGTGGTGTATGGGAGGGTGTCGTCTGTAACTGACTGTAATAGCATACAGGATGACTTACACAAAATTTCTAGTTGGTGCGAAGAATGGCAGCTAGCTCTCGATGTAGAAAAATGTAAGGTGATGCACATGAGTAGAAAAAACAATCCTATAATGTTCGAATACGGCATTAGTAGTGAGCTTCTTGATGCTGTCGCGTCGTTCAAATATCTAGGCGTAACATTGCAGAGCGATATGAAATGGAACGAGCATGTAAGGACAGTTGTGAGTAAGGCGGACAGCCGACTTCGGTTTATTGGGAGAATTTAGGGAAGATGTTCTTCACCTGTAAAGGAGACCGCGTATAAAACGCTTGTACGACCACGTCTTGAGTATTGCTCAAGTATTTGGGACCCGCAACAGATCGGTTTGAAGGAAGACATAGAGGCGGTTCAGAGGCGAGCAGTTAGCCTTGTTACCGGTAGGTTCGACCAATGCGCGAGTGTCACGGAAATGCTCCGGCAACTAAATTGGGGATCGCTGGAAGAAAGACGACGTTCTTTTCGTGAATTTCTGTTAGGTAAATTTAGAGGGCCGGAATTTGAAGCTGAGTGTAGTACGATCTTGCTGCCGCCCACTTACATTTCACGTAAAGATCACAAAGACAAGATAAGAGAAATTAGGGCTCGTACGGAGGCATATAGGTATTCTTTTTTTCCTCGTTCAATTTGGGAGTGGAATAGGAAAGGAAATGCCTAGTAGTGGTACAGTGCACCCTCCGCCACGCACCTTACGGTGAATTGCGGAGTATGTATGTAAATGTAGATCTTCGTTTTCATCAATAAGAATGAAAAACCGTCTAGATCTCTAAAATCGTATTTATTTACTTAGGCGTTTCGGCATCTGCCATCATCAGATCTAGGAACCTGTGAACTTGCAAAGTAAATCATAGAATGAAGGTATCGTCATTACTTAAAGCTTCCGGGCTGAGATGCCGTGGTCCATGTATGAAACTTTCCCCTGACGTTTCGCCCTTGTCTGCGGAAGGCATCCTCGGAGGTAAAGCGGCGTACTGCAACGAGAGCGCGAGTGAGCGTCGTATATATAGGCAAAACAGAGGGCGCTGCTGTCAATCACGTGGTGTCGGCTGTGCTGTGGTCTCTGCTATTGCCAACCTCCTCGATTGAAATTAATCGATTGTCATGCTGTTGCTGCAGTGTTGACGTCCATATCTTATCAAGTTTGAGACCTTCCTCTTTTTGTTAAAATTATTTCGATGTTTAAAAATATCAATGGCCTCTCTGTACAAACGCGCATAATAATGCGACGTCTTTGCTATGACGGACGTCTCGTTAAATTTTATTTCGTGGTCACCTTCTTGATACACGTGTTCCGCTACAGCCGATTTATCAGTATTTCCGAGGCGGCAGTTCCTTTTGTGTTCGCCCAGACGAGTGTTGACACTTCTTTTGGTTGTACCTATATAAACTTTTCCACAACTGCAGGGGATTTTATAGACACCTGGTGTGGCCAGGGAATGGCGCTTATCTTTTGCAGATCTTAAAAATTCTTTTATTTTCGTGGTTGGTTTGAAAACAGTTTCCACATCGTACTTGCTTAAAAATTTGCTAATACGATCAGTGACCTTACTGATAAATTGTAGAAAAACTTTCACCTTGGGTTGTTGTCGTTCCTCGTCCGTCCTGGTTGTCCGTCTAGGGCATAGTGCACGATCTATCTCCCTGTCTGAATAGCCATTCTTCTTAAATGTCACTCTAAGACGTTCAATCTCATCGTCTAAGTGCGCTGGTTCACAAATTTTGTGGGCCCTGTCAACTAATGTCTTAATCACGCCTCTTTTTTGTCGTGGGTGGTGGTTCGAATCTTTTTGAAGATAACGATCAGTGTGTGTTTCTTTATCATCGATTTCGCCGGACTCTACCACCGGAGCGCTGTATGTCTTGTGCGCTAGAGGGCAGTTACTGTCACTTCTTGCGCACGCACTATGGGTCTTCCGCGAAGTATAAAGGAGCCGCCGATTGCGCTGGGAACTCAGTTCCGGCGAGATTGTATACCAGCACGCTCACCTGAGGATGACGGGCAGTTGCGCCGCTGAAATATTATGTTGACTTTAGTATCCGGCTGCAAGCCCGAGAAGATTACAAACTGTTTCTCGGAATCTGTGGAAAAATACAAATCAGACTAAATAAAAGTTTCAATAAAAGTTGTTCACCTTCAAGAGGGACGCTCACAACATAAAGTTCGACCACCTTGCACCACGCCCGGGGCGGGACGGTGGGTGGCTTTGTAATCTTAAAATGAACCCCTATTCTTAATGTAAATTCCTATTCTCCGTGAAAACATATAAAACGTTTGTAACAAACGTCTTGATCCATAATAGATGGCACTGTAATCGGCTAAAATAAAAATTAGTTGAAAATTGTTGAACAACGGTAATATCGTGAACATGTAGACATCTAGGTTTAACACTTCCAGTTTCAGCAAACGGACGACACTGCGAAAAGTCGTTGCAGAAGCAACATTCCTATCAAGGAACGGATTAACAAGGAGAGGACGCCAACTCGTCATCGCCAAATTCGTCCAAATTTATGGTACATGTAGGACGTGGTGAGACATGAAAGTGCACCAAGTGGGAATTCCAGAAGACCAAGCGTTTAGGAAATAAAAGGAAGTTTGATACGGATCTATCACCATATGCACCTTATCAACTGTTCCTGTGACGGCGAGTTTGGGAAGCGATGTTTTGCTCAGCGGATTCATATTGATAAGGTCGCGGGTGCAACTCCACTCGGCGGCAATTTTTTTCTGCTGCTTGGCAATGCGTAGGACCACACATTGTTCCAGTAGGGATCATGTGAACAAGATTAGATTAATTACAGCACGCACTGAGGCATTTAAACGGTCATTCTTCTCACACTCTGAATGGAATGGGAAAAAAACCCTAATAACTGGTACAGTGGGACGTACTCTCTGCAATGCAAATCAAATGTTCAAATATTTGTTAAGCTTAAGGGACTTAACTGCGGGGCCATCTGTCCCTAAACTTACAAACTACTTATGAGCTATCTTATACTAAAGACATCACAAACATCCATGCCCGAGGGGGGATTCGAATCCCCGACCGTCGCGGCCGTGCAGAATGTGACTGGCGCGCCGCAGACCGCTCGGACACTGCGGTCGGCTCTCTGCCATGCACTTCACAGTGGTTTGCAAAGTATTGATGTAGATGCAGACCGACGTCACAATTAACCGCAACATCATATAGGTTGTTTTATTAATTTATATACGCAAAAAAGGGCCTTTGATGAAATTACGGATTAAAAACATTTAAAAAGAAATTATAGTTAATGCATACTAGGGAACGTCATGTATGTAAACCGATACTTCCATTTTTTCGCAATTGATCAATTACATGTACCAGGATGATATTAATCGAAGAAAGATGGGAAGCAATAATTTTGACCGCTTCTTGTGCACGTTAGGATCGCCGCCCCTTTTTTCAGTTACAGTTTTTTTTAATGTCTCCATAGCAAAACAAACTTGATTGGCGTTCTGAAAACAATTTGAATTCTGAAAACAGCTTCTTTCATCGCTCAGTCCAGCACCGAACCACGCGTAATGCAGCATGTCACTGAATACTTTCGAGGACAGCTGATGAAGTATAATGGAATGTAGTTTGATGCAAGCTTCTCGGGAAGAAATTAAATAATGACGCCCCTTGTTGACGTTGTGCACATATAAATTCAAAATAACATCTATGATGTTGCCGTTATGAAGTCAGTAGTGTACGCATTGTCAAGCAGCAAAATAATATTTGCCGCCGGGAGGAATCGAACCCGCGAACCTTTCAATAAAACAATCCGATATCTTCCCGGTGAGCCAAACACCGCTTTCTAAACACACTCTCTTAAGGGCAGTTGATAAGGTGCATATTGTGATAGATCCGTATCAATTTTTATTTTTATTTTCTAAACGCTTAGCCACCTGGAGATCACACTTGGGGCACTTTCATACCTCACCACGCCCAACATGTACCATAAATTTGGACGAATTCGGGGATGACGAGTAGGCGTCCTCTCTTGTTAAATAGCTTTGACGAGCTTCGAAGAATGAGAAAATGATCTCTCTCTCTCTCTCTCTCTCTCTCTCTCTCTCTCTCTCTCTCTCTATCTCTGCAACCGTTAACATCGCGGAACAGTTGCATACGGGAGTTTTCGATTTATATATACATGTGGCGTCTGTTCCGAAGAATAGACGTCGCTTCTGATCTTGCATCTGTCTGCACGGCCGCTGCGGTCGGGGGGTTCGAATCCCAGCTCGGGCATGGATGTTTGTGTCGTCTTTACTATTAGCTAGTTCATAAGTAGTTTGTAAGTTTAGGGACTGCTGACCCCGCAGTTAAGTCTCTTAAGCTTAACAAACATTTGAACATTTGATCCTGCAGCTGTTATTATTTCATAATATGTCGGTGACGGGGAGGGGTGCGAAAGTTTGTGGCCCTTACTCTTACGGGAATTAGTTTCATAACTACGAGTTTGATTACTGTGGGCAGGGTGAATCTGGGAATTTGTATCTGACAGGAGGCGTGCTTAGGTAGTCCTTGCAGGTGCGGTGATCACTGTGTCCCCAGTGGTGTGCCGGGCGCCGTGGCTCTGTAATAAAAAAGCTGAGCCAAGAATACATCGAACAAGAACGAACAAAAACGATCAGCGTCCGCAACGAACAGAACTACCCATAGGGGGAAAAAAAGGTAATGTAGGGGTCAGTGTTACTGCCTCGAAAGCGGGGAGACCCTGGTTCGAATTCCGGCTGGGTACACCTTTCAGCTACCCATTCGCAGTTGATGTCATATATTCTGTGAATAGTGTTCGAATTATTGTAGTAAATGAATATTCTGACCACGATCTGAGAGCATGATCAAGGTATCTGATTCATTCGTCTGTCGGATGTGTCACATGATAACATTGTCATAATTATCAAAACTGTATTTTGATTTTCCTAATCTGATGTGTATTCGTTTTAGATATTACCGTTTTACAACTACTTTCAACTAATTTTTATTTTTGCCGATTACAACGCCATCTATCATAAAGCGATAAAAATGTTTCATACGAAAGTTACATATTTTATTCACAGATAATGCATATATCCGATAAAAATAGGGTTTCCTATTTAAGATATTAGTTAATGCATGTCCCTCTTGAAGATGAATAACTTTTATTGCCACTTTTTAAAATCCTATTTGTATTTTTACAAATATTCCGAAAACCAGTTGCGAGTGCTTCACCCTGTATAGCCTCACCCTGTATAGATTCACCCTGTATTCCTTTTCTTTTGGAAAGCTATACTTCTGATTTGCTGTATAATAATGTTGTTTTGAATGAACTGTTTCATGTAACTATCGCGCTATTGAAGTGTATTGTACAGATATCGTTGGGGCTTCATTTTGGCAATCTGCTCTTTCCTACGTAACTGTAAATAGCTACATGTATGTCTTGTAGGCTTATATACCCTTACAATCCCTTACCCTTACAATTTACATGTGTATACCCTTACAATCTACATGTGTGCATGATCTTGTTTACGTCATCATTGTATATTTTTAGACATTCTGGTCGTCAATCATGTGTCATTTTGTATGCATGACGTTATGGGTTTCAATTAGCTCATTGAAAACCAAGATCCCTATCTTTCGTATTTTTTTGTTGATCATTTGGTTTTCCTTCTGTCCCATATTTCTCTATTCGACACTTCCGATCCTGTGTTCTTTACAAGGACCTCTCTCCTTGATTCTACAGCCAGACACCACGTCACAGAGCGTGTACTGACTCGCCTGAATCACACTGTCTATGATGTAGTCTGTAGTCGCCTATTTATTTTTGGGATTTTTTTTTACTGTTTTTACTATATTAATGCCGATGACGGGCAATGATCCTTTCTTCAGTGTGGAGACAGTCCTAGGCCCTTGCTCTTACGGGAATTAGTTTACAATAACTACGAGTTTGAGTTCTAGTGGGCAGGGATGAGACTGAGAATTTTTATCTGACGAGAGTTGCACTGAAGTAATTCAGTGCAGGTGAGGTGATCGCTGTGTCCCCAGTGGTGTAGAGGTCAGCGCAACTGCCTAGAAAGCAGGAGTCCGAGGTTTGAGTCCCTTTCAAATTTTCCCATTCGCAATTAATGTCATACATTCCGTGATATATATATATATATATATATATATATATATATATATATATATATATATATATTTCTTATAAGTGTTGTGCCAATGAAACGAAGCCCTTCGTTCGACTTCCCTACGATATTTTCTATGTGTTCTTTCCAATTAAGTTTGTTCGTAATTGTTATTCCTATATATTTAAATTTATGACCTTTAAATTTGAATGGTATACCGTGTAAATCAAGTTTGACGAACTTTTTTTAGTGCTCATGTGGATGACATCACACTCTTCATCATTTAGGGTCAACTGTCAAGTTTGGCGAAATTCAAATATGTACATTGTTTTGTAATTGATTTTGATTTTCTGGTGACTTTAGTAACCGATAAATAACAGCATCATCCGCGAAGAGTCCAAAGAGCTTCTCACGTAGTCTCCTAAATCGTCCATGAAGACACTGAGAAATAGGGGTCTTATAACAGTTCCGTGGGGAACACCAGATATCATTTCTATTTTACTCGATGATTTTCCGTCAATTACTACGTACTACGTCCTTTCTCAGAGGAAACCGCTAATCCAATCGGAAAGCTATGGTGGTATTCTGTAAGCACGCTATTTGATTACCATTTATTTTAGGATCCGACAGAAACCCCGCAGAGATTAGGAGGAATTAGTTAACCGGTAAAGCCTACGAAAATGTTTGTGCCTCTTCTGTCGCTGCAAACACTTGCCGAAAATTTTACCCGACTTGGGTGCTTCCTTCAGGATGGACCATTTTCGAAAGGCGAGTTGTGTAATTGTAGGTGTTGCAACTTAAGTTAATGTTTATACAGTATTGGCTTCAGTATTAGCTGACGACAGTAGTCGTTGATTATTAAGTTTGTGAAGAGCTACGACACTGTTTTTGGAAAGTCATCTCCATAGCTACTAAAGCCTTTCCAAACAGCTAACATATTCAACCGGAAAATACATATCTATTACAGTGGGTTTCGAAACACTGACGCTGTGGTTGTGAGGCCATAGCGGTACCACCTGAGCTACACTGACAGGTGCTGCAAGTGTTTTAATTGTTGGTACTTACGTGTACATTATAAAACTTGAAAGTCGATTTTCTCGAGAATTTTTGAGAGTTGCGTCGAACTGCTTTGGCCGATTATTATTCAAGTTGTGAACTTCACTTACCGTAACAGAAAGAAATTCTATAATGTGATACCCATGTGGTCTCGTGAGGCTGAAGAAGTACGCTAGCCGCGCGTTTCGCGTATTTGAAGCGTCAACTTCGCTTCGCAATATCTCGGGGTGTAATCGGCGTATTGAGATGTGATTGTTTATCTGATTTGTCATGCTGTAGACTGCTGATGTGTATTTGGTCGAATTATGACCTTTAGGTTTGACTGATTTATCGTGTAAATCAAGTTTGACGGATTTCTTTTAGTGCTCATACGGATGACTTCACACTTTTCATCATTCAGGGTCAATCTTCTAATTTTGGCGAAATCTTTCTATCTTATATAAATCATTTTTAAACTGATTTTGATCTTGTGGTGATTTTAGTTACCGATAAATAAAAGCATCATCCTCGCATAGTCTAGAGAGCTTTTCACGATGTCTCCTAAATCGTTTATGAACAATAGGGGCCCTATAACAGTTCCGTAAGGAACACCAGATTTCATAATCCTTGTTTTGCTCTTCTTAATGTTCATGTTATAGCTTGCTCTCAACATACTGTCCATTCCGCTCAACTGTTTCTCCAGGTCCATTGCTGCCATCGGCAAACTGTAAAGTTTTTATTTCTTCTCCCTGAACTTTAATTCTTTCTCCAAATTTCTCCTTACATTCTTTCACAGCTTGCTCAATATACAGATTGAGTAACATTGGGGAAAGGCTACAACCATGTCTTACTCTCTTCCCAACCACTGAATCCCTTTCATGCCCTTAGACTGTTTGCTTTTTGTACAAGTTGTATATAACTTTTCGTTCTTTATATTTTACCCCAGCTACCTTCAGAATTTTAAGTGTATTCCATTCAACATTATCAAAAGCGTTCTTCAGATCTACGAAACGTAGGTTTGCTTCTGATTAATCTACCTTCTAAAATAGGTCGTAATGTGGGTACTGCCACCTATGTTCTTACAGTTCTGTTAAATCCAAACTGAAGTTCCCCAAGGTCGGATTCCACTAGTTTTTCCATTGGTCTGTAGAAAATTCGTGATAATATTTCGCATCCATTACTTATTAAACTAATAGTTGTTTTCACATATGTCTGCAGTTACTTTATCTGCAATTGGAATTATTGTATTCCGTCAGTTATTACGTACTGTGTCCTTGATGACAGGTAATCGCGAATACAGTGGCACAACTGCGGTGACATTCCAAGAAGTAAGCAACTGAATTAGGATCGTTTTTAGGATCGTGTAGAAAAACTGTAGGGATTAGGAGCAATTAGTATGCCGGGAAGGCCTTGGAAGACACCTGTGCATCTTCAGTCGCCGCAAACCCTTGCTGCTAATTTTATCCGATTTGAGTGCTTCCTTCAGTGTGATCCATTTTTTGTGTACAGAAGTGTATGTGTGAGTGTTGCAAGCTTGTCAGACTCCATGATACGTCTGTTCGTAAGGAACAGAAATTGTTGATGGTCCGCAGCTGTAAATGTTAAATATACATTCATTACTTATCAATATGCAAGAATTTCCGACTTTAGCTGCTCTTCTTCAGGTGGTCTCTCATATTGTAACAGATGAAAATTTGTGCCGGACCGGAAACCGGAGCCCGGGTCGCCCGCTTTTCGCGAGCGGTCGCCTTAACCACTCGGCCACCCGGACACGCTACACGGCCAGTCCCAAACTTCCATATGTTACAGTTGTCTACTTCCCTCAGTGCTAGCACGCATTTAGCAGTGATTCTCGCAACGGGGAGAGACATACTACACCATCTTTTGCCTGTCTTGGCTGTCATATTTACCATGATACGTCTGTTCCTAAGGAACAGACGTTTCTGATGGTCCGCAGCTATAAATGTTAAATACACATTCATTACTTCGCAATTTGCGACTTTCTGCTCTTCTTCAGGTGGTCTATCATCTGTTACAATATGATAGACCACCTGAAGAAGAGCAGCTGATGTCGGAAATTGTCGCAAATTGCGAAGTAATGAATGTATACTTCTGAGACGCGATTGTACTTGTCGCCTCTTCCGGCCGCGGTGGCCAAGCGGTCTGAGGCGCGCCAGTCAGGTTCTGCACGGTCACTACGGTCGGGGGTTCGAATCCCCTTCGGGCATGGATATTTGAATCGTCCTTAGTAGCTAGTTCGTAAGTAGTTTATAAGTTAGATTAGATTAGATTAGTACTTGTTCCATAGATCATGAATACGACACTTCGTAATGATGTGGAACGTGTCAGTTAAATGAAATGTGTATATACATAATATTACATGACACTCAATATTTGAATATTTTACTTTTTATTTATTTATTTATTTTTTTTTTTTTAATTTTTTCCCAAGGTACTAACTTTTATCTAGAAATTCATCTAATGCGTAGAAGGAATTGCCATTCAGAAATACTCTTAATTTATTTTTAAATGCTAGTTGGCTATCTGTCAGAATTTTGATACTACTTGGTAAGTGACCAAAGACTTTTGTGGCAGAATAATTAACCCCTTTCCGTGACAGAGCTAAATTTAACCTTGAATATTGTAGGTCACCCTTTCTCCTAGTGTTGTAGCTATGCACACTGCTATTACATTTGAATTCAGTTTGATTGTTAATAACAAATTTCATAAGTGAATGTATATATTGTGATGCTACTGTGAAAATTGCTAGATTCTTAAATGTCTGCAGGATGATCTTGGGTGGGCTCCAGCAATTATTGTGATGACCCGGTTTTGGGCAATGAATACTTTCTTACTAAATGATGAATTGCCCCAGAATATGATGCCATAAGAAAGGAGAAAATGAAAATAGGCATAGTATGCTAGTTTACTGAGTCACCAAAGTTTGCAATCACCCTAATAGCATAAGTAGCTGAGCTCAAACGTTTCAGCAGATCTTCAGTGTGTTTCTTCGAATTCAACCCCTCATCAATGCATAAACCAAAAAATTTTGAATTTTCTACCTTAGCTATAGATTTCTGGTTGAAGTCAATATTAATTAATGATGTGTCATTTATTGTGTGAAACTGAATATATTGTGTTTTTTTTTTTTTTTTTTTTTTTCAAAATTTAAAGAGAGTCCATTTACAGAGAACCACCTAATAATTCTTTAAAATACTTCATTGACAATTTCATCAGTTAATTCCTGTGATTCGGGTGTGATAGCGATACTTGTATCATCAGCAAATAGAACTAGCTTGGCATCTTTATGAATATAAAAAGGCAAATCATTAATATATATAATATATATATGCTTGATAGTTCCCCAGTTTGAGGACTCGGCTGTTTTTTGTATATTATGTGAATTACTTATATCAACTTTCTGAACTCTTCCCGTTTAGGGCCTGATGAGCCCGTATTTTTAAGTGCCATAAGTTGTATAAAGATTTGAACATTTGAAGTCGTCGCCTCCTGTGTGTCGTGCCTAGTGCTGGGAGCTTGGGTGCGGCAGTGGGGCAGGAAGGCGCGCCATAATCGCGGCGCTGCCCGCGGCTGCCCGCGGCGCCGCTGATAGGCTTGTGCGCGCTAGCGCTCCGCCGCGGGCGGCCAATACGGCGGCTATTTTCAAAGCAAACAAAGAAACCCATTAATTAAGAGGCCGCATCTCGGGCTTTGCCATCCTGCGAAAATACCCCGCGGCCGCCAGCCGCCAGCCGCCTTCCCGCAGCCTGCTGCTCGCCCCCTCCTACAGCCAGCGCGCTGCGCGGGGAGCCGCGCGCCCTCCCACCCTGCTAGGCTAGCGGCTCTTCTCCTACTGCACACAGTCCCAGCAGGCGTTCCGCAACCACACGGTGAGTATGCGCGATTTCAGTCCCACGTTTTCACCTACAGGCTGATTATTTTTTCCATCGTGTACAAACTCGTGGGATTGGTCGAGGAGAGGATAAGGAACAAAACAGACTAATGAACTTGTGTCCGGAAAGGCATGATTTCATTTTTCAGTTTGCGATCTTCCTATCGGTACTCACCAATAGGAATTGGGCAGTACATAACTCAGGGTAGTAAAAGTTTATGACTCGTTGTCTCTGTTCGTAGGGGTGAGTTATGTATATCAGCTTCTATGCCCTAAACAGCTACCCCATCTGATTACACAAGATTAATAATTCAAAATGTTCAAATATTTGTATAGCTTATGGGACTTAACTACGGGGTCATCAGTCCCTAAACTTACAAACTACTTACGAACTAACTAATACTAACGACAGCACAAATATCCATGCCCGAGGGGGTATTCGAACCCCCGACCGTAGAGGCCGTGCAGACCGTGACTGGAGCGCCTCAGTCCCCTCGGCCACCGCGGCCGGCGATTAATAATTAATCTGTAGTTCAACCAGTCTATCTGCATTTGATGACATGAAAATGTATTTAAACAAACATAAATTAAACTTCTGAATAACAAAAAAAATGGATTTTAAGATAAAGAAGAGATTCACTCACGAAGTAATTCTTTACAAATAGAGTTTATTTCTCTTTCTGGACATGAAAACACGGAGGTAGTCCTACTTTATATATCGGTAAATAACTGAATATTTCCCCAATTATTGTTCATGAGAGGCACTATAAGTATCATACCCACTCGATAGTAAAAGTTCCAAATTGTCACTCGTAAATTAGTGTAGTCCATCGAACACTTCAGTTTCTAATTAATCCACGATAACAGTATTTGTTATAAAACACTTTGTCATCACACGACTAAACGATTGCTGAATTATCACAGTTCCACAGCCCTACTACCGTGCATAGCTTATCACTTTTCAAGCAGAGACTAAGCTCTGCAGTAACAGTCCCGTAAATTTTCTATGCCTATATCTTCAATTCACAAGTTCGTAACGCGGATTCAGACCGTCCAGCGTCACAACCTTTCACCACCACGTCTAAGTTAAGAGTCCCTTCCCAAGCATTCGAAAGCGTGCTCTATCTGCTCCCAAAATTGTAACCTTCCACTCATTCTAACGCCTCATCTTTAAAATATAATTTCCCTTCCAAAATATAATACAGTTGAATATCACAGAATTATATGCTTTGACCACCTCCCTAAAATATTGTTTACATTTAACAAACAAATATATATTTAACAATACTAAAAAACGGTTGAGACTGAAGCTGTTTTCTCAGATAACCATTAAACGTGGCATCTCACTGTTCAAATATACTGCCGCCGTCGAAATATAGTTACACAATTAATATTTAATTTATCATGCCTTTTATACAAATATATTCTTGTCCACAAATACTTATAATCGTTTATATATAAATTATCTGTTGCATATTAACTATTTGTAGTCGGCCAGGAAATATTTAAGTGGCAGCCTCCAACATAAAACGAAAGTTACTAAGAATAATAGCCGGCCACGGTGGCCGAGGAGACTGAGGCTCTTCAATCACGGTCTGCACGGTCACTACGGTCGGGGGTTCGAATCCCCCCTCGGGCATGGATATTTGTGCCGTCCCTAGTCTTAGTTCATAGGTAGTTAAGTCCCATATGCTTAACAAACATTTGAACCTTTTTTTTTTTTTAAAGAATAATATTAAATATAATAAAATACATGTATAAATGTAACGCGCTTTTCTGGCTCATGTTTTCTATTTCTGTGGTGGAATCTATGTTCTGACACCACAATATTACTACCTCAACGAAAAGCAGAACGAGTGAGTAAAACAAAGTTTATTGAAAGAATACGGAAATAATGTGGTATATCTTTTAACATAGGTATCGTGCTGCAATTCTGCCCATTTGGTTCTTAATCTGTTACTAATAAACACAATTCATCAATTATTGTAAATATAAGTCTCATAATAATATTATTATTATAGTACCGAAATTTGTCGGCCTGTTATCTGTAAGAGATATTTAAATTGTAATTACGGCGTTTGATTCTCACAAGTTTCCTGAATCCATTCATATAATTATATTTGCTGTATGATCATTCCCTGATTTTATAAGGATTTTTAGAATAATGTGTGCGGCTATATTGTATTTCAGTTGCATTCTGGGTTAGCCACCCTCGCTCATCAAAGACAGTCGCTTCCTGTTTCCGAGCACATTAGGGAAACCCTGACTACCTGCTGTATCTCATTCACTAGGTACAAACTGATAGCCGGCTGGCTGGGGAACCCAACAGCCTGGCAAAACCCGCCTTTCACATGGAAACAATCAGCTTCCCTCTGCAATATCACAAGTTATGCTTTGTTACAGCGACTGCGGTCTAATATGCGCTGAACCATGCTGCGACATTTACAGTATGCACCGTGTGCTCGTATGGGATGGTACTGTTCCTCATACGTCATTCCCAAGCGTCCATGGCCAACGAGAAAGACGGACTGTGGCGCGTAGGCTCGAAACACCGCCTTCGCCAGGTGACTGGCTGGCCGCTATGAGACAGTGGGCTGTGTCATGGCGGGCAACCACCCGGCTAAAGATCGCCGTGTCTCAAGCTTTATCTGAAGACGTGGCGTGACGCAAGGTTAATAAATATAAGGTTGGGCAGTATGCGCTCTGCTCTGACATTGGCTAGTGCTGTGACGTCACTGTGGGGCTGCGGACTCCCAAACGGCCTGCACAGGCTTAGTCCGCTATGGGAAGGAATGTGTGTTTATATCAAGTTCTTGACGAAAGATATTGTGTCTACGTTAAATACAAAGTGCTATTGTGCTGTGAAATATTGCAGTTAAGACTGCTGGGTCATATTCTATCGTAGATTTACGCGTTACGTAAGAGTAACATATCACATCGCAAACATATTGACAATGTCTATAATATGAACTGCTGAGTTTAAAAGAACAGAAATCTTTGAAGCACTTTCTCCGTGGCAACTTAAGCAATTACGACTGTTAATCCCTTACATAATCGGTTTATCTGAAATGCCGAGAACGTATTAGAGAATGTGCAACGTTTACAGTGTCCCTGTAGCATTTTTAGAGGCATACTTTCTTTGACGTTTCATCTCGAGGAAAGATATGAAACTTTATTTCAGTTCCCTTTGTGTTGCGGCTGTGACAATTACAACCCATAACAGCACAGCCTGGCATTATATAAATAATAACAGAAGTATTTCAAAGATTTACGGCAGAAACGATAGCACGCGCGACAAGCACTCGAGAAATCAATATACTTTTTACTTCCAAACTATGAAGCGAAACGAACTATTTAACTCTTTCAATCCCGGTGTTGTTCCTCGGCAACAACGTAGTAAATGCTGATTCAAACCGTATTTTGTGTGTCAGTCCTTCAAGTCGCATTGTTGTTGATGAACAACATGCTTCTAGTACGACATATTGCCACTCGTTACGGCGTGTAGCCACTTCTGAGACATTAATCTATCTTGGAGGCTAAGAGTGTAAGCGTGAGTGTGGTTCCTTTTATTTTATTCCAGCAGAGAATTGTTTTGTCTTTGGTGCTGTGGCAAAGATTATGCTAGCATTATTGATCTGGCGCTGTTAGCTGTCAACAAAATAACCTCCAAGTAATAAAATACCTCGATACAAAAGTAAGTGTTGTGCATATAATACACGACATAACAAAACAATAGTTCGACCAAAAATTTTGAAACAGTTATTTTGATGTTTAGTGCACTGTATTAATAAAGAAAACACTGAATTTTAAGTTTTCCAAAGCTGAATTCATAATGTGGGAATGAAGGCGTTAAGCAAATACAACAGAAACGGTAATACACACGCACACGAGTTAGCAACTAACACGGTTTTACTCCCAGGTGTCCCACAGTGACATCATGCGCAGAACGGTGAAAACGCGTTTCCTACTGCGCATCGCTTACTGCGACCCCCTGACGTGACGTTCGCGCCACGGTCTTGTGTTTCTCGTTGGCCTCGCTAGTGTCCTCTCCCACAAGTGACGCATCCCCGGGGGGGGGGGGGGGGGGGGTTGGTAATGGTGCCTAGCCCCCCCCTCCCCCAGCACCTCCCAAAGATTTTAAGTTTTATTAATTTTTTATTGTTTTCATTTTTAATTTTTTAAACATTCGGTATCGGAAATTTGAAAAGTACACATGTAATAAATCACAACGTAACTATAATTTGCCAAGCACAAGTGAACTGACAATGTGTCGCCAACTAAGAACGTGTGCTGCTGTTACTGTGAGCGGTTTTAATGCCGCCGCGACTAGCTTTGATGCTGCCGCTATTGTTACTGCTAACCTGAAGTTACGAGCTGATTGTTCATATGCGGCGACCCGCTGCTTACAACGTCAGCGGCGCCACCGAGTGGAATCTTATGTACAACAATAGTGTTGTTTTAGTTCAAATTTACACATAGTCTTATGTACTTACTCTTTAGCTAGTAACATAGAAGCTGCTTAATTATTTTACGAGCTCATTATATACTCTCAATTTCAACCACATTGCTTCTCATTCCTTTTCAAATTAATGCGAGCCTACTAGTTTTATTTCCTGTGCAATGGTTTTCGTAGTATAATTGGTTAAATTATAAAAAGTATAAAAATAAGTCATAGATTAATAAGGTAAACAGGCTTCATTTTTAAAAAATGAGCCCCCCCTCCAAGAACCAAATCCTGGCTGCACCCCTGCAGTACTGTTCTTCATGTGTCATACCCTAGTTCTACTAAAGATCATATTTTAATACTAACGATTCACAAGAATAAAATTTAAAACATTCATTTTGACGTCCTTCCAGAAAAAAAGAGCGGTACAACGATCTTGTGCAGTCATATGAAGGTAATTAATAGCTACTGGAAAAGAATTTAAACCAAAAATAATACCGCTCTATCTGGGTTAAACCACACAGCTATTTCGCGCGGCACGGAGCCTTTAAGAGTTGTTAAAGGAAGAAGGTGTATCCAAGTCCAAAACGCGTATACCACGTTCGTGTGGACGTCGACGGACATCAATTATACACACTATGATCAAAAGTAATGGGACACCCAAGAAATATGTTTTTTATACACTTCTGGCCATTAAAATTGCTACCTCACGGAGATGACGTGCTACAGACGCGAAATTTAACCGACAGGAAGAAGATGCTGTGATATGTACATGATTAGCTTTTCAGAGCATTCACACAAGGTTTTTGCCGGTGGCGACACCTACTACGTGCTGGCATGAGGAAAGTTTCCAACCGATTCCTCATACACAAACAGCAGTTGACCGGCGTTGCCTGGTGAAATGTTGTTGCGATGCCTCGTGTAAGGAGGAGAAATGCGTACCATCACGTTTCCGACTTTGATAAAGGTCGGATTGTAGCCTATCGCGACTGCGGTTTATCGTATCGCGACACTGCTGCTCGCGTTGGTCGCGATCCAATGACTGTTACCAGAATATTGAATCGGTGGGTTCAGGAGGGCAATACGGAACGACGTGCTGGATCCCAAGGGCCTCGTATCACTAGCAGTCCAGATGACAGGCATCTTATCCGCATGGCTGTAACGGATCGTGCAGTCACGTCTCGATCCCTGAGTCAACATATGGGGACGTTTGCAAGACAACAACCATTTGCACGAACAGTTCGACGACGTTTGCAGTAGCATGGACTATCAGCTCGGAGACCATGGCTGTGGTTACCCTTGATGCTGCATCACAGACAGGAGCGCCTGCGATGGTGTACGCAACGACGAACCTGGGTGCACGAATAGCAAAACGTCATTTCTGTTTACAGCATCATGATAGTCGCATCCGTGTTTGGCGACATTGCGGTGAACGCACATTAGAAGCGTGTATTCGTCATCGCCATACTGGCGTATCACCTGGCGTGATGGTATAGGGTGCCATTGGTTACACGTTTCGGTCACCTCTTGTTCGCATCGATGGCACTTTGAACAGTGGCCGTTCCATTTCAGATGTGTTACGACCCTTAGCTCTATCCTTCATTCTATCCCTGAGAAACCCTACATTTCAGCAGGATAATGCACGATCGCATGTTGCAGGTCCTGTACGGGCCTTTCTGAATACGGAAAATGTTCCACTGCTGCCCTGGCCAGCACATTCTCCAGATCTTTCACCAGTTGAAAACGTCTGGTTAATGGTGGCCGACCAACTGGCTCGTCACAATACGCCAGTCACTACTCTTGATGAACTGTGGTATCGTGTTGAAACTGCATGGGCATCTGTACCTGTACTCGCCATCCAAGCTCTGTTAAACTCGATGCCCAGGCGTATCAAGGCCGTTATTACGGCCAGAAGTGGTTGTTCTGGGTACTGATTTCTCAGGACCTATGCACCCAAATTGCGTGAAAATGTAATCACATGTCAGTTCTGGTATAATATATTTGTCTAATGAATACCCGTTTATGATCTGCATTTCTTCTTGGTGTCGCAATTTTAAGGCCAGTAGTGTATAAGGTGCATTGTGGTGCCACCTACTGCCAGGTACTCCACATCAACGACCTTAGTAGACATTAAACATCGTGAGTGAGCAGAATCGGGCGCTCCGCGGAACTCACGGACTTCGAACGTGGTCAGGTGATTGGGTGCCACTTGTGTCAGAAGTCTGTACGCGAGATTTCCACACTCCTAAACATCTCTACGTCCACTGTTTATCATGTGATAGTGAAGAGAAAACGTGAAGGGACACGTACAGCTCGAAAGCATACAGGCCGACCTCGTCTGTTGACCGGCAGAGTCCGCCGACAGTTGAAGAGAGTTCGTGCAGTGTAATAGGCAGGCATTTATGCAGACTATCACACAGGAATTCCAAACTCGATCAGGATCCACTCCAAATACTACGACTGTTTGGCGGGAGGTAAGAAAACTATGATTTCATGGTCGAGGGGCTGCCAATAAGCTATACAACACGCAGGTCAATAATGACGCCTAGCTTGGTGGAGTGATGAATCACGGATCTGATGGCGGGGAGTGGGTATGGCGAATGCCCGGTACACGTCATATGCCAGCGTCTGTAGCGGTGGTGTTACGGTGTGGTTGTGTTTTTCATGGACTCGGTTTGCACCCCTTGTTATTCTGCGTGGCATTGTCACAAAGCAGTCCTACGACGGTGTCTTAAGCACCTTTTTGCTTCCGACTCTTGAACTGCAATTCGGAGATTGCGACTGCAGTCTTCAACACGATCGAACACCTGTTCATAATTCACGGCCTTAGTTGGCCGCGCGGGAGTAGCCGAGCGGTCTGGAGCGCCACGTTACGGATCGCGCGGCGTCCTGCGTCGGAGGTTCGAATCCTCCATCGGGCATGGATGTGTGTATGGTCCTTAGGTTAGTTTTAGTTTAAGTAGTTTGTAAGTCTAGGGACTGATGACGAACGTAGTTTGGTCCCGTAGAATTACAAACATTTGAACATTTTTGGACTTAGTGGTTACACGACAATAACATCCCTGTATGGACTGGCCTGCACAGAGTCTTGACTTGAATTCTATAGAACACCACTGGAAAGCCGGCTTCGTGCCAGGCCTCGCCGACCTAATCGATACGTCTCTTTAGCGTAGTACTCGGTGAATAATGGGCTGTCACTCTCCAAGCAACCCTCCAGCATGTGATTGAACGCATGCCTGCGAAAGGGGAAGCTGTCATCAAGACTAAGGGTGGCCCAACACCATATGGAATTCAACACTACCGATGGAGGGCGCCAAAAGTCATTTTCAGTCAGGTATCCGGATACGTTTGTTCACATTGTGTATATGAAAAAAAAATATCGTCTGTAAGGTCTCGCAGCTATAGCAGCTGCTAGCACCTGAGGACGTCGAGCAGATGCATCGAATCGATGAAATATTGCGAGAAGTGCACAGTATGATTCGACGGCAAACCCGAGAAGGTGATTTGCGATGTATAGAGATGTTTCACTTGAGAACGCCATGTATTCTGCGACGTGTGTAATGAGCTGGTGGCCGCGCTGTGTGAGGAGGAGCCAGGTCAGCTGTAGTGATCGTGAGTCAGCGTGGTGGTGGAGGCCGCAGCCGCAGCCGCCTTCTGTCGCCGCCCAGTCTGGCGCGGCGCGGCGGCCGCCATCTGCGGAAAAACGCTAACCAAATAAACAGCCGGCCGTGGGAGAGGCTTCCGGCCGGAATTCCCCCCACTGGGGACGGCCAGCCAGCCAGCCAGCCTGCCGCCTCTACAATTGCGCCCTGCCGCACTCCCCACCCCAGCTGCCCTCTGATCCAGCCCCGAGTCACTGTCTCTACTGTGATCGGGCCATCCACTACATACTACACTGAAGAGCCAAAGAAACTGGTATAGGCATTCGTACACAGAAATACGTAAACACCCAGAGGATGGCAACTACTATATAAAACAGGTGTCCGGCGCAGGCGTTAGATCGCTTACTACTGGACATCACCAGTTGGGATTTTTTGTGATCTCTCAAAGGCTTATGATTGTGTAAATCATGGGATTCTTCTAGATAAGCTTAATTATTGCGGTATGAGTGGGACAGTGCACAAATGGTTTAAATCATACTTAACTGGAAGAGTGCAGAAAACTCAAATAAGCAGTTCACATGATATAGACGAAACAATTAATTCCTGTAACTGGAGAGTTATCAAAAGTGGGGTCCCACAAGGTTCAGTCTTGGGACCTTTGCTGTTCTTAATATTTATTAATGACCTGCCATTCTACATTCACGAAGATGCTAAGCTATTGCGTTTTGCTACTACTCTGTGTGACGTCAACACGACTGAGCTCAGGCCGTGTCGACGTTAGTTAAGTCGAAGTTGTTAAGGCGATCGCTCGGGATAAGTGGGAAATCAGGGATCCACTCTGGGTCCGGTACAAATTTTCATACGTTAACAATCACTCGTACACTGTCTGCAGATCTTATCGCGGCCTCAGGAATTGGTGGTGCAAGCAAATATCTCCTTTCAACATTGTCTTGACTTCCAGTAAATACGAGAGGTGTTAAAATGAAAGGTACGAAACGACATTGTGTTTATAATTGAAGTCTTTATTCAAACGCAATCACCAGAGGCCTGAACACAACTATCCCATTGTTTCCCTGTTCCCAGAATTCCTGTGGTTGTGACAAGGGTCAGTACAATTTGTGTGACCCTGGAGACGGGTGGTCGCACGTTATCGTGGAGTAGAGTCACTCCTTCAATGAGCGGCCCAGGCTGTTTGGTCTTGATAGACTTGGTAGACTACGGAGTGTCTCACAGTACACGTCATTGTTTCTCCTTGCTCGAGGAATTCGATGGTTATCGGACCTCGGTCGTCGAAAAAGACGGTAAGCATTACCTTGCTTGCTGAGGGCACAGCCTTGAATGTTTTAGTGGGAGGTGACGATACATGCTTTGCGTCCGTAGATGTCGCACTACGGTATCCCAAAGCGCATATTCAAATTTCAACCGGTTTGGTTGTTAAGAAGTTTCGTACCTTTTCATTTGAACATCTCTCGTATTTGAAGCATGCCTCGTCACTGCCAGACTGTGTGGTAGCTAGAGGGTCGGAGGGGAAAGAGAGAGAGAGAGAGAGAGAGAGAGAGAGAGAGAGAGAGAGAGAGAGAGAGAGAGAGAGAGAGAGAGAGAGAGAGAGAGAGAGAGAGAGAGAGGAGAGAGAGGAGAAAGAAACCCGTTGAAATGCCCTAGTCATCGTTTATGACTAGCCAAAAATTCTCTCTCTCATCTTGCTCTCCATCACTGTTTCGGAAAATTTCTTCATGTTGTCCATATCTTTTTTTATTTTTGTTTCTAAACAAATCACGTTGAAACCCCGCAGTCGCTAACGAGCACAATTACAATAACATTTCATCCTATACACACCTTCAACGAACTATATATATATATATATATAATCAGCATTTTTGTAGGCCTTTCTAGTCCTAGCTGATATATCTAGAATCGGCTGATGTGTCTCCAGGTTCTTCATTCCCGATGAGGAGGGTTCAAATAACAAACCGAATATACTGATAACTTTTCTATGAGAGGCCTAAATCATTTTAAAGAATGCCGCAATTAGTTGCTTTATCAACGGTAAGGCGGATTTCGAGTCCGCCGTTCGCCCAGTGTCCTGTGTCTGAAGTTCTTAATGACTCCGACTCATTTCACCGTAGTAATCTTTTATTACATCTCGTAACTAATATAATCTGCTTTGAGATATAGCTTGCCAATCAAGTATTGCCAGTGATAACGGTCTGCTAGCGCTGATACAATTATTTATACCATTTCTGTCTCACCTCTCCTTTCACCCCTTATAGCTTCGTAGCTTCCTGGTATACATTCATTTCTTGTCTCCATCTTCATTTTGTACACTTAGTTGCAATACTCGTCATTGCCTTTACATTTAAAAATCACAGTTCAGATTCATCACTTGAAACGTCAACTCCTTTAAAACATATACACATTTTCTAGCACATATCAGTTACCTACTCATATTTTTTATTAAATTAAATCTTCTCCATGCAAAACTGGGCTTGGTAGTTGAGGCTTTAACATATTCCGAAGGCTTTGGGTTCTGTTTAGATGCGTCAAACAATATTTTTCTGAGAACTACTGTGCATTTTCTTTGTGCCGTCGTTTGGAAACGCACTTAAACGTATAGAACCCATTATACCTGGACTGGTCAGAGATTCACAGTTACGTAATAGGACAAGGGTATAATCATATTCGCTTAGGACCAAGCGCAGTGAAACCAATGCTGTTCAAAATAATCGCAGTGTTCTCTGAGTAAAGTGAAGATATATCGCACTATTTGTCTTTTTAGTGGAACAAGAAATTAAGAAACAGTTGTAAGCTATAGCACTCGCTACCTGTATTGTTCAAATGTTTGTAGAGCTATTAGTACAAAATTGCTACGGTCATCAGTCCCTAGACTTACAAACCATTTAAATTAACTTATTCTAAATACAACTTACACACACACACACACACACACACACACACACACGTACATATAAGCGCGCGGCGCGCACATGCACGCCCGATGAAGGATTCGAACCTCCGGCGGGAACGGCCATCGAGTCTGTAGCCATTCCGCGTAGCCTCCTTTTATTGGCCTAGACTGACGCATAATTACACATTTCTTGTGTCACGATACTGAATCTGTTGGTATCCTGTTGCACATATGGAACTATACCTGTGCCTCAGATTGTTCGTGTTCACTTGGCCAACAATATTGCCGCAAATAACCCCGAATTTGAGTGCTCTCAGCAAAAACAAATCAACGAGCTAATTCTACTGGTTTCTTTCTCAGAAGTGCCTGATTTTACGTTTGACGCTAACAAAATATACAAGATTTAACTGTCTTGCCACAAGTGAGCTGCACAGCTGTTTTGTGGTTTAATCATAAACAGCTGTGCACCAGGAAGATTCATCATAGCAGTCTGATGATCCGTTACATCACGTGTGTAAATATCATTCCCTGAGTGACTCAAGAAGAGCTTGTACAGCTGTTCCCATCTAAGCGAGTCTTTTTCGTTCAGCAAGACTTTCCAAGAAGGTAAAGTTTCAGCTGATTCCGTGTAACATCATTAACCCTATGATGCACGAATTATTAAAAAATTGAAATAGGATTTTTGAAGTAAGGAACAATGACTATTATCATAAAATACGAAAATTTATTCAAATTTACCATTACAGAGAAAAATACAGCCATGTTACTGGAGTGGACACAGCGACGCTTACATCTCCAGTCTGCATCCTTTAGATTTTCCTTTTTGTGTTGAAACCTTAGAAGTATTTTGGACATAAGACTCCTTGCATTTAGTGAAGAAGGAGTTTGTGTCTTTTTTGTGAAATTGGTGGAATATTATTCGAGAACGCTTGCTGCACTACACGTTCGCCATCTTAACGCGCTAATTCATTCCCCTGAAAAATTTACGATTGTCAGTTCAGCCGTTGTCTCTTACTGTGCAGCATCTGTCGCAATGGTCCCCTACAGTGGCCTCCATGTGTTTACGAGTTAAAAAGCGAAAGCAGGAGCACAGAAATGCGACCAGTAACAGCCGTCCACTACAGTGGATGCAGTTTGCCACACGGTTAATTACGTTCAAGGTGTTCATATGTACCTTGGAGCTTCAGAGCATGTAATAATTTGGTCACTGTAGCGATAGGAGATCCATCGAACATGTAGTCTCACTGTATAAATGATTTAATGACAAATGTAGCGACCAGAAAAACAGTTAACACTTACTTTAAATGAAAACATTTTGTTTTTAAAAACACAGTCTCGATAGCAAGATAATTTTTTATTGTTCGTACGCAACCGGTTTCAGTCTGCTTGTGAGACCATCTTCAGGCCGATTGAAATACAATAACATTTCAAATATTAAGAAGGATCTATATAAGGAGATTAACAGTAAAATAATAACAATGAATTGTTATACCCATGGCAGCCGATTGTTGGCGAGTCAGGATTCGTTGTCAGTGGAAATCAACTGGTGAATACTGCTGTGGCGCTCGAGCTTATATATGCCAAGCTCCGCCTCCCCCCCCCCCCTCTCTGCGGCGTTAAATCATTGAGAGTCAGTCATTTACTTATTAATGATTTTGTGTCTTACAGGCTACAATTATGATATTGAAAAAGGGGACAAATATACAAGAGCATACAGATTATTACATTCGTAAAGACTGCTAATAATTTAGAGAAAAACTGTTTTAGATAAAAATAAAAACACTTCGTTTTATCAATTTTATTAGCTAGTTGCCCATTAGGCATTTGAACAAACTCGCTGGGCATATTGGTGCCAGAGACAGTAATAGTTCATTGCTGCTGCAATGACTTGCGCGTATCGATGGTTGCACGCCAGCAATGCTCGTCGCAGCACTCGTAGCAGCAGACGATGCGTTGTTGATCTGAAGAAAATCGCCATATTCCAGATGTGATATATAATTATGTTCATTAACTGACACAATTTGGTTCTCGGACCGAGACATTGGCACCGTCGCTCGTAACAATGCACACGGATGATAGTCTTTGAATAATAATGAAAGAAACTTGAAGTTGCCATCCTACTTCACAGGCGACATGAATCGTGTCTCAAAGGAATACATTTGTATCACTATAATATGTGTTGGATTATGTAACACAACAAAATAATTAGCTCTTATTGAGAACAGCTTGTCAAGATTATAAATCATTACTTAAACTTAACGATCGCTGTTTCTCCAGAAATGTTTTCTAAAATTGTGAAAACATTTTGATTTAGGCTTTTTCTGTGATTCTTTTATGAAACTGATTAAAAAAAAAGAAGGTATTTCTGTCCTCAGTAACTTTGTTACCACAACGCGTTTCGAAGGTTTAAATCCCGATTATCAGATGCAATACTATTATATTGTGTACATGTGGGTTTTATGATATGCACTGTCTACAAGAGAAAATACAAAACAGACAGTGCAACAGATCTACCTATCGTAAAACCCACATGTACACAATATAATAGTATTTCATCTGCTAATGGGGGTTTAAACCCTTGAAACGCGTTGTGGGAACAAACAATAGTGACTAGTAACTGAAATACCTTGTGTTTTAATCAGTGGACACTTTTTACGCATATGAGATGCACTCTGCACTATCGGTCTGCAAAATACGAAATTCCTAGAATCAATATTTTACTATGAAATTTTCAGGTGGGTTTTAAACATTTTAAATCTGTTCATGAGTGAAACACTCATCCTAGGAAATATTACTGAGTCTTCTGCTAAGACATTTGTGTGCAGCATCCTTTTTTACAGAAAGTTCTTGAAGTTTGGAAAGTAGGAGGTGAGGTACTGGAAAAATAAATCCGTGATGGCGGGTCTTGAGTGTTCCCTGGTTATTCCGGTTGGTAGAGTACTTATCCAGGAAGGCAAATGTCTTTGGTTCCATAACACTCATAATACTCCTGGACGCCAGCTACGGTACACCGTTCAAAATTTGCTTCCATACTGTAACACAGGTGCAATATGGCAGAGGTTGTAATTGTCATTCAAATGGGCACCGGGCCGAGCTAACGCAAAAACATTTCACCCCATGATCCTGGCTTAAATAGGAAACGAACACAAAGACCCCCGAAAATGACGATTCTGCACTGGGCCTATTCAAACATCAGCATATCTACATCTACATAAATACTCTGCAAGTCACATTGATGTGCATGGCAGAGTGTTCATCGAACCGCTTTTATGATATTTCTCTACAATTCCATTCACTAATAGCTCGCGGAAAAAGGAACACCTAAATCTTTCAGTTTACTATCTGATTCCTCATATTTTATTCTGATTATGTTGACTCCCTATGTAGGTAGGTTCTAACAAAATATCTTCGCACTCGGCAGAAAAAGTTGGTGGAAGAAATTACTGAAATAGATTTCGTCGCAACGAATAACTCATTTCTTTTGATGATTTCCGTTCTAACTCGAGCATCATTTCGTGACACTCTCCCCCTATACCGCGATGATAAAAAGCGAGGTGTCCTTCTCTTAAGTTTCTCTAAATAGTTCGTCAGTCCCTCCAGGCGGGGATTCCACAATGCGCTACAATATTCCAAAATAAGACGCACAAGTGTGGTGTATATGAATACGTGAAGACGAAAATTGAAGTACCAATTTTAAAAAATACCCGCGACAGAATGGCCGAGCGCATTGAGGCGCTATGCTCCGATGCGCGAGGCCGTTCCCCGTCGGCGGTTCAAATCCCCCCTCGGGCATGGATGTTTGTGCTGTCTTTAGTATAAGTTAAACTATAAGTAGTTTGTAAGTTTAATTATACGAAGAGGGTAATGAAACTTATATAATTCGAAAGGGGATTTGCCGTAGATGTCCACGAATAAAAAAACACTGAAATCACCACTAAATTACTTGTGTGGCAATGATAGGGCAACCTAATGAATATTTCTTAAAAAAAAAAAAAAAAAAAAAAAACAATCACGGTTGTACAAACGTTTCCTTTTCTCATGTGACACGTTCCACCTGTTCTAGACGTCATGAGACATCTGGAGAAATTACAAACTCGTTTAAAAACAGCAATTGACTAAAAAGGAGGGAAGTTTAGGGTTTAACGTAATTGGCTTAAAGTTACATAAAAAATGTACATATGTAAGATATAGAGAAGGCTGAAGCTGGTTAAACTACAGGTCATATGATCACATTCACGTTTGAGAGGGAAGTGTGCAGGGTATAAAACTGAATTTATAAAATACTGTGAAACTGTGTTTAACGAATGAAATACTTGTTACTAAAGTAAGAAGGTGTCAGACTTATTTACAAATTTAAATAAAATACATCTTTAAAGTAAATGTGGTTATTATGATAGCGTGCGCTTAAACAGACCGCAATTGTGGCATGTGTTGCAAAGCCAACAAAAATGTTCGAATGTTTGCAAAGTTATGGGACCTAACTGCAGCGGTCATCGGCTGCGTGCACCGCAGCAAGGCGCCTTAGCGTGTGCGGCTATTCCGCCGCGACGCTAAGTGAGCATCGCTTGGTTAAGTCAGGTTCGATTTAAGCTGTTCCTTCGCCGTCTTTTTCCACTCTCAAACAATAACCTGCCACATTGCTACAGGTTTTTATTCGTAAAGCCATAGGTTTGAGCGGTATTTTATAAGTTCAGTTCTGTGCCCCACACTTCCCTCTCAAAAGTGAATGTGGTCATGTGACCTGTAGTTTATTCAGATTCCTATAACAAGTATGTCTTACACATGGACATTTCATACAAAGTCAATTTTTTATTGTTATTTTTTTTTATAAACAAGTTTGTAATTTTCTCAGAACGTTTGATGATGCCTGGAATAGGCGAAACGAGTCACACGTGAAAAGGAAAAATATTGTATTTGTGCAACCAAGACTGTTTCCGGGTTTGTTCTTCTTTTCTTTTCCCAAAAACATTAAAATAAACTTTTAAAAATGCATGTGTATACACACCCGTTGAAATTGGTTAAAGGTAGTAGAAGTTTTCACATGTACTACACGAAGATCCGACGCGGGAGATACAAGTTTATTATGAGAACTATCCAGTGCTTGGGCGGAACTACGACGTTGATCGTTTTGTCAGCAGTGGAGTTCAAATTTCCGCAGTAACTGAATCACATTATTTCTTGGAGTCGCTGCTTCGCATATTATCCGGAAATTATAACTTTGTGATAATCTACTACTGCGACCAGAGAATACAAGTAACTTCCTAATTTTTAATTACTGTATTTTGAACAGCTACGACTTCCTCATTTTCTCACGTTTCCTTTTCACCCTTTCATACTCTTTTTCTCAAGGCATGGGCGTAGCCAGGGGTTGGTTTGAGGGGTTCAAACCCTTCCCAAAATGTTGACAGCTAACAAAAACTAACATAATTAAGCCGCGTACATTTTTCCAATACTGGAAAACATGTACATATGCTCCATACAGTCTCGATTTCTCCCCATGCGAGTCCCATATATTTTGGAGCCCTGAAAAGAGATATTTATGGCCATCGGTATGTTTCTGGCTAAGAGGTGTAGACCTCGGTAAAAACATTTCTCCATGGAGGCATTGTGGGTTAAATGTATTAACAGTTGTGGTGATTACTACTGACATAATGAGCAGTTTTACTATCGGTAGTTACATTACAGTGTTGCTCAGCAATATTTCTGGACGCTCCTATGTAAACGATTCTAGGTTCAAATGTTTGAAAACCTATTGGTCCAAACTTCTATGGTCATCAGTCCCTAGACTTACAAACTACTTAAAGTAAGTTAAACTAACCTAAGGACAAATACACATACACCAGGGAGGACTCGAATCTCCTACGGCGATCAACCGTGCACTTCGCTGCAAGGCGCCCTAGAACGCTCGGCTACTCCACCGCGGCGACTCTAGTTTCCTGTCTATCAAGTAGTATCTGTGCAATTATTATTACTTTTTTTGTCATTCACAGCTTTCACGCACCGCAAAAATTTGAGTGCTTCTCTGATGAAGCTTCACGCACTGCCTTTCTGATTGGCATCCGTGTTTTGATCCTAATTTTCCTATGTTCATGATATGATCTGCCTTGTTCCGATTTTGGAGAATTGGTAGATATTTAAGAAGTTCGCTAATTTTGTGTCTATACCCTGGTGACTCTCTAGTATACTGGCCTTTGGAATAAAATATAAGAGTACGCGTTATTACAATCTTCATTCATTGAAAACCTCTCCCGAAATCATATCCTGGTTATTCCTATGTCTCAAGGTGTTCAGATTAAACCCTTAAATTTGCAGAAATTACAAATTAAGAATCTGCACACCAATGAATTCCTATTACATTAAAAAAGTTTTGAATTTCTTTACAGAACTGCTCGAATTTCTACCACAGGCAATATTAGTGTGCGTAGATTCCTAAAGGTAAAGCAGTCAACAATCCGAAGATTGGTTTGAACACGACAGTGGTTTACTACGCATGGTCCTATTTGGAGATGGTATCCCGTTGCCTTCCTCCACCTTCGAACTGACTTCCCCCGCCTGTTATAGAGGGACCTACAAATGAACTCGGTATTTTTCACATGAGCAATACTGTTCGAGGTGAAAGAAGTGGAAAGTGACAGATAAAACTCCTAGGATATTTTTTTTAACGTTTATTAAAATTTGATATATAAATAACAACTCGTGGAAAATGTTTTCAGCAATCAGTCCTTAAAATATTTATTTATTTACAGATCTAGATTTCAACCACTGTGTGGTCATTATCAGTGCTTAAAAACAATTAAAATACTTAAAACATCTCGACCTCCATGTTTGAGATCGAGATGTTTAAAGTTTTTTAATTGTTTTTAAGCACTAATAATGACCACACAGTGGTCGAAATCTAGATCTGCAAATAAATAAATATTTTTACGTCTGATAGCTGAAAAAAATTTCCACAAATCAAATACGGTCGTGGAGCACAAATTCCACCATCGAATCAAGCCTGACAAATAGCAACATTTACATTGATTTTACATGAGTTTGTTTTGTTTTATGTATTACATTTTTTTCTATTCCAGGTGTTTTTTGTTATTGCTACTGTTCTTGAAAGAGGAAAAAAAAATATTTAAAAAAAGGCAGTAATGCATTAATGCGTTCTTTTATTACTTTGTCTTTTTTCAATGATTTAGTTCCACTTTATCCTGTCTTATGCGGTAATTTTTGCTTGAATGAGTTATTCTTTATTAAAAAAAAAATAATTTTTCTTTCATCCTTAGGACCTGGTGGGAATCGAACCCGCGCCCTTTGGATTTGTATTTTTGCACTCTACCACTGTGTAACCGAGGTGAGATTGTTACGAGCTTTATGTTTGCATGTTACTTATAAATGACCACAAAGCCAAAACAGCTGTCGTGTACATATTTTTAAGGTTATTTCAGCTAGTACGTATCAAAAGACAGGACGAATAATTGAAGTAGGCCTACATTAAAGGGAGGGGAAGTGCCAGAAGACAGAGAGGAACACGAAGCGGAGCGAATAAAAGTGCAGTAAACTGTAACGAGAGTGTGGGCAGCTCAGTGGTGGGTGCGGTGTCAGGTGGCTCCCAGCTCTGCCCGGCCGCGGCTGTCCTGCTAGCGCAAGCGCAGCCCTTCACTTGCCCAGCCCTCTCCTCTCCTCACCCTCCTGCCCTCCCACCGACCCTCCCGCCCTCAGCCCAGCGCCGGCTCTGCGCGCGGCTTGTTATTAGAGAAAACGGAGGACCCGCCGAAATGGAGACGGCCTTTTTTTTTTTTTTTTTTTTTCACCAACTTAAGCTCAAAGATACCCCCGCCCGCGCGAGGTGATAAAATGTGCAAATCCACTGTTTGTTCAGAATTATTGTCGGCGAAAGTTAAGAGCGGCGGAGGGCGAGGAAGAAAAAAAGAGTGCAGATAAAGGAAATGCAAGATACTAATAAGTTTCCGTTCTCAGAAGTCTTTATCGGGACTTTTGGAGACGGATGAAAGCTTGTTCCCCGCCCGCGGAGCTGTGGGCGACTTAGGAAGCTCACGAGTCTGCCAAATGTATGGAGGGCGAGTGGAAAAGTCTGAGGCGCGTCGTACTTGCACATTGCGACGTTTTACTGGATCATATAAGCACAGTCAAATATAAGAAAGTAAACATTAAAATAAAAACCTCTATCGGAATGTTGTCAATAATACTTTCTGGCCCGCCGCGGTGGCCGCGGGGACTGAGGCGCTTCAGTCACGGTCTGCACGGCCACTACGGTCGGGGGTTCGAATCCCCCCTCGGGCATGGATATTTGTGCCGTTCTAGTTCGTAAGTAGTTCATAAGTAGTTTGTAAGTTTAGGGACTGATGACCCCGTAGTTAAGTCCCATAGACTATACAAAAATTTGAACATTTTTGAATACTTTTTGCTATTTTGTCAAAAACTGGCATTTTGAGCCCATGGTTGTGTATGAAATACAGGGTTATTCTTATAATAAAGAAGACAGCATCCAACCACTTTTGATTAAGCTATTTATAAACTAAATAGCGCCGTTACCAGTTTCGAACCTTTCAGTTCATCTTCAGACGGCTGTACACGTCCACACAAATGTCACTTTCATATTTTTTATGCAGATAATTTTTCTTGTGGTGAAAAGTCTTTGGTTGTGTGGTGCCCAACAATACAAAACCTGATTATAATGACTTTCTCGACCGTAAATGAGATTCATGATAACGACAAATATTGTGAACAAACTTTTATTCACAATTGTCTTCTTTATTATAAGAATAACCCTGTCCTGAAAAACATACGTAATTACAGTATAACTTGTTTAAAATGTAAAATGGCAGTAATATATATTAATGATTTGCAGTCTATATTCACGAAGAATTTAAGCTAGTTCCTTTTGTTGACGATAAACTATAGTTGTCACGCCTGAGAAACAGCAATTAACTGATGAAATTGTAAATCATGTCTTTCAGAAAATTATGAAGTGGTTCTCTACAAATGGACTCTTAAACTTTGGTAAAACCATACAGTTTCATACAGTAAACGTCATGACGCCATTAATAAGTATAGACTTTCAACAGAAATCTGTAGAATACTCAAAATTTTTGGGTGTTTACATTAATGAGGGATTGAATTGGAAGAAACTCATTGAAAATCTACTGAAAGGTTTGAGTTAGTTACTTATGCTATCAGGGTCATTGCAGATTTTCGTGATATACATCTCAGTAAATTAGCTTACTATGTCTATTTTCATTCACTGCTTTCGAGTGGGACCATATTCTGGGGCCATTCAACATTGAGTAAAAAACTATTCATTGCACTAAAGCAAGTAATCAGAATAATTGCTGGAGCCCACCCAAGATCATCCTGCAAACATTTATTTAAGAATATAGGGATCTTCACAGCAGCTTCACAATATAACATTTTTGAATTGGATCGGATTGCTAATAACAAAAATCATAATTGAATATATATATATATATATATATTCACTTATGATTTTTGTTATTAACAATCCGATCCAATTCAAAATTAATAGCAGTGGGCATAGCTACAACTCTAGGAGAAAAGGCGAAATTCACTATTCAAGGTTAAATCTTTGGCACAAAAAGGGGTGAATTATGCTATCACAAAAGTCTTTAGTCACTTACCAAGTATCGTCAAAAGTCAGACAGACAGCCATCTAGTATTTAAAAATAAATTTAAAGAATCTCTGAATTGTAACCCCTTCTGCACTTTAGATAAAACTTAGTAATTTCGCTAAAAATGCATAAAAATAAATAAATAAAAATTAAACAAACCTTAAACATTAAGTGTCACGTATAGACAATTTATTAAACTGGCACGTTCCACATCATAGCGAAGTGTCTTATTTTGATCTATGGAACAAGTACTAATTTAATCTCTAATCTCTGGGCCGCGATAGAGTAGCCGAGCGGTTTAAGGTGCCTCGCTGCGGACCGTGCGGTTGCTCACCGTCAGAGGATCGAGTCCTCCCTGGGGCATGGGTCTGTGTGTTGTCCTTAGGTTAGTTTACCTTATTTTAAGTAGTTTGTAAGCTACGGACTGATGATATGCAGTTTGGTCCGATAGATGTATAAACATTTGAACATTTCTAACTCTATATCGGTGTCAGTCGAGTCATGTCATAATGGAATCCTCCTCCTCAATATGAATTTAATTTTATGAGCTTATTATATCAGTAACGATGAAACATACAGTTTGAGACCAGAAGTACTGATTTACTTTTCTTCTGACCAACAGAATTAATGGGATCAGAGTTTCTTTTTTAAGATGAAATGTCAGAGTTACTGCCGACATAACATTCCAGTCCGTGAATCGAATTTGATGGTTTCCAGGTCCTAGAGCATGTTTCGTTGATTTATCCGTCTTGCCTACGCATCAGTTACTTTTGTGTTCCTTGATGCGGGTGTTAATACTCCTTTTCGCAGATCCTATGTATACTTGCCTGTAAGTGCGAGACATTTGATAAACTACTGCTGTGATAAACTACTTCGTTTTTAAAAGTATTTTACTTATGTGTTCTGTGACCGTTTTTACTTATGGAAGGAAAAATTTGGGTTTTGTAGGTCCTTTTTTTTCTTTTTCTTCAGAAAAGTAACAGTAACACCAACCTAAAGGAATACAACCATAAGTATCGCCAAAGAAAGACAGATAATTCAGCGGTAGCACAGCATGCTGCAAAACCTGGAAACCGTCAAATTCGTTTCTCTGACGCAACAGTTCTAACAAAACTGTTCCTAAGTACTTCCTAAGTAATAGAACGCAGTACGTTGTTCTCGACGGCGAGTGCTCATCAGAGACGAGTGTATCGTCAGGCGTGCCCCAGGGGAGTGTGATAGGACCGCTATTATTTTCTATCTATATAAATGATCTGATGGACAGAGTAAGTTGTAATTTGCGGCTGTTTGCTGATGATGCTGTGGTGTATGGGAGGGTGTCGTCTGTAACTGACTGTAATAGCATACAGGTTGACTTAGACAAAATTTCTAGTTGGTGCGAAGAATGGCAGCTAGCTCTCAATGTAGAAAAATGTAAGGTGATGCGCATGAGTAGAAAAAACAATCCTATAATGTTCGAATACAGCATCAGTAGTGAGCTTCTTGATGCGGTCGCGTCGTTCAAATATCTAGGCGTAACATTGCAGAGCGATATGAAATGGAACGAGCATGTAAGGACAGTTGTGAGTAAGGCAGACAGCCGACTTCGGTTTATTGGGAGAATTTTGGGAAGATGTACTTCACCTGTAAAGGAGACCGCGTATAAAACGCTTGTACGACCACGTCTTGAGTATTGCTCAAGTATTTGGGACCCGCAGCAGATCGGTTTGAAGGAAGACATAGAGGCGGTTCAGAGGCGAGCAGCTAGATTTGTTACCGGTAGGTTCGACCAATGCGCGAGTGTCTCGGAAATGCTCCGGCAACTCAATTGGGAATCGCTGGAAGAAAGACGACGTTCTTTTCGTGAATTTCTGTTAAGTAAATTTAGAGGGCCGGAATTTGAAGCTGAGTGTAGTACGATCTTGCTGCCGCCTACTTACATTTCGCGTAAAGATCACAAAGACAAGATAAGAGAAATTAGGGCTCGTACGGAGGCATATAGGCATTCTTTTTTTCCTCGTTCAATTTGGGAGTGGAATAGGAAAGGAAATGCCTAGTAGTGGTACGGTGTACCCTCCGCCACGCACCTTACGGTGAATTGCGGAGTATGTATGTAGATGTAGATGTAGAAACTAAATAATTACTATGCTTGGACATACAGAGCACTGACAGTCATTCTGAAGCATAAAAACAATTTCAATATAAAGTAAGAAGGACGTAACTTGCACAAATTGTAGACCTTAATAATTAGTAGCAACTTCTCACGACAAACTCCGTAACCTGGGTTGCCGCGACTCCGCGACCGTAGCCTGGCCACTGTCTCATGACGTTAGGAGCCGACCGTTGCGTGGATATACATAAACAGTACGGCTTGCGGAGCTGACTCTAGTATGAACCAGTGTCGCAAAGCATCCAAAGATGTCTTCAGCAGAAGAAGAGAAAACTACGGACTTATTCGAAATGTTTAAACGTTTGTAAATTATAAGGGACTTAACTACGTGGTCATCAGTCCCTAGCTGGCCGCAGTGGCCGAGCGGTCTGCGGCGCGCCAGTCACAGTCTGCACGCCCGCTACGGTCGGGGGTTCGAATCCCCCCTCGGGCATGGATGTTTGTGTCGTCTTTAGTATAAGGTAGTTCATAAGTAGTTTGTAAGTTTAGGGACTGATGACCCCGCAGTTAAGTCCGATGAGCTTAACGAACATTTGAACATCAGTCCCTAGGCTTACAAACTACTTACAGTAACTTATGCTAGGGACAACAAAAACACCCATGCCCGAGGGAGGACTCGAACTCCCGACGGCGAACAGTCGCGCGAACCGCAGCAGGGCGTCTTAGTGCGCACGGCTATTATGCTGTGGTACGTACTTATTCCCGGGTAACTGATGTCAGCAATATTTCAAAAACCGCTGTGGAAACCTACATTCTGTGAGAATCGGTTTTAGTTTACACTTCTAACACTGCAGCATTCAACATACTGCGAACGAGGATGGCGTGTAAGTACAATACAAGTAACGGTATTTTACTGTGTGAGAAAATGCAGCCCCACATAAGTTGGTTTAAAATAATTGAACATAGCCTGATACCGGTTTGACCGCGGACAGGTCGGCAGCCGATAACGTTTTATCGTTCAGACTGCTAGTTCTTAACTAGCTAATATGTTTTATAGCTTTATACGACATGAGCACATTTAGCTCTACGTGTAAACGTCTCATGTTGTAGTTTTATTTCAGATTAAGACACCCTTAGTGATAGTCGAAATCTAGATAAAGTTCAATTATTTTAAAACAACATGTAGGGCTGCATTTTGTCACAGTAAATAGCTTTAATACAGACAGGCCATGTTCAATATCATAACATCTAACAGTTATATAACGCCACAGCAGCCCATTATAAAGCAATCGCTATGACCTGATGACCTGCAGCGGAACAGTAATGGCATATGTAGACTTCTGGATGAATGAGATATGACGTTCATCATACTAGCTTGTACATAACGTTTCATGTATTTAATTTTAAATATTATAACATGTTATTGTAAAACTTTGTAGTCATTATTATTTTATAATTTGTAAATTTATTATATATATATAGCCCATTAAACCTCGAACAGCGACAACGATAATAATGATTTTAGGCCTAACCTCCATACACATGAATAGGTTCCCACTGCTGACTTGAACATCTTCCTGAATAGCCTAGAAACGGATCTTTAATTTACGTCTCGTGAGAGTATCAAGTACAACACGCTATGCTCTTTTGAATTTTCTTTGATGAACCCATCAGCATTAAGAGTGTCGTAAGACTGATCAGAGTAGCTCAGTATCGTTCTCGACAAGCCATTGTAGGCAAACTAGTGAATTCTTTGTCGATGGTTAGTACTGGTAGCGAAGAGACTGCGGAGAACCACGATGTTTTTAACAGCAGTCGATATCTCGCGATGAGGAAAGTACATTTTTAATGACTGAAGTTCCACTTTTTCTAAAAATTTCTCGGAAACGAGTAAAATACCAGTTCAGATTCTACTGATGCTGAACAACACCACTCACTTCAATTGACCTTTAGGAGGTTTCACACATGAAAGCGATTTTAGTTGAATTAACAGACTGTGGTTAAAAGTAGCTTGTGAAGACGTAAACATCAGAACGAACGGTAATGGCAACGGCGAGTTCCGGTAACAATGCACTTTTTCCACAGCAGTGTAACACCTACCCACTTTCCAAAGGCCTTACGTGATGCATATGACGTCTGCTGCACACTTTAGTGTTAATAGTTATTGTGGTTCATGAAACAAGATATGTATGCTTCCTCAAGGATTTAGTCTTATACTGATAGAAACTACATTCCAGCATGTCACATCTTTAGTTGTTGAGACGGTCCCAATATTCTACAATATTCTCTCAATAAATATTCTATCAGCCTAAAGTCCAATTATTTCATTAAAAAACTATCGCTAAGACTGTAGACACCGTTTCCATAAAAATTCAGGTTTGGAAACACATATTATGAAACAAAGAAGGAAGGAAGTCATGGAGCATTAGGGTTTAACGTCCCGTCGACAACCTGCTCATTAGAGACTGAGCACACGCTTGGGTAGTATAAGACAAAGCAAGTATGGAAGAGAAGCGCATAACTCTTTCCTTACTGTATGCTCGTGAGATATCAGGCAAGAAATGAGCTTTCACTGCTGAATAATCAATAAATTACTATTAAGAGATAAGTATCTCTGGTATTACACCAACACAGTTACATAATGAGCCGATACATCTTTTTGAATGCGTTATTATCTTTCACAAAACTGTTATCTTGAACTGGTCTTATTGTTTTTTATGCTGCAGCGATGTCACTCTCAGTTTGAATTAAGGAATTAATTACATGGGCCGTGGTTACAGATGTTGCATTTGTTCGGTCCTCAGGTTAATAACACCGCGTAAATAAGAACACTTACTTTAGATTTTAATTACAAATAGAAAAAAAATTCTAGATTGGGTTTACGTTTATGTGTATCTTGAAAACGTACTGCATAGATGGAAAAATTATTATGTAAACAGGATAAAGGGTTCGTCCAGTTTTCCATTTTTTCTCCAGAATGATTTCAGTTATTTTCACAATGTCCCCATTGGCCAGTTTCCACAGTTTTCATTTTTTGTCTAGTTTCTCATTATTAAAACTTGTTAACTAACATGAACTCATGCTGAGATTATTACTATTATTGTTAGTAATACGATAGTACTAATAGTATTGTTTTCAGTACTATTTTCAGTCAAGAGTTTTGTAATTTCGAGTTTTATTATTGTATTTGTTTCTATTTTGTACTTCAATTCCTGTACCTTACGTAACGTCGTGTACGATGTTGTGTGACAGATACTAATTTCCCATTGAATACAAGTTATCTATGTAAACAGATAAATAAATTTACATGTCAGTAACACTACAGACACAGCAAGTTAGAAGCGGATGTTTGGGTGATGCAAGAGGAAAAAAGCAGATCGAAATGATCGATTACATCCACATCTCTGCGCCGCTACACGTAATGGCAGTCGCATTTCGCTCATGGCAGCGATGGATCGCACTGCCACATCACGGACCATAACACAACAAATTCGCTGCTCAGAGACTAAGTCCGTACGGCACAGTATTACGCATGCGCAAATCCTGTGCGGCGGTTAACAGAGATGCCCAGAGGTGTTTCACACCCCAGGGGGTCTATGAGAGCTACAACACCAAGAGTTGCTTCCCGGCTTTTGGCAAGATCAGTTTTGAGTATTTCCTCTTCAGGATCACAGTTCATTTATAATACCACAATGTAGACTCTAGATTAAACTTTGTATTTTCAAAAAACCCTTGTCGTTTAATACAAATGAATACACTTTCATCCCCACCAACCTCACTCCTACAGTGATCATTTCAATAAAAGGCATATTACAATAATAATAAGTGTTTCCAATATCTTTAGTAAAACTTTAACAATATTATATGTTCTATAAGTAATAATTTCACGATCGTTAAAACTCTCTAGTCCTGAAATGTTATTCAAAGAACTAACACGAACGATTACTACCGAAAGCTAGACACAACCAGCTTAAAGAGTATCATTCTTCTGTATACACAAATTCCCGATTGTGCTGACACCTCCTCGATGTGGTCAAAAATGAGTTTGCAGACAGTGTTGCAGGTCCTCCTAAAAATAGGAAGAGCTTCCGATTATTTAAATTATTCCAGAAAATACGAAATTTCCAATGAACCTTCCGAAATTTGCCAAATCATCCCAAAATTTGGAGTGAATGTGCCTAAATTTTCCAATCTTCCCGAAATTTCGAGTGAATCTTCTGAAGGTGCCACTCCGTGCATATAGGTTGTGTGACAGGGGAATCGTGAAGGGGAGGAGTTACGGCCGAGCGCCAAAAGTTGAGCTGCGGGAGAAACATTGCTTAACTGGCGGCGAAACACACGCCTTAAGAAGGAATATTATTGGCTGCCAGTGCGGTGACACAGAGGGATGCGCAGAACGGCTGAAAACTGAGTCGCCTTCCTACGTGGCGCGCACTATAACCAGGCAGAGTAAGTTTTGGAGCCTACTGTCCTCCCATATCATCTGAGCTTGCCTACGATGGCATGCAACAGGGCAAGGTGCCACTACACGTGAGACACAGTCTTGAACAATTTTTAGTCCGACGTCGGAATGCATTGCCGTCTTTTAACGTGTCCCGGAACTGGAACTCGAACCTGGGACCTTTGTATTTCGCGGGCAAGTGCTATACCGACTGAGCTATCCCGACACGACTCACGATCCTGCCTCACAACTTCTGCCAGTACCTCGCCTCCTACTGTCCAAACTTCACAGAAGTCGATAGAGGGCTTGCCCACGAAAGGCAACAGTCCCAGGTTCGAGTTCCTGTTCTGGAACACAATTTTAATCTACCAGGAAGTTTCATATCAGCGCACACTCCGCTGCAGAGTGAAACTTTCATTCTAGTATTGATTGTTGTTTAGCCCTTCTCCGCTGCAGAGTGAAAGTTTCATTCTGGAAACATCCCTTAGGCTGTGGCTGTACACGACTTCCGAACTCTTGACTCGATGGGCAGGCGTATCAAGGCCGTTATTACGGCCAGAGGTGGTTGTTCCGGGTACTGATTTCTCAGGATCTATGCACCCAAATTGCAAAATTTGCAAAATTTAATCACTTCTCAGTTCTAGTATAATATATTTGTTCAATACCCGTTTACCATTTGCATTTCTTCTTGGTGTAGCAATTATAATGGCCAGTAGCGTAACTTGTCATTGCAACAGTAGTAACCCTCCTTTCTTCCAGGAGTGCTAGTCCTG
The DNA here is from genome assembly GCA_026315105.1 of Locusta migratoria. Lineage (NCBI taxonomy): Eukaryota > Metazoa > Arthropoda > Insecta > Orthoptera > Acrididae > Locusta > Locusta migratoria. The sequence goes on from CM048747.1 coordinate 276,180,884, forward strand.
CAAGGTTCGCTGGAGAACTTCTGTGAATTTTGGAAAGTAGGAAGCGAGGTACTGGCAGAAGTAAAGCTGTGAGGCGGGATCGTGAGTCGTGTCAGGATAGCTCAGCCACTACACTCCTCTCTACCGTGACGCTATTTTTCTCTTGGGAAACTCAATTACTGTCTCCGTACTTGTTGGAACAGTAAGTGTGGTCCGAAGTTTGCGCCTTGAGGAAAACTTCGTGTCCTTAAAGTGTCAGTGTGGACGGTGTAATGTTGCTCATAGGTCTCATAGTTCGTGTTTGTAAGGCAAAGCTTGTCTCTTGCCCGCGAAAGGCAAAGGTCCCGAGTTGCGCTTCTGGCACACAATTTTGATCTGCCAGGAAGTTTCTTAACAATCAATACTGTTTTCATCCTTTGTCATCTTCCTGTTTCCACTTGGGCCTGTACTTTGAACCCTGTGATCTTTGTACGAGTGTTGTATCCCAAATAAATATGACTACGATGTTGCGGACGTTTTCGGTGTTGCATTTTCGATGTTGGCAGGCAGAGTCCCCTGCTTGAGACTAGTTATTCCACACGTGAGACTTTGTTTGCCGGTCGCGCTCCCCCCGCGGAACTTTTTCGCTGTGCCCGCCAGTCTGTGCACGTTTGCATACGCGGAGGGAAAGATTTCCGGCTGGCTCGAGGGGGAGTGTGCGGCGGCGACGTCGGCCACAAATTGTAAGGCAGCGCCGCGCCGCGCTGCGGGGCGGCGGAATCTGCAAGACGCGGGGGCGGGGGGCAGGGGGGCAGCGGGGGCAGGGGGGCAGGGGCAATCTGTTCCGGCCGGGCGCGCCCTGGGAACCCGCGCAACTGTGCCCAGCCGCCGCCATCGCCGCCATGTTGCACACGCGCCCACGCAGAGTTGCGCCGCGGCCGCCCAGCCGCCGCTGCTGCCTGCCTGCCTGCGGTTGCTCCACTGCCAACAGCCACTACACTCCTCTCTACCGGGACGCCATTTTTCTCTTGGAAAACTCAATTACTGTGTCCGTACTTGTTGGAACAGTAAGTGTGGTCTCAAGTTTGCGCCTTGAGGAACACTTCGTGTCCTTAAAGTGTCAGCGTGCACGGTGTAATGTTATTCATGGGTCGCATAGTTTGTGATCGTAAGACAAAGCTTGACTCGCTAATTAACATGACACTATCGTAAAAAAAAGGTAAATAAATCTATGGGAGTTAATTTCTTTGCTTTTTAGTCTCTGGGCTTAAAACTACTTAAACTGAAAAGGAACCCAATAGTTATCGGATTTTAGAATTTCTTTACATGTATAGTACGACAAGTTCAGAACTTAAACAACAATCAGCCAAAGCCATTCGACACAACTCTAAAAAGCTCTTGAGAAAATCGTCTTTTATTTTCACAGATGCGGGTGCTGTGTTCTGAAGACCTTCTGAGATATTTCTGTTTGTTTGTTCCTTTTCTATAGAAACTTTCGAAGCAAATAGGACATAGAGGTTGCTTACCTTTATTGCAAATAAACTATGCCTTTTTCCGCAAACTTATTGTGAAACCGATCGTTGCTGCCTCACGCTCGCCATCTTCACACGTCAATGCAAGTGAAAAATACAAGCTTGTCTTTCAGCTGACTTCTGTGTAACACCTAGCGGAAGGGTCCACCGGAGCCGACTGCATGTATTTAAAATTTGAAAAAAATGGAAAAAAGGAAACGATCGAAGACAGACAGAAATGCGTTCAATAGTAGTCATCAACTTCGGAGTTGTGATAGTGAGTAATATACTGATCAAAACAAAAAGGATCAGTCGAGATACATACGCTCTGAAATATTGTCATCGGCAGAATGAACTAAAATGATTCGACGTCACTGCTAACAGCGACTACACTCCTCTTTACCGGGACGCCATTTTTCTCTTGGAAATTACTGTGTCCGTACTTGTTGGAACAGTAAGTGTGGTCCGAAGCTTGCGCTTTGAGGACTTCATGTCCTTTAAAGTGTCAGCGTGGACGGTGTAATGTTGTTCAGGGGTCTCACAGTTTTTGATTGTAAAACAAAGCTTGTCTCGCTAATTAACGTTGCACTATCGTAAAAAAAATAGTATATACGAGGAGCGTCCAGAAAGTAAGTTCCGTTTGGTAATAAAATGAAATTGTACACAGATACAGAAGAAATTTTTATTGCACAAAACTCTACAACTCTTAAACTACTTTTTTACATAGCTGCCGAAATTTTGTAGGCATTTGTCATAGCATGCCACAAGTGTTTGCATGCATCCTTCACAGAACGTTGCTGCCTGTGTATTCAACCATGTGGTAACAGCTCTTTATCATCGTTAAGTGTTGACCACCAAGGACAGATTTGAGGTGTAAGAAGAGATGAAAGCCGCTAGGAGAGAGGTCCGAGCCAGTGGCGTAACTATGTGTGGGGGGGGGGGGGGAGGGGATAGAACCCCCCCCCCCCAGAACCCGAAAATTTAAAAAAATAAATAAATAAACGCATAACAGCAATCTCGTAAAGATAAAGATTGGAAACTTGGGGTGTTTTACAATAAGCTTTCATTGGATGGGAGTGAATGAGATTCTTAAACGGTAGTGGTAGATGGTAGTCTGTCTGGAAACTGACTAAAATTTTGCTCGTCAAGCAGATCTATCTCCCCCACCTCCTTCCCCCCCCCCCCAAAGCCAAGTCCTAGTTACGCCACTGGTCCGAGCTGTATGGAGGATCATCAAACAGGTCCCATTGAAATTTCCGTAAGAATTGTTTAGTCACATGCGGTGTGTGAGGTCAAGCATTATCGTGAAAAAAAATTTTTTGACAGTAATCCTCTTCTTACACCTAAAATCTGTCCTTGGTGGACAACACTTCAACGATGATGACGAGCTCAGAGAACATGTTACCACATGGTTGAATACACAGGCGGCAACATTCTATGAAAAAGGCACACAAGACCTTGTGCCATGCTATGACAATAGCCTACGAAATTTCGGGAGCTGTATAGAAAAGTAGTTTAACAGTTATAGATTGTTGGACAATCAATATTTTTTCTGTATCTGTACCCGTTCGTTTTATATAACCAAAAGGAACTGACTTTCTGGACGCGCCTCGTAAATCTATGGGAGTTAACGTCTTTCGTTTTTAGTATCTAGGTTTAAAACTATTTAAACTGGGAAGGAAACCACATCGTTATCGGATTTTAGAATTTCTTTACATGTATAGAACGCGACGTTCAGAACTTAAATAACAAATTCAAATGTTTGTACAACTTATGGGACTTAACTACGGGGTCATTAGTCCCTAAGCTTACAAACTACTTATGAACTAGTTAAGACTAAAGACGGCACAAATATCCATGCCCGAGGGGGGATTCGAACCCCCGACCGTAGTGGCCGTACTGACCGTGACTGGAGCGCCTCAGTCACCTCGGCCACCGCGGCCGGCACTTAAATAACAATCAGCCAAAGCCATTCGACACAACTCTAGCCGGCCGCAGTGGCCGAACGGTCTGTGGCACGCCACTCACAGTCTGCACGGCCGCTACGATCGGGGATTCGAATCCCCCATCGGGCATGGATGTTTGTGTCGTCCTTACTATAAGGTAGTTCATAAGTAGTTCGTAAGTTTCGGTACTGATAACCCTGCAGGTAAGTCCTTTAAGCTTAACAAACATTTGAACACAACTCTAAGAAACTCTCGAGAAAATCGACTTTACGTTCACAGATGCGGCTGCTGAGATGTTTCTGTTTGTTTCTCCTTTTTGTATAGAAACTTTCGAAGCAAATGGGACATAGAGGTTGCTTATGTTTCGGATAAATAAACTATTTCCGCAAACTGATTGTGAAACCGATCGTTGCTGCTCCACGCCCGCCATCTTCACACGCCAATGCAAGAGAAAAATACGAGCTTAACTATCAGCTGGCTACAGTGTAACACCTAGCGGAAGGGTCCACCGGAGCGGACTGCGTGTATTTAAAATTTGAAAAAAGGGGAAAAAAAGAAACAGGGGAAAAAAAAGAAAGAAAAAGAAACGACGGAAGACAGAAATGCGTTCAATAGTAGTCATCAACTATGGAGTTGTGAAGGTGACTAATACACTGGTCAAAACAAAAAAGGATGAATCGAGATACATACGCTCTGAAATATTGTCATCGTCAGAATGAACTAAAATGGTTCGACGTCACTGCTAACAGCGACTACTACTCCTCTTTACCGTGACGCCATTTTTCTCTTGTAAAACTCAATTACTGTGTCCGTACTTGTTGGAACAGTAAATGTGGTCCGAAGTTTGCGCCTTGAGGAAAACTTCGTGTCCTTAAAGTGTCAGCGTGTACGGTGTAATGTTGCTCATAGGTCTCATAGTTTGTGATTGTAAGACAAAGCTTGTCTCGCTAATTAACGTGACACTATCGTAAATTAAAAATTTATAAATCTATGTCAGTTAACTTCTTTGGTTATTAGTCTGTAGGCTTAAAACTGTTACGCAGCAAACATTGTGACAGGGAAATGTGTTAAGATCTTGGTTTGGTCACTTTAGCAAGACGGAATAAGGTCAGCAGCCGGTAGCAGAAAATGCTCACCCGCCTTGCGTGATGACGGCAGCTGCTGCGTTGGCAAGTGGGAAAGTCTACCTTCAGTGAACTGTGTTTGAGTGAAATGGCCATCATACAGAGACGCAGCTAGTAAACATTTCATAACTGCACGTAAATCTGGCAAAAGAGTGAATAAAACCGCGAATGCGTCAGCGGTAAAGACACATCGGGCGAACACTGCATTTTCGAAGGGAACATATTCAAACCGTTTCATACGTCATAGCTTCAGCCAATTTTATGCATAAATACTCACACATTTAGAAGTAGCAGGCACTTGGTCTTCTGAATCGTCGATGTCCAGCAAGTAGTCGTCAATTCATTGGCCTAATCGTTGTGCTCAGTCTCTGTCACAGCAGTACATACAGGTAGCTGCTAGAGGCAGCTAAGAGATGGAGTCTGATCGGGGCATACTTCACACTAAACATCATCTGGGAAGATGGTGATCCGTTGTGCTGACGACTTCACACCTCTATGGTGGCTGCCTGAGGCCAGCGCAGTCTTCAGTGGTTGGTTACTAAAGACCAATGTACCTGTCGTCGAGTTAGCACTCTGGTGCTAACCCGGTGTACCGAGTCAAGAACCAGCATGACATCCGACTTCAGAGGGATCCCTGCGTGGATCCACTGGCCGCTGCATAGCCTGATGAAGGGATAGAGCATTTCACAATAACAGTCTTTGCATCGCTTCCCGGCATCGCGGCGCGGGCACTGCCATCATACAAAACACCAAGGTTGCAGCTCAAAGGCGACGCCACCTACTGCTCTAGCTCCTGTCGAGCTAGCGCCTTCATCAAACATATGTATGTTACGGAATAAAATGTGTCAACTATAATTCTGTTTCACTAGCGTCCCTTGGCGCTCCACCAGGTTCCACGCCTCATCCTGACCTAAAGCTGAAAACACACCGCTCGGCCCCAGCAAAAACTACTTAAACTGAAAAGGAAACCACATGGTTATCGGATTTTAGAGTTTCTTTACATCTATAGTACGCGACGTTCAGAACTTAAATGACAATCATCACACAAAGCCATTCGACACAACTGTAGTCGGCCGCAGTGGTCGAGCGGTCTGCGGCGCGCCAGTCACAGTCTGCACGGCCACTACGGTCGGGGGTTATAACACCCCCTCCCCCTCCCTCGGGCATGGATGTTTGTGTCGTCTTTAGAATGAGGTAGTTCATAAGTAGTTTGTAAGTTTAGGGACTGATGACCCCGCACTTAAGTCCCTTAAGCTGAACAAACATTTGTTTGAACACAACTCTAGAAATCTCTTGATAAAATCGACTTTACGTTCACAGACGCGCGTGCTGTGTTCTGAAGACCTTCTGAGATATTTTTGTTTGTTTCTCTTTCGAAGCAAATAGGACGTAGAGGTTGCTTACCTTTATTGCAAATGAATTATGTCTTTTTCCGCAAACATTGTGAAACCGAACGTTGCTGCTCCACGCTCGCCATCTTCACACGCCAATGCAAGAGAAAAATACAAGCTTGTCTTTCACCTGGCTACAGTGTGACACCTAGCGGAAGGGTGCACCGGAGCGGTCTCCGAGCATTTAAAATGTAAAAAAAAAAAAAAAAGACTATCTAAGACGGACAGAAATGCGTTCAATAGTAGTCATCAACTACGTAGTTGTGAAGGTGACTAATACATTGGTCAAAATAAAAAGGAATCAGTCTGAAATTTTGTCATCGACAGAATGAACTAAAATGGTTCGACGTCTTTCTGTCGGTTCTACGGAGAAGATAGAACATTACGGAAACCGAGATAATGGTAACAACAGAAAGTTACTGCAGAGGGGGTTAGTGCTGACTTGTGTTTACTGTTCCAAACGATTGCAGAATTGGATAGTGTAGTGAGTAGGTAGTGCAATGCAACAACAACATGACTTGCCAGAAGCTGTGGGGAGCCATAGAGGGTTGTAAACGGGACAGACAGAGGGAGGTGGCTGCAGCTATTGGAGTGTCCCAAAGTGTAATTTCCAGAACTTGGACACGATTTCAGGCTACACGAACCTTTAAACCAAGGCAGGTCTATGTCGTTCACGGGTGACATCATAAAGAGATGAGCGACATCTGCCATGTAAAATTAAAAGAAAAAAGAGAAAAAAAAACTTTTTTTATTCTCCACGCCGAGGAGTGGAGCGGGCTGTTTGAGATCCGGCCCATAAAGAGTCGCGGTTCTATTCAGCCAATTATCAGACAAGCTGATAGTGGGGCAAAGGGGGTATCCCAATTGGGAATAAGTGGGAGGGGCTTACCAGTTCCGGCATACGCCTTAAAACCAAGGAAAACCTCCCGTAAACCTTGGTCGTAACCAATTTAATTTCTCTCTGGGACGTTGCCCAAATAAAAATGGATTAAACATAAATTAATCCATGTTATTGGAGTGTTCTGAGGTCTGCGACTGTATTATAAACTTTTTTTAGGATAATTTATACTGCAGCAGTCACTTTTTACTAATATTTTATTAGCACGACGCGTTTCGACAGCAAGCTCCCATCATCGGGTGCATTTCACAGTTAATGGTTCATTATTGACTTATTATGTTTTGTGTAGTGGATGCCAGTGAGGTTATGTTTGGTCATTTTAACCTGTTCAGGAAGATATAGTTATTTTTAGTATTATGTTTCATCATCATAGTTTTTGGATTATTGTAGTGTTGTATTTACTTACAGTTTTGTTTCCAAAAACTATAATGATGAAACATAATACTAAAAATAGCTATGTCTTCCTGAACAGGTTAAAATGTCCAAACATAACCTCACTGGCATCCACAACACAAAACACAATAAGTCAATAATGAACCAGTAACTGTAAAAATGCACCCGATGATGGCAGCTTGCTGCCGAAACGCGTCGTGCTAATAAAAATATTAGTAAAAAGTGCCTGCTGCAGTATAAATTATTCATAATAATAATAATAATAATAATAATAATAATAATAATGGATTATCGGAAGATCGGACGAATGAGTTACTCTCGTATACTCGTAGAAGTCAGCTCGACCAACAGTAGTCAAACGTCTACCTAGAGGAACCGGCCCCGGGAGCGCGGTATTCTCTGCGTGAAGTATCCTCCCAGCAGCAACAGGACGCGCAATATCAACACAAAGAGTCCGAAACCGCCTTCGAGAATGCGACCTTTACGCGTGGAGGCCTGTGGTGTGTGTCCCATTTCAACAACGACACCGTTTAGCTCGCAGGAACTGGGCGGAGGAACATCAGGCTTGGAGTCGTAAAGAATGGCGCCGGCTTCTCTTTACAGACGAGTCAAGATTTTGTGTTCAATCGCACAGTAGTCGTTTCACGTTTGGAGAGAATGTGGAATCCTGAACAATATCACCATAACATGCTACTGGACTAATGTTGTGAGCAGGACTCAGTATTAGTAAACTTACAGATCTCTGTGTCATTCATAATGCCGCTCTGCCTGCTCAGAGGTATAGAGACGAGATCCTTCGACCTGCGCTGGTGCCATAGGAGATGGGTTCCTTTCGGTGGATGACAACGCTCGTCCCCACAGAGCTGCACTGGTGGACAACATGCTTGAACCCGAGGGAAATGAACGAATGAAGTGGCCAGCTTGAGCTTAAACCCGACTGAGCATGTCTGGGATGCACTTGGCAGACGCATTGCAGCCAGACCAGCACCTTCCACATATCCCTCAAGAGTTGATTGATAACCTCGTGCTGTCCATGCCACGCAGGTGTGCAACAACTGTACTGGCCGTCCGAGGTGATCACGCACCATATTAGAGGGCAACGAGAATGACTTTTTGACTATTACGGTAACCTCACTGTGTCTCACTGGAAGTAAACATCATGTAAACCTCAAGAGTTGAGATAGCAAACTATCGAACTGTATCGCACAAAAATTACAATTGTAACCAATTTCTGGTTAAAACACGTTGCCATATATATATTGTGTATGAGATCTCACCTGATTACCTAATTGTCCTGTGAATTTATGTTGCAAAATACACTCTCCAGTAAACGAGTTTCGGCAATATCAGATACTGATATGCAAGTTGGGAAGTTCCTGTATGTGTAGGTCCCTAGCAGAGACCTATATTAAGTGCAGCTGGAGCCATGGGCAACCAATAAAGACGAACGTGGAACGATTTAACTCTTTCGCCGGCCTTAGGGGATATACTTCCCTCTAACGTTATTGATTTACTGCAGTCATGAGAATACGTGTCACCATTTCTGTATGCTCTGCCTAGCTCTGGTTTCCGTTTGTTGTTAAATACAGCTTTTAGGGCTCTGGGAAGTCTATTTATCAACAAATAACGGGTTTTCCAGTGTTTTGGGGAGTGTGATTACCACCAAAATGGATATTGAAATACACATATCACAGTGTTTCTTGTAGTCCGTAGGAAGCATATTTACCACTAACGTAGCCAGTATGTCTTGCCTTCTGATAACCCCGTAGTTAAGTCCCATAAGCTATACAAACATTTGAACATTTGATTTCTTATATTAAAAAGACTCAAATAGCCAGGCAGTTTCAAATTCTTTGACGTAGTGTTGGCTCCAAGGAATTCGCCAAACTCTGAAAAAGGGCTGCAGCTATGGCCACTATGTATTCAAAAGTTTAACGTGCACTGAGATATTTTCACAATTGGTATGAAATAAATGTATGATACTGAATATTTTAATGGAAGGTGAGTGGTATGAAAACAGTATTTTAAGATTTCCGTTGGTTTTCCAAAAAGATGAAAAACATCAGTAAATATAACATTTGCAATCAAGACGGTCTTTTATTAGAAGTCGATTAATTTTCCGTTGCCATCTGGCTGCCAACCTAATGAGAAGCATCCGCCCTCACAGCCACGCCACACAAATACCTCACCGAACTCGGCTATCAATTAAAATATTATAAAATCAACCTTGCAGACAGAGACTATTGTATTGTAATTATTTAAAAGTAAAATTTTCTAAAAAACTTTCTGGTGTCCGCTTGAGCTGTAAAATTGTCTTCATTGTAGAATCACACACATATGAACCACTATCAAAACGTTGGTACATCGTATATTTTAACGGCAAAATGTTAGATTAGTTATTTGCAAGGCACCTGATTATTCGATCACACTGTCGCGAAATCGATCGTGTGTGATTTCATAGCAAAGGAATTATTACAGCTAAAGCGGACATATGCAAGTTCTTAGGAGATTTTATTTTTAAATAATTTTCAAAAATCCAATTTTTAAAAAAATAACTGTCACCATCCATTATTATGGATAAAGATATATTCAAAACTTAGGCGAGGATAAACGTTTACGGAAATCACTTACCACTAGAAGGACCATGTTTACATCTGCTACTGCGATGAGGAAGACATTACCTGTCGCTGGAAAGAGAAGCAGAAAGCATAATTAGTAAAACTAGGATATTGAAAACATATGTTGGGTGTAACAGTCAAAGACAAAAGGTTAGTGCGTGATTGAGGAAGCAGCACAAGGCAAGAAATCATTCGAAAAACTAAAAACTGATAAAATGGCTTAACTGGTACATAAGTTATAAACAGACTTTATAGCGGATGAATTTGACATTTTTAGCCAAAAGCTTTATGACCTAATCTTTCTTTGCTCCGTCATAAAAGAGTTCGCATCAGTGCAGTCTCAGTCACTTGATCTGAAATTATTGGAACTTTATGAATAGCACTTGCAAGTAAATAGAAATGAATTCTTTTTCCCTTGGTCACTCCATAACTTGAGAACGGATCGACCGATTAGGGTGATCTTTGTTTTGTTGTGTTTACAATTCTCTGGAAAAGGTTTGGATCAATAAAAGTGTTGGAAAATCCACCGGAACATATGACAATATCTGAAAGTGCGTAATTCAGTGTGTCCCTTTGTTTCTGTTGCATATCTAATATATAAAAATTAATCTTCGCTTGTTTGTCTTCTTTCGTATTTTATGCAAAGCCATACCGTAAATCCGATTGCAATAAAACTTTGTTAACTTATTGTTTACATTCGCGCAAAGGTTAAGGGCATACTACAATTAACTTATATCTATCTTGTATATCTATAGGACCAAACTGCGTGTTCATCAGTCTGTAGCTTACAAACTACTTCAACTAAGGTAAACTAACCTAAGGACAACACACACACACACACACACACACACACACACACACACACACACCTCAGGGAGGACTCGAACCTCCGACGGCGAGCAACCGCACGCTCCGCAGCGAGGCGCATTAGACCGCTCGGCTACTGCACCGCGGCACAATTAACTTCGTATGGTGCATTGCGGAGGGTGCTTTACAATTAGTTAATTCGTTTCTTAGACCTTCACGCTGAAATGGCTGGGTGGATATTAACGAAATTTTGGAGCAGAGGTAGCCGATTAATACTTGGGCTACCTTTCGTAAGCCTCCATAGGTGCAAGGAGAAGGCTAGGTTACAAGAAACATCCAAACTGACTGGCCACTGTGAAAGCCAGCACATAAATGTACATACGTTTTCATGATGCCGATTTTCATAATCTGCAAGTCAGTGAATTTAGCATGGTGGAGGGTACCCTGCGACTTTGATACCATTTGACCAGACACTACCAAACTTGGCGCATATTTGTATGTTTCCATATATAAGAGGGAGAGAAGAAGGTGGAGGAGGAGACGGGAGGGAGGGGACGGACAGAGAGAGGATGGGAATGAGAGAGGGGAGATGCTGACAGACAGGGAAGAGGAGGAAGAAATGGACAGAGGAAGGGACAGGAAGAGACGAGGGGAGGAACAGGTAAAAGGGAAAGGAGGAGATGGTCTAATGGAAGATTGGAAACCTCATATATATTTGTGCGTTTGTTCGTATTTTATGTACTGTAATAACTTTCATGTGATTGCAATAAAACTTTGTCAACTTAGTTCTTGCTCTTACGCGAAGTTTATGGACATAGTATAGTTACTTTGAGTAGATGGCGCGCCTGTCGTACCGGAAAATTTTACCTTATCATGAAATTGGTTAAACTAGTTTCCTACACACTGTATAAATGCATGTTTGATATTTTGTACGATCGTCAGTTAACTGTGCGCATGATAACGGATGACCTTTGAGTGAAGCGTGTTTCCTTGCGACGAATCCTTGCACAGAAATTACGGAAGAGGAAAAAGTGTTGTCGTCTTGTACCAAATCACTTGTCTGACGATCAGAATCTTCTTTATAACAAATACTTAACTGTTTTAAGAGACGTGGGGGAAAATAGCCATTGCACATGCGTAAGGTTAGGAGTGCGTGCTGCTTACAGTGTCAAGTGAACCGAAAGCAGCTTTCTTCTTCATCGTAACAGATGCAATTTTTTACAGTCACTTAAAAGTGTAAACAGTTACTTACTGTGTTTTAGTGTTCAAGTGCATATTCATATATTGTTGGTGTTCTTAACAACAGTCAGTATCTTTTAGAAACAAATTTCTCAGCTTTAAGCTTGGAAAAAAAGTGTGGAATAAAGAAGCTTGATACACCGACTCCTCAGCTCGAGTTGAAGCAAGCGCAAACATGCCGAAGTAAGACATTCTGCAGATCCTTTAAGGAAAGTATTTCTGAAGGAGGTGGGGAGGGGGGGGGGTCCGGCGTGCTTTCCCCCGACGCCAATCGCAGAGGTGCGCCAAATTGTTTCTTTGGTCGCCGAGCGGGAAGGGGGGATGGGGTTCAATGTTTGTGAATCTATGGGGCTTAACTACGTTGGTCATCAGTCCCTAGACTTACAAACTACTTAAAACTAACTTAAAGTAAAATCCTAAGGACAACACAAACACTACGGTCGGGGGTTCGAATCCCCCCTCGTGCATGGATATTTGTTCCGTCCTAGTTCGTAAGTAGTTCATAAGTAGTTTCTAAGTTTAGGGACTGATGACCCCGTAATTAAGTCCCATAAGCTTTACAAACATTTGAACATTTGACAACACAAACACACATGCCGCACTCCGCAGCAAAACGCCTTAGAACTTTCGGCCACTCCACCCCGACTGTCGGGACTGCCCCGCCGGTCGAGCACTGAGCGTCAACGTCACTGCTATCTGTCGTTAATTAGTTGGTTCATTGTTAGTGTTTAAATGTTACTTGAAAATCGGTCGTTAAACGAGATGCAAAGTTCTTCGAACTTATCAATGCCACTAAAGGTTTGCGACAAGGTTCCAGTATTTCACCCGTCTTGTTCGATTAATATGTAGAAGTGGCTCTCCGAAATTGGAATAACAGCTGCAGAGGAATGGGAAATCACTATTAACGATGTACTGATATTTTCATTAAGTATTGCTGTCGATCAAGCTATTATAACACAAGATGATTATGACCTTGACTTCATGATACGACTATTATGTCACGAATACAACAGATGGGGACTACAAACGTGTCTAACAAAAACAGAGTATCTAGTGATGAATAGTGATGCTAAATTTGTAGTACACATCAGTGACAAAGCAGTTATGAGACAGATAGAGAAATTTAAATATCTCGGGGCACATATTGATAAAATGGATTGGGCTATACAGAAGTAAAATGTAGAATACAGCAAAGCACAAAGGTATTAGGGTGTATGAATTCTTTTTGGTAGGATAACAATATGTCCAACAACAGTGAGAAAAGAGTAGGTGAGATAATGGTTGAATTAGTGCTATGCTATGGAACAGAACTATAGATATTAAATGCGGATCCCAAAAGGAGACTAATAGCTGTGGAAATGGACTGTTTGCGTAGGAGTGCCAGAATATCAAGAATCGAAAGGAAAACTAATGATGAAGTAAGAGCTAGAATGAAGGCAAATGATAAAGTGCTAGAGAGAATTGAAAGAAAATCACAGAAATGGTACGGATATATGATGAGAATGCCAGATCATCGGTGACCAAAGAAGGTTTGTGATTGGAAACCACCCGGCAGACGTAAGCGCGGAAGACTACGACACTCTTGGACAGGCCAAATAAAGGGAGTAATGGAACATCGCAGCATCGACAAGGAAGATGCTTGGCGGCGGATAACAGGAATACGACAAGATGTTGTCATTAATTAATCCTTGTATTGGTTAATTATAAGATAATAATAATAATAATAATAATAATAATAATAATAATAATAATAATAATAAAAGTAAGGCGTGAGGCGTAACAGTTTTAGGTTTGACAGCAGGTATTTCGGCAGTGAGTACCCAGCGAATGTAGCGGAGGAAGACGAGGCGAGTTGCGTGGGTGCAGCGCGGGTGGCGTGTTTGCAGGCGCGCACCTGTCGCTCCCACGGCCTTAAGGCAGCGAGTCATTACGCATCGACCAGCCCGCTGCATATGCATGAGCAAGCCAAGGAGCTCTGGGTCTGCCCCCTCCACACCGCTAGCAGGAGCGTGAATGGAGCGACGGCCGTCCCTACATTTCGTAACGCGACTGCAAGTTCTATCACATCTCAAAGAAGCCTGGTAGCCATCATGGACATTTAGAAGTTTTTACCTTCCTGGGTCTACTCTCTAGTAAACGGACGTTGCTCGCTATTCACATCTGCGATCTCTAATAGAGATTCCCATTCTTGAATCGATCTTTGGTAAATCGATATTTTGTCGTCCGATAAATCGCCAGAATGAATCGATCATGGCAGTGCCGATTTGTAAGGAGATCGATCTCTTGTACCGAGATATGACTAAAAGTTCTTTATAATTTGCACATCTTCAGGGCGCGAACTTCTTTGATAGAGAAGTTATGCCAAAAGGCGCTTTTTTGTAATCTTTTATTATTGCACAACTAGTTTCAGCAGTCTAGCTGCCATCTTCAGATGCCTCTACAAATGTACAAATAAAAATATAACAACTGCATACAAAATTTTTACAAAACATCTTATCTGCCTAATCTAATATATAAAAATGAATGTTTGTGTGTTCGTATTTTATGCGCGGCCGTACCGTTCAAACGAGTGTGATAAAACTTTGTCGACATATTGCATGTACTTTCACGATGGTCATAGGTACCATTAAATGACTGTACGAAAAATAGTTCAGGAGATATGACATAATAAACAATGAAATTCGACGTCTGCTTCTAAACCAATGTACCGATTTCAACCAAATTTGGTACACATATTCCTTCCATGAGGTAACAATTGTCGTAGAGGTAAGAACTTCTTACGACATATAGTTCAGGAGATATGACGTCATAAACAATTATATGGTGAATACCTGTGGCATTACGTGACATTCGAATAAGGACACTTTATTCATCCTAAAATCTTCATAAGATTTTGGACACTTAACCTTCAAAACACGATAAAGGTCACTGCCACATAAAATTTTTGATGGTGCTTGACGGAGGATACTTTACATATGAACGTCCTCAGATTCTACAGTTGTAATCCGATCCTGATGAAATTTTTAAATATGATTGAAAAATTCAGTTTAATGTTCAAATGTTTGTAAAGCTTATGGGACTTAACTGCGGGGTCATCAGTTCCTACTCGTACAAACTACTTATAAACTAGCTTATACTAAAGACAGCACAAACATTCATGCCCGAGGGGGGATTCGAGCTCTCGACGAGGAATGGCTTTGCGCATCGTAGCATAGCGCCTCAATGCGCTCGGCCATGCCGCCGCGGCACTTAGTCAATTCATTGCTTGCACTCGCGCGAAGGTTAGAGGCATAGTAAAATTACCTTCGTATGGTGCATGGCGGACGGTACTTTCAATTAGTTAGTTTATTACACCTTCATACTGAAATGCCTGGATGGATATGAATGTAATTTGGAACACAGGTAGATTAGTCTGATTAGTAAATGGGCTACCTTTCGCAAGCCACCATATGGTGCGTGGCGGAGGGTACCTTACAGTGGGTTAAGAGGTTTACTACTTTTTCATGCTGAATGAAATTTGGCATGCAGATAGCTTATACCCCGATTTAATACATGGGCTATTTAGTAAGCCTCTGTAGACGCATGGAGGACGGTACGTTACAACAAACATCCAAATTGTTTGAATGGTCACCATGAAAGTCAGCACGTAAATGTATGTTTTCATGATGGAGATTTTTATAATCTGCAAGCTAACGAATTTAGCCTGGCGGAGGGTAGCTTGCGACTTTGACACCGTATGACCAATTAACATGAAACTTGGTGCATGTATGTATGATTTCATATATAGGAGGATGAGGAGTAGGGGAGGAGGAGTCAGACAGAAAGGGAAAGGAGGAGACGGATAGAGAGAGGGTAGAGGAGGAAAACAGAGAATGAGGAGGTAATGCCAGAGGCAGTAGATGAATGGGTGCATTGGAGGAGGAGAAGTAGGAGGAGGACGAGGAGGAGACAGGAGGAGATGGACCCAGAGAGGAGGGGAGTATATGAGAGAGGGGGAGTACATATACTAATTGATTACTGCTATAGATAAATACCCGAGCAACGCCGGGTTTTCGGCTAGTATTATATACATACCGTACTCACTATATGCGACCACAAGCTTGTAGTTGTCTTATGTAAATGGTATGTATTTAATATTAGGCACATAATACCTTTTGTATAAATTTTGTATGCAGTTGCTACATTTTCCCTTGTATATTTGGAAAGCCATCTGAAGAAGACAGACTGTTGAAACCAGTTGTGCAACAATAAAAAATTGCAAAAATGCGATCTTTGCCATCATTTATCTATAAAAGTTCTCTCATGTATAACAGAAGCATCAGGTGAAAACTACAAAAAAGTGAAGATCGTGTGGCATTGTTGACGGGGAGATACCTTAGCGTACGCACCCGCTGCTGTAGCTTTGAACAATAATTTGAAGCATCTCACATCAAGTGCTATCTGTCGGCGGACCAATTGTAGAAATATTGTGGTTACGATTTAAAGTTTTCTGTACTTACCTTGGGTGTGGAAGAAGATACTAACAGCCGGCCGCGGTGGCCGAGGGGATTGAGGCGCTCCAGTCACGGTCTGCACTGCCACTACGGTCGGGGGTTCGAATCCCCCCTCGGACATGGGTATTTGTGCCGTCCTTAGTTGTAAGTAGTTCATAAGTAGTTTGTAAGTTTAGGGACTGATGACCCCGTAATTAAGTCCCATAGACTCTACAAACATTTGAACATTTTTGAAGATGAAGTGTTTTATCCAAACTGTCCATGGTTACTTCCTCTTCCTCTTTGTGCAGGTTCCTTACCTCTATTCCCTCCCCCCCCCCTTCCCCATCTCCATTTCACTCAGTCATCAACTACTTTCTATGATAATCACTTCATCAATCTATCCGCATTAAATTTTGAAGCCATAGACACAATGACAAATTCTTTATATTGACAGATGCCCTGATAGTGACATTGTAAGCATCCTACTACCGTGTCAGCTGGTAGTTATGAAATATTCCGCCTATGGCGCCACTTATCATTGTACTTCTAGACTACTGAATTTTAATCTGCTAAGCGACTGATTTATCAGTCACCTGCTCCTCTCTTTATGCTTTTCTTCAACTACTTTGAGTATTACTGTTTTCCCATAGCATTCTTTCCCATTTTTATCGTTACTCCTTTACTATAAGCCTCATCCATAAATACTTTGTTACCAGCTGACTGTTATTCATTCCATAATCTTTGCACTTAGCGTTGATTCCACTAGTAGCATGTTTATTTATTAAGCAACAGTACAAAAATATAAGTGTTAATTTTATCCCAGTATATGAACTTATCTTTATTACATTCTATTTGATTCGAAACTGCTTCATATTTCTGTAATCGACTTTTATACATTCTATAGCCTTATTGTATACAAATGCACTTGTTTGTCTGTATAGAGACCAGAAGAAGGGCACTCAAGCGCCCGAAACCGGTCGTTAAAGTTCAAAATAAATAACGACAAGCAACTGGTTGCTGCATTTAATTAGTTTATTATTTTTGAAGATACTAATTATTGTGAATGTAATTCCATTCCGGTACTTCAGATTGTAGAATTTTTTTGTTCAATTGTTTCTTTTGCAACATTGAAACAGAAATCTACCCAATTGCCATTTCTCGATGGTATAAGCGAGGAAATTGTTTTCAGCAATAAAGCATGGATCCATATTCAGATAAATGAGCAAAAACTTGTGCTTCCTTATATACTCCTAATTACACATGTTTAAAAGAAACTACAAGTCAATTGTTTCGATATGGTAAATGGTCGATTTTATATATCAGTTTAGAGATACGATGCAAATATTAATGTTATTACCTATTTCTATTGGGTGACTAATGACCTAGCATTTTAGTCCCCTCAAAATCCCAACAATATCAACTATATCTATACAACATAAGTATAGGCTTTGCGACCGTTGTCACAATCAATAAAATTTTTCTGTCTGAGACCGATTTATCAAACAAACAGATAAACACCCAGAATAAGAAACTAGAAATTTTGTTTAAGTCATCCTGTATGCTATTAGAGTCAGTTAAAGAAGACACCCTCCCATACACCACAGCATCAGTCCAGCGATAAACATGGTCAGTGCAAATCGTAACGTAAGATAACTTGAAGTTTAGAAGTTTGAGTCATCCTGTAAGAATGTGCAGTAGTTTTGAGAACTAGAACAAACGAGATCGGAAGTCAGGACGGCGTTGTGTGAGGTAAGAGCTGAGCTGGTAGTTGGCGGGGTGGCCGCGTAGCGGCGCGGGGGGCGCCGGGCCCGCACTCGCAGTCGTAGGTCCCCGGGGCGCCGCGCGCGTCAAGAGTCAATATTGACTTTTGCGGGAAAAGCACGGCGAAAAAGCCGGACTCGAATCCGCAAAGGCGCCCGCCGCCATTTCTAATTAAAATTCCAAACAGAATTAATTCGCGGCCCGCGCGGAATGCCTGATCCCACTAATGAGCTTGTCAGCGGCGACCTTCCTTGGACCCAGAAGCACCACTCCGTGAACGCTGACGACACTGCAAGGAAAACCCGCCGTGAAGGTATTGCGGTGTGGGAATGGGCTGCTAATCTCAGTTCTCAAATGACGGAGACGTCGTTATGACCGATATTGGCCCGAAAAGGGGTTATTCCTTTTCAAGCCTGACGAAAACTGAGAAAATTGACCTGGTATTTTATTAATAACTTCTACATGTGCCAGGCAATGTAAAAAGAAAACAACTGTCATGAAGTGACCACCTAAATGATTACTATTTTTCGAGTTGAAATTCGGTGAAGTCAGCGCTGCTTTGTGTGCTGTGTTAAGAATCTGATATCGGATGCCGCGGTGAAGTACCCGAGCGGTCTAATGCGCCTCCCTGCGGAGCGCGCGGTTGCACGCCGTCGGAGGTTCGATTCCTCCCTGGGTCATGTGTGTGTGTGTGTGTGTGTGTGTGTGTGTGTGTGTGTGTATTGTGCTTAGGTTAGTTTACCTTAGTTTAAGTAGTTTGTAAGCTACGGAGTGATGATCACGCAGTTTGGTGCGATAAATTTACAAACATCATAATATCGAATTTGAATGAACTATAATTTATCTCGAAGCTCAATACCTGAAGGTTCTGTACGTGTATAACAATACCATGACAACAATTAATCAATTGTTGTAAAACTTTTTATTTATTTATTAAGCATAAATGCATTTGTCATAAGGATTAAACTTTCGAGGGGCAATTGAAAAGTGTATGCAAAAATAAAAACAAACTAACGCGTTCGAATAAAACCATTTTTATTTTTCGACATAGTCTCCTTTTACACTCGTACACTTTGCCCAACGCTGTTCTAATTTATCGATCCCTTCCGAATAATAAGAACTGTCCAAGCCAGCAAATTAGCTATTAGTTTCTGCAATCACCTCCTCGTTTGAATCAAATCTTCGTCCCGCCAGCCATTTCTTCAAATTGGGGAACAAATAGTGCCGCTGTGGAGTAGCCGAGCGGTCTAAAGCGTCTCGCTGCGGACCGCGCGGTTGCTTGCCGCGGATGTTCGAGTCCTCCCTGGGGCATGGGTGTATGTGTTTGTCCTTAGGTTAGTTTATCTAGGTTTAAGTAGTTTGTAAGCTACGGACTGATGACCACGCAGTTTGGTCCAGTAGATTTACAGACAATTGAACGTTTTTTTTTTTTTTTTTCAACAAATAGTTGTCTCCCCCGGACAAGTCTGGAGGGGAGGAGGGATTTGAAACGTGTTTGAATCCTATTTCCAATAATTCTGCGATCAAAAATGCTGAGGTGTGTGCTTGTCCAATAAAGATGAATAATATGCATCAGTAATAGTTTTACCCTGTTCCAGATAGTCTATGAGGATTATCCCTTGCGAATCGTAAAAGACCGTCGCCATAACCTTCCCAGCCGAAGGACCGGTCTTCGCCTTTTTTGGTGCAGATTCTCCCTTCGTAACCCATTGTTTAGATTGTTCTTTGGTTCAAATGTTTGTAAGGCTTAAGGGACTTAACTGCGGGGTCATCAGTCCCTAAACTTACGAACTACTTATGAACTACCTTATATTGAAGACAACACAAACATTCATGCCCGAGGGGGGATTCGAACCCCCGACGACGGACTGCCGCACACCGCAACACTGCGGTCCAGCACGTGCGGCTAATCCGCCGCGGTTTGTTCTTTGGTGTCAGGAGTATAGTAATGTATCCATGTTTCATCAACAGTGACGAAACGAGGCTTAAAGTCCTGCGGATTCTTACTGAACAGCTGCACACCTTCACACGATTACTCAAGCGTGATCAATCGTGGCACCCATCTTGAGGATAGCTTCCTCATGTCCAAATGTTTATGCAAACTATTATGTACCCGTTCATTCGAGATGCCCACAGCACTAGTAATCTCACGTACTTTTACTGTGGTGTCGCACAAGTACAAAGTGCGCGCCACCTACTTTCGCCGCGCGCCGCCATGCACACATGGCGCGGCGTTCTCACGACAGCCACGAGCGCCCTCTGCTGCAACCCCGCTCGTGGCCACCACGGAAAGACATCGGTCACTTGGGACTGAGATAGCAACCAGTTAGGACCTTCGTAATCAGATAGGCACCAGTGAAGACTTTGCTATCGTACAGGCACTAGGCAGGCCTCTAACAACTATGTATCAACATTCTGCAGTACTATGTAAAAGTTAAGTATTGTTACATTCTGTGCAATATATATCTCTTTCTAATTTACTCTAGTGTTTATAGTTTCTGGCTGCTCCCCTCCGTACCTGCACCAGCGTGCTATTTTTGTTCCTGTGTCGGTCTCATTCCACTCGGCCACCGACACCTACGACGAGGCTGGGACACAAAAGCGGCGACGAAGTTGGGACAAAAAATTTACCCTTTACAATGTCTTGAAAGACGTAGCGTGCCGACCTGGCCAAACGTCAGCTATACTATCAGATAAGTGGTATGTTTACCGCGCCGAACAAGCGCAAGTCGTATGAGAGACGAAGTCGGTCAGCCGCGCCAAATGTAAACAGAACGTCTCTGACACGATGCGGAGCTGATCGTGTACACGCGGCATACACCAAGTGTTCTTCGCCGCCTTCTGATCTGCAGACATCACAAAATACTTTCACAATGTTCTCGAAGTGTAGCAAAAGTGTTCGCGAGGAAAGGGAGACATGGGGTGACATAGCCAACAATGATTTTTCAGGATACTTTGAGAGCGGCACCGACAGCAGTAGCGATGTTTTACCTCCTGTACGATCAGAGTTGTGGATGTGCCAAAAAGAAGACAGTGGACGTATACGGAATAAAGGAAGCAGCTTTACAGCACGTGTGTACAAACATAAGAGAATTAGACGTTTTGTATGTAATATTTAATAGTACATTTTGGGAAAACATCGTAACTGAGACGAATAAATACGCACAAGAAATACTACACAATGAACATAAGAGACGAAAAATAGACCAAAAATGGTCTCCTGTTGACTGCAGTGAAATAAAAATACACATTGCGCTATGTATAATCAAGGCTGAAGTAAGGAAAACATCGATTCAGATGTATTGGTCTAGGAGGACCGTTATAGAAACGCCAATATTTAGGAAGATGATGCTATTCAGGAGATTTCTGCAAATAAGTACATTTGAGCACCTAGCAAATAACAGTTTAGCCCAGAACACAGATACGCTGTAGAAACTAAGGCCAGTCATAGACACGTTCAATCAAAATTTTAAGGGAGTGAACACAATGCAAGAGAATATCTTCATTGGCGAATCATTAACGAAATTTAACGGGCGCTTATCCTACAAACAATTTAACCCGTCAAAATTTGCGAGGTTTGGTATTAAAAGTTATAAATTGTATGAGTCGAATTCAGGACACTGCTATGATTTTAACATATATACGATAGTGCCAAACGAGATACTAGGGGTAGTGCCAGAAATATCACGGTCGGTATTACACAAAGAGCATACTCTATATTTAGATAACTGGTTTTCTTCACCGAAACTTTTCAAAAATCTCGTCACCAATAAAACTAATGTCATTGAAATAGTGCGCTCAAACAGAAAGAAATATGCCCACAGACATCCTGAAGGCAAAATTAAAAAAAGGGGGAATATACAGTGAGGGAAGAAGTTGTAATGGAGTATTGGCACTAAAATGGGAAGCTAAATGAGACGTTTACAAGCTTTCCACAAAACATTCAACAGTAGAAATGATTTCCACAGACACAACTCTCCGCAATGCGCCGTGGAAACCGGAATGTGTAGTCGAATGCAATAGAGGAATGATTGGAAGTGATCGCCAGGATCAGATGCTCGCATGCTTCCCTGTGATGAGAAAATGTATGAAACGAAACCGCAAGTATTTCTTTTACCTATTTTATGTTGCTTTAATTAACACCTACATTTTGTCTTAAAAAACATTGCGGCAGAATATAGGATTCAAATTACAGAATCAGTGTTGAAAACTACACCTTTACCGGAATATAATCGGAAGGTACGATTATCAACCGGTGATTTACCACAAAAACTGCACGTGCAACATTAGGCAAATTTTCCCAAACACATTGATCCAACACCATCAAACGTAAATTATACGAGAGTTTGTGTAGTTTGCAGAAAACATAAACGACACAGCGAAACAACGTGGTAATGCAAAAAGTGCAGGGTTGCATTACATGCGCCAGAATGTTTTGAACGATATCGTACAATCGAACGCTTGTGAATTTATCGTTGAGTATGAGACAATGAATGTTTCGTCTAAAATGGGCAACTAATCGTATTATTTACGATACCAGTAGAAAAGTCACGTCAGTGGTAGCTCACACACAAACCCCGAGGGCGGCTGCACGACTTCAGACGCCACCAGGCGTAGTGCACCGCAGCCTTAGCGTGTGTAAGCACCGGGAATCGTAAGGCGCATCCTTACCTTGCAGCCACTTACGGCTCATGCTAACGAAATTTAAATCGTAAGGCAAAGGGTTAACTCTTCTGTCATCAACACCATATCATGGATTTTACCAATGGTTTCTGGAGTCGTGACATCCTCAGGGAGTCCAGAACGTTCAGTGTCACTTGCGCCCATATGGCCACTTCGAAAATTTTGAACCCACTTGCAAACTGTTCTAATCAAAGGTGCAGAGTCACCACAATGTTTATCAAGCTACTGTTTAGTCTCCTGAGGCGTTTTGCCTTGCATAACGTAATGTTTAATCACCACACGAAATTCTTTTTCGTCCATTCTTTGACAATCATTCGACTTCCTTGATTCACACGAATGCCAAACGCAAAGAAATAGACCAATATAGCCGAAACTTGGTGTGCGTTGTTTCCAAAGATGCTACTAACTAAACATGACATCGATACGCACCGCTGGTGCCATCTCTCGGACTTTGCACAGACTTTTCGAACGCCCGTCGTATAGAAATGCCGCATAAATACCACATCAGCCTATGGAATAGTGCCTTAATTTTGTAATTTATTTCAAATTTGACTTTGAATAATTCCTGAGCTGTGACTGTCGCAATCGCGTCATTTCATGAAATTACGTTATATTAACCCCTAAAAAACCGGAAGCGTTTGTGTATCACAGCTGCGAGTTTGTCAAAGATATTATCTTAATGTCCACTTCTACGACAAAAAAATGAAACACCACAAGAAAGGCAAGGTTTCTTGCTGCCCGATTTGAAATGGCCCATGTGAGACGTTCCCTTCGTTGTAGAGGAAGGTGGGAGTGAGACAGAAAATCAGTGGAGAAACATTTGTCTCTGTCTCTTCTCCGCAAGTCAGGCCACGGTGTGTGTACCACTGTCGCTTCTTTCTTTCCCTCTCCCAATCGCGTATGGTTCGCGGGGAAAAACGGATCACCCAGATGAGTCTAATTGGCCAAACACAAATATATAACTAGATAGGAAAGGCAGTTTGCTGCCTAGAAAGAAATTACCGAACACAAATGTATTTCATTTACTGGACATTGTACGAGGGAAAAGACTTCGCCCAGTGGATACTTTCTTGCTGCAAATAACCTTTTACTCTAACATAGGATGCGTGATATGGGCATATGATACTACACCGCCACGAAAATAACACATGTGCGTCCTGTTAGGTGCTAGTCACATGGGATCACTAAGTTTCTGCTCGAGCCTCCTTAATTTATCGATTCCATACTTCTCGACAGATATGACATAGCGACCAAGTGAGTAGAACTGCTGCGGAATGATAAACTCCTGTTCCTGCTGCTGTCACATTCTGAAACATGACAGCAGACGTTTATTTGCAGTGCCGCTGGACCGAGTACGTTTCTTTTTCGTTCATTTTCTGCATAAAGATAGGCATCAGCTGCCCGTGAGAGAGATGAGTGGCAGTGCCACGTCAGCGACATTTCCGAACCGTGGCACCAACTTGGTAGTGGCGCTTGCCCCACCCCTCAACACCAGCTTGTCAGAAGCACGTCACCTCGTAATCTTGGAGAATGGAGACGATTCTGTGTCCCTCGGCGAGCGCCGCCCTCGACAGAACCCCTTCCACTCCAGATCCGGAACTGATGAGAGAAACGATGCTTTTCTACAATCTGTCTGTGTTATCTCCATTCTTTACGCATCTACTCCTCCTGAATCTCATCTTGCTCCTTCTCCTCTTCGTTCTGCTGCTGCTTCTGCTTCTCGTCTTGGTTCCTCTAACCATCCATTTCCGTCCCTTCCTTCCATCTCTTTCATGTTCTTTTCCCTCTCTCTTTCTCCATCTACTCGAAGACCTTTGCCCTTGTTCCTACCTACAATGTCCTCGTCCCCCTCTCTCTGTCTTTAGTCCATCACGCTCCCACGTCTCTTCATGTAGTACGTGTACCAAGTTTGGCGGAAATCCATGTAAGGGTCTATAAGGAGCTGTTCAAAATATGCCTAAGACATATTTTCTGCACATGTAGCCTCCGTATCTATGCTGGTAAACACAGTACGACTGCAGAGGATGTAAAACGTATTCCCGTTCATCGACCACCTACACGAAAACTGAATATCTCCCTGCAGCTTCTTTTTCGCGCACCTCAGTGTTCATGATTTGTACAATGATATTAACAATAATTAATCAAATCGCTGCTTCCTTTCGGCCTAAAGTGCCCGGGGAACAGACAGCACCGCCATTCGGTTGCAGAGCTTCGAAGTATCCACGCGGACAGTCTAGGGCGGAAGTTACCACCGTATTAGTAAAGTGTGACTTTGAGGACCGTCCGCGTCTGTTACATTGCTCGGCGAGTGGGAAGCATCCGGTACACTTACAATTCAGTTTATGGTAAGATAAGCTTGGCCGTTTGGCTCCTGCTCTGGTTATAGTATTATGACTTCATGGCTAGCAACATTCTCTATGATTCACTCACTCGCCGCTCTCTCTGTGGACTGCAAATGTATCGGTATAAAATGTGTTTATTTATTGACTATTGTTAGTAATTCCTTGGACTACAGCAAGGTGGTTTCGTGGCAAAATAGTATTATTTGTGAAATTCGTCATATCTTTATGAATGCAGATTTCACCACAATTCTGCCTATTTGCTCTGTAACTTTCCCAGTGTCCTCTTTTCAATTAATGAATCTTAAATAAGGTGACGAAACACCTCCCAAGAGGAGAAGTCCGACGCCTTTACGGTCCAAGGACAGCAGATCAGCAGGTGATTGTAATGTCCTGTCTGAGAGGAAAGGCGATAGGCAGCAACCCTTCTTGCTTCATCTTCGTTAGTAAAACTTCAACATTTACAGTACAGTTGACATTAGACTTGCGCATAATAGTTCGCGATCGGGAGCGCTCACTTTAGTTCGCGGCTCTGCCGCGAACTAGTTCGTTCTTTTAGTTCGTCCGCTCCCAGTGACGGCTGAGCGGCATGGTCTGCGCATGCAGGTGGAGGGAGAAGTTCCCCCACTAACTGCTTCATTCGCTTGCTACTTGAGCCGCTAACGATATCACGCAAACCAAAAGAAGCAGTTTGTGGGTAATTTCTCGCGTTTACGTTTTGAGTTATCTCTATATCTAGGCATTATAGAATTTATTAGTCAGATATTGCAGAGTGCAGAATCAGAAATTTTGTAGCACTGCACTATGCAATCTAGCAGGCAGACGCTAACCTCGAAATGGCTCTCATCAGCAGAAGGAAAGCAGGTGACTTTTAATTCTGTTCGCGACCTATCACGCATATTTCAGTTCGCGACCTATCGCGCACCGCGCATATTTTAGTTCGCGACCGTTAGCTCTCATTTTAGTTCGCAGCTCGGCCGCGAAGTAGGTCGCTCTTTTTAGTTCGTCCGCTCGTTTTGGCTTTTGGTACCGCTACTAAAACTACAGCTGTGCTGCATCTCAGCTCGAAATGACGGCAACTGGCAAGAGGAAATCACGCTATTCTGCGCGCTCTCGCGTCCTCTCGCTGTTACCCGTCAGTCTTCGGAAAAGGAGCGGACGAACTAAGAGGCGAAGGATCTGCGAACTAGTTCGCGTAGTTCGCTTGTGGGAGCGCTCTTCCGAAGTAGTTCGTTCGCGAACTACACACGACTAGAATGAAACTTTCACTCTGCAGTGGAGTGTGCGCCGATATGAAACTTCCTGGCAGATTAAAATTGTGTGCCGGAACCGGGGCTCGAACCTGGGATCTTTGCCTTTCGCGGGCAAGCGCACTACAGACTGTGCTATCCCGACACGACTCACGATGCCGCCTCACAACTTAACTTCCGCCAGTACCTCGCCTCCTACTTTCCAAACTTCACAGAAGCTTTCGCCGCGGTGGAGTAGCTGAGCTGTCTAAAGCGTCTCGCTGCGGAGCGCGCGGTTGCTCGCCGTGGAGGTTCGAGTTTCCCTGGGGCATGGGTGTGTGTGTTTGTCCTTAGGTTAGTTTACCTAGGTTTAAGTAGTTTGTAAGCTACGGACTGATGACCACGCAGTTTGGTCCGATAGATTTACAAACATTTGAACATTTTAAACAGAAGCTCTCCTGCGAACCATGCAAGCCTAGCACTCCTGGAAGAAAGGATATGGTGGAGACCTGGCTTAGCCACAGCCACAGCCACAGTCTTTTACACAAGACTAGTTAATATCAGTTGGACATTAGATGCAGATGATGATGGGGCTGCTTATTTGGGCACAGACACCTAGGCTTGGGCAGTCCTTCCCCACGCCGCTGGCCAGCATTGTATTCGGGGCGGTTTCCTTTTGACCCCACGCGCCTCCCTGGGGATCGGCAAGCGGCCGGCTGGCTAATTGTGCGTGGCGGTGTCGGCGCCAGCTGCAGCCACTCGAGCGGCCGTGTAATCCGCAACAACAGCCGCCCGCCGCGCATTACCATACGCACTGCCGGCTGATTCACGACGGCGCCCCATTGGCCGCCCGCCAGCCAATCGCAGCCGCGCCCTCACCCCTGCTGTCGCCGTCACCGCGGAGTGCCGAGTGCCTCGCCACACAATACTCCCCCTTGTCCCACTTCAAGTGGACGTGTGTCCCCTTCTGGCAAATAGCTGATCCAAATGCAAATACAGGGCGACAATTGTTCAACTCCTAGCTTACTTATTCCAGTCTACATGCACATGGGATACTCCGCAAATCACATTTAAGTGTCTGGCAGAGGGTTCATCGAACCACCATTATACTATTTATTTCCCATTCCATTCTCGAATAGCGCGCGGGAAGAAAGAACACCGGAATCTCTCCGTTTGCGCTCTGATTTCTCGTATTTTATTTTCATCATCATTTCTACCTACATAAGTGGGAGTCAACAATATATCAGGCTTGATTCCGCGTTGGAATTGGTGCTCCACGACTGTATTTGATTTTTGGTAATTATTTCAGCAATCAGTCGTAAAAAATATAAATTTTTATTTGTTTGCAAATCTAGATTTCTACCACTGTGTGCTCATTATCAATGCTTAAAACCAATGAAAATACTTAAATATCTCGACCTCCAACATGGAGATCGAGATGTTTTAAGTATTTTCATTGGTTTTAAGCATTGATAATGACCACACAGTGGTCGAAATCTAGATTTGCAAACAAATAAAAATTTATATTTTTTACCACTGATTGATGAAATAATTTTTAAAAAAAGAAGTCAACTTTATATTTTCTCATTCGGAGGAGAATCTTTGCGTTTCGTAAGTACCCCACGCCGCAACGATAAGCGCCGTTGTAATGATTCCCATCCCAGATCCTGTATCATTTCCGTAACGCTGTCTCCCCTGTATTGTGACAATACGGAACGAGCTGCCCTACTCTCGTCTCTTTCGATGACCTCCGTCAAACCTACCTGATTAGTATCCCACACTGGGCAGCAATACTCCGCCGCGGTGGAGTAGCCGAGCGGTCTAAAGCGTCTCGCTGTGGAGCGCGCGGTTGCTCGCCGTGGAGGTTCGAGTCCTCCCTGGGGCATGGGTGTGTGTTTTTGTCCGTAGGTTAGTTTACCTTGGTTTAAGTAGTTTATAAGCTATGGACTGATGACCACAGATCCTTTTCTGAGAGAGCGGTTGTATATGGCTGTTAATCAGATAAAAATCTAATGGGTATACAGTATGGACCAGAAGACTTGTTCTTGTTAACTGATTTTAGTTGCTGCACTACTCCAATGATATCTACTTCTACGTTGCTCATTACGCCCTCTGTTCGCAATTCGAAATCTGGAATATTGGTTTCGTCTTCTTTGGTGAATGAGTCTCTAAAAGCTATGTTCAGTAACTCTGCTTTAGAAGCGCTGTCATCAGCAGGATCGCCATTACTATCACATAACCGTGTGAGGCACAAATTATAGAAAATTAAAAGGAAAAGTTAACATGCGTTTTTTATAGTAAAGAACAATGTCTGTTTCCATAAAATATAAGAATTCATTCAGATTTTCCATTACAGCGGAAAGTACAGCTATGTCACTGAAGTGGACACAGTGGAACGTGAGGTGTCCAGAGTTCCTCCTGTTCAGTTTTCCTTTCTGTATGGAAACGTTCAAAGTCATCTGGACACTTGCATTAGCATTTTCATTTGATTTAGGTGCAAATTTATTTTTAATAATTTTTCGAAAATTGGTGCTGTGCTGCTCGCTGCCACTTGCGCTCGCCATCTTGACACGCTAATGTGTTCGCGTAAAAAATGACGCTCATCAGCTCAGTGGACGACACTTATAGTGCGGCGTATATCGCAAAGGTCTCCTAGAGAGGATTCCATGTTAACATTACCCAACATAGCCGGTTTATGAGGCGACCTGATTGTTTTATATAGATAAGTTAAAACATGACAGCTTGCTAGATACTGCAATTGTAAGCTGTCATGTTTCAACTTACGTATTATTATATGATGACTAAGTGCTATGTTGTACTCATTATTTTATACCCATTTTTCTAAAATAAGATGATGAGCTTATAAGATGTATTTGACCACATTATGGTGGCACAATCCTCAGAAACCGGTAGTCATTAAATAAATTATTAATTCGTGATCTTGACGTTTCGTTTTGAAGAATTAGGGTTCTGTGGTGTCGCCACCTACTTTCGCCGCGCGCCGCCATGCACGCACGGCGCGGCGTTCTTACGACGTCAGCCACGAGCGCCCTCTGCTCCAACTCCGCTCGTGGCCATCACTGGACTGCATCGTTCACTTGGGACTGAGATAGGAACCAGTTAACACTTCGGAATCAGATAGGCACCAGTGAAGACTTGGCTATCGGATATGCACTAGGCAGGCCTCTAGCTGAACTATATATCAGCCTTCTGCAGTACTGAGTTATGTAAAAGTGAAGTATTACTAAGTCTCTAAGAAATATAGATCTGGTTCTAATTTACTCTAGTGTTTCTAGTTTCTGCTGTCCCACTGGCTGCTCACCTTCGTACCTGCACAAGCGTGCATCCTTTATTCCTGTGTCGGTACTTTTCTACTCGGCCACCGACACCTACGACGGAAACGAGACACAAAAGCGGCGATGAGGCTGGGACAAAAAAGGTTCCATGTGTTAACGAGATAAAAATTCGAAGCAGGTGCACAGAAATGCGATCAGCAATAGCCGTCCACTACAGTGGATGCCTTCCGCCACGGAGGGTAAAGTTACTCCACCTCTCTTCCCCCGATCTCTGTCTCTCCACCTCCTCTTTCATTCTCTCTTTTTCCATTTCCTCTTCTCCCTCCTCCCTCTCTGTTCACCTCAACCTACTCCTCTGCCTGCCCATCTCTACTTGCCCATCACCTCCTCGTCTCTCCCTCGAACTCCTCCACCTCCTCATTCCATTGCTTTCACCACGTGTGAAAATTATACAACTCTACAAGGTAATCAGTAAAGTGGTGTCTCAGTTTATTACAATTACCTCCAGCCATTCTCTGTATGAAATCTCATGCATACGATAGTGTTCCTTTTGTTTTCAAAGTTAAGTGTGCATAATTTCTTCAAGATTCGAATAAAATAGTAGATTTTGTCAAAGTTCGTAACTGTCGTGAACTATATAAAGTTTTGAGTAGACAGACAGTGCTTCGCCTCCTATTTTGAAGATCAAGTTGAAATGTTTGTAAACCTCTTGGACAAAACAGCTGTTGTCATCCGGCACGGAGCTCTGATGAAACTTCGAGTGTCGGTTCTTGGCCGGGGAAAGAGAGGTCCGACACGATATTAGGAGGTGACATCTGTCACCTAAGTGCATATTCGCAAGTGTCATATCACATCCACTGTCCATTCCATTCTCAATCTGCAAGAGTGAAAAGGAAATTCGATATCAAATGTTTTAAAGCTTATGGGACTTAACTACGGAGTCATCAGTCCCTAAACTTACAAACTACTTATGAACTATGTACGAACTAGGACGGAGAAATATCCATGCCCGAGGGGAGATGCGAACCCCCGACCGTAGTGGCCGTGCAGACCGTGACGGAAGCGCATCAGTCTCCTCGGCCACTGCGGCCGGCAATTCGATATCAACACACACATCAGTAAAGTGTTGCATCACCTTGGTTCTAAGGTCTCGTGAACTCAGTGTCTCCTAGACTGTCCCTAGTTGTCACTCATCCCGCACAGACATGTACAACAACCAGGCATGTGCAGTGCCAATGCAGCAGACTGGGCAAGACTGCCGATCAGTTCAAAAAAGTTTGTAAATCTACGGGACCAAACTGCTCTGGTCATCGATCCCTACACTCACAAACTGCGTAAACTAACTTACACTAAGGACAACACACACACACACACACACACACACACACACACACACACACGGCCGAGGGAGGAGTCGAAAGTCAGGCGGGAATTGCCACCCAGCCTGCACCACGATGCCTTAGACAATGTGGCCATTCTGTGCTATGCCCAATCAATTCCAGAAATAACAACGGTAAGGACAGACACACTGCCATTCCTAGAAGGCCAATTCCGAAGTTTGTTCGTACCCCCACTGTTACTTTGTTTCAGGAGGGACTGACTCTAAGGAAAGTATCCAGATGAAGTGAATTATCAACTTTAATACTCGAGTATTTTTACCTGGAAGCGGCTAATACCAATTTGATTACTCAAACACATTCAAATTGTGTTTGAAGATACAGGTGTCCGCTTTTGATGTGAACACGCTTTCAGATGTCCGTTTTTTATACACACAGATTCGCTCACTGCTGACGAGAATCCTTTACAGGTGTATAATCTGGGAAACTATGGGAATGTCGTCATAAAGTGGAAAATATTAAATTTTGAACTCTATTACATATTGGAAAAATGAAGAACTACAATAATCATAATAATCTTTTTAATTTTATATACAAAATGAAATGTTACGGCACTGAATCTCTAAAATTATTAGCATAAGGTCTTGTTGAAACTGTCGCCAGATTTTTCCGTAAACATCCTTACGTCATTTCTGACATCGAACTTCTTTTCAAAAAGTGATAATTTCGTACAACACACCTTACAATAGAACAGTGTAGTTTACAAGCTAGTCTTGACTTTGTTTCTTTTCAATGTTTATTTTCCACTTTTCAGGTACTCTCAACCGCTTCCTAGTTTTTCCTTCGGACGCTGGTGATTATTATGTTCCATTTCACTTGCTTTATGATGGTTATTAGTAATAATACTATAAAAAATTACTGAAAAACTTAAGTACCGGCTAATACGTCTTAGTGTCTGGCACATACTGTGGTCATGTCTGATTTTCGAAGTCATGTGATCATATACACTGTTCCCTTTGGTGCACACTGCTAAATTTAACAAGTATCCGAATTTGATATCAAGCTCTAATGTAGGTGTCCTCTTATGTGAACAGTCAAATTTAACGTTTGATTTATTATATTTACGTCAATTTTTGGAAAAAAAACGGACTTCACCAATGAAAAGAACGAAAAAACTTCTTTTGAAATCGACTACTAAGTAAATTTCGACCACTAGGTCAGATGTCCAGGTTTGATATTAGGCTTCTCAAATGTCTTGGAGGTTGGGTGTAAGATCCCCAATCAAATCCCCTCCAGGACCTATCTCCCCCATTAGGAGATGTAATCTTCAAGAATACTGAACGTGAGACCGTGTTGTACCTTTTCGCGATGTCCCGCATTCGCAGACCGGCTGGTGGTCGCCGCTCACCGCTCCGCCCCGCATCGCTCGTCCATCGATCGCGTTCTCCCCCTCCCCCCTCCCCCCTTTTCCCTCCCCCGTGGCCAGCGCCGTCCATCGCAAATTTTCCATTTGTATTCGCCGGCTGCTGCCGCACGACCACCACCACCAGCTCCGCGCTCGCGTGGACTTTTTTATAACGTCCAAACATAATTATCGATTTAATTAGAAGTACGCGGGCTTTGTAATGGCTCTCCTCAATTGCAGATATAATTGAACTACGTAATTGAAAAACACGAGGCCTAGTACAGGGGCAGGGCAAGCAGCGGTTAATAAAAAAAAAAGAGAGAGGTTTGAAAAAAAAAAAAAAAAAAAAGGCACGGAACGATATAAAAGAGCGGCAAACGTGTGATCATCGACGGCCGGACGGGAAATGGAGTTTGTCGGTCGGTTAGCGGCGGCAGCGCGTCCACCGCGCCGCTCACACACTCACTCAATCATTATCTCAACGGAGCGATATCGTCTTAGTTCCTTTATTTTCCCTTTCCCACACCGTACTCTTCTCGAGCTACCGTTCACGTCGATTCCAATTTTCGAGGGTTGATTAAACAAAAAAGTGAAAATAGAACGAAATGTAATTCTTGAAATGCATTGTAGCAGATATTCTGGAAATCCAGAATTCGTACAAGAAGGCCAATGAAAGTTACATAATTCGAAAGATTGTTTGTCGTAGATTTCACGAATATAAATATTATGTGTGCAATTAGCCATTAAAATTGGTAAAAGGAAGTAGAAATTTTCCTATCTACTGCTTGGATCAAATTCTACATTCTCCAACAATCAGCTCACTGATTGGCTATTCGCCTCGACCAAAGACGCTGTAATGCAGCGCATCTTCAGTGTTAAAATAACGTATTAAAATAAGTGAATATCGAAACATGGAGTGCTCCCAAACTCACTTTCTTATGCCGTTCAAATGCTTCATTTTCGCAGTGATTAAGAGTGGTTAAAGGAAATGGATGTTTTCATATGAATGACAATATAAAGGATGATGCGCCGGGAGAGGCATCTAGCGGTGCTCGGGTGGAACTACGAAGTAGAGAACGCCGATATAAATGTTGATGCGCCGGGAGAGGAATGTAGCGGTGCACGGGTGGAACTACGAAGTCGACATGTTGTCAGCTCTGGAATTCTGAATATCGCAGTATCGAAATAACATTATTTCTTGGCGTTGTATAAATATACGAACACCGAAATTGTAGTTGCATTTCAAATATTAGGCCAATGAAAGTTGTATAATTAGAAAATGGCATGAGAAGTATATACTTCCGTTTTTATTTGTTGTTATTGTGTCAGGCATTTTCCTTAACACGTAAAAGATACCGTTTCATACCTCCCAGTGCCGGTTAAATTTTACCAAATATCCCAGCTACCTCCTATGATAATGTTGGCAACAGATGCTGAATAGTGAGAATCCTGTGAGTCTTCATTTTAGCCCATCGCATGACAACGCTGATGTTTTCTCATGGAATCTTCGTTTTACGAGAGCAATTATTTTTACTGGGCGGACGATGGTACATACAAGAACCTGTCAACCATAACAGTATTATTTTTTTTTTTACTTCATGGTCTGTACGATACACTAATCGAGTCACTCTATGTGGTTCGAACAAATGGGCAAAGATTTTCTATCGTGTTGTTGATGTTGCCAACATAATCACGCAAGGCCGCCGACATGATACGTAAAATTTTACCCCAGTGACCATGGTAAGCACAATTGGTTGATTTTCGACTACAGGCAATACTAATTTAGGGAAAACGCTGGAGACTCAGAAAGATTCGAAAAATTATGAGAGACGAAGAGGTATGTTAACCTTAGTTTTTAATCACACCGACGTCATAAGGCGAAGATACCTATATCTGTAAATAAAATATGTCTCCAGATGATTTTGGGTGGGATCCAGCAATTATTCTGATTACAAGCAGAAGCGGATCCAGGACGGCCTGTTCTGGGAAGGGGAGGGGGTGGGGGGCAGGGGCGGTGAAATAATTTTTCATCGTCAGCTAAATTCTGGGTCAGCAGAAAGACTCTAGTACCGGCCAACCCTTCTTTTTACCCCACATCCAATCAAACTAAAACTCATACTTCTGAAGACTCAGTGCAGTGATAGCACGCAAGCTTCGCATTATAAAAAATATAAAAAATAAAAATTGCTCCTGGGGGAACGAACGACCCTTTGTCCCCTCCCCCCACCCCACCCCCTGAATCTGATTACAAGACACCTTGTTTTATCACCCAGACATGTTTCGGCACGTACTGTGCGATCTTCTGTGGGTCTTTATCTCTAATTTCTGAAATTGTTTTACTTGTTGCACCTTTTTTGGATGTTTAGACATTTGGATAAATTGTTTGATTTGAGAATTACGTTGAATATTATGCCTACGTTTATTTGCAATACCTACATGCTGTCAAATGTTTGTTTGTTTGTTTACAAATCTATGAGACTTAACTACTGCGGTTATCAGTCCCTAGTATGACAACTTAGTTAAACTAATCTAAGGGTAGCACACACACACACACACACACACACACACATACCCATGGCCGAAGGAAGACTCGAACCTTCGACGGGAACAACCGTACATTCCCCACCAAGGCACCTTAGAGCGCTCGACCACTCAACCGTGGGGAGTCATTGGTGTCATTGGCAGGATTTTCATGCTGACTTTATTCGGCAATGACGAGTTTTACAGCATGTCATTTGCAAGAACAAAACGTTGTTTCCAAAACTAATTGATTTACTGTCTTTCGCATGGATATTATGATAAAATATAGTCCTTGTGGCTATTTAGCGACTTACGTACTTTCGAAAGTAATCGTAATATCCAAACAAACGTGCAATAAACACATTAGTTTTGGAAAAAAATCGTTTTGTTGTTGCAGATGACAAGCTGTAAAAATCATTGCTGAATATTATGAAAGCCCCTTGGTGCCTCGCTGTAAGTAAACGCCATGTAAATCTCAAGTAAAGAGCTGAGACTGCAAAATACT
This sequence comes from Locusta migratoria, assembly GCA_026315105.1. Lineage (NCBI taxonomy): Eukaryota > Metazoa > Arthropoda > Insecta > Orthoptera > Acrididae > Locusta > Locusta migratoria. The sequence continues at coordinate 276,216,319 of CM048747.1, forward strand.
GTGTCACACACAAATTACAATTGTAACCAATATCTGAATAAAATAGTTACTATATGTATATTGTGTCTCCCTAATTGGTTTGAGCAGTGTAAAGCCGGCCGCTGTGGCCGAAGTGACTGCGGCGCGCCAGTCACCCTCTGCACGGCCACTACGATCGGGGGTTCGAATCCCCCCTCGGGCATGGATATTTGTGCCGTCCTTAGTGTTAGATAATTCATAAGTAGTTTGTAAGTTTAGGGACTGATGACACCGTAGTTAAGTCCCATAAGCTATTTGAACATTTGAGCAGTGTAAATTATACACTCCTCAAGGACGAAAATTTTAATCGAAGAAACCGTTTGCGCAGTCGCGGGACATTGTACATATATGTTTGGACAGTAATTCAACAATTTCAGTGCAGGTACACAAAGAATCTGCCAGACCTTGCAGGAATCCTGATTTAAACAACCTCCTAGTAGGGCGGGGGGGGGGGGGGAGGGACTCTACATTCGCTAGTGTGTGGCAGCTGGGATTTGGGTCGTACGGAAAGCATATCCAGATGGACGCATTGACACTCTCGTAAACCGAGAATCTGGGTTCGAGTCCCGGTTCGGCACAAATTTCAGATGTAACCTTTGTATTTCAACGGGCTGTAGCATCTACTACTAGAACAGTCACGAAACTTATAGGTTGTATGGCCTCGCATTGGCAGGTTTTCTGTAGTATTTTGCTACATATCGAATTATTTTGGGTTGAATAAATACGCAACTGTGACCTTTTTGTTAATTACCCTTCGTTTATTGTACAGACCGTTTAAAGAATATAAGTATGTGACTGTGAAAAAAATGGTTATATCGCAGGTTAAGGAACGTTGCATTTTGACGGACCGCTTCAAGTGCAATACGAGTTGGCTTTTGCATCCACTGTTAAATAACAGCGCTTGCAGCACCTGGACAGAGAAAACAATTTTGTTATATAATTTGTTTGGCCCATCTATATTTTAATGCTTAGGAGACGTGTGGTTTTCATACGTATTTGTAAGTTTTATGATGTCTCATATTTTGTTCTATCTGCTAGCTGCACTTGTTTGCTTTAAGGGGCTTTCGTTTTTCCAATTAGAGTGATGCCTGGATTTTACCTAGTCCTCTATTTTGTATCGATTGAATGGTGCACTGTTCGTAAACCTAAGACCAAACACTGAGGTCGTTGGTCCCTACACTTCGGGAAATCAAGTCCGTATCATAGCCATAATGACATCAAGCACTGGGGCGGAATTGGGGCATGTGATTGGTAGATCGGCATATGAAATGGATTTTGAAAGTATTCCGTACGTCGGCCTCCCAATCAGGTGTCTCAATCCCGATTCAGTGCATGACGTCATCACGGCTGTGCTAAGGCCTTGATTTCGCGAAGGCAGTGCACATACCCGGGCCGAGGGAAGACTCGAACCTTCGGCGGGAGCGGCCACGCAATCCGAAATATGGCGCTCCGGAACGCGCTGATATACCCGCGCGGCGATGTCCGTATCACTTGTTGCGAAGTGTCAGTCACAGAATTAACCTAATTATCAAAAATAAATTATGCGATCACGTCCAACGGCGGGCTACCATATATAACTCGAAGGATGTCGCCTTTGGAGTCACTCCACTATTCTCCCTTTTGAAGCAATAATTTGTGTTGGATCTATAGTTCTTCGTCACAAGGCTGAATATACGTTACTCCAGATCTCCCACCTAGGAAAAAAGCCAGTCAGTAGTGGGAACTGAAATGAGACATGCCAGCAGATAGCTTACGGAGACTGACACTGACACGCATTCACAAGTGGTGGAGGAAAGGGGGGGGGGGGGTGACATTCTGACATGTGGGCAAAGATTTAATCTTGTTTTGCAAGGACATTAAAAATTGAAAATGAAGAGATCCATGTTTCGACTCCCTCCTAGACTCTCTAGTTTGTTGTTGTTGTGGTCTTCAGTCCGGAGACGGGTATGATGCAACTCTCCACAATACCCTATCCTCAGAAAGCCTCTTCAACTCCACATAAGAACCTACATCTGTTTGAATCTGCTTACTGTATCCATCTCTTGGTCTTCCTCTGCGGTTTTTACCCCACACACTTCCCTCCAACACTAAATTCACAATCCCTTGATGTCTAAGAATGTGTCCTGCCAATCTATCCCTTCTCTTAGTCAAGGTATGCCAGAAATTCCTTTTCTCCCCAATTCTGTTCAGTACCTCCTCATTAGTTACGCGATCCACTCACATAATCTAAAACATTCTTCTGTAGCACCACATTTCAAAAGCCTCTATCCTCTTCCAGTCCGCACTGTTTATCGTCCATGTTTCACTCCCATACAAGGTAACACTCCACACAAATGCCTTCAGAAAGGACTTCCTTAGGCTTAAATCAATATTCGACGTTAAGAAATTTCTCTTTTTCAAGAACGCTTTTCTACCCATTGCCATTCTGCATTTTATATCCTCTGTACTGCGACCATTATTTGTTATTTTACTGCCCAAGTAACACAACTCATCTATCTCCTTTATTGTTTCGTTACCTAATCTAACCTCCGGAATATTTTAGCCGACCGCGGTGGCCGAGGGGACTGAGGCGCTTCAGTCATGGTCTGCACAACCACTACGGTCGGTGGTTCGAATCCCCCCTCGGGCATGGATATTTGTGCCGTCCTTAGTTGTAGCTAGTTCATAAGTAGTTAGTAAGTTTAGGGACTGATGACCCCGTAGATAACAAACATTTGAACATTTTTTGGAATATTTTACCGGAGAGGATGCCATCACCATATGTTCGTTCAGTAGAACTGCATGATCTCAGGAAAAGTAACGGCTGTAGTTTCCCCTTGCTTTCAGCCGTTCGCAGTAACTGTGTTGCAAAGCCACATTAGCTGATGTTACAAGGCCAGCTCAGTCAGTCATTGAAAATCTATCAGATTCAACTGCTGGGTTATTAGTTCGTAGCTTACAAACTACTTAAACTAAGGTAAACTAATGTAAGGACAACACCCATGCCCGAGGGGGGACACGAACCTCCGACGGCGAACGCCGCGCGCACCGCAGCACGGCGCCCTAGTACGCACGGCTAATATGGCGCGGCTAGCATTTTAACGTGGCAGTACTTTCGAACATGGTTTATACGTACAAGCAATATGAGCCATTGTAATTAGTAAAAACAGTATGCAGCTTTAAAAGTAATTAATATTATTTTAATCTATAAGTTGATACTGTTTGTTATCGCCAATAAATTTATAAATAAAAATCAGTAACAAAAGTTATTGCATAGGACCCTTCGCTAAAAAACAAGTGTTGAAACCTGCCGTTTACAATGTGTTGAAATCGTGCTTATTTGTTGTTGTTGTGGTCTTCAGTCCTGAGACTGGTTTCATGCATGCAACTCTCCACAGTACCCTATCCTGAACAAGCCTCTTCAACTCCACATAACAACGGCAACCTTACTTACGAAACTCCAATCGCCAACATTGTCCTCCGAATGCGAAAATATATTGTTGACTCCCACTTATGTAGGTAGAAATGATGATCAGAATAAAATACGAGAAATCATAGCTCGAACGGAGAGATACAGGTGTTCTTTCTTCCGGCGCTCATCGAGAATGGAATGGGAGATAAATAGTATAAAGGTGGTTCGATGAACCCTCTGCTAGGCACTTAAATTTAATTTGCACAGTATCCCATGTAGATGTAGATGTAGAACTACTGAAAAGGCTGCTGCACCTTCTCAGGAACCACACGTTTGGCTGACCTCTCTACAGATACCCCTCCGGCGTGGTTGCACCTACGGTACGGCTATCTGCAACGTTGAGACACGCAAGCCACTCCACGTCGGCAGTGTCTGCGGTTCATGGGAGTGGCGTGCTTAATTACAAATGAGGTAAGCCACTTTGCATAGTTTTTAAGTCCTCATTGGTGTGTATTTCTCATAATGACAGTTCATGATCAATACTTCACGGCTTTCACGGTCCACGGAGAAACGAAACCATTTTCTGAAGAATTGGAACAATTCGAAGGTGTATGAAAGCAAATTATATACACATTTATTGGTACGCTTCTTATGAATACATTTATCATACACATTTAAAGTTTAGATTGGCCGAAACACATTAGTGTCCATAAATGTCCTTGATGCAGACGAGCTGCCTTTAGGTATATAGCTGGTCGTAATTAGACCAAGTATGGTTTGTGTTGTCTTTTAGATTTTAATAGTGTTAAGTTTGAATAAACAATGTTAGTAACAATTAGATAAGTTAATGGTGAAATTGATGGTGTCACATATTTAGTTATTTATACAATTTTAAATTTAATTCGATTACTATCTATGAATAATGGATATAACAAATTATAAGGAAAAGGAAGAGCAACTCAAAAATCATTATTATTAAGAAGGATAAATAAAAGAAGATAGGAAAGGGTAGGTAAAGTAAAAGTTGTTGGGGAGAGTCTACCAAGGTGGAAGGCCTCGGAATGAACATCGAGCCCCTCCATAGGTGGTAGTAATTCATTTCATGTACATTAAGAGCTAAAGGGGGTTTTGACTCTAGTGTTTATAGTGCTTAATTGTTGAGGAATAAGTCATCTTCTGTGCTGGGGTTGTCATCTGTTTCGTTATCCATGTCGCTTGTAGTTACACTGCTTGTCTCGTTCCATGTGTCCTGTCTTATGGTGTTGGTGTTATGTACGATGTTATGTCTGACCGTTTTCGCGTATTCTTTCCGCTTTAGCGATGAGACGTCATTCGTCAGTCTATTTAGTGTGTCCCAGCCATCCTCATCTCTTATCAGTACGTTTAAGTCTTGTGTGTTGTTTGACATACAGTGTGTGTGTGTTCTTTATAACTGACAATGTAATATCGTGTGTTCTGGGGACCCAATCTCTCCACATGTACAGTTTGGATTGTTGCTGAGTCCTATTCGTGTTAGGTGTGTTGGGTACGGGCAATGCCCTGTCAGAAAATGGATCATACCCCGGCTGGGATTAATATGACCCATACTCGGAATTCGAAGGTGTACAGCCACCATGCTGAAAGCGTACTGATTGCTCTATGGTGCCGTCTCGGGTCGACGCGAAGGAATAAAAATGGTGTGTGCACACGTCCGTGTATATCCAGGTGCCGTAATATGAAGTATAATATTTGTTGGTGCCTTTCTTTTCAAGGAAATGCCTGGCAAGCGCGCGTTGCCCGCGGGCAGCGAGCCTCGTGTTGAGGCGGCCGGTGGTGAGCGCGCCGCCTGCCACCTGCAGGAGGCTCCTCCCTAGCATAACACAAACTCTGCTCTGGTGGCCGCCTGTGCCTGTGCCTCTGCCTGTGCCCGCGGCGCCGCAGCCACAGCACAGCAGCCGCGCTGCAATTTCCGCCCGCTCTCCCTTACTGAGCGCGTAAAACGGAGCCCTCCCGGCTGGCCGCAGCCAAACAAATTAATTTGCCGGCTCTGGCTCTCCCTGCTCCACTCCGTATCGTGAGCACAAGCCCCACCTTCAGCTGCCGCGTTTCCACAGATAACCGGATTCCACTGTGGCAGCGACGTCGAAGGATGTGTGACCTCTAAACACGTATATTCACCTTACCAACACTCCAGACGAGTCTTTCACCCTGTATGCGGATTAGAGGTCTGCACCTCGCTCGGTTGCTCGCTCGAATCGCGTGATACATGTCGTTCTATGACAGTCCGACAGGAGTCGCTACTGCAGCTCGCGACGAGGCGGGTGGCTGTGCTCGACTTCCTCCACGCTCGTTCGAGCGGCGCACCACGGGGGTGAAACTCATATAGGGATTGCCGGTAACACGATGTTGGTTCGCTGCCAGGCCACATAGAGCGCTGCGAGCGTTGCGATTTTTCATCTCGCTTTCCTAATGGATGATTTACGCTTTACAGTCCTCCGTATTTGTTTTGATTCGTAGGTGGTGTTCTGTGCTGAGGTTCTATAGAAACGTCCTCCTAATTGCGATCTTCTGTGTGCATTTTCTTTTAATTCGCAGTGTAAATATATTCTGTTATACTGCTTAATTTTTGTTCGCATCCATAATATTAGGTGGTGTAATGATGATACATTATTTACTTTACATTTATTGTCATGTGATAACGCCACACGGCGAAAATCACAGTACCGGGTTTTAGAAACAAACAATTTTACGGTCAAAAAGATTACCACGACATCATTTACGAAGTTTGGCCGACTGTAAACAACAGCCACAAGCAATTAATGTTAGTTTTTGATTTAAATTTCTCGTATATATTACTTTGCAAGGTCTCAAAAACCTTTCTATGAGGTCCACCCGCAAAGAATAAATGAAAAATATTGTCATCTAACACCAATATAACGTTTTCTCATTCGTGTATTTAGAAGGAAACATGTGGATTTTCGCGCCACATTTTTCGGATTGAAAGTTCACTGCCAGGCCACTAGTAGAGTTACTGTCGTTCTGTGTTTCCGTGTGATAACATGGTGTTTGCACTTCTGTTATTTTTGGTGTTCTGTGCGGTGCACGCTCGACTGGCCCGACTACACTGCCCACTCGTCACTCGGTCGCCCACCGCAACGCCGTGTCCTGTGAACTCGAGTCCAAGGCGAGTGTCAGGAGCAAACTAGACGCTAGAGAACACATCCTGATTGCGAAAGGCGGTTGTCGCAGCAGTGTTTGGGAGAAATTTTCCTCAGTGACACGTAAGGCTGCGTGTTCTGTGGCTGGTGCTCGGCTCTTCTGACACGTCTACGACGACACATCTGAAGAAACATATGTGCAAAACACGGCAAGGTGCATGTCTTGAAGTAGTACCGGCTGCAGTGAAAGACTCTCAAACGAAAAAGTGCATAGATATGTGCGCTAGGGGCCTTTGTTCATTGACATTAATATCTGGTGCAGGATTTCGTTTGTTATATCAGGAGCTGGTAAATGTCGGTTCCGAATGTGGAAAGGTGGATGTCTCCGCCATTCTGCCGCATCCTACGACAGTGGTACGAAATAATGAACGACAGGCCGATGGAACACGAGCGAGTATGATGCCCAGCATTGTCCAGGCCACAGATGTAAATGCCTGTGCTTGTACAGCGGATTTGTGGACCGATTCCTATAGGAAAAGGTCTTACCTACCTGTTACTGCACATTTTATTGCTCAAGACTGGACACTGAAAAACGTGGTATTGGCAACATCTCATTTCTCAGAGAAGAAAAAATCTGCGGAGTTTATTATGCGACATATTGAGGAAACATTATCTATCTTCAGAGTAAATCAAAAATGTTTGTATAGTTATGCGACTTAACTACGGGGTCATCAGTCCCTAAACTTACAAACTACTTATGAACTACTTACGAACTAGGACGGCACAAATATCCATGCCCGAGGGGGGATTCGAACCCCCGACCGTAGTGGCCGTGCAGACCGTGACTGGAGCGCCTTATTCCCCTCGGCTCAGAGTAAATCCCCACAACATTAAAATGATTGTCACCGACAGCGGCGCTAATATACTCGGAGGCATTGCAATACTCTCAACATTATGCATGTACGACACATCGTTTGAATACAGTGCTGAAACACGTGTTCGATGACGAATATTTGAAGACAGAGGTTCCAGTGGTTTATTCCACGATAAACGCCGCCAAAGACACCATCCGTTACATGAAAAAGGAAAAAAAAGAAAAAAAAAAAAAAAAAAAAAAAAAAAAACACGTGACGTGAATGCGTGAGAGACAAGTCTGAAACAAGAAACGGACACGAGGTGGAATAGCTTATTTAGAATGCTGCGGTCTGTAGTTAGCTAATACGACAAAATCATGGATATACTTACGACAAAGGGGGTCTCTGAAAAACAACAACGGAACTGCGAATGAGCTCGTAACATTTTTGAAACCATTCAAAGAAGCAACTGACGTGCTCGATGGTGAAAAGTGCCCTACAATTCAGTTTGTTGTGTTACGGCTGCAGAAACTGAAAAGTCTTTGCAAAGCAGAGCCTGACGACACAGAGGTACGTATGTTTCACTTATTGCCAATACTGTTTTCCTCTTTACTATGCGGTGCGTGTCAAGCGAATGCAAATTATAGCATAGCACCAGTACTAATGATATTGGTATTTAGCGATATAGTGTGCCCGCCTCAAATGCAGCTAGTGAACGCACTTTCAGTGCGGCAATGAACCTGATCTCTAATAGGAGAACTCGACTCGATCCACAACGTGTCAATGATATTTTTGAAACCATTCAAAGAAGCAACTGACGTGCTCGATGGTGAAAAGTGCCCTACAATTCAGTTTGTGGTGTTACGGCTGCAGAAACTGAAAAGTCTTTGCAAAGCAGGGCCGGACGACACAGAGGTACGTATCTTTCACTTATTGTTTTCCTCTTTACTATGCGGTGCGTGTCAAGCGAATGCAAATTATAGCAATTTGCAAGCACCAGTAGCAATGACATTGGTATTTAGCGATATAGTGTGCCCGCCTCATATGCAGCTAGTGAACGCACTTTCAGTGCGGCAGGGAACCTGATCTCTGATAGAAGAACTCGACTCGATCCACAACGTATCAATGATATTTTAACAATAGATTACAATGCCACCAACAAAAAGTTCGGGGATAATGTTGTTACTTTCGATGTATAGTTTGTTGCACGATAACATTCAGTTTTGTACATTGCAATAAAAACGTTGTTCGTTCCGTACTTTCTCTTTGGATCGTTTACATTATTTCCTAATGTTGTAGTTGGTGAAAACAACCTTTTTGTCTCTTATGGGGTATAATGGAATTGCGGTTACATGCTACTATGCAGGAATACACGTCTAAAGCATAACTGACTTTAGTTCCTTTAGTTAGTGCGGGTGCAGCCCACAGCTCAGATCCACAGCGACCGAGTACAGCGCCCCACGTAACCTCGTTCGAGTGTCAACACGCTCGCTGCGAGCGTACACACTCGACCGAGTACGAGCGAGCGAAACCGGCGATTTGCAGACCTCTAATGCGGATGACCGTAATGGCGCACCTCATTACGAACGACCACGCTGCAAAGGAAGACACAGACATACCTGAGACGACTAGAAGACTGGATGAAGAATATACGAATTCGTCCCAACCCAACAAAGACGCGGCTAATATTTATTCGACAAAGACACTTGACTATAAAAAGAGGCAACAAGATGACAGGGAGATACATCTAACACTCTGGAGCCCGTCCTTGTCAAATACTGCCAGGTAACTAGGCGTGTTCCTTGACAAATAACCGAACTGACAAACACACCTTATCACCTTCTGGGCAAGGCACGAAAACGAGAAGTAGTAATCCGGAAACGATTTCATGGGTGTGGCGTGGAAGACCGCGGCCACACATTGTAAGGTCACAGATGATGACCTTACATCTGCAGGAGTACTGCAGACAAGCACTATGTAAATCTGCAAACCCTTTTTGTAATTTTATATATTTTTTGTGAATTCTTGTTTCGTGTATTTTTGTAATTGCTTATTTTTGTATGTACTGACATTTGATTGAGTTTTTTAAATTTTAAATTGTATATTTCTTATGCATATGTGTAAAGAGACCGAGCAAAGATGTTTTATATGTAAAAACAATAGAATATCAGTAGCACCGTCTACTGCGGAAGTGTATTGTTAACTGAGAGGCGCCGAGGGGATTGAGGCGCTCCAGTCACGGTCCGCACGGCATGGATATTTGCGCCGTCCTTAGTTGTAAGTAGTTCATAAGTAGTTTGTAAGTTTAGGGACTGATGACCCCGTAGTTAAGTCCCATAGACTCTACAAACATTTGAAATTTTTTTGGACTGAGAGGCAGTCAGCGAGTTTGCGAGTGGGTCTCGTCGTGTGCAGATGCCGTCCGTGTGTGTCTTTCGGCGCGTACGTACGCCGCGTGCAATCATCGGCACGAAAACCGAGCGGAATATTTATTAGTAAGATGAAAGATGAAGAAGTATTCATTGTGAAAGTTTATTTTGAATGTGCGGGAGTGTCGTTTATCGCAACAGTGTCTGCAAGGTCAGACTCGGTTATCGCTCCTATGTGATTGTGTTGCACGTGAAAATAAATAAATAAAACAAAATAAAAAATAAGAAAGATTTCGTAACGTGTCTCAATCGTTAGACAAATTCGCGTATCGCGGAATTGACCCACTCGACTGGAATGGACACTTGATGAACATTTGCATAAATTTGTCTTGCCTAGAAAGTTAACATATTCAACAGAATTACCGCATGGAGGTCTGTGATTGTTAATGAAATCATAATTGTACTGGAAGATATTGTGGAGAATTCTCACCAAAATATGAGTACTAAACCGTTATGTATTGTTAACTGATTTAGCATTTGTGTTAAAATATAAGAGTTAAACAAGAGTCATAGACCTTTTTTCAAATGAAAATCGTTGATCAACCTAACTAACTTTTTGATAAAAAATTGCAACAATAATTTAAAAGTGAACAGATCAGAAAATAATTTCAAAAGTAAACTTTAACTGGCTAAGACATTTGTTAATTTTTTGTATGCTTCGAGTATTTCATTAATGACACTTTAACTATACAAAGACAAACCATTATAGTCATTCTCATATTAATATATTTACCGGAGACATTTTCTAAGTAGCATTCAGTTAGCAAATCATAAGATGCTGGGAGATCTAATGAAAGAAAACCATTACTAAAATTAATCAAAGTAGTTAGTGCCAATAATATATATATATAATACAGGCAAGAAGAGGTCAGGTCGCATGTCAGGACAAATACTTGCGATGACTATTGGTCATTAAAACGTAAATTTGGAAACACAGTTGCAAGTAATTAGAAATCAAACAGATTAGTTGATTATGAGTGATCAACAAGCAGAAGAAACTAGGAAAGATATAGAGGAATGTGAAATAACAGGTCTAGTCGTTACCTCTACCCAATGGTGTATCGGTGTCTTGAACGTGCGCGTTCGTTCAACACTTCTTCCGTATGCGACGCCCTGACATTTGCCTAGACGGCTTTTTGAAGATTATAAAGCGGTTTGGCAAATATCTCAATGTGCTTAGAAATTTTGTAGGAAAATTAAGACGAGTCTTATCTTTAACGTCTCATTCTACTTTTTTTTTCTTTCATACAAAACTCTGGCCACAGTTCACAGGAAAAAATTATTTTCCAATTCCTTCTCGTGCCCGTGCTAAATACGACTAGAGATGCCGTCCTGCTGGGGTGGAGTGGAGTGACCAACATTCCAAAGCGCCATACTGCGGACCGCGCCGCTGCTTGCCGTCGGAGGTTCGAGTCCTCCCTGGTGCATGGGTGTATTGTCCTACCCTAAGTTAGTTTAAGTTCAAAAATGTTCAAATTTTTGTATAGCTTATGGGACTTAACTACGAGGTCATCAAAAATGTTCAAATGTTTGTAGAACTGATGGGATTCAACTTCGGGGTCATCAGTCCCTAAGCTTACAAACTACTTATGAACTAGCTAAGACTAAAGACGGCACAAATATCCATGCCCGAGAGGGGATTCGAACCCCCGACCGTAGTGGCCGTGCAGACCGTGACTGGAGCGCCTCAGTCCCCTCGGCCACCGAGGCAGGCTTAGTTTAAGTAGTTTGTAACCCCAGCGACTAATGAACAGAGTAGTTAAGTCCCATACATTTGCTAACATGTGAACATTTGATTTGATCAAAATTACTAAACATTTTCGGGTTATTATACCGTGCTCTTATGGATTTATTATGGAAACCAACGTTTCAAATGTTTGTAAATCTATCGGACCAAACTGCGTGGTCTTGCCGGCCGCGGTGGCCGAGGGGACTAAGGCGCTTCAGTCACGGTCTGCACGGCCACTACGGTCGGGGGTTCAATCCCCCCTCGGGCATGGATATTTGTGCCGTCCTAGTTCGTAAGTAGTTCATAAGTAGTTCGTAAGTTTAGGGACTGATGACCCCGTAGTTAAGTCCCATAAGATTTAAAAAAAAGAAAAAAAACTGCATGGTCATCAGTCCGTAGCTTACAAACTACTTAAACTAAGATAAAGTAATCTAAGGACAAACACACACCCCCAAGCTCCAGGGAGGACTTGAACCTCCGATGGCGAGCAACCGCGCGCTCCGCAATGACGCGGCTTAGACCGCTCGGCTACTCCACCACGGCCCCAACGTTTCGTCTCCGACTGCGGAGGACATTTTCAAGTGGGATCGTGGCACTTTTGAATGTCTGATGCACACCCTGGCTCGCTACTGACTGGAGCTAAACTCCGTTTACGAGGGTTCGCGCGCAGCTATGTGACGTCAGATGTTTTTGACATTCGCGCGCAATTTGTCGTTGCCGATTGCCGCCGTCCGTTAATATCGTCCCATGGTGGAAGACCTTTACATTTCTTCTTCAAAACCGGAATCCAGATTTCATTCAGTTTCACGCCCTCCTCCATCGTATTGAAATTATTTGGGTCTTTTACAATTTCTATATCTTCTCTGTACAGTCTTCCGTGGTATCCATTTGTGGCTGCTAAAACCTGAGTCTTATCAAATTGAAAAAGGTGGTCCCCTGGTTGAAAAACATGTTCAGCAACAGCTGATCTGTCAATCCCTCCCCTTATACAGTTCCCCTTTTGCTTATCTAGTCGTTTTTTGACTGTCATTTTTGTGGTACCCATGTATTGGCCTCCACAGCTACACGGAATCCTATAAATTGAAGAAGAAATGTAACAGTCTTCCACCATGGGACGATATTAACGGACTATGGCAATCGGCAACGACGAATTGCGCGCGCATATGAAAAACATCCGACGTCACTCCTCTGCGCGTGAGCGCCCTCGTAAACGGAGCCTGGCTTCAGTCAGTAGCGAGGCAGGGTGTGTATTGGACATTCAAAACTGCCACGAAAATGTCCTCCGGAGTCGGGAACGAAACGTTGGGTTTCCATAATAAATCCATAAGATAAAATGTTCAAATGTTTGTATAGTTTATGGGACTTAACTGCGGGGTCATCAGTCCCTAAACTTACAAACTACTTATGAACTACTTACGAACTAGGACGGCACAAATATCCATGCCCGAGGGGGGATTCGAACCCCCGACCGTTGTGGCCGTGCAGACCGTGACTGGAGCGCCTCAGTCTCCTCGGCCACCGTAATCCATAAGACAACGGCATAATATCCCAGAAATTTTTAGTAATTTTGACCTTTCCGGCCGTGAAAGTTTAAATTTTATTTGATGCCGTCCTGCTGTTGGCTTGATAAGCCATAGAAAAAAAAAAAAAAAAAAAAAAAAAAAAATGTGACTAATAACCACATAGACTCTGTAGCAAACACCTGTTAAGATTTGACCAATTAACTGTGTAGCATACACCTAAAACCTCAAATCGTCATATCTTTTCTTCCCCTGATCTGATTTTGATGAAATGAACCTTGTCTGTTACACCAAGCTATTCTCAATTTAAGTTTCATATTTTTGGAAACATTTTATTTCCATTTATTGGGTAACAGCACTAGTATTTAAATTTATATATAAAGAACAGTCTAGAGTGCAATAATTTTTTGCGACTAGTTTCGGTGTTCTCTTAGACCATCTTCAGGAAATATAGCTGCATTGATGTTGTGGAGCTTTATTTTCTGAAGATGGTCTAAGAGAAGACCGAAACTAGTCGGAAAAAATAAATTTTTGCACTCTAGACTGTTCTTTATATATAAATCAACAAAGTTTGTAAAGACGGTTTGCTGATTCCTTTGTACAGATAAACACAAACGATTTTTTTAGACATATGTTTAAATAATCATATCTCTACATTCTCTGATTCGATTTTAATGTAATGCAGCCTTTATTTAACTGCACGATGCACTCTAGTTACCTGTGAAAATCCTATGATAACGTGTCTATTAATGTACGAGATTGTTTTTTAATTTAAACCTGTAATCTCGTTCGCGACAAATCTCGCTTTCTGCCAAATCCCGACTGCGGCTACAGCCGCCGCCTTACCTGTTCCGCCCGCCATCTTTTTGCTGTGTTGCCTCGGCTTGCATTTCTGATCAGGCCTGCTGCTCACCACACACCTCAGCTCAGCAACTGCCGGCTAACCGAGCCTCCAGCCCTCGCGTCGTTTTCTGCCTCGTGCTCCATAGCGCCTGGCGCCGCCGCTACGCCCGCGCGCGAACAATCTTTCGCCACATTGTAATTACTAATTAGTATTTAAATGTTTGGTCTGCGTTTCAAAATTCCGCCTAAGTTTAAAATCCCCCTACTACGCGAATATATTAAAGTGTAATTAGAATACACAATGCCGAAAGAGCGATACGCGCCGCGTTCTCGTTTTGTCATACATTTTCATGTTAACGAGCAAACAAATCACATTGAGTTCCCACGCCGCTGGCGCCATTATTCTAGCATCTCTCACTGGGAATCATTTACACCACCACGCTACACAACTCGTCCAGGGGAAAATCTCTTTGAAAAATGCGATTCACGACTCCTTCAGGTTTTTTTGCGTGGACTTGTAAATGAGGTTGCCGAAAAGCGGTTCAGATAAGGACGCGTTAAGTAGTCTGGCGATCGCGAATCAGGAAATTTTGTCGGGAATAATGTAGAAAACCGGTGTAATTTAAGACCTGTTTCTGCTAAAACCGAAATTTAGATGTGTGAAGAATGAGCAGCCTTTGTCGATAATTACCTCTGGTTACTCTGCTTGGCGCGGTGGAGTAGCCGAGTGGTCTAAGGCGCCTTGCTGCGGAGCCCGCGGTTTCTCGCCGTCGGAGGTTCGAGTCCTCCCTAAGGCATGGGTGTATGCGTGTATGTGTGTGTGTGTGTGTGTGTGTGTGTGTGTGAGTGTGTGTTGTTCTTAGGTTAGTTTATCTTAGATTAAGTAGTTTGTAGGCTACGGACTGATGACCAGGCGGTTTGGTCCGATATATTTAAAAACATTACAAACATAAATATGGTTATACAGAGACAACTATCTCTTTGTCTGTAGTTTTATTTTGATCTTGATCAAATTTTTCTCAGATAAAGGTCACTGCCAACGTAACATTTCGTACTGTACTTCGGGAGAATATTTTACAAAAGATTTCAATATCAGTCTATAGTGCTCATAATATTCTAGCCGACGAGTAGATTTTCTTACACATGGATGGTCACAGAATTAAACAAGTGCCACTTACAAAGTATATCGTTGTATTGAATATCTTTGTAAATACGCAACTCTTAAGACTACAATGCTCAGCAACGACTGTATGAGACCAGTGGATAAAAATAGGTAATAATGCAGTCAAAATATTTTACATATTGACCTAGAATTTCTTCAGACATGCTGCTATTATCCAACGCGATGCTTTTGCTCTTCTTAAAACAAAAAAAAGTGATTTGTAATTCAAAAACAAATTACAGTATTTGGTTTTAACTGTTCACAAAGTATACAGTGCAGACTGATGACAATTTTAAATCCTATCTGCATGTTTGTAATTGCCCTTTCTGTCGCCAAACGTAGTTGTACAAGAATTCTGTTTATACACCCGCCTCAAGTGATGTGTTGTGGAGGGATTGGCAGTTATTTATATTCAGAAAAGTCCTCTCTTATCAAAAGCGATTATGTGGAATTGTGTAGAGAATGAGAACGATGGAATGCCGCTGTCGACATATCACACACCATAAGAATAGTGCGATAGGAAATACTGTAACGGACTAGAAGAATAGATGAAAGTCAGTGAGAAATGATTTGTAAACCTGTTAGCAATTTCTACTTTCAGGGAAACCTAATCCATATTATTCCGCCCCCGAAAGAGTATTGTCACACAGACTGTATACAGCGGACATTCGGACTTAAGATACCGGTCTCTTGCAAATGGCAAAACAACACACTAGACAATAGCTTATACGAAGCAAGTACTACGGTTAGCAGAGTCACCTCCTTTCAAATTATTGAAGACGTCCAGGCAAAAATCGGTTATATGAAGCGTTTAAACAAAGTTTGGAGGGTGTATTTAAGCTCAGAGATGATTCTCTGATGTTTTGGAGTTATTTTTCGCACCAGAACTTAGACCCTCTCGTTCAGGAAGTTGTGACGATGAGCCAGTATCATGTCTTCATGATGGTTGTGCTGTGAACTGTCCCACCTTACGGGATGACCACAAGGCTGCAAGAATACTTCCCCAGTTTCATGAAAGTTGACACGTCTGGCCCGCTAAATTACCAGATCTCAATCCCTTAGGCACACTCTGGGACGTAGCTGTCACGTTCCTCCCTATTCGGTAGAGCTGTAGGATCCAGTCAACAAAGGGCGCCTTCAGATGGTTATGGCGTACCAGAAGAAAACTATAGAATCTCTTCCTCGCCAAACTGAAGTCGTTAAATAGTTTTGTGGGTGTACTAGGGTGATACTGCCTGGAGGTTAACGCAGTTTTGTTCATAGTGTTTATGACGGAAGATTGTTAGTGCATCACCTCTCAGCTATCTACATCCCATCAGGATACTTATAGTAGTATATCATTGGTCGGAGAACCACCTTGATAAATGCACTACAAATCTACAAAAATACGAGACGAAAGATTTATCCAAATTGTTTACTAATTGGTATCAATTTACCCATCGACGGAAACAGATCGTTTTAGACTCTTTCCCACAGGGGCACGGTCACTGACAGAGATATATTTGAATTGGAGCATTCACTCCTGGACACGGCACTGCCTCACAGAGCCAGTGTGCCGGCCGCGGTGGCTGAGGGGACTGAGGCGCTCCAGTCACGGTCTGCACGGCCACTACGGTCGGGGGTTCGAATCCCCCCTCGGGCATGGATATTTGTGCCGTCCTTAGTCTTAGTTAGTTCATAAGTAGTTTGTAAGTTTAGGGACTGATGACCCCGTAGTTAAGTCCCATAGACTAAAATAAAAAATAAAAAAAGAGCCATTGTGACTCATCAGTGTCTCAGCCTCCACACAATGTGACAGACGAAGTCACTGTGTTCGGAGCAGCCACCGCGCGACATGCATTACTGTGAATTCGAGTGTTAGCACTGGAAAACCGATCGTAAACACAGTTATTGACAGTTGCCAACAGATACGCAGTCACCTCTGATCGCATTGATACAGCGAAACCCCCACTAAACGTTATTCTGTACATATTATAGTCACGAGTTCAGATCTGATTAACACAGAACATTTTGTAAGCGAAGTAGAAAGTCACCCTGTGATTACTGTAGCAACGAAGAGGAGAAAACGAATGTGTAGCAAGGAATTAAAGCTAAGTTTGTGACTGATTTTAATGAGAAAAAGCATGGATGAAAGAAATTTGATAAGGTGTACGTTCTTTCTTTCACTTTTATATCGTATTTTTCGATCCATAAAAAAAAATGAAAAGTAGTTTTTACCCCTGAATGAGGCTAGGAGATCAATGGCCTTCAAGAACGTTTGCATCCCTCTCCCCCCCCCCACCTTTATTTTGCGTTACTGAAAGCAAGTCTACCGTCATACAGTCTCAAAGTGGGAAGAATGGACAAAATAGATGAGCTTGGAAACCATAAACTAACTCCTATAGGGCGAATGAAGGGTCATGTAGCAGTGGGTGTACGAGTGATGAACGTTTCATCTTCATTCCATTCCTCCTCTTGTTTGTAAGTACTACCAAAATAACAAAAGTTCCTCTTCGGTGAGAACATTTCACCAACTGATCAGATGGCAGTTCCTGCAGTGTCGCACACCAGTGATGTAGGACTGTTCACCACAATCCCCGGTGACCGTCATTGGCAGCCGTCACCATTGTCCCTGTGTGAAACGATCGCCGGCCGCGGTGGCCGAGGAGACTGAGGCGCTCCACTCACGGTCTGCACGGCCACTACGGTCGGGGGTTCGAATCCCCCCTCGGGCATGGATATTTGTGCCGTCTTTAGTATAAGGTAGTTGATAAGTAGTTTGTAAGTTTAGGGACTGATGACCCCGTAGTTAAGTCCCATAAGCTTATCAAACATTTGAATTTGAACTTCTGGCTACAGAGTTTACTACTACTGCTTATGTGCAGACACTTAGAGAAGAACTTTGAAATATGACTCAGTGTCTGGAGGTTTATCACACTGGACTTTTCCAACACCTAAAGATGAATATTTGTTTACTATAATGAATATCACTAGTTATTAATGTGGAGGTGTTGTTTCTGTTTAACTACATCGCCTTACGAATACACCCCTCTCCCCTTCGACAATATAAGCACTAAAAGGAATCCTTTAAGCTTCATTAAATCAGCCAAATTTAAAGACCGTAAATTTAACTAAATACTTAGGAGTTACACTTACGAACAACCTTAATTGGAAAGAACACATTCAAAATATTGCGTGGAAGGTGGACGAAGGCTATATTTCAATGGCAGAACACGTAAAAGATGCAACAGTTCTACTAAAGAAACTGCCTACACAAACTGGCTCGAGGAACACTCTTCTGAGTTCAGACACCAATGATGGCCATTAAACTTCGCAGACGTGAAAATTATTGAGCAGGCCTGGAATGCTTTGCAAAGTGGTGTTCAGGAGAGATCTCCACCTCCTCGCAGTTCAAAACGTTTGTTAAGCTTATGGGACTTAACTACGGGGTCATCAGTCCCTAAACTTACAAACTACTTATTAATTACTTACGAACTAGGACGGCACAAATATCCATGCCCGAGGGAGGATTCGAACCCCCGACCGTAGTGGCCGTGCTGACCGTGACTGGAGCACCTCAGTCACCTTTTATATATATATATATATATATATATATATATATATATATATATATATATAAGAAGTTATATAATATACATTATATACATACATATACATACATACATACACACATACATACATACATACATATACATATACATACATATACATATATATACATTAAGTTATATATATATATATATATATATATATATATATATATATAACTTAATGTGAAGAGGAAAATTCTGTTACAGTGGGATTCGCGCCGCCGACTCTATGGTTGGGAGGCCACAACGCTACCACCTTTTTTTTTTTTTTTTTTTTTTTTTTTTTTTTAAGGAAGGACGAGGGTTTGGTCTTGGGGATTTATATGTTCATCAGTTTATTTTTATTAGTTTAATTTCATCAAAATAAAACAGCCTTTTCCTGGCACACATCAAACATATTGAAAAAGAAGATACATGTACAGTGCTGTATTTCTCTCAAGCTTCTATACGATTTCCCACTCGCCTCGATTAGGGTTTCCTCTTCCTTTGTTTTATTGAAATGATAATGATTGTGTTTCACTTTAACATAACGCAATTAACCTACATGCGGTCTTAACTAACGGATGTAGCGTGTACATGCAGAACTAAAAACAAAAACATTAAAGTAAAGAAACTTCTGAGTGGGCAGTGAGTTTCCGGGCGGTCAACTCCAGCGCTTCTGCCGCCGGGCACGTCTTCTCGTTTTATGGTAAAGGGTCACCGTTTCATCTTGTTCATCATATGCATCTTCATCGTTATCAAATCAGCTTCTCATACCCGGGACGTTCCAGCTACTTGGAGGATCTCGTAACGCACTCCCCAGAAAATTAGAAAAATTATGTTGGTACTTCGGGTTCCGCACCAGCGCCATATGTTGTTCTTGTAAATGGTTCCAGAAGCCCAGCAATTGTTTCGCGCCGTCGCGAAGCAAATAATACACCGCCTGGGCTCGGAGCCATGTCACCGCGTTCGTTTTGGCTCGTGGGTAATATGTTCTGTCTGGAAATAGGACGATCTTGGGGTCGATATTTTGTTGTCTGACGCGCAGTAGAAAGTCAATCATCTTTGTCACTAGCCGCCATACTTCCTCAGAGGGCCCGCACATGAGACGGTGAGCGTCGTCGTCTAGAACCTGACATACTTGGCATAACGGAGAGTTCACCATATTGATGGCATGCAGGCGGGATCCAGTAACTTGTTTACCGTTAACCACCATGTACCATGTTGTTCTCGTTTCCGTGTCAAGTGTGGCATGATGAACTGTCCGCCATACCACCGGCCACTGGTTCGTGGGGTGCCGTGTTTCCACAGGGTTGGCGGGGCGCCTACTCGTAAGTATCCGGTAGATGTCGCGAGCTGTCGCTGTTCTGTTGTTTGGTAGCTCCGTCATAACATAGCTATATTCTAGGAAAAACTCTCTGATATGTTGAAACGGTGGAGAAATGTACTGCACCATCACTGGCGCTTGTCGGGAAGCTGGTGCCAGTTCGTCTATCAAGATTCCGGACAGACTCTGGTGTTGTCTTCTCCATGTTTTCAATGTCGCGCTAATATAGAGTGCCACTGTTCGATCGTAAACGTAAACAAGCCCGAGGCCACCTCTACTAGTTGGTAGTGTCAGAGCCTCATATCGGATCTTGAAGAGGGCTCCCATACTGACGAAGTATCCAAATGCTGCCAGTACGCGTCGGGCGATCATTTTTGGCATCGGTAGAATCTGTGCATAGTGTGGAATGCGTGACGCCAAGTATATATTTATATAAGCGACACGTTGAATCATATTTAATGTTCGCAGTGCGTTCGCTCTGACACCATTTCGTATGGCTATGAGCAACCTCTTAAAGTTGAGTGCCGCCTTGCGTCGTACATCATTCGTGAAGACAATTCCCAAATACTTGATTCTGTCCCGTAACGGGAATGGCGCAACGCAGTCGACAGGTAGTCCCGTGCCTATATTCAAGGCGACGGATTTGGCCACATTCATGCGGCTACCCGTAGCGGCACTGTATCGATTGATCCAGTCCAAAGCCGCGTGAACGTCGTTGCCGTTCCTCACCACCAATATAAGGTCATCGGCATATGCTTTGCAGTGAAACGTATAACCACGCATCGTAATGCCTGTCAGGCGTTGGCGGAGGCCGCTGAGAAGTGGTTCAAGTGCCATGGCATATATGATCGTGGACAAAGGACATCCTTGCCGAATTGATCTCTTAATAGTAAGGGGTCCAACCAAACGACCGTTAACTAGCACTTTAGAAGTGGCCCTGTGTAAAAGTCGCATGACTATGGTTATGTAGGGCTGTGGGAAATTCATTTGTGTCAGCAGTTCTTTAATGTAGGTGTGGCTGACCCTATCGAAGGCACGATCGAAGTCTATGGAAATCAGAGCTCCACGGAGATGACATGCTTCCGCCAGTGCGATCGAATCGCGGTATTCACTGAATGTCGTCTGGATGTTGTAGTCGCCGCCGAGGGATGTCTGGTCAGATGACACCAAGCGATGCAGAACTTTTTTAATTCGTGCCGCCATCAGTCGTGTGAAGATCTTAAAATCACAATTAAGTAGTGTTAGGGGACGATATTCTCTGATTCTTGTGCTGCGTGATGTTTTAGGTATGGGGATGATGAGGCCCTCGACAAAGGCTGGCGGAAGAGGCACTTCAGGAGACATGAGTTCGCGACAAATTTCCGTCCAACAGGGTGCAATCAGTTGTTGGAAAGCCCGATAAAATTCCAAAGGTATTCCGTCAGGCCCCGGCGACTTATTGAGGGCGCCCTTGCCTATGGCATCGACCACTTCGTCCTCAGTGATTTCTTCCTGCAGTATCGCCTGCGCCTCTTGATCTAGCGACCCGCACAGCGTGGTAGTGACTTCATGGAGGGCCTCCCGCTCTAGTTCTTCTTCGGAGTATAATCGGGTATAATAATCAGCGAAGGCATGTGCTATGTCATTTTGTGTCGTGAGATGGGAGCCATCTTCTGTGTCAATGGTATGTATTAGGCCTCTGCGACGCTGCTTATGTTCTTGAATAATATGGTGCATCGAGGGATGTTCGCCCGCGACACGGTCCAGTGTCCTCGCGCGGACAGCTGCACCTTCGAGATGAGAGCGCATAACAGCTATGATTTTAGCCTTTGCTCGTTGAACCATCATTTGTCGGTCCAGTGAAGGGGCCTGATATGTGCATTCTCTTAATATCGTGAAATAAAAGTTTAATGTTTGCCATTTCCACCGTGATCGTTCGCGCCCCAACGCAATGAAAGCACGCCGTATCGCCGATTTTGTACATTCTAACCACCATCTTAATGCCGTGGGATAAGACCGTCGACGCCTTACGCAATCATTCCAAACTTTTTCGATAATTTGATGACACTCCGGAGCTTTAAGATGGGCCACGTTCATCTTCCATATGCCATGGCATCGCCACACTTGTTGCCTTTGGAGGCCGGTCGTGCAGATATAAACGGAGTGGTCAGTGAAGGCAGCTGGCCATAGCTCTGAGTCATGGATGTCATATTGCAGGCAGCGCGTAACGTAGACGCGATCTAAGCGGCTGCCGGAATGGATGGTGACGTAAGTGTACCCGGTTCGATCTCCATGTACATATTCCCACGTATCTACCATCCTTAGTTCTTGTATCAAAGTTCTCAATTCTGGGCATGGGTTATAATGTGGGAACTGGTCCTTCGGCGACATCACACAATTGAAATCTCCGCCAAGGATGCAATGAGCGTGTCGACCTAGAAATAGCGGAGCTATTTCTTCCGCAAAGAAGTGGGATCGTTGTCTTCGTTTGACCGTGCCGGACGGTGCGTAGATATTGATAAAGCGCACTCCAAGTACGGTTATGGCCATTCCTCGTGCCGATGGTAAGTATATGACGTCTTCCGCTAAAATACCTTCCTTAAGCAGCATCGCTACTCCACTACCAGTTTCTAAAGCTGGTGACAGTAAGCTGTTGTAGCCATAGAAAGTCGGGAATTCGTCGACGTATACTTCTTGTAAAAGAGCGATATCTATATCTGCTGCTCGCAGCATATCCTTCAGGAGGGTAGTCTTGATTTGTGATCTTATATTATTGGTGTTGATAGATGCGATGCGGTAGGCTTGTTGCCGTCCTACTCGTTGTTGGGAGTGCATTTTACACGAGCATCGTTGTTGGTGGTGCTGTCTCGGTGGTGTCAGTGAAGCGGCAAACTTCAGTTATCATGGAACTCCGTGGGCGGTGTCACCGCAGACGCGGTGCTCACGGGTAACAGAGACTGGTTTTCTTCAATGTTGTCGGGTTCGTCTGTCCAAGAGGGTCCCTTTGTCTGGAACTTTGCAGCCACAGTCGATGGTACCTTGTTTTCTTTTATCTTGCCAAGTTGTGGGACGTCAGAGGTGGTCTCGCTGGTGTGTCCTGGGCCATCACGTTCAGCGTTGTGTTGTTGTTCGTCGTCGGAGGCCCCAGTACTCTCCATCGTGGCGTCGTCATCATCTACCTCGTCGGTACGTAGAATGCTATCATCCGATGGTGTGCGACGTCGTTTCCTTCGTCGTTTTGGGGATTTCTGCTTCCGTTGTCGTACATCCGTGTCCGCGTCCTGTGTGGAGGCCTGGTCGTCTGGAGCGTTGGGAACAAAAGCGGCCGTGGGTGGCACCAGCCGATCGATGTCCATAGACGTCTCTTTAGTAGCCATTTCGGTCACCTGTTGTGATTGTTCCGGAGCAGTTTCCTTGCCTGCCAACTTGGTAGCATTGTCGTCAATTTGTGTCACCTCTAATGCCGAATCATCCACCACTTGATACTCAGTATCGTGCGACGGAAGATCTTGTCGAATAGCGGCAGAGTAGGTAAGAGGCATAGAAACGGTCGTGGGTGGTGGTGCACTTGTGTGATCCTCCTTTGGATGCACTGAGAACGTAGATGGCCCTCCTTGCCGCACCCCGAACAGGTCTTGGGCTGACCGTCGTAAATAATTATGGCTCGGCAACCTCCGATGGTGAGGTACGACGGAACGTGCTTTGTAAGGTCAATCCGCACTTGCTGCATCCCATTCAGAACGGGGTATTTCGTAAATGTGGTCCATTTTTCGTGAACATGGCTTAGAACACGACCATATGGTTGTAAAGCGTTGACCACTACATGTTCCGGAATCTCGAAGGGCAGTTCAAAAACTCTTATAGTGCGGATTCCAGCGTGGTCGATCGAAACTTTTCCAACATTGCCATCGGCATGTTTGAATCGTAGTCCATCGGCATGGTCACGCACAAGTTTGTCATTGCTCAATTTCAGATATACCACACTGCTCGTGATAGAGAAATGAATGCCAATCACGTACTGCGGATCGAGTTTTAGTTCTTCTTCTATGAAACGTTCGATTTCAAATGCTTTGGGTCGTGCGTATCCAGGCGCGAAAGTGATCTTGATAGTTGCCTTGCAGTATGAGTGTTCCATCGCGCGTTATAAGTGGGTACTTGCGAGAAACACAAACGGTAAACAGTCGCACGCGCGCCCGCGAACTCCGCGGTGAGACGTAAACACGTCTACCGCACCGCTCCGCTGCCTAAAGCAGACTGCGTCACCTCGGCCACCGCGGCCGGCCCCTCCTTGCAGTCTTACGGATATACGGACAGCCCTTCTAGATGTGTAAGTTGCCTCCAGCACTAGTTGAGGCATTGGTCGAATGTACGCCACGTCGTGCTGCGGCACTTCTGCATACTATCGGGGACCCAGCACGATATTAGGTAGGTGTACCAGTTTGTGTGGCTCTTCAGTGTACAATCGAAGTTAATTCCTAATTCCTATGATTTGGAGCCGAGTGAAAAGCTTAAACCAGAGGCTCAGACAGTTCTCCTACTCCTCTTGATTACAAAAACTAACGAAAATTCCTACTCGCTCGTGTACATTTCAATAATATGTTGAGTAATATATATGCAAAGATAGATGTTTAATATTTTATTACAGATTATTGCCTCTCCATACATCATTTGGAGGGGCGCTATTTTTTAAAATGTAGAGTTGCAGATCTGAAGATGGGAACTAAGTTTGTCGAAATCGAAAATCTGAAATAAAATACTGAACAGCGATCTTGGAATATATGTTTCTTAACCAAAAACAAATTAGATCGCCGCCTTTGTCAGGCAGCAGTGATGCAGGATTGTTCACCACAATCACCGGTGACCGTCACCATTGCCCGTGAGTGAAACAAGTCTCACACTTTAGAGCAAAACAGATGAATCTGTGCCACTATGGCGCAGTTTCACGGTTCGCGTGGCAAGCACGGACAAGTCGATATCAGGACATAATGTCTTTGCGAATTTCATTCCGTGCACTCATGTGGAGAGTAAGTAGGCGTCGCCCGACATAGTCGGTGGACCTGATGGGAAGCCAATTTAATCAGACGTTCGTCGATCGGATGCTCAAAACTATAGGCATCTGTCTCTGAATCGGTCAGTTGCGGAATTATGTGACAGATTTTCAAAAAATGTTCAAATGTTTATAAGGCTTAAGGGACTTAACTGCGGGGTCATGAGTCCCTAAACTTACAAACTACTTATGAACTACCTTATACTAAAGACGACACAAACAGTAATGCCCGAGGGGAGATAAGAACCGCCGGCCGCGGTGGCCGAGGGGACTGAGGCGCTCCAGTCACGGTCTGCACAGCCACTGCGGTCGGGGGTTCGAATCCCCCCTCGGGCATGGATATTTGTGCCGTCCTTAGTCTTAGCTAGTTCATAAGTGTAAGCTTAGGGAGTGATGACCCCGTAGTTAAGTCCCATAAGTTCTACAAACATTCGAACATTTTTAGATAAGAACCCCCAACGGGGAACGGCCTCGCGCATCGTAGCATCCTGCCTCAATGCGCTCGGACGCTCCGCCGCGGCGAACAGATTTTATGTTCGAATATTATGTCATTTCTGGAGACTGGAAATTTCGTTTATAGGTATCAACTTGGATTCTGAAAGCAACGATCGTGCATATACTGAAGCAACGTGTGAGAATTCGAAGCAAGACCGGGAATCGAACCAGGTTCTTCTGCTTACTACGCCGATGCGGTTAGCGCTACGCCCCGGTGACACAGTGTCTTCAGACAATGGTACGATTTACCCTGACACGCCCCCTCCTGAGTCTACATTCTGACCTCTGCCACACGCTACACATGTTCGTCTTAATCATTTTAAAACGTGTCCAAATCGAATGGAGTAGCACAAGTGGAACTGCCTAGTAAGCAGGAGGGCCGGCTTCTACTCTCGGCGCAGCAAAAATTTTCATTTGTCGCAGTTGATTTATTTTAATTATCCCATTCGTGCCCCTTCCTCTCATTAAATGTGAACTATATATGCTAGTGCGGTGTGTGGTGGTGCAGGCTGGCCTGGTGGTACCTGGTGCGGTGTGCCGGTATAAATACCCCGGTGTGACGGCGCGGCGTGACGCTACGCAGGCGCCTCGCCTGGCCGCGTAAACCGGACGGCCGCGGCGGCCTCCCACACGCCAAGCTGCTAGCCACGGTTTTAGCCATTAAACGGCCTCTACAACGTCTGCGTCAAGCCGACCAGGGAGCGGCAACAGTTTGCTTGAAATATTTATCATGAAGTACACTCTGCCTGAAAAAATACTACCCTTGGAAAGATTTTGTTTCCGGTGACAGCTGATACACCTGGGGGATAGCACCTGTACTGACTATGAGGTCTGCCTCTGGCGACTATACTCGCGCGAACTGAACAGGCACGTACTTGATAGTCCGGTACATGCTAATGTAGTCGGTTGGTACGCAACGATCGAATGCATTCGATTTTTCTCGTGCTCGTTCGAGAATGCCACGCTCAAAATGCCCGAGAGTCTACTCTAAGAAAGAGATAAATCTACTCTTACGATTTTCATGCTTCAAAACGTCCAAGGTGTATAATACTACTTCACAAAGTGTTATTAATATTTTTTTTATTTTTTTTTACTTTTATTTTTTATTTTTTTATTTTGTTGACAAAACGATACACTTTCCAGCAGGAAGAAAAAGATCATTACCTTTCGTTTCGCGTAAGCTTTTGTAGCTCATCAGTGATAGCCAGTCCATTTTGTAGAAAGTAATTGGTAAAAAATCTGATTATTTTTTACACTGTTTAGTATGAAATATTAGCTTTTCAATAAAAAAAATACCTTTCCGTAACTTGTAAGTCTGTGTTACATGATTGAATAATACTGACGTATCTCTAGTTTTTCATAAGTAAGGACATGTTATACAATAGTGTCAATGTCGCGTTCACTGGTCAATGGAGTCGCGGCGGAGTAACCTAGCGCATTGAGGCGCTATGCTCCGAAGCGTGAGGCCGTTCCCAGTCGGCGGTTCGAATCCTCCCTCGGGCATGGATGTCTGTGCTGTCTTTAGTGTAAGTTAGTCTATAAATAGTTTGTAAGTTTAGGAAGTGATGATCCCGCAGTTAAGTCCCTTAAGCGTAACAAACATTTTTGAAGCTGAGTGTAGTACGATATCGCTGCCTCCCACTTACATTTCGCGTAAAGATCACAAAGACAAGATAAGAAAAATTAGGGCTCGTACGGAGGCATATAGGCATTCTTTTTTTCCTCGTTACATTTGGGAGTGGAATAGGAAAGGAAATGCCTAGTAGTGGTACAGTGTACCCTCCGCCACGTGAATTGCGGAGTATGTATGTAGATGTAGAACTAGTCATTGCAATGGTTAGGACCTTAGCTTATACTGTCAAACATTGAAAGAGACTAAAACGAATTACTGTTAGTGCGGAACATGGTATCGGAACTTCGCGTGATTTTAACCGTCGAATTTTTCATACGCAACGACCCATTGCAGTGGAGAATCATATTCTTACACTATTTTTCATAGAAAAAAATAATTCTTAATCATTTTTATGACTTTGCAAAAGCCGGACGCACTGGCCGAGCGGTCTGCGGTGCGCCAGTCACAGTCTGCCCGGCCGCTACGGTCGGAGGTTTCAATCCAAAAAGAGATCCACCTAACCGCTTTACAGTCTTCTACGACATTGTTTCTGAATTCTTAAATGTCTCTGGGTGCGCCTCGGTTGCACAGTGGTAGAGTGCCAGACTACAAATGCAAAGGTCGCGGGTTCGATCGCCGCCAGGTCCTAGGATTTTAATCTGTCACTTTCCACTTCTTTCACCTCTGGCAGTATTGCTCATGAGAAAAATACCGAGTAGCACCGTGGCTCGGAACCCACGTTAAACTGTAGGTCCCCCTATAACTGGCTGGGTAAGTCAGTTCGAAGGTCGGAGGAAGGCAACGGCATATCACCTCTAAACAGGACCATGCCTAGTTAAGCACTGTGGTGTTCAAACCAATATTCGGATTGTGGACTGCTTTATCTTTTTTTAAATGTCTGTAACGCCGATCATGACACATTAAATATTTCAGTGTTTCAGTGACTATATAAATTTGAGTGGTCGTATCTCCCTTATATTATTTATTTCGTTCGATGTCTTACTTTCATCCTCCAGGCTATAACATGCAAATGCCTAAATAAGTTTACTGATAATTGAAATTGCATGTATTTCGCCTGAAACTGCATACAACAGTGAAGTGGGGTGGAAATTTAAACAACTGACGTGGTCATTGAAACTTTCAGCTGGTTCCATTATCTTAGTTATATTTGTATAACATGCGTGAATATTCGTGTATGGCACAACTAAACTGATCTGAGTACTGTTCCGCCAGTTGGTGGGACTGCAGGGTATCAGAATCAGCACCAGCCTGCAGACACACAAGACTACAGTGTCGGCCACAACAGCGCGAGACTGGGCGGTGTGTGTCCTGCCGGCCTCGACCACCATCACCTAGAGAGAAGGCCGCGGCGCTCTCGTGTGACGTCAGGCAGAGTAGGTCGCGCGCGCATAGCTGGCTGGGTAGCCGCTGAGACACGGCCCACTATTCCGAATCAGGGACCAGTCAATTATGCGAGCACAACCTAATCTGCCTGACGTCACACGAGAGCGCCGCGGCCTTCTCTCTTGGTGGTGGTGCCTACACAGGCGCGCTTCGAGCATTCGTACTCCAACTAAGTAACCAAGACCGAACGCGGCGCACTCGACCGAGTACGAGCGAGCATCAGCGCCAATATGCGGCGCTCTAGTACTCATAATGGTCTCAACGTCGTCCAACAACTGAGTCGTGACATAACTGCCGAGCGCCATCTGTGTCTGTACTTCAATAGGGAATGTCCAAATGTTTGTTTAGCTTAAGGGACTTAACTGCGGGGTCATCAGTCCCTAAACTTACAACCTATTTATAAACTACCTTATACTAAAGACAGCACTAACATCCATGCCCGAGGGGGGATTCGAACCCCTGACCGTAGCGGCCTTGCAGACTGTGACTGGAGCACCGCAGACCGCTCAGCCACTGCGGCCGGCAATAGGGAATATTTTCATGCATAGGGCCCAGTGTGATATCAACGTGTGAAGCCAACAGGCACCATGTCACGGAGACGCCAACGTGCTTTCTACAGCCAACTGAACGAGTCTGAAAGAGGTCAAATTGTGGACTTCCGATTTTTCGGATGGTCCTTTCGGGCAATTGCCACACAAGTTAAAAGTGCTGATTCAGTTGTGCGACTCTGCTGGTTGCAATGGTCACGTGAACATTCTCACAGCCGTAGCCCAGGTTCTAGACGTTCACGCGTCACAGACATCCGCCTAGTTCGACTTTCTGTAAGGGCAACAGTGGTGCGTCGTCCAGCAACCACAACACAAGGGCATTTGTGCGCCCAGAAGTGTCAACAAGAACTGTTGCCAACCGACTATCTGCACGCACATTTCTAACCAATCTACCGCTCATGTCAGCTTCGACGGCAGGAGAATCCCTTGGAGGATAGAATACCGAGCCGAGGTCTTCAGTGATGAAAGCTGATTCTGACTCTACGAAAGTGATGATCGTTTCCGCGTGCACCTGGCGAGCGCTGTCTTGTAGAGTGCATTCGTCCAACGCACACTGGCCCCACTCCAGGACTTATGGCCTGGGACAAGGCAAGCTGCAAGTCCCGTTCATCTTTGATGTTTTTTGGAAGGCACTATCACCTCCACTCGGTACGTGCAGAATGCTTTAACAGCTGTTCTTTTGTCATTCTTGCAACACGGTGGTCCTTTTTTGGAGTATTGCTACCCAGTGTGGGATCCTTATGAGGTGGGTTCGACGGAGGACATCGAAAGAGTCCAAAGAAGGGCAGCTCGTTTCGTATTGTCACGATACAGGGGACACAGCTTTACGCAAATGATACAGGATCTGATATGGGAATCATTACGACAACGCCACTTATCGCTGCGGCGTGGGCTACTTACGAAACGCCAATCGCCAACATTCTCCTCCGAATGCGAAAATATACTGTTGACTCCCACTTACATAGGTAGAAATGATCATCCGAGAAAAAAACGAGAAATCAGAGCTCGAACGGAGAGATTCAGGTGTTCTTTCTTCCCGCCGCTATTCGAGAAAGGAATGGGAGATAAATAGTATAAAGTCGGTTCGATGAACCCTCTGCCAGGCACTTAAATGTGATTTACAGAGTATCTCATGTAGATGTAGGTGTAGGTGTAGAATGCTCCATCAGGATAATGCTTTCCTGCGCACTGCGCGAGAAACTCCACGTGCACTGCAAAACGTGCAGAAACTTCGCCGGCCAACACGATCGCCGCACTTGTCTTCAATCGAGCACCTGTGGGACACGATGCGGCGACAACTGACACGTGCAACTCGTCGACCAAGAACTCCGGCAGGAATACGTGAACAGCTGGAGCAGGCGTGGAATAATGCATCCCAAGACAGTACTCGCCGTTTGTATGATCGAATGGATACCGCTACAGTGCCTGAATTTCTGCCCGTAGGCAATACACCACTTATAATATGGGTTTATCAGCCTGGATCGACACCTCTTATCGCATTACCGCTTCAGATATTGCTGTATAAATGTACTCAATGTGCACTGTAGTCTATTTGCATATGTCCAGAAAATTGTAAAACTCTAAGAGGGTGTAGTAACTTTCATTTCTGGCAGTGCATATGAAAATGTGCTTCACTATTTCCTAAAATGTTGAAAATAATACGTAGTATTTAAAAAAGGAGTTGTATCAAACATCTAGCGTTGAACAAAATGTCATGGCGTATGACGTTGTAGATTGAAAGTTAAAATTCTTCTTTGCTCTGACTACTTCATTCAGATCGCATGCTATGTTGTAGAAAATATGTTAAAATCGTTGTTGACCATAAGGGACTTAACTGCTGGGTCATCAGTCCCTAAACTTACGAACTACTTCTGAACTACCTTAAACTAAAGACGAGAGGAGGGAAACGAACCCCCGACGGGGAACGGTCTCGTGCATCGTAGCATAGCGCCTCAATGACCTTGGCCACCCCGCCGCGGCGAACGATTTTTTAAAAATACGTTGCTATTAAGACAATTTTGAAGCAAGAAATACAAAACTTTGGATTTAGATTTTGATTGGAATTTTGAAAGTACGTGTTAATATTTTTGGAAATTCAACCGCTGATCGGGTGAAATAAGGAAAAATATTTCAAGGGCGATACTAAGACTATTTTGATGCTAGAAATACGAAAATTTGGATTTGGAACCATGGTTAGAATTTAAAAAAATGTGTTTCGGGATGTTTTGAATTCTACCCTCAATGGTTGTATCAAAATACTTGATTAGGAAAGCATTTTAAAGCTAAATATATAAAAATTTATATGTAGAAGTAGAAACAACCAATGCAGATCATCCAGTGTAAGCGTGCGTTACATCTACATCTTCAACCATACTCAGCAAGCCACCCGACGGTGTGTGGCGGAGGGTACCTTGAGTACCACTATCGATTTTCCCTCCTATTCCAGTCTCGTATTGTTCGCGGAAAGAAGGATTTTCGGTATGCCTCTGTATGGGCTCTAATCCCTCTGACTTTATCCTCACGATCTCTTCGCGAGATATACGTAGGAGGGAGCAATATACTGCTAGACTCCTCAGTAAAGGTAAGTTCTCGAAAATTCGAAAAAAGCTCGTACCGAGCGACAGAGCGTCCCTCCTGCAGAGTCTTCCACTGGAGTTTAGCGATCATCTCCGTAACGGTTTCACGATTACCAAATGATCCTGTAACGAAGCGCGCTGCTCTCCGTTGGATCTTCTCTACTTCCTCTATCAATACCACCTGGTACGGATCCCACACCGGTCAGCAGTATTCAAGCTGTGGGCGAACAAGTGTACTGTAACCTACTTCCTTTGTTTTCGGACTGCTTTTCCTTAGAATTCTCCCAATGAATCTAAGTCTGGCATCTGCTTTACCGACGATTGATTTTATATGGTCGTTCCATTTTAAATCCCTCCTAATGACTACTCACAGATAATTTATGGAATTAACTGCTTCCAGTTGCTGACCTGCTATAGTGTAGCTGTGATAAAGGATATTTCCTTCTGTGCATTCGCAACACATTACACTTGTCTACATTGAGCTTTAATTGCCATTCCCTGCACCATGCGTCAATTCGATGTAGATCCTCCTGCATCTCAATACAATTTCCATTGTTACAACCTCTCTATATACTACCGCATCATCCGCAAAAAGCCTCAGTGAACTTCCGATGTTATCCGCAAGGTCATTTATATATATCGTGAACAGCAACGGACCCACGACACTTCCCTTTTGGCACACCTGACATAACTCCTACTTCGGAAGACTTCTCTCCATTGCTTTTGCTTACAGCGAGAATTAAGTTAATACTGTTTAAAGAATATAGACAGAAAGTTGGTTTACTCCTATTTTTTCCAGTGAGGTAATTAGGTGGCGGGTGGAAGGTTACTAAAATGTTCAAATGTTTGTATAGCTTATGGGACTTAACTACGGGGTCATCAACCCCTAAACTTACAAACTACTTATGAACTAACTTATACTAAGGACGGCACAAATATCCATGCCCGAGGGGGGATTCGAACCCCCGACGGTAGTGGCCGTGCAGACCGTGACTGACGCGCCTCAGTCCCCTCGGCTACCGCGGCCGCCTGGAAGGTTACCCTAAAATTAACCACGCCTAATCCTGATTAACAGCCCCGACCCTGCGCACGCAGGACATGGCGAAGAAAACGAAGACAGTAACGGTATACGAATAACAATGTCACGAGATCTCAGGAAGCGGCCAGGGAAGTTACAGGGCGGTGCTGGGCGCGTCTGGCTTCTTTCCGCATCAGACGGCGGTGCCTGTCGAAAATCGCTCTTTGTTTTGAGTGCGCGCGGGCCACTCGGCAGGGCGCGTGTCATATTTCTGGTATCCGTTTTGGCAGACGGGCGCGGCTCGCGTTTCTGACGGGCCGTACAAAAAGCTGCTGCTGGTGGGTGGGTGCGGCCCGCCGCAGGTGTCAGCGCGAGGCGTCGCGGCTGACTGGCAGTGGCAGTGACGCCACGCACACCGCGCTTCCGGCCGCCCCGCGGCTTGCCTTACCACCCCACCCCACTCACCCTGCTCATCGCCTCCACACCAAGCTGCCTCACCCACCACAACACGGCTGTTCCCTTCCAAATTTATGCTGCTTCCTTTTATCTTCTTGTGGTGGAATTTTGCATATCCACGGATTGCTAAAATACAGTGCTTCGAAAGTATCATTCAAAGTACAGTGCTGCGATTGTACTGTATCAAAGATTATTATGTCAAAGAGATTATAGGATTATTCTCAGATTATATGATTATCCTGAGGTTATATGATTATTCTGAATTTGTTGACTCGCTCGGTCTTGATTTTCTGTTGGTGACGGAACAAGGCTTTATGAATAGCAGTTTCAACTGGCACTGGCAGACCTGATTGGTTGTTGGTAGGGGCCAATGAGATGCTGCATATTTCTTAAGCGGAGATTCGGGCGCTACGCGCCCTCACGTTCTAAAAGAAAGCTTCTTGTTTAACCTATACTTAACCTTTCACTTTAAAAAAAAAGTGATCTGTAGCGTAGCCTTCAGAAGGTTAGGTATAGGTCAAACAAGAAGTTTTTTTTTTTTTAGAACGTGAGGGCGCGTAGCGCCCGAATTACCGGTTAAGAAATATGCAGCATCTCATTGGCTCTTACCAACAACCAATCAGGTCTCCCGGTGCCTGGTGAAACTGCTATGCATAACGCCTCGTGGTGACGGAATGAGGCTAGTTTTCCGATACATAGACAGGAATGTTGATATTTGATCTATATCAGTTAAACGATAGACAAGTGTGTAGTTATTTTTAAGTTATTAGCTGTTTTTATGGCACTACATACGTTCCCTAATGTAAAAATTATGTTAAAATCAGTATAAACGATATTATTTGCACTCATATAATATCGTCTTCAGAAATTTAGCTTGCCGGTGCCGGCCGCTTGGAGCGCTGCTGTCACTGAGTATAATAAAAATCAGCGCTAGTGTCGTGACTGTATAGGCTAGTTTACACGACGACAGTACATTTCACGAAACTGCGCTGCTGGCCTATGGCCATTCGCGGCAAGCTTACGCGCAACTCGTTGACGAAACTAAACAGTTTCGGCACCTTCCAACTTACGCGAAACAGTTTGCGCGAGGTTTTAGGTTAGGTGATAACCAAAACCCAACAAAATACAACATGAAGTGGGGAACGGAAGAAATTGAACGGAAGTAAATGGTTAACTAACTATTATCTTCTTAATGCAACCTGCTTTGAATAATCATTGCTGCCGGCATGCAGAGTTACATCAATTAGTCATGCAGTATTTGTGGTTCTCCATGTTCCTGGCTACTAAACTCCACTGTCCACATTATCCTGGTTAACCAGCTGTTGTGGGTTTCGGAACATGGTGCAGGAACTTTTGAGACGAATATGAATCCACACTCGCCGAGAAACGTAATGTAATTTTTAATTACAGGTCCGGTGACAATAATTCACGCATCTTGTTTTCTTATTGCATTACTAACTGTGTGTGGGAAAAAAAGGAAAACGTAAACTGCTCTGGTTACATTCTAACAAGGAAAGGACTCCTACTCGTCATCGCCGAATTCGTTCAAATTTATGGGACATGTACGACGTGGTGAGATATGAAAGTGCACCAAGTGGGAACTGCAGATGGCTAAGCGTTTAGGAAATAAAAGAAATTTCGATACGGATCTATCACCATATGCACCTTATCAACTGCCCCCTGACCCCCTGAGAGAGTCTGTCTAGAAAGCGGTGTTTGGCTCAGCGGTAAGAAATCGTATTTTATTGAAAGGTTCGAGGATTCGATTTCGCCGGGCGGCAACTTTTTTTTTTTTTTTTTTTTTTTTTTTTTTGCTCCATGCTCCTGCGAACACTACTGACTTCACAATTAACCGCAACAACATATATGTTGACATTAAAAACAAACCTGTAACTGAAAAAGACCGGCGTCCATAATGTGCGCAAGATGCGGTCAAAATTATTGCTTCCTCTGTTTCTTCGATGAATATCACCCCAGTACATGTAATTGTTTAATTGCAAAACAATGGAAGTATCGATTGACATACACGGCGTCCCCAAATTCGCGTTAACTGCAGTCCCTTTTTAAATGTTTGTAGCCTCGAATTTCACCCAATGCCCTTTCTTTTTATGCTTATATAAATTAATAAAATAACCTATATGATGTTGCGGTTAATTGTGCCGTCAGTCTACGACTACATCAATACTTTGCAAACCACTGTGAAGTGCATGCCAGAGGGTACGCCCCACTGTACCATTTATTAGGATTTTTGCCCATTCCATTCACGTATTGAGTGTGGGAAAAATGATTGTTTAAATGCCTTCGTGCGTGCTCTAATTAATTTAATCTTGTCCTCACGATCCCTACGGGAACAATATGTAGGTGTATGCATTGCCAAGTAGCAGAAAAAAATGTGCCGCCGGGTGGAGTTAAAACCGCGAACTTCTCAATACGAATCCGATCTTTTACCGCTGAGCAAAACGCCGCTTCCTAAGCACGCTGACACAGGGACAGTTGATAAGATGCATATGGTGATAGATCCGTATCAAACTTCCTTGTATTTCCTAAACGCTCGGCCATCTGGGGTTCCCATTTGGGGCACTTTCGTGTCTCACCACGCCCTACGTATACCATAAATTTGGACGAATTCAGCGATGACGAGTTGGCGTCGTCTCCTTGTAAGATAATTAAAATAATTTCTAGGATCTTCAACCAGAACCGTTTCCAGCAAGGTCACTGACCAACCAAACTGATGTTTATTTTTTATTTTCTTTTTTATTTATTTATTTATTTTTATATATTCACCTAGCGAAACACGTTTGGTAGTCTTTTTATGTTTGGTCTCATGAAGTGAGTTCGCAGATTGAAATAATAGCTCTGCCGCAGCTCTTACAGCTACAAAAACTTTTATTTCACCACCACTACGGCACTCAAAAGACGAAGAAACTGAAGTGTATAGTTTTGGCGTCGTATCTAGAGACATACACGAAACCAATTATTGCGTCCAACTGTAACAGTACATCGCGGTCGTAGCATTAGGATCGCCATTTTCCGTCATTAGCAAATATTTCTTTATTTTTACGAGGCAGAAATTACGTATTTTTCCAAAAGTTAAACAAATCAGTTACCATCTACGTAAATCACAGTAATAAAGGCCATAGAATAAGATAGTCAAAACACCTTAAATTACGGCTATATTTTGTCAAAATATTAGTATAAATCAAGGAGGTTAGAATACAGGGAGACGCCATTACGTTCAAAAAGTGAAGCCTGCCTCCGCCATATTGCTAAGTTTTGGAGAAGAGTTAGTATTGTAGAGCTTCTATGTCCTTTGTCACTTAAAAGAAGGATAAAACTTCCGATGGTTTTGCCGTGAAGTACAACGTATTAAAAGAATGCAAATAAGCCGTTAAAAAGTAAGTTTTCAAATATACTATGATGTGTATTTATTACTATTTATTCAAAGAAAAGCCGACCGCGGTGGTCGAGGGGATCGAGGCGCTCCAGACACGGTCTGCACGGCCACTACGGTCGGGGGTTCGAATCCCCCCTCGGGCATGGATATTTGTGCCGTCCTTAGTCTTAGTTAGTTCATAAGTAGTTTGTAAGTTTAGGGACTGATGACCCCGTAGTTAAGTCCCATAGACAATACAAACTTCTTCTTCTATTCAAAGAAGTTCATTGTTTGAAAGCACATACTTTTCAGTGACTGTCAGTCCAATACATTTACAGTAAGACGGTCTACTTAACCGATAGTTTTAAGAGCTAAATAGCATTTCAAAACTGACCAATATGGCGGATAGGCTTCAAGTGACTTATCCGCTGCTGAATTCTCTCTGTAAGTTTAGCTTTCTATGAATTCAGTTCTCTCTGAGTTTTTGTGCATTTATTGTAA
The DNA here is from genome assembly GCA_026315105.1 of Locusta migratoria. Lineage (NCBI taxonomy): Eukaryota > Metazoa > Arthropoda > Insecta > Orthoptera > Acrididae > Locusta > Locusta migratoria. The sequence goes on from CM048747.1 coordinate 276,253,307, forward strand.
ACGGTGTTATTTTAAGAATATAGAACGAGTGAGATTTTAAATTGTTTTAAAATCAGTTAGTAATTGGAACCTTTCATCGGATAGATAATATCTTTGACATTCAATAGATCGCTAAGTGTACGTGGAAGAATAATTTATCAGCTACGTAGTGAAAGGAACTTTACCTAAATTCTAATCTGCAAGGGCCATCCTTTGATAAAATTAGGCATAAACTATTTCTTTTGTAACTGGCTACGACATAAAGTAAGTTTTCAAATATATTATGATGTGTATTTATTATTATTTATTCAAAGAAGTTTATTGTTTGAAAGTACATACTTTTCAGTGACTTTCTGTTCAATACATTTACTTCGCTGGCTTCGACATAAATAAAGTACCGGGACTTATTTTAAAAAGTTTCAAATATTATCTTATCAAATTAGAAGCTCCTGAGAAAAAGAATCTTCATGTTCAGTCATTACAAAAGTCTTAAATTAACAAATAGGCTCAGAAAAAAGACAAACACGACGCAACCTATCAAGTTAAACAAGAGACAATATTTTATTACGAAATATTATCAGGCATACCAACCTACATTTCATACAGGCAAACCAAGTAAAATTTAGAGCTTTTTCATCCATGACGAATTACCACCAAACCAAAATCAATGAATAGAAGTCGAGTTACACGACTCATTTCATGTAACGAGTGTCGCAACCTGGTGTCGTCGTGTAGTGTAGTGGAACGATATATTATCCCCTGCTACTACCTTTACGTGAACTCAGTTTCGCAGGTAAAAGAACACGTTCATATATGTTGTTAATAATGTTTAGTCTTAATAGGTTGTATTTCATTCTCAGAGGAAATATGTGTTTTTTTATGTTTCATGTGCGGTGACAACGGAGCAACCTACGAAAAGAGCATCTTCTCTGCTGAAGCCAAAGATGATGTACCTGGCCACCAATCGTCGCGGGTCGACAGCCTCACGCTCAGAGAAGATCCTGTTGGAGTACCTCCGTTGCCAACCGTCACAATCATATAAACAAGAAAAATTGAAAAAATGTATTGTAATAAAAAGTCTGTTCATATTTTTATGTTAAAAACAGTTTCAGTCTTGATGTTGAGTCCTTACGAGCAAGTTCTGATTGTATGCCATGTATTACGTGGACTTATAACTTATGAAATAAAACGTAAACTTTTACTTCGAGTATCAGTGTGTGAAAAATAGTTAGAAGAGAAGATATTTACATATTAAACTGAATTTATATTTTTGGAACTTATAACAGAATTTCTCGGATTTTATACCTGTGTATGGACTCAGCAATAATTTTATTAACTGGAAAACAGTGAGATCAAGTTTTATGAATCGATATATTTTACGACTGATTCAGTGAGCAACATCTGTGATAGTAAAAGATTATCTTAGGAAATCTTCAACAAAACATTTTTTTTTAGAATATTCAACGAAAGTGCGTACCAGATTTTGAGCTTTAACAGTATTTTCATTATAGTCGACATGATCGATTGGAGAGTGTCCGCAACTGCACTATGTTATTTTAAATGTGTTTATTTCCGTCAACAGTTGCAATATATTTGTTTAATAACATGCTTCGATCACTTGGATCATCTTCAGATCTAAAAAGACAAAAGTAAAATAGAAATTTACAATTTGTTAAATTTGCTAAGGGTTAATTGAACAACAGTTAATTTATACATAAATGGATAGATTTTTCTTTACCTTGTAGTTGCGTCCGCAACTCGTCTGGCTAAGTACTAATTGGTACTACAATCCCTCCCCCCTACCAACCTTTTCCCTCCCCACCACCACCTGCAACCAAATTAAAAATGCTTACACCAAACTGTAAAACTCAGTACCAATTAGTACTCAGCCAGACGAGTCGCGGACGCAACTACAAGGTAAAGAAAAATCTATCCATTTATGTATAAATTAACTATTGTTCAATTAACCCTTAGTAAATTTAACAAATTGTAAATTTCTATTTTACTTTTGTCTTTTTAGATCTGAATATGATCCAAGTGATCGAAACATGTTATTAAACAAATATATTGCAACTTTTGACGGAAATAAACACATTTAAAATTTAACAGTAGTTTTTTGAAACAGTTTTATTTTTCTATTATCTTGCACAAGAGCCTAGCAGCGAATATTTAAAAGACTTTTTTTCCTATGAATGAAGATTTTTATTAATTCGAGTGAAGTGGAATGGTCAGGGTCGAAGTCCGAAGAAATCAAACTGAAGAAATTTACTCCTGAATACACAATTCCATTACAATCTGAAGGAAGAATCGGCTGTTCCACCACAGTAGGTGTAGACTAGCCTTTTATGTTAGAGTGCTGTGGTTCACGGAGGCAGTAAATGACGAAGAAGACTGTCGGCAGCGTACTGTCGGTGGCCAGCGCTAGGTGGAGTGACTGGCTGGCTGCGACGGCAGCTGGCAGGGTTTGGGACGGCCCGTTTAGGTGGTCGGCGGGCCAGCGGCAGCGGTGGGTTTATTTTTCTGGAAGAATTCAGGGCAGGCGGCGCGCTGTATACACGCTGCGGCCGCTATTATCATTTTATGGCGCACCGCGTCCGCTCCAACGCTAATCGCCACGGAACCGACGAAACCCGCAAATGAGGGAGCGACACTGCGCAACTTTTTACCGCTCGGCGAACATCCTGCCGTCCGTACTCTCGCTGCCAGCGCTTACATATAATTACTCGCTCCCTGTCCTTCCCTCGCATTCTAACCCTTCTCCCACCCTCCGCTTCCACGTCTCCCCTCTATCCCATCCCTCTCGCCTGCTACATCTCATGGGCGCTGTCATCACATCACGAGATTTGGTGACCAAGATGTCAAGGTGATACAACTGCAGTGCTCCTTAGACGACTGTCGCACGATTCTGGACCTTGACTGTGGGTGACTTTTATTGTTGCAGGAAACCCATATTACTAGTAAATGTGCCGTGTACGTGATAAAGCAAAATACTATAGGCGACTGAAATTATGAAGCAGCCTTTGCAGTTGATATGTCCATGATCTCTAAAAACATTTTGGAAACCACAACACAATTGACAGAGCTAGACTGTATCACAAAGATCTACATAAATACTGTGCAGCCAGCCGCGGTGGCCGAGGGGACTGAGGCGCTTCAGTGACGGTCTGCACGGCCACTACGGTCGGGGGTTCGAATCCCCCCTCGGGCATGGATATTTGTGCCGTCCTTAGTTGTAGGTAGTTCATAAGTAGTTTGTAAGTTTAGGGACTGGTGACCCCGTAGTTAAGTCCCTTAAGCTTAACAAACATTTGAACATTTGATTTGAATACTGTGCAAAACACATTTAAGTCACATTGAAGTACATGGTAGAGAGTTCGTCGAACCACTTTTATGATATTTTTCCACAGTTGCAAAAAATATTCAAAAGTTTGTCATGCCCGACTGAAAACTCAAAGAGAACCCAAAGATATTTTGGTCATATGTCAAATATACTAGAGGCAAAACACAAACAATACCCTGACTACGTCATACAAATGACGATCCCGCCGATGACAGCGCTACTAAAGAAGAGTTACTTAACACAGCTTTTGGAAATTCATTCACCAAAGAAGACGAAACCAATATTCCAGATTTCGAATTACGAACAGACGCCAGAATGAGTAACGTAGAAGTAGATATCATCGGAGTAGTGAAGCAACCAAAATCACTTACAAGTATTTTGGCCCGGACTGTATACCCATTACATTTCTATATGATTATGCTCAAGCGATAGCTCCTTACTCAACAGCCATATAAAACCCCTCTCTCAAAGAAGTATATGTACCAAAAGACCGAAAAGTTGCTCAAGTCACACCAGTATTCAAGAAATGCAGTAGGAGTAACCCACTAAACTACGGGACTATTTCATTGACGTCAATTTGCAGCAGGATTTTGGAACATATCCTTTATTCAAATATTTTGAGTTATCTCGCACAGAATGATCTGCTGACACAAGGTCAACACGGATTTAGAAAATATCGTTCATGTGAAACACAACTAGATCTTTATTCACACGAAGTGATGAGTGCTATCGACAACGATTCTCAAATTGATTCCGTATTTCTAGATTTCCAGCAGGCTTTTGACGCCCTACCTTAAAAACGGCTTTTAATCAAATTGCGTGGTTATGGAATATCGTCCCAGATTTGTGAGTGGATAGGGGATTTCCTGTCAGAGAGGACACAGTTTGTAGTAATCGATGGTAAGGCATAGACTATAACAGAGGTGATATCCGGCCTTCTACAAAGTAGTGTTATCGGTCCTCTGCTGTTCGTTATTTACATAAACGATTTAGGGGAAAATCTAAGTAGCTCTCCTAGGTTGTTTGCAGATGACGCCGTCATTTATCGTCTAGAAAAGTCAACGGAATATCAAAACCAACTGTAAAACAATTTAAATAAAATATCAGTATGGTGTAAAAATTGGCAATTGACTCTAAATAATGAGAACTGTGAACTCGTCCACATGAGTACGAAAAGGATCCGTTAAACTTTGTTTACAAGATAAATCAATCGAATGTGAAGGCCGTAAACTCTACTAAATACCTAGGAATTTCTATTACATCAGACTTAAACTGGAAAGAAGACGTAGATAATGTCGTACGAAAGGTGATCCGGAGACTGCGTTTTATTGGCAAAACGCTTAAAAGATGCAACAGAACTACTAAAAAAACTGCATACACTACGCTTGTCAGTCGTCATTTGGAGTATTGCTGCCCAGTGTGGGGTCCGTATCAGGTGGGTGTGACGGAGGACATCGAAAGTCCAAAGAAGGGCAGCTCGTTTCGTGTTGTCACGATACAGGGGAGACAGCGTCACCGAAATGATACAGGGTCTGGTATGGGGATCATTACAACAACGGCGGCTATCGCTGCGGCGTGGTCTACTTGGAAAATCCAGTCACCAACATTCTCCTCCCAATGCGAAAATATATTGCTGACTCCCACCTACATAGGTAAAAATGGTCATCAGAATAAAATACGAGAAATCAGAGCTCGAACGGAGAGATTTAGGCGTTCTTACTTCCCGCCCGCTATTCGAGAGTGGAATGGTAGAAGAATAGTATAAAGATGGCTCGATGAATCCTCTGTCAGGCACTTAAACGTGATTTGCAGAGTATCCCATGTAGATGTAGATGTAGATGTAGAGGGAGAGTTCGAACCCCAGACGGGGAACGGCCTCGCGCATAGGAGCGTAGCGCCTCAATGCGCTAGGACCCTCTGCCGCGACGATGTTTTCTCAGAAAATCATACTTCTGTCCAGTTCTACATCGAGATAAATACTCTGCAAGTCACATTCAAGTGCATGGCAGAGGGTTCATAGAACGCCTTTATGATATTTCTGTACAGTTCCATTCTCTAATAGCTCGCGGGAAAAAGGAACACCTAAACCTTTCTGTTTTCGATCTGATCTATTTTGTTGATTATGTTTCCCTAGTTGGTGGGTACTAAAAAATATGTTCGCATTCGGAAGGAAAAGTTGGTGAAAGAAATTTCGCACATAGATCGCATCGCAACGATCAACGCCGTTCTTTTAATGATTTCCACCCCAACTCTTGCTTCATTTTCGTGAGACTCTTTTCCCTATATCGTGATAATACAAAACGAGCTGCCCTTCTATGAACTTTCTCTCTATCATTTTCAGTCCCACCTGGTGTGAATCCCACAATGCGCAGCAATATTCCAAAATAGGACACACAAGTGTTGTGTAGACAATTTCTTTAGCAGAACTGTTGCAGCTTTTAATTGTTCTGCGAATGAAACATTCAACAAATTCGCAATTTGTAAGCATCATAAAAAAACGCCGCAAACCATATTAAAATAGAACAAATTAAAAAAAAAAAAAAAAAAAAAAAAAAAAAAAAAAAAAAAGGTTCACATATTTTGCAGAACATCACAGGAGATTTATCTGAAAAAATTGCCGTAGGAAATAGATGTTATAAATTAGATACGGCATACCACAAATGCAAGTATTTTTACAACTGTAGAAGAAAGAAGTCTATCACTGTCAGTGAATTTGATTCATGATGGATGTGGTAGAATTACATGACTGTTCCTATTATAGGGTTGAGAATAAGAACCTCTAACCAGTCTCATTAAACATTGTATTATTTATTTATAAAACGAGCGGTTACAGGGTTGTGTCCATGATAAGGTGCATATAATTCAGAATTATGCACAGTTTTTTGCCGGAGTTCACTTTTTGAAAATAAATCACGACGCACTAATTACAGTGAAAACAACTGCAGTGGGCGAGATGACATGCACTAAAACACTGTTTTACTTACATGTATACTTAGCATCCAAATCGTCTTTGCTCATAAGTCGCAGAGGTTGCATAATTTTTCACACACTTTTCGTTTTTACACTCGTTATTTTCGTCTTTGATGTGCTATGCTGTTCTTATGACACTTCGGCCAGAAATTCTGTATGCCTATGGAAACTCAATCTGTTGTGCGAGCGCACATCTTTGTACATCGTTAAACGTCCTGAAGTGCCAGTGATAAAATACACACAAAACATGGGAGCAGAACTAATAGACTATTGTCAGAGACGAAAATAACGAGTGTAAAAACGAAAAGTGTGTGTAAATGATAATTTGAATGCTAAATTTACATGTAAGTAAAACAGTGTTTTTGTACATGACATCTCGTGACCTGCAATTGTTTTCACTGTAGTAATGTCACGTAATTTATTTTTAAACAATGAACTCCACGAAAATCTGCACATTGTTCTGAATGTGGAAGTACCTGATGATGGGCACAACCTCCCGTGTTATAAATCTTTAATGTGAGAGGTATCGGTTTTTATTCTCAGCTCTATCGCTACTTTCACAAACTGTTCCGTCAGTTCTTGACAGAATATTTTATACATTTTAAAAGAAACACACAAGATAACTGTGAGATATTCTGCAAAGTTATTGGTTTACGAACCGGTTTCGTCTGTTCCGCCATCATCAGGTGAACATTACAAGTTTAATTTTCAAAGATAATAAGTTGGTAGATATATAACTTTCAAGAGAGACTAGTGCTTTGGTTTAAAACTAACCTGAGGGAAAATGTTGCAATTCAAGTTATGGTATATATTCTTGACATTGATAAAATAAGTGACAATATAATACTTATGACATTATGCTAAGAAATATAAATTGAAACAGTAGTTTCGAAAATCGTATTTGGTATAATAATATATAAAGAAATCACAGTCGTTTACTCTGGAAAATGTGGATATACTGACACAAAATTGTTATGAGTTCAGCCCTGCTCCTCTAAACCCCTTGCTCAGCATGTACTGTTAAAATGTTCTAACTTTTGCAGTAAAGACGTTAGTCTACTTTTATGCTTGCTAAGAAAGCGGTTTACCTCTGCTGAGCGTTTTCTGCACAGATAAAAAGTATTTTAATTCAAAAGCTGACAATAGTAAAAGAGCTCAGAGTTTTCTGCAATGCGATAATTTCTGGTAACCATAAAATCAAACGTTATTGATTTTAGCACAGTCTAACGTAACGGAATACCACGTGCAGATAATAACAAACACTTAATCGACAGTTTTTTGTGTGTGATGGAAATTGCAGAATTAAATGTGTATCTTCACGAGGTGTGAAATATTTTTAACGGCATATTCATTCGTATTTTGTTTACAGACACAAAAATAGCTCGGAAGGATAAATAATTCAACTGCGTGTGGACGACAACAGCAGGCGAAAAACAACAAACCTGGTGTTAACATCAAGCCGGGGGACTTCGCTTATCTGGCAGTCTAAAAATCGAAGGCAACAGTCTGCGTCGGCTGAATGGAAGTACACAAACAACCGCATACAGAAACAAAACACGCTTGTACCAGTGCGATGAATATGAGTCGTTTAACTTAATGGCTTATGACGATTGAAGAAGCGGCAGACTATATTATATTACATCACAAGAAAGCATGTTATTTACAATACATTCTTACTGAAATAACATATTTATGTTTATTTCAACTGGTTGCTTGCTTTGGTACTCTTGTATGGACTTTTGAATATTTTTATTTCTATTCATATTTATTAGTAATATTTGTGTATAGAAAAATGGCACCACGGCATTCAAATTTATCACTGATCATGCACCTGAAAAAGTTTTAAGAGCTGTACTATTGAAATATATCCCAACTATCAGTTAAATGACTAAAATCAATGTACCACTGGAATGTATCCAAAGTTTTTATTTTATTTTATTTTATTATTTTTTTTTTTAATTATGTCTGTCTTTCAAAAGTATATACCTGTGAGAGACATGAAAATAAATAAATGAATGAAAAGGTTTTGTTACTGTTGTTGTTTAGAAACAAAAATCCTCATTGTAAAGTGAATATAAAAGCTGTGTGAGAGAGATCTGCCATTAGTTTGGAAATTGATTTCTATTAAGGAGATGAGGTTTTAGATGGTCATTAAAAAGGTATACAGAATGATTTATTGGGATTTCCATATTGCGCTGTCCGTGTTGTTCTATGAGAGCAGACAGCATGCGACCGTATCCGCTTCCAAACAAACACAGTAAACATGGATAAAATTATATAGCATGTGTATGAAGAGAGCCACAGACATAGCACGTATAAACGACAAGTAACAAAATGGGAGGAGAATGAAAAAATCAAACACAGATAAACTGTGAAAGAAACGTTCGTTTATTGTTCCTCATCCAACTTAAAACTATTTTTACGTTTTCAGAAGCATACACTACGCTGTTTTGTTGTTCATATCCAGACATCTTATATAGTTGACGGAGGATGGGGCAGCCGTAGAATTTTCGGTTTTGAATAAGAGCATAATTGTAGATTCCATATCGTCTTCTCGCCCTAGACGTAGATGACAGTAGGACTGCAGTCAAATAACTGAATCGATGCGACCTTTAGAGGTTATACCAGGATCGTCCCAGCGGAAAAAAAGTCTCATCCAAGTTGCATTCTTGCGTGGTTTTTCAAACTTTACATACTTGAATGGCTTTGGTAAGGTATTTCTTGCTGTTAATATGTCTATCACACCAACATTACATGTGAATGCAACGAACGCAATACCTTTAAGTATGAAGCATCTGCTCTCATCACAGAAACATTGAACGTTAGCAATGATGTTCACACTTTCAGATGTCATTGTGAAATTCTCTAGGTTTGACGCAATACTTATGCCTGCTGCACGACACCAGCTCCTATATAATAGCATGGTCATGTAGAACAAGAGCGTATGCAATAGTACTATCTGGGAAATTTGATGAAGATTCGAATTCGCATCCCATCGATGCACATTTAATTATTTCGTTCTGTTTTCAGGATTCTATTATGACGATTGGCGCCAAATCCTTGAATTTCCGTAGACTGAAGAAACACCCATATTTTCGATGTCTTCATAATAAGAAGTATGGAACCTCGCACACATGTCAAATGCTAGACTGTACACATACTTTTCCCACTGTAGCAGTAGATTTTCGTAGGGATAGAATTCCGAATTCAGTATACTCTGGCGTTAGTTAACATGCAGTTGTCAAATGCATTGGAATCATTTGCCAGACTCCCTCTTCTATTGGTTTGAAATGTATGATAAACCTGAATAGAGGTTTTATATAACCCTGTTTGTTTGCTCTTCGTCGGTAGCACTGGGTATTTAAAAAACACCCCTGAGGTGGGGGTAACGTCCTTATTATTTCATTCCTGATGATCTCATTCATCTCTTGCGCGGTTCCTTGAATGTATGCGTTGTTACATACGTCGCATGTTTTCAAAGTAGGCCACAAGCATTTTTAGAGGGATGCAGTCGGTAAATCGCCTGCACTCTTCTGCTGATCTATCCACCGAGTCTTCTATGAACCAAACTGTATTTTCTAAACACTATACTTTTGTTTGTGCGGATCCAATATTTTAATGTGGTAGTATACAGTATTTAGGATTTCATTATCACAGACATGGACAATCTGCAGTAGTTACTCCGGACACAGACATGAAGGTTTGGCATAAAATTATCCATAGATTCGATGCCTGTCGTGTGACAAACAGTCCTCACCTTGAACCTCTAAGTAAAACTATTTGAGTTTGTCGTTCACATGATGTATTGTAAGTTGAATGTAATAAAATAAATGGAATGAAGCCTTACAACCCCAATATTCATTTTGAGACACTCCATTTCAGAACGAAAGATTTACGCTTAAGCAATTACTTTGGTTGTCGTTAAATCCTTTATGCGCAGTTTTCTTCCTTCCGGGATTGCTACTGAGGTTGGGTGTGTAGAAGAACGCTTGTGAAGTTTCAAGCTAGGAGAGTAAAGATGCGAGAAAAGGGAAGTCACGCTGAAAAATTACATTGGCAAAATTAGTCACGAATGGGGAGTTATTTCGCGACGTTACTGGCCGGAAATCGCGAAATCATTGTCATAAGAGCTTTTGACAAAGTCCAAACTGTTGCAGACGCTTACGAGACCAAACATCTCGACGAACGACGAAAATGAAGGGAGTGGTTTAGAAGCGTTATCTCTAGTTAAACGCGCCACACATCATATCTCTTGAGTCAGTATTGGAGACTCGACATCTATTTGTGTGTAAAAAGCAACTGCGGTAGATATGGGGTTCTGTTCCCGCTCAGACAAAGATAAATAAACAAATAAAAATAAAGTCTTCATTCCCATTCAAACATCTCGCTTCTGGTGATAAATTTCGATAGCTAATATCTGATTTTACTTTGTTAACAATCCGGTCTATCAGGACAATTGTGTGACTGGATTGAGGAGTTCCTAGATAACAGAATGCAGCAGGTCATTCTCAATGGATAGAAGTCTTCCGAAGTAAGAGTGATGTCAGGTGTGCCACAGGAGAGTGTCTTGGGTCCGTTGCTGTTCACGATATATATAAATGACCTTGCGAATAACATCGGAAGCTCAGAGGCTTTTTGCAGATGACGCTGTAGTATATAGAGGTTGTAACAATGGAAAATTGTATTGAAATGCCGGAAGATCTGTATCGAATTGACGCATGGCGCAGGGAATGGCAATTTAATCTCAATGTAGACAAGTGTAATGTGCTGCGAATACATAGAAAGAAAGATCCTGTATCATTTACATACATTATAGCGGGTCAGCAACTGGAAGAAGTTAATTCCCTAAATTATCTGGGAGTAGGAATTAGGAGTGATTTAAAATGGAACGACTATATAAAATCAATTGTCGGTAAAGCAGATGCCAAACTTAGATTCATTGGAAGAATCCTAAGGAAATGCAGTCCGAAAACAAAGGAAGTAGGTTACAGTACACTTATTCGCCCACAGCTCGAATACTGCTCACCAGTGTGGGGTTGATAGAGGAAGCAGAAAATATCCAACGGAGAGCAGCGCGCTTCGTTACAGGATCGTTTGGTAATCGTGAAAACGTTACGGATATGATCGATAAACTCCAGTGTAAGACTCTGCAGGAGAGACGCTCTGTCGCTCGGTACGGGCTTTTGTCGAAGTTTCTAGAAAATACCTTTACCGAGGAGTCTAGCAGTATATTGCTCACTCCTACGTATATCTCGCGTAGAGATCATGAAGATAAAATCAGAGAGAGCAGAGCCCACGCAGACGCATACCGACAATCTTTCTTTCCGCGAACAATACTGGATTGGAATAGGAGGGCGAACCAATAGTGGTACTCAAAGTACCCTCCGCCACACACCTGTATTTTGAAAATTTCATTTGCTTAATGTGTTCACCTAACGTCAATATATAAAAAAGTTTCTCTCATGTCGAAAATTCAGTAACGTCATCAGAAAGAGGATGTTCGAAAACTGTCACTATATCGTTTTAATAAATTGTTTCCGCAAATAAAACTAAAACGAAACTGTAGTGTAGTTCTTAAGGAAGACATTGATGCAATTTGCACGTTCATACAGACAGTAGTATGCGAGTGTGAGAGAGTTGCTTGAAACGCAAGATAACGTGAGAGTTTCCTCCAGGGCATGTCAACTTCTACAGCTTGGGGAAAAATGACGGACAGTTGAGCTCGGGTTTATAGAAGTCTTAACTGAGCTGCCTCCGTCATTACCGTCCCCGCTCTTTGCCAATCGAATCTCCTCCTCTCTTTGTTCGGCTCCTCCCTCCCCTGTATACGAAAAATTACATATTTGTAATTTCTTAGTGGTGGTCAAATGGCGTCGAAGACTGACCTAAGGCACCCTCCACAGTGCAACGTACAAATTTGTTTGTAGACAGTACCTTCCTCTTCTTTTCAATATCAAGTACGATACAATGAGCAAGATTTCAATAAAACTGTATTTTGGTGTCTCAGTCTGTTGCAAAATACTCTCTCCCACGCGCAGTACTAATTTCTATGTAAACTGTACCATAACTCTGTTTTCAAGATCAAGTATGGAAAATTTTATCGCAATCGCATGAACGGTATGACAGTGCATAATATACGAATCTAGTCCGAAGTGGCGATGTCCATACCACAATTACCAATTTCGATTTCTTTCTGATTTTTCAGTGGCACCCCACCAGGTTCAATTGTGAATTTAAACCATCCGGGACCCTCTCAGAAACACTCAAAAAGGTTCATCAAAATCGCTCAGTGCTTTAGGAGGAGTTCAGCGTCGTACACACGTCCAGAAAAGTTTCTACCCAGTAGTAGCAATCCATCATACAATGTCCGCGTTCTCCGCTAAATTTTCCAACATGAGGAGAGGGGATAGAGGACGAAGGAAGGTAGGGGGAGGAAGAGGAAGGGGGAGAGGGAGCGGACAAAGAACGAAGACGAGGAGTCATCGTGATCATTACTCAATCCATTAATCACAAATCTACATGTACACTCCGCAATCTACCGTAAGGTGCGTGACGGAGGGTACACTGTACCACCACCACTAGACACTCCCTTTTCTATTCCACTCCCAAATAGAACGAGGGAAAAAAGAATGTCTGTATGCCTCTTTCTTTTTCTTTTTTTTTTTTTTTTTTCTTTTTTTTTTTTTTAAAGCTTATGGGACTTAACTACGGGGTCATCAGTCCCTAAACTTACAATCTAGTTATGAACTACTTACGAACTAGGACGGCACAAATATCCATGCCCGAGGGGGGATTCGAACCCCCGACCGAAGTGGCCGTGCAGACCGTGACTGAAGCGCCTCAGTCTCCTCGGCCACCGTGTATGCCTCTGTACGAGCCCTAATTTCTCTTATCTTGTCTTTGTGATCATTACGCCAAATGTAAGTAGGCGGCAGCTAAATCGTTATACACTCAGCTTCAAATTCCGCCCCTCTCAATATCCTCCATAGTATTTCTGGAAAAGAACGTCGTCTTTCCTCCAGCGATTCCCATTTCAGATCCCTGAGCATTTCTGTGACACTCGCACATTGGTCGAACCTACCAGTAAAGTACCTAACTGCTCGCCTCTAAACTGATTCCATTTCTTCCTTTAAAATGATCTGCTGCGGGTCCCAAACACTTGAGCAAAATTCGAGACGTTGTAGTACAAGAGTTTTATACGCGGTCTCCTTTACATATGAAGTACATCTTCCAAAAATTCTCCCAATAAATCGAAGTCGGCTGTCCGCCTTACTCACAACTGTCCTTACATTTTCAAATCAAGTGTTTGTAGAGCTTATGGGACTTAACTACGGGGTCATCAGTCTCTAAACTTACGAACTACTTATGAGCTTGCTAATACTAAAGACGGCACAAATATCCATACCCGAGGGGGGATTCGAAACCCCGACCGTAGTGACCGTGCACAGCGTGACTAGCGCGCCACACACCGCTTGGCCACCGCGGCCAGCCCTTATATGTTCGTTCCATTTCATATCGCTCTGCAATGTTACGCCTATATATTTGAACGACATGACTGTATCAAGGCCGGCCGCGGTGGCCGAGGTGACTGAGGCGCTCCAGTCACGGTCAGCACGGCCACTACGGTCGGGGGTTCGAATCCCCCCTCGGGCATGGATATTTGTGCCGTCCTAGTCCGTAAGTAGTTCATAAGTAGTTTGTAAGTTTAGGGACTGATGACCCCGTAGTTAAGTCCCATAAGCTTAACAAACATTTGAACATTTTTCAACTGTATCAAGAAGCTCACTACTAATGCTGTATTCGAACATTATAGGATAGTTTTTCCTACTCATGCGCATCACCTTACATTTTTCTACATATAGAGCTAGCTGCCATTCTTCGCACCAACTAAAAATTTTGTCTAAGTCATCCTGTATGCTATTACAGTCAGTTACAGACGACACCCTCCCATACACCACAGCATCATCAGCAAACAGCCACAAATTACAAGTTATTCTGTCCATCAGATGATTTATATAGATAGAAAATAATAGTGGTCCTATCACACTCCCCTGGGGCACGCCTGACGATACTCTCGTCTCTGATGAACACTCGTCGTCGAGAACAACGTACTGCGTTCTATTACTGACGACGTCTTGCAGCCAGTCACAAATATGTGAACCTGTTTCACATGCTGGTATCTTCGTTAGCACTCTGCAGTGTGGCACCGCGTCAAATGCCTTTTTGAAGTGAGAAAAACACAGTCTGCCTATTGCCCTTTATCCATAGCTCGAAAGATGTCATGTGAGAAAATTGCAACCTGAGTTTCACACGAAAGATGTTTCCTAAGCCCGTGCTGATTTATAGAAAGAAGCTTATCCACATCAAGGAAATTTACTATAGTCGAGCTGAGAATATGTTCTAAATATATTCTATTTGAAACTGATGTCAACAATGTTGGCCTGTAATTACGTGGGCCAGTTCTTTCACCTTTCTTATAAACGGGAATCACCTGCGTTCTTTTCCATTCTCTAGGAACATAGCGCTGAATTAAAGATTCGCGATAAACACAAGCTAAGTAAGAGGCCAATGCCACAGAATACTCTTTGTAAAACCGATCTGGTATTCCATATGGACCAAGAGACTTTTTTGTATTCAGTTGTCTCAGCTGCTTCTCTACACCGGAAATATCTATTACTATGTCCTCCTTTTGGGAGTAAATGCGTTGATCAAATGATGGCACGTTTGTCCGGTCTTCCTGTATGAATGATTTCTTAAAGGTTAAATTTAGAACTTCAGCTTTCCGTTTGCTTTCCTCTATTACTGCCCCGGAATGATCAACGAGTGACTGGATTGTGGCTTCTGACCCGCTTACCGATTTTACACAGGACCAGATTTTTTTCGGGTTTTCGAAAAGATCATTTACTAAGGTAAGTCTGTGGTGATCATTGTATGCTTCGCGCATCAATTTTTTTATAGACGCACGAATCTCTACTAACTTTTGCCTGTCGTGATTTGTGTGATGTTTTTTGAACCAAGAGTGCAACAGCCTTTGCTTTCACAGTAGCTTTCTAATATTATTATTATACTACGGTCCATCTTTTCCATCCTTAATCGACATTAGTGGTATATATTTCTCTAACCCTTTATTTGCAATTCATTTAAATTTAATCCATAATTCCTCTACCTCCATTGCACCGGAACTATTCGATATCAGTTTCATATCAAGTGAGCTTTGTTGCTCTACAACTCAAGCATTTAATATTCTTAAAGTATTTCAGTGTTCAGAAGCTGTATTTTCTCCCAATCTAGGTAGACAATTCACCGGATCAAGCGGCTGCAGTAAAATCTTCTGTTAGTTAAAATAATAATAATAATAATAATAACCATAGGGGAGCATAAATTGCAGTGCGTGACGCGCAAGTACAGCGTACACTTTCTGCGTATCTTTGCTTGCTTTGCGGATTAAACAATTTATCGACGTCCGTTGGCAACGTCCGCTTCAGCAAGCAGCGAGGATCCCAACGCGGGACAAATTTCATCACGCTTTGTTTCGCTCAGCGCACTTGTTTACCGAAAATTAAAACAAAAATCTACTTAATTACCTCAACACCAGTGTGTGTTTATATATTAGTGGTTAATTTATTGGCATGTAACAACCTCTTTGTTTATTTACTTCTATCAGTGTTTTCATATTTCATTTATCTGTTTATCTTTTGTCAGATAGGTATTAATTTACAAGCGCTGCGTATTTGTGTAAATTATGTTATATTCGCCCATTCACGGCGAATTAAATTACGTTATTCAATTTAATCTTTGACCGAAACGTGCTTTTGTACACATGTCGATCCTCGAAACTGATTTTTTTTCCACCCGTCTATGTTGCGAAAACAGAACTGCAATTAAAATAGTCTTTGATAGGTCTGCTTACCGGCAAAGACAGTAATGATTAATTAACACGTAAGTAAGGTAAGTTCCATAGAAATTTCTTAAGTGATTTCGATCCTAGGGTATTACTGCTCTTCAGGAAAAGATGAGACTTCAGTAAATTGCTGTTGATAGGGAACTAGTAGAAAGTACTGTGAAATATGGCGAAATTGTACTGATCATTGATCTCTATACTACCTTGATGTTGAACGTCAACTGTGTGAACGTGCCAGTCTTATATGTTCACACTAGCTGAAAACACGGCGTTGTCCGGGTATTTATTTTTTTAGTCTAGCCTTGAGTTAGTACTTCTGCTATCCCTTCTCTCTCTGTCCGTCTCCTATTTTCTAATAACAAGTTATATTTATCAGAGAATATGTAACAAATAATGCTGCCTTGCATAATATAAAAAAATTGAAGTACAGTATTCAGACAAAGAAAAATAGTAATCAAAATGTTCAAATGTTTGTAATTCTATCGGACGAAAGTGCGTGGTCATCAGTCCGTAGCTTACAAACTACGTAAAAATGTTCAAATGTTTGTAGAGTCTATGGGACTTAACTACGGGGTCATAAGTCCCTAAACATACAAACTACTTATGAACTAGCTAATCCTAAGGACGGCACAAATATCCATGACCGAGGGGGGATTCGAACCCCCGACCGTAGTGGCCGTGTAGACCGTGAAAACTACGTAAACCTAGGTAAACTAACCTAAGGCCAACACACACACCCATTCCCCAGGGAGGGCTCGAACCTCCACGGCGAGCAACCGCGCGCTCCGCAGCGAGACGCTTTAGACCGCTCGGCTACTCCACCGCGGCATCAAAATACAAATGATATGTAACATTCAAACATTCATTTAATTCACAACTTGTTACTTATCCAGAATATAACATGATGAATAATTTCTTTGGTGAGGCCACTCCTGAAAAAGTGACATAAATTTGTACATGTGAGAAACATGAGCATGTAAAATCCACTCCACAGAATTGAAAAGATTATCCTGTGGTTCATTAATCGTAATAGAAAATGCAAATCTCACTGGAAACTGCAGTCACTCATAGTTCAAAGCCGGATCTGTTGTAAATATTGGGTATTCTTTGGATGTACTCTGTTTCATTCTCTCCCTTTCCTTATAACTCTATCGAAGTCTATGGCTCTCGCGTCCGTCCATATACACTTCAGAGCTCAAAGTTGTCAACACCACTGTCAGCTTTCTCGGAATTTCCTTAAGCTGACTGGAATACGTGTTGCATGATGTTACAGGTTTTTACACATCGCGGTATATATGATCTCATATTTACTGAATTGTATGTTACACAATTGTATAATTTCGCAGTTATATATTCATTTGTATGAGTGCTGTATGTCGGTATAATCCGATGCGAACAGAGATAGTTGTAAAGAAGTAACAGATTAAAACCTGATGCGTGATAGGGCGGTATTCCATGAACGTTACTGTTATTGTCCTTATATCTCATGAACTACACTACTGGCCATTAAAATTGCTACACCAAGAAGAAATGCAAATGATAAACGGGTATTCATTGGCCAAAAATATTATACTAGAGCTGACATGTGATTATATTTTCACGCAGTTTGGGTGCATAGATCCTGAGAAATCAGCACCCAGAACAACCACCTCTAGCCATAATAACGGCCTTTATACGCCTGGGCATTGAGTCAAACAGAGCTTGGGTGGCGTGTACAGATACAGATGACCATGCAGCTTCATCACGATACCACCGTTAATCAAGAGTAGTGACTGGCGTATATTGACGAGCCAGTTGCTCGGTCACCATTGACCAGACGTTTTCAATTGGCGAGAGATCTGAAGAATGTGCTGGCCAGGGCAGAAGTCGAACATTTTCCGTATCCAGAAAGGCCGGTACAGGACCTGCAACATGTGGTCGTGCATTAGCCTGCTGAAATGTAGGGTTTCGCAGGGATCGAACGAAGGGTAGAGCCGCGGGTCGTAACACATCTGAAATGTAACGGACACTTTTCAAAGTGCCGTCGATGCGAACAAAAGGTGATCGAGACAGGCGCGAAATTTAACCAACAGGAAGACGATGCTATGATAAGCAAATGATTAGCTTTTCAGAACATTCACGAAAGGTTGGCGCCGGTGGCGACAGCTACAACGTGCTGACATAAGGAAGTTTCCAATCGTCTTGTAACTAATGGCACCCCATACCGTCACGTCGGGTGACACGCCTATATGGAGATGATGAATACACGCTTCCAATGTGCGTTCACCGCAGTGTCGCCAAACACGGATGCAACCATCATGATGCTCTAAACAGAACCTGGATGCATCCGAAAAAATGACGTTTAACCATTCGTGCTCCCAAGATCGCCGTTGCGTACACTATCGCAGGCGCTCCTGTCTGTGATGCAGCGTCAAGGATGACCGCAGCCATGGAATTCGAACTGATAGTCCATGCTGTTGCAAACGTCGTCTAATTGCTCGTGCAGATGGTTGTCGTCTTGCAAACGTCCCCATCTGTTGAGTCAGGGATCGAGACGTGGCTGCACGATCCGTTACAGCCATGCGGATAAGATGCCTGTCATCTCGACTGTTAGTGATACGAGGCCGTTGGGATGCAGCACGGCGTTCCGTATTGCCTTCCTGAACCCACCGATTCCATGTTCTGCTAACAGTCATTGGATCGCGACCAACGCGAGCAGCTATGTCGCGATACGATAAACCGCAATCGCGATAGGCTACAATCCGATCTTACTCAAAGTCGGAAACGTGATGGTACGCATTTCTCCTCCTTACACCACGAGGCATCACAACAACGTTTCACCGGGCAACTCCGGTCAACTGCTGTTTCTGTATGAGAAATCGATTGGAAACTTCCTTATGTCAGCACGTTGTAGCTGTCGCCACCGGCGCCAACCTTTTGTGAATGTTCTGAAAAGCTAATCATTTGCTTATCATAGCATCGTCTTCCTGTTGGTTAAATTTCGCGCCTGTAACACGTCATGTTCGTGGGGTAGCAATTTTAATGGCCAGGAGTGTACGTGTGGTACTTTTATACAATTTCTTAAGTACGTTCATCTGTATGTGTGTATACTACCTGTAAAATTTCCTGTGGGTACAATTTGTAAAGTAGAAATTATAAACTGCAACGTCATACTGAATGCTATAGTTTTGCTCCATGAGTAGTGTGAAAGTAGTAAGCGAGAAACATTTTCCTCTCATTATTTTGATGTGGTTGTCAGCGAAAAAAAAAAGTTTACTAAAAGTTTGAAACTATGTTTAAAGTTTGTTGGAAACTGTCGTTCTCTTATAGTGTATTATAAAGTCTC
This sequence comes from Locusta migratoria, assembly GCA_026315105.1. NCBI lineage: Eukaryota > Metazoa > Arthropoda > Insecta > Orthoptera > Acrididae > Locusta > Locusta migratoria. The sequence continues at coordinate 276,272,822 of CM048747.1, forward strand.
GTCGCATTATGTAGCAGTTTCTTGCAACTCCTATTGTTTATGACGTTATATCTCCTGAACCATGTGTCGTATGTGGTTCGTACTCCTACAGAATAGGAACTGGTGTACCAAACTCGGTTGAAGTTGGTCCTGTGGTTTAGGAGAAATGAGAAGCATAGTCGCTTAAATCAGCAGTTTTGCACGCGTCTCATTGTTTAAGACGTCATATCTAATAAACTACTTGTTCTACGTGATTCTTACACTTACGGCGACCGTCCTCATGGATTGAAGCTTATGTGTACAAAATTCCATAAAGATTGGAAGAAAACTGTAGATTTGCATGCTATATGTACACACAAACACACGGACATTTTGCTTTATATACAAATATTTAGTTTCATGACAAATTTAAATGTGGTTGCTACTAAATGTTACTAGAATACGAAATTAAAATACGTTTCGATTTCTGTATCATACCAACCGACTACTTCGCATATTGACATACATCTCAAAACATGAAATAAGCATCTAACATTTTGTAACATACGAACTGATGGAAATTTGTTTACCAAACCAGAACATGGCGAGCAACGCAAAATCACATGGAAATCGTGTGATCGTGCACGCACGCTGCAGTTATATGCTCAGGGATCAGATTTATACATCGATGTTGTATAGAAACATTTATATGTGAGCTGCGATGCACGTAAACTACAGAAACATCTCAAAAAGTATCCAAAAATGCCCGATTACCAATCTGTCCTCACTCTTCTCGATAGTTTTCCCATCTAACTGCAAATATGCCTTTATCAACATTTTCCGCATAGCAATAAAAGTCAATGGAGTAGATCAAGTAGCCGTGAAAGTAAGAACCACGAAAATGGAAATAACTTTCGAAATCACGAAAAAATTTGCTAAAAAAAGTATTTTTCATGATTACTATTGCGCTTTAAAATCATTGTGTCTGCATGCATGTCAGTGTCTTGTAGTCTTAAAAAAATAAAAAATAAAATAAAATAAAATAAAAACGATTACTAGAGGAATTATAAAAAGACGAGAAAGATCTTTACACAGGGTAGTGGGAGGAAATTATAAAAACTGTAGCCACATAAATGTTAAAAAAAAAAAAAAAAAAAAAAAAAAAAAAAAAAAAAAAAAAAAAAAAAAACTCAGGGAATATATTCAAAAATAGAAAAACGCATTTATGGACAAATTTGATTTAGGAAAAAGTAAGAAGATATACTGATTTTAGATGATAACGCGTCTTCATTATTTTTGACCTTGAAATGTCCTGTGCTACATGAAGGCGCGTTCAGAAGAGCTGTAGTAATGTTTATACTTTTCTCGATGAGAAAGAAACAGCAAGGGGCAAATATTATATCAACGCCGTATTATGCACAGCATATTGATGAAAAACATTTGGCTCAACTGGAAAAAGAAATCTGTCATGATCTATCATAGTTTCATAGTTAGTAGGCTTCCATTGTAGTGTTATTTTGAATAAAATAATTTTAGATATACTGTCACTCCATCATAGACACTAAAGCAAACGAATTGCCGACTCTCGACCACTTTATAGTGGTCATCTTCGTAGTAGTTAATTGCCCTGAATAGAACCAAGTGGTCCACATGTCAGCAATTAATGTGCTAAGTTTTCTCTCCATCGGCAGTATGTCGATACATTAAGTCGCAGTTCTGTGTGGCTTCCATAACGGTCACCAGCGTGTAACAGATTTGCCCGCGTTTAGCGTTGTTACCAGACCTAATAGAGTTATGAGGGACGTGAACAGCGTTCGATGTTGAGCGATGACAGTGATAGGGACGGAGACAATGTGTACTGCAGTGGGACAGCGTTATCGGCTGCTGACAAAGTTTGAGATGAGCCTCATAATGGCTGTGTCAAGTCGTGAGTGTAGCCAGATGTTGAACCGCACCTGAGGATAGCCACGTGAGGGTAGGCACAATTCAGGTCGTGCACAAATCACACAGTGACTCTTACTTGTCCGCACCTACAATCCTAGAAAAAGGAGTCGACTCTTGGCAACAACTTATACTGCACCTGGGTCGGAGACTAGCAGCAGCCGGTTCAGGAAAATAGCGTCTCAGTATAATCGTTCATACTACAACATAAATGACTAAGCTTGGTTAGGGAAACAAGGACTGTTGTTGAATGGCAGTGGATGTGCATACGTTGAGTTATGGAGAGAAAGTTGAGTGCCTTTGTAGATATATCCGATATAAAACGAGGAAGATGAATTTTGGGCAAGGATTATCCTGCTGGAATAGCACATCATCTTCCAGTTGCAAGAATGACAGAATACAGGGTCTTACAACATTCTTCACGAACCGAGTGCTGATCAACGTTCCCTCCACAAACATCAAATATGGACGATAGTTAAAGCATATCAATGGATTCATGATTTCCCGTCAGAAAGGACACAGTTCGTTGTAATTGACAGCAAGTCATAGACTAAAACAGAAGTGATATCTGGCGTTCCCCAGGGAAGCGTTGTAGGTCCCCTACTCTTCCTTGTGTTTATAAACGATTTAGGAGAGAATCTGAATAGCTCCCTTAGACTGTTCGCGGATGATGCTGTCGTTTATCGGTTACTGAAGATAACAGAGGATCAAAAGCAACTGCAAAGCGATTTAGACAAAATTTCTACAAGGTGCGAAAATTGGCAATTGACACTAAATAAAGAAAAGTGTGAAGTAATACACATGACCACTAAAAGAAATCCGCTGAACTTCAATTACGCGAAATTCGCGAAGGTCGTAAATTCTACTAAATACCTAGGCGTTACAATTACAAACAACTTAGACTCGAGAGAACACACAGAAAATATTGTGGGGAAGGCGAACTAAAGAATACGTTTCATTTGCAGAACGCTTCGAAGATGCACCAGCTCCACCAAAGAGACAGCCTACATCACACTTGTGCGTCCTCTCCTGGAGTACTGTTACCCATTGTGGGACCCTCACTAGGTGGGACTGACGGAATATATTGAGAAGGTTCAGAGAAGGGCAGCTCGTTTTGTTTTATCACGTTACCGCGGGAGAAAGCGTCACGGAAATGTTGCACGAATTGGGGTGGAAATCATTAAAAGAAAGACGTTATTCATTGCGGCGTAATCTGTATGCGGAGTTTCAATCACCGACTTTTACTTCCAAATGTGAAAATATTTTTCTAGCACCCACCTACTTAAAAAATGTTCAAATGTTTGTAAATCTATCGGACCAAACCGCCTGGTCATCAGTCCGTAGCTTACCAACTACTTAAACTTAGGTAAACTAACCTAAGGACAAACACACACACCCATGCCCCAGGAAGGACTGGAACCTCCGACGGCGAGCAACCGCGCGCTCCGCAGCGAGGTGCCTTAGACCGCTCAGCTACTCCACCGCGGCCCACCTCGTTAGGGAGACATGCCCATCCCAATAAAATAAGAGAAATTAGATCGAAAACGGAACGATTTAGGTGTTCTTTCTTCCCGCATGCTATTAGAGAACGGAACGGTAGAGAAAAGTTATGAAAGTGGTTAATGAACTCTCTGCCAGGAACTTAAATGTGATTTGCGGAGTATCTATGTAGATATAGATGTAGACAAAGAGACCTAGGATGTAGCCAATGTATCTGGGACGAATGCATTCTACGAGACAGGACTAGGTCTACATCATACGTACAAGCGACCATCACGTGTGTACAGGCAGTGTCTGCTTTCATCGAGGAAGACCACGGAGCACCATTTTCCCAGTGATCATCTGGTGACACCAGTCGAGCAGTGCACGTCGATGCCATGCGGTAAGTGGAAGACGGGCTAGAGATGTGGGAGCCCGTTCACCCATTGCTACTAAACGGTTCATGTTGCCACTTCTGAGCTCACAAACCCTCTTATTTGTGCCGTAGTAGCTGCCCGATCTACCACTGCTGCCCTTACAATCCGACGATCGCGGCAGACGTCTGTACTGCTTAACGCCCAGAAGCTCATCTACGGGTGTGGGGACGTTCACGCGACGATTCCAACCAACATTCTGCTCAAATGACGAAGCACGCCCAACATAAGCGGCAATTCTCGGAAAGGACCATCCCTCCATTTGGAAGGTCACAATTTAAGCCCTTTCAAACTCTCTGAGGTGGGTGTAGGAATCATGAGTGCGTTTGGGTGGTATGGTGTCAATCTGCTTTACTCATTGATATGACAATGAAGCATATGGCTATAAATATGTCGTATCAAAGAGTACATACAGGTGAGGCTCTGGCGAACAACGTTGAAATAATTATCACTATATGTACTACCTCTTAGGTGGCATCAACATACCGACTGCAGTCTCCGAGGAGAAAAACAATAATATTCGTTACTTTCCTATTGTCTCTCGTACTCTTCGAATCACCTTCGCTGTTCGTGCGCTGGCTCAATACGAGTATTAGGAGATGTGAGAGGCGTTCAAATGAAAAGGTACGAAACGACACTGTGCTGTAATTGAAGTCTTTATTCAAAAGTAATCACCAGAGGCCCGAGCACGACTATCCCACTGTTTAACGATTCCTTGTTTCCAGAATTCCTATGGCTTTGATAACAGCCAATTCTCTACTGTGACCTTCAGTCCGTCGTCCGAGTTGAAACGCTTCTCTTTGAGATGGCTTTCAGCGGACCAAAGAGATGGAAGTCACAGGGCGACATGTCCTGAGTGAAGGTCCCATTTGGACTTAGCCAGTACGCTTTGGTTGAGCCTGGAGACGTGTGTGCAGCAGAATCACTCCTTCCGTGAAAACCCAGGACGTGTTCTATTGATGGACTTTCGTAGGCTACGGAATGTCTGACAGTACGCGTCACTATTAATGGTTTTCCCGTGCTCGAGGAATTCGATGGGTATCGAAAAAGAGGGTGACCATCACCTGGCCTCGTGAGGGCACAACTTTGAGTTTTTTTAGGACGAGGTGATGACGCATGCTTCGTGTCTCTAGATGTCGCACTTCGTTATCCCAAATCAGCATGTTCAAATTTTAGCTGGTTTGGTTGTTTACCCTTGTGTCGCAGTGGCTTTACTGTAAAATATACATATGTTTCAATGTAAAACATATATATAATTTTTCAGTGTCTTTCGTAGAGTCCAGTAATTCTGAATTTTTAACATTTATTATTACACTAATACTTTTCTTTTATAGTTATTGTTTTGTTTTCCAAAATAAGGCCAACAGTATTTTTTTTACGTTTTATGAGAAATTTCTAAGTACATTACATACAGTAATTCTTTCTGTTTCTCATGATATTCCAAATTACAGCTTTTTTTTATTTTTTTTTTTTTAGCAGTTAGGCACAATCCGACTTCAGACAATTTCAATGACAATTTCGTCCTGTGTGGCTTCTTTTTTGAACTACAATTTGCACATCGTTTCGTTGTGCTATGAATAGGCGAATGCGGTTCATGGGATTGTCTTTTGTCCACAGGGACTTATATTCTAAAAGTCTTTTTAGGGCTTTAAGGCCGCGGTGGAGTAGCCGAGCGGTCTATCAAATCAAATGTTCAAATGTTTTTTATAGCTTATGGGACTTAACTACGGGGTCATCAGTCCCTAAACTTACAAACTACTTATGAACTAAGACTGAGGACGACACAAATATGCATGCCCGAGGGGGGATTCGAACCCCCGACCGTAGTTACCGTGTAGACCGTGACTGGAGCGCCTCAGTCCCTTCGGCCACCGCGGCCGGCCCGAGCGGTCTAAAGCGTCTCGCTGCGGAGCGCGTGGTTGCTCGCCGTGGAGGTTCGAGTCCTCCCTGGGGCATGGATGTTTGTGTTGTCCTTAGGTTAGTTTACCTAGGTTTAAGTAGTTTGTAAGCTACGGACTGATGACCACGCAGTTTGGTCCGATAGAATTACAAACATTTGATTTAGGGCTTTAGGGTCACCTGGTTTCACAGTATGTCACTTATACCATAAGGGGATGCAGTACAGGAAAATTGTAATGTGCTCCAGTATCGAAGGATAAAAGCAAGTTTCAATGTCTGTTATATCCAAGAGTTTTTGTGTGAGTGAAAGGGTTAAGACGTTACGTACGTTTTCATTTCATCACCCCTCGTAATAGTGATCAGTGGTGGAGCATCAGCACAGTAGCCGTGCGCACAGCCGCTCCTCCGCTGGTAACTCGTTAGGTAACACACTCGGGCAGTTGTGACACGGCACGGCACGCCCCGCGAGAGGTCACCTTTAACAGCGCAGCGCATTTTGTTTTTGAGCGCGCGGCGGCAGCCGTGACGAGCAAAATATTAATTAAGTGAGGGCGGCGGCGACGTGGGGCCGTCTGCGGCAAATAATTGGATGTGCGCGAGGAGGCGGGCGCGGGAAGAGCGCTGTGAGGGCCAATAAAAGCACGCTGCCGGCGCTACACCACCCACCAGACACCAGACACTAGCATACTGCCTGCGAGGGCTGCTCTGCCGACTACACAGTTGCGCGCCATCTTAACACTCCAACATGGCATGTCCGGACGGAATACACTGGTCCAAACAGTTAGGGATCAGTTGATATATCTAGGTTCCGAAGTACTGTCATCGGCAAAATGAACTAAAATGAGAGGTCTAGCGAGAGAGGGAGCTATGCCCGTTGAGGAGAAATAGAGATAAACTGAGTATTTTAATCGTTGTATTAAGGCATTGTTTGTTCAATAAAGTGATCCATTTTTCGTCTTAACGTATTCTTATGTAAATTATGCAACATGAAAAATATAAATGTTAATGTAAACAGCAATGATTATTACGTAGCAGGATTTAATTAATACAACAATATTAAAAACACCAATTTTATATACATATAAAGAAGTTTTACCCTGGTTGAAATAGGCCTACTGTTACCCAAGTCCAAATTATGCAATCAGGCTTAAAATCCAGCTACGAACAACGATAAACAACTCCATATCTCACTGTCCAGTATTTCTGCGGGTTTCAGTTTTTGGAAAACACCATGAAAAATTGGAGGAATATGTGACATTAGTGTCATGAGATCTTTCAACTTCAGGGCTGATATAGGTCTTTTGTGTGGATAGTGCAATGGTATTTTCTCAAGAAGTGCAGTCGTATAAGGATGATCAACCACGGGGCTCTCCTGTTCAAAAAATGTTTGTTAAGCTTATGGGACTTAACTACGAGGTCATCAGTCCCTAAACTTACAAACTACTTATGAACTACCTACAACTAAGGACGGCACAAATATCCATGCCCGAGAGGGGATTCGAACCCCCGACCGTAGTGGCCGTGCAGACCGTGACTGAAGCGCCTCAGTCCCCTCGGCCACCGCGGCCAGCGGACTCTCCTGTTTTGGGATCAACGACCTGGCATCTTCTTGAAGAGGGTTATAGAAGGAACGATTACATTTTTGAACAATATGTTCTTCCCTTTTAACTAATAAACCAATCTGTTAAACTTCTGTGTTCGTGCGTCTGCCGGCCGAGGTGGCCGAGGGGACTGAGACGCTCCAGTCACTGTCTGCACGGCCACTACGGTCGGGAGTTCGAATCCCCCCTCGGGCATGGATATTTGTGCCGCTCTTACGATAAGCTAGTTGATAAGTAGTTTGTAAGTTTAGGGAGTGATGACCCCGCAGTTAAGTCCCATAAGCTTAACAAACATTAACATTAACATCGTGCGTCTACAACTAAAATAGGGGACAACATCGATAGGTGACATAGTTCCTCCTCTGACTCAAAATTATGACAGAGGTGCATTCAGGAATTGGAAAGAGCAGTAGTTACGCCACGTGGTTCTTGTTCGCAGGGTGGACGCAAGATGACAGGATCATATGGAAAATGGCCAAAGCTTAATTTCTTATGTTATGTCGCATAGCCCCCTCTCTCACTACATCCCTCAAATGGTTCAACGTATATCTGTCGGTTCTATGGAGTTCAAAGTACAACATTACGGCAACCGAGATAGTGGTAATAACAGGACGTTGCTGCAAATGGGTTGGTGTTGACTTTTCTGTACTCTACCAAACGAATTCCACAAGCAGTTGGGTTCATATAGTGTAATCAACAAGTAGTGCAATGCAACTACAACGTGATTTATCCAAAACTATGGCATGGAGAGCCGTGGGATGACTGGAAGCGGGACGGAGACAGAAGGAGATACCTGCAACTATTGGAGTGTCCCAAAGTGTAATTTAGAGGAACTGGAAGCGATTTCAGACAAGGCAAAAGTCGTGTACGGGTAACATCAGCAAGAGATTATCCCCGTTTAAAAAAAAAAAAAAAAAAAAAAAAAAAAAAAAAAAAAAAAAAAAAAAAAAAAAAAAAAAAAAAAAAAACAAGACAGGAGCTTGGACAGCTGCAACGCATCCTCCAGGCATCAACAGGACGGCCAACAGCAACACAAACAGTCGGAAATCAACTTCGGGAATGTGGCCTCTACGCACGGAGATCTATAGTTTGTCTCCCATTAAAACCACGAAACCCTCTGGCCCGCAAAAACTGGGCGGACGAACATCAGGATTGGAGACATAACCAATAGCGCAGGGTTCTGTTCACAGATGACTCAAGATTTTCTGTTCAGCAGGACAATAATTCCCTCATCTGGAGATAACATCGAGCTCTAAAGAGTTCTGCTGACGGGGACCGATAACCTTAGCAATTTGGTCACCCTATCCCATACAACTAACCAGTCCTCTGATGTGCAGGAAACATCACAATATATGATGGTGAACGGTGTGGATTGTGTGGGCAAGAGTCAGTATTCGCGGACATCCTAAACTTATAAACTAACTTACAGTAAAGACAACACAAAATCCACGCCCAAGGGGAACAGCCTCACGCATCGGAGCATAGCGCCTCAATGCGCTCGGCCACTTCGCCGCGGCTCAGAGCTATAGAGAAGAGAACCATCGACCTTATGTTGTGCCCTACGCTGGTGCCCATGAGATGTGCCCCTTCTGGTCGACGATAACGCTCGTTCCACAGAGCTGCACTGGTGTACAACATGCTTGAAGCTGAGGGAACTGAAGGAATGGAGTGTCCAGTTTGTTCACCGGACTTAATCCCAATTGGGCATGTCTGGGATGCATTTGGCAGAAGCATTGTAGCCGACCCAGGACCTCCGAAAACGCTTGCAGAGCTGTATATTGCACTCATGGAAGAATCGACAAGTTGAGATAGGAAAATATCGTACTGTATCACACACAAACTACAATTGTAACCAATCATCATCAGCCATTTCAATCATTAAATGAGGTGCTCTCTTCGAGTCGCGGATTCACGTAGGATTTCAGCAGTCCTCTTCAAGTGGAACGGTCTTGAGCAGTTCTCTGCCAGGTGCTACCAGCGATCTCCCTGATATCTTTGTCCCATCTCTCCGGTGGTCTTCCTCTAGGTCTCTGATGCTCTCTCGGACTCCACTCCACTACTAGCTTAGTCCATCTGCTGTCTTTTCTTCTCGTGACGTGGCCATCCCACTATCATTTCAAGGCGCCTACTGTCTCTAAAATGTCCTTAACCATAATTACAGTTCGGATGCCATCTGCCCTTTCCTATCCTTTCTTGTACAGCTCAGCATTCATCTTTGCATAGATTTCTATGCTGTCCTCAGTTTCCCTTTCATAAATGAGTTTCGTGTCCATATCTCGCAACCATACGACAATACAGAAAGAATTCATTGATTAAATACTGCTTTCTTTAGATTTACTGGCATTTTTTATCTGAATATTGTTGAATTTCTCCCAAATACTTGCCAGCCAAGTTTTATGCGCCGATAGATCTCCCTTATACTTATAATCTGCCCAAGATAGATATATTCACTGACCTCTTCTCATGGACTGTCGTTGACTTTCACATCACCAGCTGGGACCCATTTGTTGGATATTACATTTTTTTGGGATTGGTTCAAGTTCAAGCCAAACAACCGACTTTCCAATGGAAGATCCGTAAGTTTTGTATCTCTCCGAAGTCGTTGGTCAGTAAAACAATATCGTCAGCAATTCTCAACTTGGTAAGCCTTTTTCCATTAATTCTAATCCCTTTATCTTCCCAGCTCAACTTTGACATAGCCATTTCCAGTACAGCCAAGAACAGTATTGGGGAGACGGGATCACCTTCCATGACTCCATTCATGATGCGAAATTCTTGACTTGGTTCCCCGATATTAACATGAGCTGAAGAAGTCTCGTTCCAGAGCACTTCAGTGTACTCTGCTTCCACTCCTTGCTCTCTCAAAGCTCGGAGGACATATATATGGCTAATGGAATCAAACGCCTTTCCAAAATCATCAAAGCCAATGGAGAGAGGTAGTTGGTATTCGTTTGCTCTGCTTATCACTTCGCTAACGGTCAGAATGTGGTCAATAGTGCTGAAATTGCTTCGGAATCCTGCCTGTTCCATAGTCTGATCTGAGTCTAGGGTGGAACTAATTCGATTTAACAGGATCTTTGTGAAAAGTTTGAGGGCAAACTAAAACGACGATAGTTTTTGATATTGTTCCACAATAGTGGGATTGAAGCATAGTGCAGGCAGGAAGTAAATACTTTTGCCAAGTGATTTATCGTTACCTCTTCTGCCAGTTTCAGGCTGTCGACACTGAGCTCATCATCACCGGACACCGTTCCCTTCTTCTTGCTATCTAGAACACACTTGACTTCCGATTGGAGTATATCTGGAACACTGGGTACATCATTTAATTTAGTTACACTCAAATTTTCCCTTTGGTTGCTACACAAATTGCTATAAAAATCTCTGATGAACTTCAAAACCTCCTCTTTTTCAGTGATTCGACTGCCATTTCCGTCAAGTGCGATAATCTGCTTCTTACCGAGTGTGAGTTCGTGTTTGGCTGATTTTAAACTTGTCTTGTTCTCTAAGCTTGCTCGTAAGGTGCCTCCATAGAATTTCTCATTTCTCTTCGCACTGGCTTACATAGTTCGAAATACGCTACCATGTCACGATTAGTTTGGGTTTTCATTTCTCTCCTATCTCGAAAAACGGTTTTGAGTTTTGGCACTGAATTTCTTTGGTTGTTTATTCTTTTGGCATAGGCTACTAATTTCTTGTGCACTTGAAACAGTCATTTTCGCCTAATCTTCATCTTTAATTATGTGGAACGTGCTTTGGAGGACTGCTTGGAATTTCGAAGAATGTTCTTCCAGGTTTTTAAGGTTATCTGATTAAAATACCTGTCCTTCTTTTCTAGCATTCTTCCGCATTACTTGGGGTCTGCTCTTCTGCTACGTCTCCTCCACAGAGCTCTGTTGTGGATGTCTTCAGGGCTGAGATCCGCATCGCACATGTCATCATTGACGTTGTCCATCCACCTCTTGAGCGCTCTACCTCGGGGTTGGCATCCTCCTGGATCCAATTGGAGTGTTGTTTTAGCCACAGAATCGCACTCTTTTCTCATGACATGGCCGTACCACTGAAGACGAGCTTCTCTTGCCTTTTCTATGATTGACACTACACCAAGCCTTTGGCGGACAAAGTTATTTGTTGCATGGTCGTAGCGAGTCAATCCAAGGGACCATTGCAGCATTTTCATCTCCATTGTGTGGATGGCATGACCCTGCTTTCTCGTCAGTGGTCGGCATTCTATCCTGTAGAGGGTCACTGGACGCTTTGTAATTTATAAATTTTTTCTTTCAGATGTACAGGTATCCTTTTGTCACGAGCTAGCCTGTCTTCATTTCAGCCATATTGCATTTGGGTGTCCAGGATGGAATCATTCGAAGATGTTATCATGGATCCAAGGTATTTGAACTCGGCGGTTTTGTACAAATCCTGGCCGTTGATGCGATGGTTCCGCTGGTTTGAGGACTGCTTGCCAAATTGGTCGTTCTCTAGAAATTCAGACGCATGCCATTCTGTGGTAGCTAATCAATCTTGGGATTGAGCTTGAAGTTCCTTACGGGTTTTCTGTGTCAGTACCACGTCGTCGGCATGGAGAAGCGCCCAGGGAAGAGGGGTCTGTATGTCGACTGTTAGTGTGTCCATGCAGAGGATGAATAGTAGTGGAGAGAGGGCTGACGCTGATGAACGCCAACGGTGATTTTAAAAGGTGGAGAGACTCCGCAGGACTCCGGACTACACTTTTTACATCTCGACAGAGAAACTGGATTCAGTTCACGTACATTTCTGGTACTCTGTGGTCTCGTAGAGCTCGCCAGATCAGATTATGTGGGACCCTATCGAAGGCTTTCTCTAAGTCCAAAAATGCAAAGTGTGCAGTCTTCCTCTTCTCTGAGTGCTTCTCCAGCATCAAACGTGCAGCGCGGATGGCATCTTTAGTCCCACAGCCCTTGACCAACCCACACTGGTTAGGAGATACAGAGACTATCTTTCTGAGCCTTTTGATCGAGAACCCATTCAAAAACCAAATGGTTTGTTAAAAAAAAAAAAAAAAAAAAAAAACGCGTATCGGTCTGTAGCTGTGACACTCTGATTAAAATATTGTGTATGATATCTCACGTGATTCCCTGATTCGTTTTGAGCAGTGTAATTGGCGGAAAACACGTGAGGTGGTGCTGCGCTCGTATAGAGAGCGCCCCCAGCCTGTGTCGGTGCCACCTGCCACGGGCCCAGCCGGGCGCTAATGACAGTGGCGTCTCCGGGCCGCCTCGCCTCGCTCGCCTGCCTCTATATTTACTGCCAGCAGCTCTCGGCGTGGCGTTGCGCCACCCGCGCACATCCTCCTCGCCTTACTTCAAACGGAAAGGAAAGCCGCAAGCCGCGCCCGGCGGTCGCGCTATTCTAGACCGTCCCCCACCCCGGCTGGCGTGACGGCTCTTATTCTCATCTCGCCTGCTCTTCTATCACACCGTTTATTAGCCACCCTCGGTCCAGAAAGGTACCGGTCTCATTTTATTTAGCCACACTTGTACAGTAACAGTGGTTGCATTTTGAACTGACAACTGTAATCAATAGATGTGCATTATTACTGTCATCTATGAGCCGGCAGCGTTAGGTAGTGGACGTGAAGGGACTGCAGAAACATTATCCTTGAGGTTTCTCCACAGAATGTGAAACACTACTCGCGCTATTCATGCACGAGATCCAGAGGGCAGTAGACACAGATCTCACGTAGACGCCGCGTTCCTTGACTTTCGAAAGGCATTGGTTAGCGTTACGCACCGAGCATATGGAATACCAGACCAGTTATGTGACTGGACTGAGGCGTTCCTAGATAACGGAAAGCAGCATGTCAGTGTCAAGTGTGATTTAGCTATATCTATAAATGTGAATGTCTGTTCGGTGTACGTTTTTCACGTCTGAACCACAAGACATAAAGAGCTAAAAAAATTTATAGTTACTAATTTTTGTGTCCCAACTTCGTCGCCGCTTTTGTGTCCCAGCCTCGTCGTAGGTGTCGGTGGCCGAGTGGAATGAGACCGACACGCTGGTGCAGGTACGGAGGGGAGCAGCCAGAAACTATAAACACTCGAGTAAATTAGAAAGAGATATATATATTGCACAGAATGTAACAATACTTAACTTTTACATAGTACTGCAGAATGTTGATACATAGTTGTTAGAGGCCTGCCTAGTGCCTGTACAATAGCAAAGTCTTCACTGGTGACTATCTGATTACGAAGGTCCTAACTCGTTGCTATCTCAGTGCGAAGTGCTCGATCCTTCAGTGGTGGCCACGAGCGGCGTTGTCGCAGAGGGCGCTCGTGGCTGTCGTCGTGAGAACGCCGCGCCGTGCGTGCATGGCGGCGCGCGGCGAAAGTAAGTGGCGCGCACTTTGTACTTGTGCGACACCACACCCCTCCCCCCCAAACCGCCGCGCCGTCGTGGCGTAGGGCTGAGGGCCACGGCGACGGCACTGGGAGGAGGGCCTGGGCGGGGGCGTTACTGGTGGGACGGGCGTCGTAGCTGAGGCTGGGATCGAGACGCCGTCCACGCCCCGGCATCCGCCTTGCGATCCTCCAGGGAACCCACCGAAACCTGGGGAAGGGCGCACCCCCCCGCCCAGAGGGAGCAGGTCATCTTCTTCTGAGGTGCGTGGCCCAGGCGGCGGCGGCACGCACGGTCCCGGAGTCCCTCTCGGTGACGCTGTCATCTGCGGCGGCGACAGCGGCGGCGTCGCGTCGATCTCCATCGGGACGATCTCGTAGTCCGGGGACGAACGATGTGGTTGCGCTCCCTGGCGGTGAACTGGGTCTGGAATCAAGAAACCGGAGACAGGATCGCGCGGCCTATGCAGACGCAATTGGTTTGCGTGGCGCCGCAGCTCCGACCCTGTGGAAGAACGTACAACATACATATTGCTACCGAGCACGCGCTGAATGGTGCCCGGCAACCATGTCTTCTTGTTTCCAGCAAACACCCTGTACAGCACCGGCGTAGAAACCTGAAAACGCGTAGCGCCATACGAACCGACTCGGTGCGTGGGAGGCTGCAGCAGGTGAAGGAGAGTGCGGTGACGGCGGCCGTGTAGCAGCTCGGCAGGAGACGGGCCGTCACGTGGCATGCACCGATACGTAGACAGAAAAATTTGAAGTGCTTGCTGCCTGGAGTGCTGACCTTTCATCTTCTCCATGTGAGACTTGAATGTTCGAACGAAACGTTCTGCTTCACCATTGGACTGAGGGTGAAAAGGTGCAGTGGTAATATGCTGAATGCCATTCACACGACAAAACTGTTGAAATTCCGCACTAACAAACTGAGGTCCATTGTCACTGACTATAGTTTCAGGCAAGCCTTCGATGCAAAACACTGATGTTAAGGCACTGATTGTACTAGAAGCTGTCGTTGAGTTCATGGCAATCACAAAAGGAAACTTGCTGAAAGCGTCTACAACAATTAACCAGCGCGTATTCCAGAAAGGTCCGGCAAAGTCAATGTGTAAACGTTGCCATGGTCCCTTGTGGCGTGGCCAGTCTGAGAAACGTTGCGGAGGAGCCGCCTGATGCTCCGCACAAACTGTACACTGTGATGTCATGCTCTCTATCTGAGCGTCCATACCAACCCAGGTACAATGACGTCTAGCCAGTTGCTTTGTCCTAACAATGCCCCAATGTCCTTGATGCAGGAGGCGTAACACTTCTCGTTGCAGGGAACGAGGAACAATCACTCTTGCTTGGTCGTTGTCGGTATGCAACAACAGTACACCCTGACTTAAAGATAATGCATGACGTTGTGCAAAATAACGTCGAACCAGAGGCCGATCAATGTCTTTGGCTCTGGCAGGCCACCCTGAGCGAACAAAACGTGCTACCACACTTAAGTCTACATCCGCAGCTGTTTCCTGTGCAACCCGACGAGAGTTCAAAGGGAAATCTGCGACAGCTGTAGCATCTCTGGAGTCTATCTGACAACATGCCATTTCTGAAGAATCAAATGATACATCCTGGCCAACCGGAAGTCGGGAAAGTGTGTCCGCGTTGGCATGTTTAGTGGTAGGCCGGTACAAAATCTCATACTGATAATTAGACAGTATTAAGGACCATCTCTGAAGCTTTTGTGCCGTACGTGGCGGAATCGGCTTTGTGGGTGAGAACAACGACGTGAGAGGCTTGTGGTCTGTCAACAAATAGAATTTTCTGCCATAGAGATAATGATGAAACTTTGCGACGCCGTAAATGATTGCTAAGGCCTCCTTTTCTATCTGACTGTAATTCTGTTGCGTCGGCGTCAGTAGCTTGGATGCAAAGGCAATAGGACGATCGTGACATCCAATACGATGTGAGATTACCGCGCCCACACCATACGACGAGGCGTCAACTGCTAACACTACAGGCTTCTGTGGGTCAAAGGGAATCAAACATGCATCACTGAGTAGTGCAGACTTTAATTTGTCAAAGGCAACCTGACAATCTGTGGACCATACAAAAGGAACATTCTTCCTACGTAAGTGATGCAGTGGAGCTGCAATCTGAGAGGCATTGGGAATAAATCTGAAATAATAGTTCAGCTTCCCCATTACTGCTTGCAATTCGTGCACATTCTTAGGAGGAGGCAAGTCTTTGATTGCTCGAAGATGTGACTGTAAGGGATGGATTCCTTGGGCATTAATCACATGGCCTAGGTACTCTATTTCAGTTTGAAAAAACGAACACTTTGCTTTATTGCAACGTAGACCTGCTGCAGTCAACACTTTGAAAAGGCACTCCAGGTTTGCTAAATGTTCTTCAACTGTACGTCCGGACACCACAATGTCATCTAAATAGTTCGAACAACACGGTACGGAAATTGTCAGCTGTTCCAAAAAACGCTGAAAAATAGCGGGGGCGGAAGAACTGCCAAAGGGTAGGCGTTGAAATTGAAAAAGGCCCATGTGAGTATTAATGACGAAAAAAAATTTTTTTTTGATTCGTCATCAAGTGGAATCTGTAAGTATGCCTCTGCTAAATCAATCTTGGAAAAGAAGCGAGACTATCCTAATTTGTCCATTAGTTCGTCAGGTCTGGGCAGGGGATAAGTGTCGACAATTGTTTGACTGTTCACTGTTGATTTGAAGTCCGCACAGAGACGAAGTTTTCCTGACGGCTTGGGTATAATTACTATAGGCGAGGCCCACTGACTCGCAGAAACAGGAGAAATCACACCACTATCTTGCCAACGTTTAAGTTCATCGGCAACTGTATCACGCAAGGCGATAGGCACTGGTCTAGCTTTACGAAATTTTGGAACTGCAGATTCTTTTAAAGTTACATGTGCCACGAAGTCTTTTGCACAACCTAGTTCCGGCGAAAACAAGTCACTATATTTGTCACACAATGCATTGATTTTATCCTGAGGCACTATTGACGAAATTTGAAGCACATCTCTTTGAATTGATAAACCAAACAAGTCAAAAGCATCTAGTCCAAAAATGTTCTGTGTCGATTTGGCCTGAAGAACTACAAAAGCAACTGTTTTTGTAACATCTTGAAAAGAGGCAGGCAGGCTACACGTTCCTAGCACGGGAATATTTTGACCTGTGTACGCTGTTAGCACTTGCTGTGACGGCGACAATTTTGGCGAACCCAGAAGTTCATAAGTGTCTTTATTAATTAAGGTAACAGCGGAACCAGTGTCGAGCTGAAATTGCACAGTCTTATTGTCAATGGAAAGATTCACAAAAAGTTTTTGCTTGCGGCGCTCGACAGGTGCGCGAATGTGGGCAACGTCTGCTACGGTTTGTTTACTGCGCTTGCGCGGGCCGCGTAGTGAAGGAAGCGGCGCAGACTCGGCACGCAGCGGATTAACAACACTGTCACTAGATGACACTACCGCCGGATCGGCGTCCGCGCAAGCCTGCGAAGCTACTCCAGAATTACTAACTACTGCACTACACTTTTGAGTAGCTACTTGATGTCTACTGACACTAGCTACACAGTACTGGGCACTATTACAAGGAGCAGTTGCAGAAGGCACTATTTTCACTACAGGAATGCACTGTTCATAGTCATTTTGCTTGTCCCGAACCCTTTTCCGTTGCACTGTTTTACGCGCTCGTCGGCGCTTGCTACGTGGTGCACTATATAGATTTGCCATAGGCGCAGAACTACATTCTTGCAATTGAGATCCAAGGAAAGCAGTGTTCAATTCCACAGCCCGTATAACATTTACAGAATGAACTGTTCTCGCACTCTGCGAAGCACTGTTTCTAACGTTACTGTTCTTTGAGTTTTTAATTTGCATACACACAGACTGCACATGTCCCGATTTGCCACATTGATAACAGGTTGCGTTTCGACTAGGGCAATGAGCACGCTTGTGGCGAGACACACACTGGAGGCAAGATTTACGTACATTTTTCTGAAATGAGCGTTGGCGCCCGTTATTCAAATCACTGTTTCTAACACGACGGGGCGACCTTTGTGTCGCACTTTTACACTGGCTACTGTTTACTGACTGTTCAGCACGGCCTGTACTATTGTAAGAATCATTAGTGCTATACGGAGAACTACGGCTAGAAAAGCGTCCGTTGCGGCGCACTGAATTTACACTGTGGCTTTGCATTTCTACATCTGCTAAGTCAAAAGTATCATGCGCTTCAATAAGCTGCAGTACACTGTCTAATGAGGGGTCAGACTGTTTCAGAATTGCTGCTCTAATTCTGGGGTCCTGAATGTTCTGCGTAATCGCATCCCTCAACATAACGTCACTATACGAAAGTCCACAAGAGCAAGTAAATTTACATTGGCGGGTTAAGCCCTTCAATTCCGTAATCCACTCTTGGTGCGACTGCTGCGGTAATTTTTTAAGTCTGAAAAATCGGTACCGAGCCGCAGCTACGAGAACTTTTCTCTCATAATGAGCATTTAGTGCCTCTACTATTTGTTCAAAGTCTACATCACGAGGAGATGCGTGAGGGAATAGTTTTTGCAATAATACGAAGGTCTGGGGGCCAACTACAGATAATAACAGATGCTTCACTTTCTGACCTGTAATTTGATGAGCCGCGACGAGTTCTTGAAACTGTGCGAAGTAGTCGCTCCATTCTTCCTCACGTTCGTTGTACTGGCGGAACGTCGGAAGCGGTGCGGCGGCAGGTGTGGGCTGCTGATGCGACGGCTGTTGTTGAGTTGTCAACTGCGCCACCGCCTGGAGAAGTTGTGTTATTTGCGCCGTCTGTAACTGAATAATTTCCATTAAGTTTGGGTTCGGGGTAGTGGACATGCAGACCGATTAGGCGCCGCGTATACAAGTAACTTATAACAAAACACAAATGCAATACGAAAGAGGACGCTCTGCAACAAAAAAGTCCACAAAATACGTAACAGAATATGTTCCCCCAAAATTGTTATAATAAGGGTGGGTGGGCGGGAACAATTTTTGCGTGCTCCGACTGCTGCTGTCTGGCTGCTGTAAGCGGGCTGGTCCAAGGTTCTATCACTCCTCGTCGCCACTTTTGTGTCCCAACTTCGTCGCCGCTTTTGTGTCCCAGCCTCGTCGTAGGTGTCGGTGGCCGAGTGGAATGAGACCGACACGCTGGTGCAGGTACGGAGGGGAGCAGCCAGAAACTATAAACACTCGAGTAAATTAGAAAGAGATATATATATTGCACAGAATGTAACAATACTTAACTTTTACATAGTACTGCAGAATGTTGATACATAGTTGTTAGAGGCCTGCCTAGTGCCTGTACAATAGCAAAGTCTTCACTGGTGCCTATCTGATTACGAAGGTCCTAACTCGTTGCTATCTCAGTGCGAAGTGCTCGATCCTTCAGTGGTGGGCACGAGCGGCGTTGTCGCAGAGGGCGCTCGTGGCTGTCGTCGTGAGAACGCCGCGCCGTGCGTGCATGGCGGCGCGCGGCGAAAGTAAGTGCAGCGCACTTTGTACTTGTGCGACACCACACTAATGACTACCTTTGGAAGGCTTTAGGCACGGTTTTATGGCGATCGGATAGCTATTTATCTGTATATGTTAATGTGAATGTCTGTTCTGTGTACGCTTTTCACGTTCGAACGACAAGACGCAGAGACTTAAATATTTGTACAGTTACTAATTTATACCTGAGGAAGGTTTTAGGCACGGTTTTATAGCGATCTGATAGATATTTAGTAATATGAAGAATATAACGCTAACTGCGGAACAATAATTACTCTTTGAAAATTATATTTACTCTTTGAAAATTGTTTTATTGGTTGCATTGTTGCTTGATGGTTGATAATGATAAAAGGGTGGAGTATATTGAGATGGAAAGTTATCGGTGTAGCCTATATCAAATTCTACGTGTGTTTGTGTGTGTTAATATTTCGCTCTGCAGCGAAAACTACAGAACGCAAAGGAAAGGTCTGTGTGTAATTGTTGTCCGAAGTCTGCCGTTGTGCACCATAGCAGTTCCATGCCGATAGGTATAAGGGGGTGGAAGATATGGTGGTTGAAAGTCGTCAAATTATAAAAAAATTCGGAGTTAAGGCCAGCGATGACGTTTGCAACTCTATAGCAAGGAGGTTACATACAGCGAAACGTGATGCCACAGACCATATCTTTGGTCTGTGCGTGCTACAATGTCTTCAGCTGTTTCTCTATAAGGATAAGCATTCGAATAAGGAAACATAAGAATAAATAAATGAAGCTGTAAAAACGAAATTTCTTTTAATACATCTCTTTAAAAAAATCGATTTGTTGTTTCGTGCATTATCTATCATAATCAACCAACACGCGAGCGAGGCCGCGGGTTTAAGCTAGTAAGAAATAAAAATCAGATGCAGAACTCACTTTTTTTCTGTATTTCGAGGAGGGGGGGGGGGCAGAACATCCCCCCTCCTTATACACGCCATTGTATATATCTCAGATCTTATGAACATATGTCGCTTCAAAGCGAGTTAAAGTAACTGTGTAAATTAGGAATCTCTCTAAAATCTGTCATTATAGGTACAATTTGTTGGAATAAATGACTGTAAATCACTTATATGTGGAGAAAAAATTTCCGTATTATAGAAATGTGCCGTTTCAAGGCACAGACACACTGAAGCTCCATCAAAACGAATTGTTCTTCACATGATTTGTTGTAATTACTTGTCAGTAACCGACATATCTACAAAACGTATAATACATAGTAAGGCTTACTAGCGTAGCGTAGGCAATAAAGTAACGGAGTGTTAATGTAACTGTAGGTGCTACCCGCCAATGGTCCGAGATTCGCCATATCCAAATATTTTTTTCTCATATTCGGGTTTTCTAATAGGCTCAAAGACTTTCTTATTAACTTAAGAGAAGTATACTGTATAAGATTCGATGCTGTGTACACGTAAGTGTGCATCCTCTGAGGAGTGAGTTTGATAGATTCGTTTCATGAAGAGACGGGACAGTTCGCACCTTACATAAAAATACGCACTTTACTGTTTCACGAGTTGTATTTTTCACGTGCTAGGATTATACTACTAAATAGTAACAGTCGTCGACGAAGAATGATTAAGTTTCACTAAAAAGCGAGACTATAATATTTATGTTATGTGAAAGCCTAATTTTATATCGCAGAATTTGCCCGGAAACTTTTATAAGTCGCTTCACTGATTGACATAACATGCAAGTTTTATAAGGATCTTGCATTCACAGATATTTCGTTGTTACTTACATAGGTTCAATTCCCAGATGGAACATGAACATATGCACAAGCAAGGAAATATGCGTTGTAGTAGAGGTAAAGCAGGAATTCCTCTTCTTTCATTTCGTAAACAGTGTGATTCCAAGACCAGATACCGGCAACAAGAGTCGCTGGAGCGCGTTGCGATCGGGTGTAGCTCGTTTAGGCTCAAGTCTCGTTTGGACAAGTAGCGTCGTTTCTCAGCGTTCAGCCGCACGGTGGACTCGGCACGTTGACCGCACAAGTTCAGATACGCGTTGCGTGTACCAACGGTGTAAGGCTGTCGGCACACGAAGCGTGTGTCTGAACGTGTGCGGTAAACGTGCGGCTGAGCACTCGGAGACGGCGCGACTTGTGCATACGAGACTTGTGCCTCAGCGAACTACACCCGATCGCATCGCGCTCCAGAGACACTTGTGCCGGTATCTGGTCTTGGAATCACACTGTTTACGAAATGAAAGAAGAGGAGTTCCTGCTTTACCTATATTGAAACTCTTATTACCGCTCTTCTGCATATGTTCGTCATGTACCGTGATACAGACCTACATGAGCAACAACGAAATATCTATCTCATAGAAATGTTGGATGCTATGTCAATAAGTGCAGCGAAGTTTCATGACAAACTGAGCGATATAAAAATTGAATAGGCCATCACATGAGATAAACAGTATTGTAACAGTCTCGCTTTTTAATAAAAGTTAAAGGTCATTCTTCTTCATCTACATCTACATCTACATCTACATGGGATACTCTGCAAATCACATTTAAGTGCCTGGCAGAGGGTTCATCGAACCACAATTATACTATTTATCTCCCATTCCATTCTCGAATAGCGCGCGGGAAGAAAGAACACCTGAATCTCTCTGTTCGAGCTCTGATTTCTCTTATTTTATTCTGATGATAATTTCTACCTATGTAAGTGGGAGTCAACAATATATTTTCGCATTCGGAGGAGAATGTTGGCGATTGGAGTTTCGCAAGTAACCCACGCCTCAGCGATAAGCGCCGTTGTTGTAATGATTCCCATCCCAGATCCTGTATCATTTCCGTAACGCTGTCTGCCCTGTATCGTGACAATACGAAACGAGCTGCCCTTCTTTGGACTCTTTCGATGTCCTCCGTCAAACCCACCTGATAAGGTTCCCACACTGGGCTGCAATACTCCAAAAATGGACGGACAAGCGCAGTGGATGCAGTTTCTTTAGTAGTTCTGTTGCATCTTTTAAGGGTTCTGCCAATAAAACGCAGTCTCTGGTTCGCCTTTCCCACGATATTATCTACGTGTTCTTTCCAGTTTAAGTCTGAAGTAATAGTGATTCCTAGGTATTTTGTGGAGTTTTCGGCCTTCACATTTGATTGATTTATGTTGTAAACAAAGTTTAACGGATTTCTTTTCGTACTCATGTGGACGACTTCACACTTCTCATTATTTAGAGTCAATTGCCAATTTTTACACCATACTGATATCTTCTTCGATCACAGCCGGCCGCGGTGGCCGAGGGGACTGAGGCGTTCCAGTCACTGTATACAAGGCAACTACGGTCGGGGCTTCGAATCTTCCCTCGGGCATTGATGTTTGTGTCGCCTTTAGTATAAGGTAGTTCATAAGTGGTTTGTAAGTTTAGGGACTGATGACCCAGCAGTTAAGTCCCTTAAGCTCTACAGACATTTGAACATTTGAATCCTCGATCACTGTTATTATTGAGTAGTATAATCTTTAGAGCGTGTAAAATGCAAGACATGAAACAACAAAGTGCGTACTTTATTCTAAGTAAGGTTTGAATTGTGCTGTTCATAAAACGAATCCAACAAACTCTTTCCTCAGAGGATGCGCTCTTGTCTTTACATACCATCGAGTATTATGCAGTATACTTCTATGAAATTAATGGTAAAGTATTTGAGCATATCAGAAAACCCGAATACGAGGGGAAAAAAATATTTCCCTACGGTGAGAACTGAACCAGCGCCGCGGAATATCTTTTGAGTCACAGTCCAGAACGTTACTGGCTGCGCAACGGCAACCACAGTGTCTAAATAGTTCCAGTGTAGTCATTAATATGACGATGTTTGTGTAGTCTATGGGACTTAACTACGGGGTCATCAGTCCCTAAACTTACAAACTACTTATGAACTACTTACGAACTAGGACGGCACAAATATCCATGCCCGAGGGGGCATTCGAACCCCCGACCGTAGTGGCCGTGCAGACCGTGGCTGAAGCGCCTTAGTCCCCTCGGCCACCGCGGCCGGCTGTAGTCATTAGACGTGTTGTCTACACAACTGTAGATATGTCGGTTGCAGATATGTAATTACAACAAATCAGATAATGAACAAATCGTTTTCATGGATTTTCAGTGCGCCGTTAGCTTGAAACGACAGATTTTTGTAATACGGAAATTTTGTATATAACATAAAAGACGATTCAAATAATTTATTACAACAAATAGTACCTCTAATGACCGGTTTTCGAGACATTCTCAATTTATTGAGTTACTTTTATTTGCTTTGAAATGACGTATATTTATAAGAGGAAAGTTATATACATAAAATCCATCAAATACGAGCTCGCCGGCCGCCATGGCCGAGGGGACTGAGGCACTCCAGTAACGGCCTGCACGGCCACTGCGGTCGGGGATTCGAATCACCCCTCGGGCATGGATATTTGTGCCGTCCTTAGCGTTAGGTAGTTCATAAGTAGTTTGTAAGTTTGGGGACTGATGACCCCGTGGTTGGGTCCCATAGGCTCTAAAAACATTTGAACATTTGAAATACGAGCTCCTATTGACGGCGAATATGGCGTCTTCATCTCTCTGCCGAAAACAGCTGCCCCCCCCCGGAAATCCACGTGGTGTGACGTCGGTGGTGTTCTTCCATCTTATTGGTGAACTTAGAGAGGCTCGTTGAGAATTTGTGACATGTTCGGAACTGGAAAAGCCTTCCCAACGAACGGCTCGCACGTTGTGACGTCAGAAACTCGGCACGCCGAGACGGCGTAAGCGGCGTGCTGGCAGTGAGCGGGGCGGCCTGGGCGGAGACACCGGGCACGTGTGAGGCGGCGTCCGTCAGCCGCGGCGGACGCATCACAGGCCTCGCCGCCGCCGCCGGAGACGAATGGCCGGGCTTTGTTTCCCATTTGTTGCAGCGTCCCAGTGACAAATGGAGCGGCCTCAGGCGGCGCGGCTCACACGGCAGAGGCACGGCGCAGCTGCCGCCAGCCAGCCTACGTTCAGTTCACTCACCTCTGGCGCCGGGCCGCCACGGATAGCTCGCGCAACAGTCCAGTTCACTGTGCGCAGGTATTCAGGAGCTTTCCAGGCGACAAAAGGAACTGCTCTGTTCGTGTCGATACTCTGTACCTGAAGGCCAGTGATGGTGCCATAATATTCCAAAAGTAAACACATTTTGCTTCACTATCTCATTATACTGATACTAGCTGAACCCCCGCTGCTTCGCATGCGTAGGCTGGTTGGTCTGCACCAGTTGTTTCTTTTTAATACTGATGAAGAACCCATTTCTTACGTTTCGTAGTTATAGTTTGAAACTTGAGATAACAGCACCATATTTTTGAAAATCAATTTTTCATCTCGTATTTCAGCCCCTTATTGGTCGAATTTCCAAAAATACCGAAACACGTGTCTTTTGAATTCGAACCCCGAATCCAAATCCGAAAATTTGTAGTTCTAACTTCAAAATTGCCTAAACAGCAACAGATTTTTGAAAAAAACATCCCCTCTCCAATTTAACCCCCTTGATGGTTGAATTTCCAAAAATACTGAAATACGTATTTTTTAAATCAAAAGGAACTATACAAATACCAATTTTTGCAGCTATAGCTTCAGAATTGTCATGACAACAAAGTGTTTTCGAAAAGAATTTATGATCCCCTCTTTTACCCGCTTAGTTTTTGAATTTTGCAAAAATCAAATTGAAAATCAATTTTTTGCGTCCTCTATTTTACCCCCTTATTGGTTGAATTTCAAAAAAATGCTAAAACACCTATCTTTTAAATTCGAACCCTGAATCCAAATCCGAAAATTTGTAGTTCTAACTTCAAAATTACCTAAATAGCAACATATTTTCGAAAAACACCCCCTCTCCAATTTAACCCCGTTGATGCTTGAATTTCCAAAAATACCGAAACACATATTTTTTAACGTCTAACCAACTATACAAATATCAATTTTTGCAGCTCCAGCTTCAAAATTGTATCAATAGCAACATGTTTTCAAAAAGAATTTTTGATCCTCTATTTAACCCTCTTACTTGTTGAATTTCCAAAAATACTAAAAATCATTGATTTTAGTCCAAACCAAGATTCCATATCCGACGTTTCGTAGTTGTAGCTTAAAATTTGAGTTAACCGCAACATATTTTTGAAAATCAACTTTTTGCGTCAACTATTTTACCCCCTTATTTTTCGAATTTCAAAAAAGGCCGAAACACGTGTCTTTTAAATTCGAACCCTGAATTAAAATCTGAAATTTTGTAGTTCTAGCTTCAAAATTGCCTAAATAGTAACGTATTTTGAAAAAACGTTTCATCCCCTATTTTACCCCCATTACGGACGGAATATCGAAAAATCGCTTCTTAGATGACGCCTACAGAGTAAGAGCAACACCCTCCACAAATATGAACTTTCTATCTTCAGTGGTCTGGGCTGGGCGATGATGAGTCAGTCAGTCAGTCAGTCAATCGGGACACTTCCTTTTATATATAGAGATGATAATACCTTTGTCTAACGCCAAATATCTAGTGATCGTACCGAGCGACGGGCCGCAGTTGGAGGACGGTGGTTCAAATCCACCTTCGGCCATTCAGATTTAGGTTTTCCGTGATTTCCCTAAGTCACTGCAGGCAATTGACGGGATGATTAAGGCCACTGCTGATTTGCTATCCCATCACAACACACAAAAAAATCCGAGCATTACCTCTACCTTTCTCCACGAGATTGGTCTCCAGGAAAGGGATCTCCGACTGCAGTTGCACCGTGGGATTCTTGGGGTTTCAGTGATCTGACTCAAACCTGCCAAAAAAGCCCGTGCGGTCAAATGTTCAAATGTTTTTAAGGCTTATGGGACTTAACTACGGGGACATCCGTCCCTAAACTTACAAACTACTTATGAACTAGCTAAGACTAAGGACGGCACAAATATCCATGCCCGAGGGGGGATTCGAACCCCCGACCGTAGTGGCTGTGCAGACCGTGACACCGAGCGAGGTGGCGCAGTGGTAACACACTGGACTCGTATTCGGAAGGATGGTGGTTCAAATCCACCTCCGGCCATCCAGATTTAGGTTTTCGGTGATTTCCCTAAATCACTCCTGGCAAATGCCGGAATGGTTCCTTTCAAAGGGCACGGCCGATTTCCTTCCCCATCCTTACCCAAATATCCGAGCGTAAGCTCCGTCTCTAATGACCACGTTGTCGACGGGACGTTAAACACTAAGATTCCTTCCTTCCAGACCGTGACTGGCGCGCCTCAGTCAGCTCGGCCACCACGGCCGGCTCCGTGCGGTCAAGCTCACTGGGGCCGCATTGAAGTTCTCACTAAGGGCCTCACGTAGGGACTCATTGTTCTCTGCCAACTTCGTATTGGTCATATTGATGAACGCATGGCCACCACCGTCGTGTGGCGCTTCCTTGTCAGTGGTCCAAAATGTCCAAATGTTTGTTAAGCTTATGGGACTTAACTGCGGGGTCATCACTCGCTGAACTTAAAAACTACTTATAAACTAACTTATACTAAAGACAACATAAACATCCTTGGGATTCGAGCCCCGACGGAGAGCAGCCTCGCGCATCCGAGCATAGCGCCTCAGTGCTCTCGGTCACTCCGCCGGGTCCCTGTTTAGCCCCCTTGCGACAGGCTTTAATTCCTGGTAACTATGTCTTTATGGCTCATCTTTTTACGTTTTATTCGTGCGGCTGGTTTTTCTCTCTCTATTTAGTCGTCTGTACCTCAGCCTGATATCCAAGGACACCATCCCTGCCGGCCGCGGTGGCCGAGGGGACTAGGGCGCTCCAGTCACGGTCTGCACGGCCACTACGGTCGGGGGTTTGAATCCCCCCTCGGACATGGATATTTGTGCCGTCCTACTTCGTAAGTAGTTCATAAGTAGTTTGTAGGTTTAGGGACTGATGACCCCGTAGTTAAGTCCCATAGACTATACAAACATTTGAACATTTGAACACCACCCCTCCAGAAATTTTAATCTGTTCCTCGCTTTTGTTCGGTATCCAAGTGGAGCCTTTCAGTGTGTGCAGAGTGTCTGGCTCATCATTGATATCCTCTGAGCAGCCAGCCACAGACTCCTGATCTCATCTTTTCGTTAATTCAACCACTTGCATAAGTCTTGTGTTTTCCGTCTCCTATCCTGTCACTGTAGCGCTCGTTACCGCTCTATAAAGCTTCGGAGTTTTCCCTCTGGGTGCTGAGCCTTAAATCTTAATTGGTTCAGTCTTTTGCTGTGGTATTTCAGATAGGAACAGGAGTCCGATGACCGTGATGTTTACTCCCTTAAAAATCCCACAACAATCCCTTCACCTGTAATGATTACGCTATCGACGTACCTGTTTTATTCTACATGTTTGAATGTTTTACAGTGCGTAGATACACCCTTTAGGAACAATATTTTCATTTATCCATATAATTCCCATTCCTGTCAACTGCCCCACGCCATCTTGGAACCAGTATGAGGCCTGCCGCTGTGAGGACAATCCTCAACATTGCCGTGCCCGCTTTCATCACGTAGCCTGCTTGCCCACAGACTAACTGTACTGCGATCGACATCAGCATCTCCATACACCTTTTTCAATCTTTCGTGGATATTTCCCACTGTTTCGTTTTCACAGCACAGGAATTCAGTGACAGAATGTTGCTTCTGACGAACGTCAAGTGTAGTAGCCATCTTGAAGACATGCTGTGACGGCACCACTCACGGCAACATGTTGAACTAACTTTGAAAAAAAGCGGAAAGGATGTATCTACACACTGTAAAACTTTCAAACATGCAAAATGAAAACTGTATTTTTTTTAAAATAGTGTGCATTTCTTTTGGAGTGACCCTCGTAACTTTATAAAAAGAACGGCATGAGAAATAGCAAATAAACTATTTCTAGAGACAAATTACAATTTCCACATGAGAGGCTCACATACTTTGTGTACCATGTTTACGATTCAACTTAAAAGAGTTGCTTAATGTGCCAACCGTCTGCTTACATGACAGCCTGGAACAACACTAGAGTCAGCTACTGCTGATAGAAATTTCTCAGCTGGATTGTTGGCAACCACCCTCGGTACGGTCGACTTCGACCTCCATTTGTCAGTGTCCTCTGTGCTTCCAGTACCTCCACGGGCAGAAATCACACTGCTTCGAATCTGGCAATGGACCAGTAATTAGGTTTTCTCCAAATGTGTTGCGGACTATTAGAGTAACAGTTACAGCACATCAGCACGGGCAGTCTTTGCCCAATGGTTTTGTGCTGCTAGTTTTATCTTGGGCATAAAACATTTCATAAATGCAACAGATTTCCATCAACAGTTTTATCCACCAGAAACTCTTTCCAAACTCTTGAAGGTTTTCAGCGTCATTGTTTTACGCGTTGAACATTGTCAAACAAAAACAGTGAAATTATTCTCAACCCGGCATTTGAATGAAATAGCACAGTTCATTGCTGCACATTGCCCTGGTTGAGGATGACTCGTTGCTTCACGCTACCCGTTATCAATGGTCTAAATTGAGACTTTCAGAAACACAAAGGCAGTGGTGAAAGTCACTAGTACTTGGAACGCAGCCGCCGGAGACCACGAATGTGTGTCTGTAAAGCATGTCTGTGTGACCGTATGGCCACCGTAGAGTAGCCGAGCGGTCTAAAGCGTCTCGCTGCGGTTGCTCGCCGTGGAGGTTCGAGTCCTCCCTGGGGCATGGGTGTGTGTGTTGTCCGTAGGTTAGTTTACCTAGGTTTAAGTAGTGTGTAAGCTACGGACTGATGACCATACAGTTTGGTTCGATAGAATTACAAACATTCGAACATTTGTGACCGTACGAATGATAGTGTGTTTTTTTCCTGATGAAATCTAATGGACGAATGCTGAAGTTCCGCGTGTATTAGTGTCATTTTTATGTGCTTGTTGCGGCTCGAAGTACGTTTTAATGGTAAGTTGTCAACTATTCTCGTTATGTTGTTTAATTCCAAGCTAGACTTTCGATTTCAGAGAAGGTATTAAATATAAGGAGTGGCATTGAATTAAGATTTGTGCTGTGGCAGAGATTCGAACTAAGGACGTCCTGCTGAGTAGGCAGACGCTCCAGACCGTTCAGCTAAGACAGCATTACGGCCAAAGCGACTACAGGGACTGTCTTATACTTTTGTTATAACGAGAGAATGTCTCAAGGAACGGAATTATTGTTGGTATTTATATCACCTTTGCATGAGGAAAGGAGGGCTGATTCCTATTTACATTCTTAGTTTGGGTGTTATTCCAGTATAAGAGAGTCTTGGCAATTTGATACGTAATTCACAGGGAATATCGAGGTAGAAGTATTTTGTGTCGAGGGAGTCGTTCAAATGTTCAAATGTTTGTATAGTCTATGGAACTTAACTACGGGGTTATCAGTCCCTAAACTTACAAACTACTTCTGAACTACTTACGAACTAGGACGGCACAAATATCCATGCCCGAGGGGGGATTCGAACCCCCGACCGTAGCGGCCGTACAGACCGTGACTGAAGCGCCTTAGTCTCCTCGGCCACCGCGGCCGGCGAGGGAGTCGTGTTTGAAGACAGTCCGCGTAGTTGCTTTGTCTGTAATGCTAGGGTGAGCTTAATGACACGCTAGGCAAGCGTCGGGCTGATGTTATCAGGAGCTGAATGCGATACACCGACCTGTGTGTCGAAATAAGAACTCGTTTGTTCTATAACCACAAGGATCGATAGCGCCCGGTCGTGGCTACAGTCGAGTTTGTTTGCGAGTTGTGACTGTGACGTCAGCACGACGGTTGCCTAGCAAGTCACTAAGCTCACCCGTAATGCTGTGTTAACTGAGCGGTTAGCCGGCGTGGTAGCTCAGCGCGTTCGGTGAGAGTGCTCGACGCTCTCTGTAATGAAAAATCTGAGTCTACGAAGAAACGATCAACACAGAACAAAACGAATCAATGTCCGCAACGGACAGAACAAACCGGGGAAGGAGTGGACGTGCTCGCGTATCATGCGCTCGGGTTGTGCTCGATCCTAAAGACAGTTCCATTTGCCGGGCACCGTGGTTCAGCGAGCCTAGTTAGAGGGCTCAACATCCTCTGTAAAAGAAATAAAATAAATTAAAAAAAACTGAGCCAAGAAAACATGGAACAACAACGAACAAATACGATCAGGGACAGCAATGAACGTAACTACACATACAGCAAAATTAAATAAATAGTAAACAGGAGGTCCTGAGTTCGAGTTCTGGCCGCAGCACAAATTCTGGTTCAATACCTTTCCCTATATTTAATACCTTTGGTATAACGAAACAATGTTTGTCTCAAGAAATTGTATTATTGTTAGATATTTCAGAAAAGAGTAATGATTCTCATTACCTTTTAACCAGTCTTTGTACTGGAGTGTAAACCAAATAGGACTCGCACAGTTGAACCTCCCTTGTTAGAGGGTATTAATGGCCAGGACGCGAGGGGGCTGTAGCGAGGGGTGAGTAAATTCACCCGCCTAGCGTGTGCCGTTCGAGGATTGGGAGGGGGGGGTGGACTTTGCGGGAGCGGACACAGAGGCGCTCACCCCTTGCGCTTTATGATAATGGCGCGGCCGAAGAGTGGACAGCGGCCTGCCCCTCGGCCGGGCGGGCAAGATGAAACAAGCAACACAAAAAGCGCCGGTCCGGCGGCCCGGGTCGCCCTCAAAGTGTCCGCCGCCCCTCCTGCTGCTGCCGGTGCTGCTGACATTTGAAATGCAAACGCCGGCTCTGGCGCGGGGCGGGCGCGGGCGTTTGGCATGCAAAGCGCGGGCGGTCAGCCGCGGCGGCCCGCGGCGGTTTCGCACCTGCCGCGCCACGGCAAGCGACGCCACGCTACAGCACGCGGCGCGCGGCTTTTTACATCCGCACCGCCAGCGCCAGCGCCAGCGCGCTCGCAAATGTGACCACCCGGCTAACAGAAACACGCCGCAGGGCCGCGGACGGCGAGAGCGCGGCTTCCGCGCCGCTCGTCGTTTGTCACCGGTCCAGTAACAGCGCGCCTGCACTTCCGCCGTGGCGGAGTGGCCGAGCGCATTGAGGCGCTTTGCTCCGATGCGCGATGCCTTTCCCCGTCGGGGGTTCGAATCCTCACCCCCTTCGGGCATGGCTGTTTGTGTCGTCTTTAGTATAACGTAGTTCATAAGTATACCCGGGCCGCTCAAACTTTGCACTTGACGTTTACAAATAACAAGTGAAGAGCAAGAAGCGCGAGGCGCTAGTCGCTAGGAACGATCCAATCGCCGCGGTGGAGTAGCCGAGCGGTCTAAGGCACCTCGCTGCGGAGCGCGCGGTTGCTCGCCGTGTATGTTCGAGTCCTCCCTGGGGCATGGGTGTGTCTGTTGTCCTTAGGTAAGTTGACCTAGGTTTAAGTAGTTTGTAAGCTACGGACTGATGACCACGCAGTTTGGTCCGATAGATTTACAAACATTTGAACATTTGAACGATCCAATCACAGCGCGGTAAACACTTCCAGTGATCACGTGCCGTGACGTCAACATTCCCGCGTTGCCGGCTTTGTTCAGTTCTAACATAAACAAAATTGTGTATCGTGTTTATATTGTGTGTGTTTTTTTCGCTGCGATTTGTTTTATTGTGAGTGGTTTAACTTGACTTACCGCCGGCCGCGGTGGTCGAGGAGACTGAGGCGCTCCAGTCATGGTCTGCACGGCCACTACGGTCGGGGGTTCGAATCCCCCCTCGGACATGGATATTTGTGCCGTCCTTACTTTTAGTTAGTTCATAAGTAGTTTGTAAGTTTAGGGACTGATAACCCCGTAGTTAAGTCCCATAGACTTTACAAACATTTGCAAACACACACACCCATGCCCCAGGGAGGACTCGAACGTACACGGCGAGCAACCGCGCGCTCCGCAGCGAGGTGCTTTAGACCGCTCGGCTACTCCACCGCGGCCTTACCGAGTTCAAGTAATTGGATAATGTCACCGAAAAGACGTTTGTCTAGTGACGTTTTCTGAGTAAGTTCTCAATTTCGTATGAATAAAAACTTTAGAAGCTTATTCTCTGAGCAGGTAGTTCATTCTCGCTTCAAACGATCGGAAAGAAGTTATGGTGCAGTGGTTACAAGAAAGAAATATTGCTGCAGATACGTCAGTGTCAAAACTTCTTTCATAATCGCTCGTGAAACAAAATAAGCATATTACATCCACATATGCAGTAGACGAAATCGCAAAGGAGCAGCGTCACAATGTAATCAATCTACTCCCATTTCACTGCCGTTTTAACCCTATAAAATTGGTATGGAGTGACGTGAAGAATTACTTTAGGAACAATAAGTATTTCACAATAACAGAGGTGGAACAGATGGTGCATCAAGCTGTTGCCAATGTGGATGCTGCATCTTAGAAAAAAAACGGTCGAGCACGTTGAAAAGCTGATTCGTGAAGCACAAATAATGGAAGGGATCATCAGTAATCATGAACGGTTAATGATTTGTCCTGGTGATGACGGCGATTTTGGCAGTGACGACAACAGTGAAGATCGGGAGCTGGATGTAATTGTACAATTGTCGCCGTAAATTGGTGAGTGAAAAGCATTCTGATTATAAAACGTAGAGAGACAAGTTACTATCTTGATTATTGTTTATTTCGTACCTGTCAGGATTCAATGCTTATTTTCTACATTGCTTTGCTCCGTTATTGAAAGCGTGTGCATTGTTGTACTCTGGTCTTCATTAATATGCCGTTAATTAATTGCTGCTCAAGAACGAATTATTATATGCACTTTTATTGCTCGATAGCTTACATTTACGAGATGTAACTGAACGCTTCGTCTGCTGGCGTATAGAGGCTAGTGTTGCAACGTCGCTAAAGCAGTGTAGCCAACCTAACTCGCTGTAATGCGAAACGTCAACTGCAATGTTTCAGCGGACCGGGTATAGTTCGTAAGTTTAGGGACTGATGACCCTGCAGTTAATTCCCATAAGCTTAACAAAAATTTGAACCTGCACTTCCGCGCCGTTGGGGATTTGGTAGAGATGGACATAATCTGCACCTACAGCGTAGGCAGAATAAAACGTCCGGAAAACGTGCGCTCTTAAATGTCTATCGCCTAATGCGTCACTGAACTATGTACCTCATTTGTGAATGTACAGATTTCCATTCATCTACGCTAGGAAACGTGCGCAACTCTTTGAACATCAAAACGACACGTTTAATAAAAGGAGGTCTCGTTCTCGGCCCTTGCATGCTGAAGTAACAGAAATTCTGCGTACAGGTTAAGATGTATGCGCGCGTACTGACATAAATATTTAAGCGTAGGAAAAATAGTACGAAATTAAAATCCCAAGATTATAGCGTTCCAAAATTGTCTACTATAGAGATTTTAACAGCTGCGTAAGTGAAGTAATGATAGAAAAACTTGACCACTCACTGACTCTCAATAGGAAAATGTAAAGAAATGTGTTATCCATTGAACATTTCACATAGTTTTGATCAACGAATATGCTACCATGTTTTGGCGCAACACGGTTTTCTATGGAGGAACTTGGCTGATAATATAACGAGGCGAACTTATTTTCCCCGAAATAAAAGCTGTGAATTACTCATCATTCCAGTATACAACCATAGACATGATTGTTTCCACCACAAAGAACATACCTTCATATTCTGTAAACTACAATGCATCCTGCAGGATATACAAATTTTGTAGATGATATTCTAGCAGTGGTTTCTCTTAATTTGTCCTTTTATATTTTGTTCCAGTAATCTGAAACAAATTAGTATCTTAAGGTAGGTTCTAAAAGTCCGCGATGCTCTGTGTAAGAGTTTCATTTCATTCGCTAGCCCTTAAACGTGCTCTAATTCGCCTCATCACAAGGGTTACGTCACCTTTGACGCAGAAGCTGCGCGGAGATCCTTTACGCAGTGGTCGCAAACCCGTGGTGCACAGCTGAACACTGAGCTGGCATTACATCCCGTGGATGTTCGCCGTATCTTCAGGCGTTCCACTAGTTTCTGTTTTCTCACCTATTTATGTCCAGTAACATAAAGCGATTCCGTTTACAATTTATTATTTGCTACAGTATAGCATAGAGCCTTCCAGAGATATATCAGTCACCACAATTTAATTTTTAAGTAAATACAGTTTCAGACATCACTTTATGTTTGCTGTTTTTCACATTATAAATAATGTTCTTAACAGGAATAGCAGACAACGTTTCCACAATTAGAAATGTCCACAGTTTCCCTCTTATTGACTAAAGGCAGCCAACTCTCTCTCTTTCTTCTCTTCAGCCCTTTTACCACACATGCTGGGTCTGCTTTGTTTAGTGTGATTTGGCGTGTTAATATTGACGGGGTGGCCGCATGCCCTTCCTGCCGCCACCCCCTGCCCCCCCCCCCCCTCCCTCGGGAGGAAATGTGTACCCCAAATGTCTGCGTATAAAGTTATATGTGTGAAAGTGTAAAGTGTTACGAAATGTTTGTAAATCATGTAACTGAGGCGGGACTTGGGGCCCAGCCCGGTATTCACCTAGGGGGATGTGGAAAACCGCCTAAAAACCACACCCAGGCTGGCCGGCACTCCGACCCCCTTTGTTAATGGGGCCGGTACGCCTCCCCGTCTCGGAAAGCGGTGCGTTAGACCACACGGCTAACCGAGCGGGTGGCTAAAGGCAGCCAACTGAACTCTAAAAATTTGTTCAAGTAGCTAATAAACAACTAACTATATGTCGTACATATCACTGATAAACTCGCTATTAATGGCGAACACGAGACGAATTCAGAAAGTAAGTTTCTCTTATAAACAAAAATTATTATAACATAGTTATATCAAAAACTTTATTATCACACCAATAATCGATATATTTTTAAACATATAATTGAGACACTTGTCACGTTATCACGTTATGGGACCAACGTTTGTATTCCTGTGTTGTAGAAGTGTGCCACCTGTGAATGGAACGAGTAGATGACAGTTATCAGGTCTTTATCGTCAAAAAGCTGACCGAAAGACAGCAATATCTTGAATCTCAATAAAAGATAAAAATCGCTGTGAGAGTACGATCAGGACCATATGCCGGATGATCAAACAGCTCTCAGGAAGGGCGTTCCATCCACTGACATTCTGCCCAGATGAGAAACAGTGAGCGCTGATCGCTACTGTGAAACAATTTGCGACGTTCCACTCAGAACAAGAGCCTTGGAATGCTTACCGAAGCATTTGACAATGCTCGTACCCATACGACCAGGCGCACAGCGTGATAGCTTGGGCCATGCGGGATGGCACCGATGTCTATAACGCGCAAACGCCGTCCTGTGCTGCAGTCGGCCATGTGCCATTCACCTGGTTCCAAAGTTCATTTGAGGCGGTTGGCAATGGCCCACAGCATTTCACCCGTCGCTCCGCAATTTGGTCGTATGGCAAGAATGGCTGAGAGACCCCGAGGGGCAGGTTCAGCCGTCTAACTGGAAAGGTTTCCCCAATCCTCCGCGCCCACAGGATCCTTTCTTTCGCGAAGTGTGGGAACGTGTGCAGAAGTGTCTGTGTAAAGTGTAGGTGACGGTAATGGGTGCGTGTGCAGTGTAGTGTCGTGTTCGATATGTCGGGAGAAGGGAGAGGTGAAACCCGAAGCCGGTACATAGCCTGCTCCTCTGGAAAAGCTCCAAGAGGTCACCGAGCTTAACGCCTCCATCCGAAGAACGGATCACCATCAACAGTGTCCCATGGCCTCACTCCACGAGGCACTACGGAGGGGTTTGGAAAGTAATCCAGGACATTGGTGCAAAGACTGGTGATGAGGGACTTTGTATCAACACCCCTCCGTCCCCTCTGCCGTAAGGCCAAGGGAAAATTGTCAACAGCGTTTGGCGTACGCGGATGGTTAGCCATCCAAATACTGGCCAGGCCCGACAGTGCTTAACTTCGCTGATCTGACAGGAGCCAGTGTTCCGCGGCTGGAGTAATAGTCGTACTACTGACAGTGCCCCAGATGCCCACTAAATGTGATTTTTGGTTGTACCCAATAGCTTCCCATACCGTAAACCCTATAATTGTCACTGTATTTCTTGTGCAAATACTGTGATTCCACTCCTCTGTTTCCGGCGAACCAAACAGAACTTTGATTCGTCCTAATTATGCGGCCGATTCCGTCCATGCCCATCGACAATCATGGAGTCATAAAGAAACTTCGTGGCAAATCAAAACTGTCTGCCGGAACCGGGATTCGAACATGGGACCTTTGCCTTTCGCGGAAAAGCGCTCTACCGACTGAACTATCCCGGCATGCTTCACGGCCGGTCGTCACAACTTTAATTCCGCGAGTACCTCGTCTTTTCCAAACCTCACAGGAATTCTCCTGCGAACCTAACACGAGTGACACTACCGGAACAAGGGGATAGCTCAGTCGGCAGAGCGCTTTCTCGCGAAAGGCAAACGTCCTAGTTTCGAATCCCCTTTCCGACACACAGTTCTGATTTGCCAGAAAAAACTTATATCAGCGTACACTCCGCTCTAGAGTGAACATACCATTATGGACCCATAAAAAACTATTCAAAGTTTAGAAACGAGGTTTTTTTAAATATCCGTCGTGATATCGCAATTTCCGCAAGAGGGAGAGGATTGACAAAACATTTGAAATGAGTACGTAACATCATCTTCACTAACTTTTACCTGTCATTCAGCCTTGAGTATATTTTGTTATAAAAATTTAAGCTGGTTTTCTGTAGATAACAAATTTATGTAATGGTTTGTATCATTTTATTAATCGATATAATATCTTGAAGTCATTTGCATACATCTGCTGTAAACCAAAGACTATGTTGTATCTCTTTGGAGTGTGTCTTGCACTCGCAGTTGTTGCCTTAAAGAGTCTTTGTGTGACTATCGTAGAGTACAGTCGATGAGTAGAAGTTGTCGAGTAAGTCTGTTGGTGTGTAAGACTCGACGCTGCACTTTTTTGGTGGTAAGGGAATTAATATACGGCAGACGTAGACACTGCTTCACGTGACTTATTTGCTTACAAATTTATTAGGCCTAAATAAACATAGACAAATGCCATTTGTTTTAACCCTCGTATGCAAACGTTCGGGTCGGATCCGACCCGCCAGTTAGA
Source organism: Locusta migratoria (assembly GCA_026315105.1). Lineage (NCBI taxonomy): Eukaryota > Metazoa > Arthropoda > Insecta > Orthoptera > Acrididae > Locusta > Locusta migratoria. Next base: position 276,310,093 of record CM048747.1, read on the forward strand.
AGAGTGCGCATGTCTCTTCCCCCCCCTCCTCCAGGGCTACGTGGTCCCAGGTACCCTCCCAGGCAGTCATGACGCACGCTCCGCCCAGCCAACATCAGACTTAGGTGAGCGCCACATTTGTTTGTTTGCTGTATAACGATAGATTCCCCGATCCACGGTCGGATCCGACTCATTTTTATAGTATTGTCCCCCTTGGCTCTGCGAGATTTACTTACCAAGATGACAAAATGTAGGTTTCATACTCCCCAAAGAAGAACAAATGCGTTCTTTTGCTCTCCTCAATGCACTTCAAAGGGGAAATAAATGAGCAAACAAAAAAAATGCCTGAGATTGTCGAATATTATAACCTGACGAAGGGTAGAGTAGATGTGTTAGACAAGCTTTGCCACGATAAAACCAGGCGATGGCCTCTGAGGTATTTTTATGGAGTCCTAGATATTGCTGCAGTAAATACTTATGTCCTTTACAAATTGAACCGTGCTGAAGAATCTTTCCATAAAGACGCACGAAACTATTTTCTAAAAAAAAACTGGCCGAAGGTCTAACAAAAACACATATGGGAAAACGATGGCAGAATAAATACCGCCGGCCGAGGTGGCCGCGGGGACTGAGGCGCTTCAGTCACGGTCTGCACGGTCACTAAGGTCGGGGGTTCGAATCCCCCCTCGGGCATGGATATTTGTGCCGTCCTTAGTTGTAGCTAGTTCATAAGTAGTTTGTAAGTTTAGGGACTGATGACCCCGTAGTTAAGTCCCATAGACTCTACAAACATTTGAATTTGAATTTGAATAAATACCTTCCTAAAGAGCTTCGCCTCACTATTGGAAAGTTTTTGGATAAAGAAGAAAAAGTGTTGGGAAAAAGAAACGTACAACAACAAAAGAGGAAAACATGTCAGTTTTGTGACTCTTCAAATGATAGGAAGGGCAATTTCTTCTGCAATACGGTAATGCTAGTGTATGTGGAGAGCATAAAATAATAAGCTGCCCAAACTGTTTTGGTGAATCTGACGTTAGTGATACATATATGTGACTTATAAGTTCCTGATTAGTGATAATAAGTTCCTGACATGTGATATATAATTTCCTGATATGTGATATAAAGTCCTGATATGAGATATATAATTGCCTGATGTGTTATATATAAAGTACGAATATTTTATATGTAAGTTCCAGATCTGTGATGAATAAGTTTCTCAATTCATGAATTTTATGTCATATACGTTCCTAAGTCACAAAGTTTACGTGATATGAGTTTTCTTTAGTCTCTAATCTAAGTATATGTTTAGAAAGGGATAGAATATAATATTGAAATAATTGTTTTTAAGTTATTTTATTTCATTTGTGTTTCTTCTTCTTTTTTTTCTTTTTTTTTATAACGTCTTACTTTTTTTATATTCGAAAAGACTGAATCACTTCTTTCAGGTGCCTTAGTCAGTCATTACTTGTAATATATGTAATTGAATGTTAAATAAACTATATTATATACAAAACTATGTGCATTATTGATTCCCGTACTCAGAAATTGCAATTCTACATCTACATCTACATGGGATACTCTGCAAATCACATTTAAGTGCCTGGCAGAGGGTTCATCGAACCACAATTATACTATTTATCTCGCATTCCATTCTCGAATAGCGCGTGGAAAGAATGAACACCTGAATCTCTCTGTTCGAGCTCTGATTTCGCGTATTTTATTCTGATGACCATTTCTACCTATGTAAGTGGGAGTCAACAATATATTTTCACATTCGGAGGAGAATGTTGGCGATTGGAGTTTCGCAAGTAGCCCACGCCGCAGCGATAAGCGCCGTTGTTGTAATGATTCCCATCCCAGATCCTGTATCATTTCCGTAACGCTGTCTGCCCTGTATCGTGACAATACGAAACGAGCTGCCCTTCGTTGGACTCTTTCGATGTCCTCCGTCAAACCCACCTGATAAGGTTCCCACACTGGGCTGCAATACTCCAAAAATGGACGGACAAGCGTAGTGTATGCAGTCTCTTTTGTAGTTCTCTTGCATGTTTTAAGGGTTCTGCCAATAAAACGCAGTCTCTGGTTCGCCTTTCCCACGACATTATCTACGTGTTCTTTCCAGTTTAAGTCTGAAGTAATAGTAATTCGTAGGTATTTTGTGGAGTTTACGGCCTTTACTTTTGATTGATTTATCTTGTAAACAAAGTTTAATGGATTTCTTTTCGTACTCATGTGGATGACTTCACACTTCTCATTATTTAGAGTCAATTGCCAATTTTTACACCATACTGATATCTTATTCAGATCGTTCTGCAGTTGGTTTTGATCTTCAGATGATTTTACTAGACGGTAAATGACGGCGTCATCCGCAAACAATCTAAGAGAGCTACTCAGATTTTCCCCTAAATCGTTTATGTAAATAAGGAACAGCAGAGGACCAATAACACTACCCTGTGGAACGGCCGATATCACCTCTGTTTTAGTCGATGCCTTACCATCGATTACTACGAACTGTGTCCTCTCTGACAGGAAATCCCCTGTCCAATCGCAAATTTGGGGCGATATACCATAACCACGCAATTTGATTAAAAGCCGTTTTGTGATGCAAGGAGTCGGATACGACCCAATGTTTATATTTGTGTGGTCACCAGCAACGTTTATAGAGAAGGGTTAACCACGTACTGTTTAGTAAGCTAGAAGATTTGCTTTGGTGGAACTGACGCCTTATTTTAATCGTTTAGTGTTCGCATTTCAGCCTGGGCCGCCATATAAATGCACGTCCCGCCCGCAGGCTGGTAAAAACATGGCGGACACCGGCCGGTACACAGGCTCTCCACGCTAACCACGCAATTTGATTAAAAGCCGTTTTATGATGCAAGCGGTCGGATACGACCCAATGTTTATATTTGTGTGGTCACCAGCAGCGTTTATAGAGGAGGGTTACCCACGTCACAGAATAAGGAGTTTACAGAAAGGAAACTCCCGCTTCAGTCTGTCGTCCAAAATTTAGTGCGCATGCGCTGAATCGGCCATCTTGAAAAGCAGTAAACGCGTGATCACTCCCTACTCTGTAGCGTGGTAATGCGACGTTTTTGTTTGTTTATTGTGGGTTTTAACTGCCTGATTCGCATAAACATAAACAAGTATTTGGTACAGTGCAGTGCAGTGAAAAGAAAGAACTGTGCGTCAGTAGTCGGAGCTGTTCCGTTTTAATTATGAGCAGCAATAAAAGAAAAGGCGGCCGATGGTGTTCAGCACCTAATTGCCGCAATAATTCCAATACGAATACGGATATAAGCTTCTTCACCTTCCCTAAAGATGCTGAGCGGTAAGTAAACGGCGCTATATGTGTAGTAAAAGTTAAATGTTATCATTTTCGAATGAGAGCAATGCGTGCATAATTATTAAAAGTAGCCGGTTAAATTGTACGATGCTTCTCGCCCGGCTGCAATGGTTATGTTGGCACCAAGGGTAATGACAGCAACTCAGATGACCAATAAATGTTTTTTCTTGACAACTTCAATTAAAAGGAAATTTTTTTTTTATTTTTATTTATTTATTTATTTTTTTTTTTTTTTCTAAACGGGCAAGGGTACATACAAGAACCTGTCAACCATAGAGCAGATACAGTATTACGAGCAGCAATAACATTTACTCTGTAGCTCGTGAAAAATATTAACGCAATTATACACTTCATTGCTCATCTGTTGCCAACATAAGCACTGGAGCTCGGCGAGAAGCGTCGTAATATTTTACCAAAGTAGCCTTGCTTCTTCTCTTGACGGTAGCTGTTACTGTTGCTGCAGCAGTTCAGCAGCAACGAAATGTTGAAGTACATTTATATTCTATAATAAGTTTAACGTTGCAGGGAATAATATAAAATGAAAGACAAAGAATAGTGCGAAAGTAGGCAGATAAATTTTGCTTACGGCATTGGAGGCGTAGTGTGCTAATGTTGGCAACGAATGCTTTACGGATACTCAAACAAATAGATCAAGCAGAATAATTATTTTATGCTGTTCCTACTCTACGGTTGACAGATTCTTCTATATGCTCTTCTCCGATCAGTAAATCAATTATCCTCCTATAGCAAATTAAAACACAACTACATCACTGCCATAAGTAAAATATAACATATAGGTATGTTTTAAAGGCAATATTTATTTCCAGTGCTAAGAAATGGACTCTGATTTCAAGGAGAGCTGATTTACTTAAAAAGGATGCACAATACTTAAATAAAAACTGCAGAATATGTAGTGTGCACTTTGAAGAAGTCATGTTTGCAAACTTTTTGAAAAACCGATTAAAATCTCATGCTGTTCCAACATTGTTCAAAATACCTAATCCACCAAAGTCAGTATCACTAAAAAGGAAATCACCTAAGGAAAGGAACAGTGAAATACGTCCAGGCCCTAAGAAGGCTAAATCTGACATACAGGTAAATCTAATGCATATAACATCTTTTTGTGCACTTATGTTTGTGGTGCTAACTCAGAATATATACATAAAGCAAAATTCATTACCCACTGAAAGTAATATCTCTGTGCTACTTTCAGGTTGACAATGTAATTGAAAATTCCAGAAGAGACACTAACACTAACACTAACACTGTAGTGTGTCCCATTACAGCTGTTTCTGTTGGAAGTGAAGTTGATTTGTCTGCTCAGAGTCCCAGGAAAAGACAATTAAAAACTAAAATGAGATTGTTGCAAAAGAGAAATCTGTATCTACAACACAAAGTTGCTTCATTGTCCTCTGAAGCTGAAAGCAGTGGCAGTTCACATCTTGCACATGTTGACAGTAATGACTTTAAAACATTATGTGATAGATTTTTAACCAAAGATTTATCACAACTTGTGAAAATGCAGGTAGATTTAAGGGATCGTAGCAAGAAGGGAATGCGGTACCCACAAGAATTAAAAAACTTGGCTCTTACCCTATATTTTCTTAGCCCAAATGCTTACCAATTTATGCAGAACATATTGCAGTTGCCCACGATTAGGTGCTTAAGGCTTATGACAGAGAAGTGGAACTATTCTCCTGGTCCAAATGAATTCATTTTCTCCTGTTTGAATTTGAAAGTGGATAATTTAAGTGAAATGGAGAAATATTGTGTCTTAAGTGCTGATGAAATGTCTCTGAAAACGTTTCTCTTTTACTCAATTTCACAGGATGAAGTAGTAGGTCTCCATAATACAGGTACTGTGCAGTTGCAACCTGCAACATCTGTACTAGTGTTCATGATTCGAAGTATATCGGGTAACTGGAAACAACCAGTTAGCTATTACTTCACACATGGTAGTTGTTCAGCACTAGAACTGAAAGCTATGGTCCATGAAATAGTTAAAAGGCTGCATAACATTAATATCAGAATTTGTTTATTTGTGAGTGACATGGGCTCCAACTTTCTGCAGTATGCACGTATTGAAGGAGTGACCCCTGAAACACCATATTTTACAGTTGAAGATCACAAACTATTTTATATGTTTGATGTGCCACACCTATTTAAGTCTTTGAGAAATAACTTGCTGAAGTATGACTTTTTCATGATAAGGTAGCTTCTTGGCAGCATATTATCAAATTCTACAACAAAGACAAGCAGCAAAATCTGCGACTGGCTAAGAATTTGACTGATGCTCACCTTTTCCCCAATGGATTTCAAAAAATGAAGGTCAAATTAGCTACTCAAATTTTCAGTCATACGGTTGCAAGCTCATTACTAACATATGTCAGTCTAGGTGCTCTTGATTCATGTGCAGCAGGAACAGCAGAACTTTTGGAAATATGTAACAATGTTTTTGACCTGTTAAACTCAAGTTCTAAGGTTTCAGACACATTCTTTGCCAGAGCTTGGATAGGTTCAGGAAAACAGCATGAACTTTTAAATGATTTTTTGCACTTGTTAAGATCTCTCTGCATAAAGAACAAACAAAATAATAATGTAACAAGTTCCGTGAAGTGTATCCAAGGGTCTAAAACCACTGTAAATGCGTTTCTGCAGCTGTGGTCATATTTAAATAACGAGTCATTCTCTTTTGTCCTTACTCGAAGATTAAATCAGGACTGCCTTGAAAATTTCTTTTGCAGTGTACGCCAACAAGGAGGCAACTCATTCAATCCTACACCAATACAGTTTCAAAGGGCATTCAAAAAGCTAGTTTGTCTTAATTATTTCCAGAATTCAGGAAGCTCAAACTGTGCTTCAGATTTTGATACTCTGCTTTCAAAATGTAATGACTACAGTGATTCACTGAAATCATGTCATACTAAGCATTCAGTTTCAAAAAGTATTGCTGTGAACTGTATAGATTACAGAGAAAATTTACCTGCTACAAATGCACTCCAGTATATTTCTGAGTACTTAATTAAAAAGTGCTTATCAATTCATGAATGTGATGCATGTGTAGCATATTCAGAAGCAGAAGGAAGTAATTTTGAATGTACCAACATTTATTCTTATTTTAAATCTTATGAAAACAAGAGTGAGGATATGTTTGGAAACTTAAAATGTCCAAGCTCAAACTTTATAAACTACATTGGACAACTGGAGAGCATTTTCACTGACAACATTCTCAGTTTAATGACAACAGAATGTGTTGGAAATCAACTTATTAATTTAATGGTGAATGTAAAATTCAGCCACCCATGTAAGGAGTTCCCTCTCCAATATTTAGTACAACTTTTTGTCAGAATGAGAATTTTCTACTTCTTGAAGTTCACAAACAGAGACTTGAAATATAAAACCAAAATTGAAAAAAATTTCAAACTGATAAAAGTAACCCATCTGTGAGGTACAAATGGTGTGTAATGTTCTAGTGAATGCATATTGACAAGGAAGACTAAGACGAAAATGATGAACACTTTTTCTTTGCTATAACTGAAACTATGTTCCACAATATGACAAGTACAGAGTAAGTTTGTTATGTAGTTTTATGTTTCCGCTACCTGTCCTTCATTTGTATGTGATTTAACAGTTTTATATAAGCCCAGACGTCATTAGTTCTGTGTAATCACGTTGTACGTCTGACTCAACATGTTGTGCAAATTTATTCGTGTCAAATAAAACCTGGCAGTTGTAAAGTCACTTTCTTCTTTATAACTAATTTCCCAAACATAACTTCGCGTCATTTGGGATTTTTCTAGAGATAAGCACCAAATAAAACGATCATTGATTCCATCGTACATTTTCGTAGTTGTATTAAAATTTAGGCCTACTTTTTTTTCGTTGGATTACAATTAGGTGCAAGAAAAGGGCGCAAAATAGATGAGAGCATAATGAAAAGCCGTTTCCTTTCGTAAAAGTCGGTGAGATTAGCTGCAGTTCGTAAAAAGTCCATTTCCAGCCAAAGTACTAAGTGGCTATAGTTCCGCGTTTACTGCTTTTCAATATGGCGTCGAGCGCAACGCTTGGTAACACACAGATCAAAGGCGCCGCCCCCAGCTTTCCCTTCTGTATACTTCCTATTCTGTGCCCACGTACTGTTTAGTAAGCTAGAAGATGTGCTTTGGTGGAACTGACGCCTTATTTTAATCGTTTAAGTGGCTGCATTTCTGCCTGGGCCGCCATATAAACCCACGTCCCGTCCGCAGTCTGGTAAAAACATGGCGGACACGGGCCGGTATACAGGCTCTCCGCATGACGCGCGGCCTGCCCCCTCGTAGCCTAGCAGTCCGCAGGAAGCGCCGACCCTCTGCTGTGCTCCGCCTGCTGTCCCGAGCCGCCATGCGCCATGTGCGCGGCCGCCTGTTGTGCTAACCTTTAGCTTTTGCGCAATTTCCTGCGCGCAGGCCGGCAGGATGTGGCGGCCTTGATATTTCGCTCCCACACGGCGCACTTCTTGCGGGAAGGGGCGCGTCACGCGCGCTTTGTCCTAACTCTTCGCGCGAGCGGCATTTCGGCATACTCGCTAATAAACTTTTAATTATAGCATCCAAAAATTATAGTTACGCAAATTTTTTCCCTATCATATTAGCTTCTCTCAGCTCGATTTTCGCACTTGTAATAAAATTAAAGTGAACTGGAGAGATGATTTTGCCTTTATGCGAGTATACAGGGTATCACAAAAAAGTACGGCCAAACTTTCAGGAATAATCATTCCTCACACACAGAGAAAGAAAATATGTTATGTGGTCATGTGTCCGCAAACGCTTAATTTCCATGTTAGAGCTCATTTTAGTATTTCTCTTTAAATGTAAATTACATTCTGATCAAATTGTAAATTTTCGCAATCAACATGTGTGAGCTGGCGGTAATGCACACGCAATTGTGCAATCACGTCCATCAATCCACATTTTCTGGGAACGTTTGGACAGGAATTATTGGTGATGTCTTGATTGGGCCTCATGTTCTTCCACCTACACTCACTGGAGCACGTTATCATGATTTCATACGGGATACTTTACCTGTGTTGCTAGAACATGTGCCTTTAAGACACAACATGTGCTTCATGCACGATGGAGCTCCTGCACATTTCAGTCGACGTGTTCGTACGCTTCTCAACAACAGATGGATTGGTAGAGGCGGACCAATTTTATTGTCTCCACGCTCTCCTGACCTCAACCCTCTTGACTTTCATTTATGGGGGCATTTGAAAGCTCTTGTCTACGCAACCCCGGTACCAAATGTAGAGACTCTTCGTGCTCTTATTGTGGTCGGCTGCGATACAATACACCACTCTCCAGGGCTGCATCAGCGCATCAGGGATTCCATGCGACGGAGGGTGTATGCATGTATCCTCCCTAACGGAGGACATTTTGAACATTTCCTGTAATAAAGTGTTTAAAGTCACGCTGGTACGTTCTGTTGCTGTGTGTTTCCATTCCATGATTAATGTGATTTAAAAAGAAGTAATAAAATGAACTCTAACATGGAAATTAAGCATTTCCGGACACATGTCCCCATGACATATTTTCTTTCTTTGTGTGTGAGGAATGTTTCCTGAAAGTTTGGCCGTACCTTTTTGTAACACCCTGTATAAGACTTCTTTTGACACCCAAAAATCTTTCAACACAGTTGCAGCGTCAGCGGCGGTTTTGTCTTATATTTTTACTGAAAATACTGGCATACATAAAATACGGGGTGTGTTTTAACAACCAATCCGGTTGAAATTTGAATATGCCGCTTTGGGGTAACGTGGTGTGACATCTGGGGACGCGAAACATCCGTCGTCAATTCTCCCTCAAAAATGTAAGGCTGTGCCCTCAGCAGGCTAGGTGATGCTCACCGTATTTTTCGACTTGCGAGGTCAGATATTTATCGAATTCCTCGAGCAGGGAAGAAGAATTAACAGTGGCGTGTACTGTGAGACATTCCATCAAGAGCAAATGGCCTTCGCTGCTCACGGAGGGTGATTCTGCTCCACGATAACGCGCTTCCACACGTCTCCATGGTTCTACACAGCCGAGTTCAAGCAGGAGCAGCTTGAGCATCCGCCCTACAGCCCTGACATGTTGCCTTCTGATTTCCATGTGTTCGGTCCGCTAAAAAAACTGTTCAAAGCGATCCGCTTCTACTCGGACGACGAACTGAAGGACACAGTAGAGGACTGGCTGCTGTCACAGACAGGAATTCTGGGAACAGGGAGTCCTTAGGCTCGTTAAACAGTGGGATACTTGTTTTCTGGTCTCTGGTGATTGCTTTTAAATAAAGACTGCAATTATACCCACAGTGTCGTTTCGTACCTTTTCATTTGAACATCTCTCGTATTTAGGTTAAAAATGTATTACATAGAGTTTTGTTGTACTTTAAATAACATATGCATTTTATTTGTTGTTACGGGCATAAATTAGGAAAAATTTTAGTGGATAGTGTCGGGTAATATGCCACTCTGGGGCAACTCTCTCTTTCAGAGGAAGATGTTTCGCGTAAAGTTGAAAACGAAAAATGTTTTCATTATAAATAAATTGTTAGTGGAATTGCACTCCGGTGCGGTGGTTGTGTTTTCGGGGTGTGCAGGGGTTGTAGACAGGCGAACTATAGAGCGTTTCAGTAAGAATAGCAAATAGCTTAGGAGCTGGCAGTGTAGACGAATTTAGCGTATAAAATGAGTAGCCGCGGTGGAGCGGCCGAGCCTTCCAAGGCGCCTAACTGCTGTGTGCCCGCTGCTCGCTGTCGGAAGTTCGAGTCCTCCCTCGGGCATGGGTGTATTTGTTGCCCTTAGTATAAGACAGTTTAAGTAGTTTGTAAGCCTAGCAGAGTAGTTAACTCCCATAGATTTACAAACATTTAATTTTAATTTAATTTAATTTAATTTAATTTAATTTAATTTTTTTTTTTTTTTTCGTATCGCGTACAGAAAGACAGCTGTTAGTAAGTAACCCAAACAAAATTAAAACCAAGGCAAGTTAGGACATTTTCACTGATTCTTCCGTCGGTTCTTGCTACGCCAACACCATACTGAAGTAGATGCACAATTTTTATAGGTTTCCCAAGTTTACTTTTATATAGTTCACCAATTTTCGGCCTAGAACGCCATCTTAATATTTTAAAGTCTTCATTATAGCTTGCAATAGGCATTTCTCTCTTTTTTTTCGAGTATGACACGATTTTATATGATGCTATTCATTTCAGTCGCAGAAATTTAAGCTGTACTCTTACGTTCCTGTCTAACCCCATCCCTTAAAATCATGAGAGCACACCAATTTTATCTACATCGTGTTTGGAATACTAAAGTCTTTTACCCTGCCAGTCTTCTTGTTTCAGGAACATTACCCGTCCGAAAAACGAACTAGAATCATTTGCTTGTAGAACAACAGTTATTTATCAACTGTTGTTCATCTTGTAACTTTGCAACACACTAGTAAATCGCAGTATCGAGTTGTGCGGTTCTTTCTTCGACTCAAGGAGAGAACATGTACGCCATTTTCAGATCGCTGCTCCCGGCGTGTGCTTTGTAGAGCTTCTTTATAAAGCCAGCCGTAACTGAAAATGTCGCCGCGTGCGAAATCAGATATGCGATTCGTTTTCTAAATGCAAAGAAAGTTAAACCAAAGGAAATTCATCGGCAAATCTGCGAGTCTTACGGTCAAAATGCTATGAGTTATTCAATGGTTATAAGATGGGTCAGACTGCTCAATGAAGGACGTGATCAAGTGTGCGATGAAGAACGAAGTGGACGCCCGCCTGTGGTTCCTGATGAACTGGTTCACACAATCGAAGAGAATATTAAGCACGAACTTAGTGCCCCTACTATCGATGTTCCGCAAATCTCACCATCACTAATTCATGAAATTGTTACTGAAAAACGGAAATTTCTAAAACTTTGCTCACTTTGGGTACCCAAAACTCTTACTGAACAATACAAGAAACAAACGATAGGCAGTGAACTTCAGTTTTTGACACACTACAATGAAGGCGATGGTTTTTATCTCGGATAGTCACGACAGTTCTGAAAGAAAACGGCAATCAGTGGAATGGAGGCACACTTCATACCCAATGAAGGTTAAGCTTAAGCAAATCTTGACACCTGCAGCGTTTTTGAGACAGAAAAGGCAGTTTGCTGATTTATTTTTTACCACGAGACGAATCAATCAATGCACATGGTTAATGTGAGACCATTAAGAAATTGCGCCTCGCTATACAGAAAAAGCGTCGAGGATTACCGTAAAAAAGACGTTTTTTTTTTTTTTTTTTTTTTTTTTTTTTTTTTTTTTTTTTTTTTTTTTCACGATATGCCCAACCTCGCACGGTGAATGTGACCAAACAGATATTACGGGAATTTCACTGGAACGTGTTTGATCCGTACAGCCCGGACCTCGCTCCTAGCGACTTTCATCTCTTCTTACACCAAAAATCTGTCTTTGGTGGTCAACACTTCAACGATGATGACGAATTGATGAACATGTTACCATATGAAATAAATCGCAATTTGCGATCAGTTATGGCTTCACTGTACTAGGTTTAGATGGAATACCGTTTTGGTATTGCATCTAAACCTAGTACAGTCAAGCCATAACTGATCGCAAATCGCTATTTATTGCATTCATTGCAACGTCGTCAAAAATATATAATTGTATACAATCCGAGGTTGGACTCCTGACGACAAGTAATTGTGTCTCGATACCTCATGGTCTGTTCTCGCTGATGCGGAAATACAGGTCTAAGGCTGCGAGCATTGCAGAACAGATAGGCTGTGGTAATAGGAAAGAGACAGCATGGCGAATGGAAATGTGGGTGTGGCGTGAGACGTTCAGAGAAGAGTCGGGCTGGTCACTGTGTCCTCGGTGGCGGAGTGCTCAACGCGTCTGCCTAGTAAGCAGGAGATTTCGGGTTCGCATCGCGGCCGGGCACAAATTATCATTCGCCGCACTTTGATATTCCATCTAAACCTAGTACAGTGAAGCCATAACTGATCACAAATTGCGATTTATTTCATTCATTGAACGCTGTAACGTCGTCAAAAATATATAATTACATGTTACCATATGGTTGAATACACAGGCGGCAACCTTCTATGAAGAAGGCATACAAAAACTTGGCAACTGCCGACAAAATTTCTGAAGCTATATAGAAAAGTAGTTTAACAATTGTAGATTTTTGTAGAATCAATATTTTTTCTGTATCTGTACACGTTGGTTTTATATAAGCAAACGCAACTTACTTTGTGGACATACCTCGCACCTCAACCAGTACATGTTGATGACATCGTGCTTCGTGAATTTCGTGCAATTATTGTTATCGTTCGGAGCGAAGCTTTAGTTACCTTCCCGCAGCTAACGGAATGTCTGTTATCTGTTGCAGTTGCCTAGCAACGGTCTCAGCTGCATCCCAGCAAGGAGCACACGGCCTGTCTGCGTGTCTGCTTTTGCAGGGCCCACCGCACGAGCCGACGGGCAAGCTCCGCAGTTCGGACTGTTTCCTCCTGCTGAATAGATATAATTGTGAAGGCATTTCTGGAAAATCAGAACCAGTAGTTCGACAAATGTTTCAGTATTTAAGGTAAGACTGTGATACGTGTTCTGTGTTAAGAAACTGACCTATCACGAATGGATAGACAAAGTCCTAACCTGCAGTGAAAGTGCAAGTCGGGCAGCCTATCAAATGGAAGGCGACGCTCTAGCCGGGCCGCGCTCTGGCAGGACACGTGGAAGTCTCGCCGCACAGCCAGCGGCACGCGGCAGACTGGCGCTCTCGTTGCTGCGGACCCCGCCTTATGTATCGATTGCCACCACCAGAGAAAGGGATGCTGGTGAGGATGTTTCTGAAAATTCGCTTTCAACGTTTCCTCGCTCTGAATCCGCGCCTCATATTGATATGGCATTAATCTTGCCTAGTTTCGTTTGGTCGCACAATATTGATCAGCTTCTGTAGCTGACATCGAGACCTACACCCAGTACTCGTCAGACATTTAACAAGGATCGAACCATGGCCGCTTTGCTGTCTCGTTATTATAGCCCTTCAGGCCCTGCGCGCACAATCGTACGGTTCTGGTTTTGCTCCCTGTATTTCTTTGTGATTCACACTAGGAAGTTCGGGCCTGCATCACACAATCGCAGATGCATTGTGGTAACGTGCGCAACGTGTTTTAGTTCCATGTCACTAAACTGGGTGACACCAGCAGTCGGCAAACTTCAGTACAAATGTTAAAATGTTTGTAAAGCTTATGGGACTTAACTACGGGGTCATCAGTCCCTAAACTTACATACTACTTACGAACTACTTACGAACTAGGACGGCAAAAATATCCATGCCTGAGGGGGGATTCGAATCCCCGACCGTAGTGGCCGTGCAGACCGTGACTGAAGCGCCTCAGTCTCCTCCGGGCCGGCACTTCCAGTACACTTAACAATGATGCCAAGAAGGACTTGTTGACAAGGTCTTGATATCCTTGTTTTGACATGTGAAGCTATCATATCTGACAACCAGTTGATTTTATATGACCCTGTAATGTTATTATGTCATTTCTTTCAAAGGCTTGTTGCTGTAAGATGGTGCAGATCATAAAAAAAATTTGTAGTGAAGGCCCAAAGCATACAATTGTATGGGTAGAAAATGTTTGAAAATTTATTTTCTTTTCTGTAATGAACTACTGTATGTTTTTTTTTTTTTATCTTAATGTCCCTCTCTATATTAGTGTCACATCATATACAACCTTGGGTCTGGAAAGGATAGAGGCTTTTCTTGCCTTTTTGCAGAAGATTGATTGGTAATTTGGTAGAAACCGTGTACATCGAAGGAAACGACATTGCCACCGATATATATCGAATGTTCGATATAGTGTTTCTGAACCGGAAATTCGGTCACGTACTAAAAAAAATTCTTATTTAACCTATACCTAACCTAACTTTGACTTAAAAAAAGTGATCGTTAGCGTAGCCTTACGAAGGTTAGGTATAGGTTAAACAAGAAGTTTTTTTTAGCTCGTGAGGTCGCGTAGCGCCCGAATCTCTGGTTCAGAAACACTATATCGAACATTCGATATACATCGGTGGCAATGCCGTTTCCTTCGATGTACACGGATTCTACCAAATTACCGATTTATTTCACTCCCGATCTTTATTTAAGATATATGTTTTTATCAATACTATCTAAATGCGACCACGTTTCGCTGTGGCTCAGTCAGATATAAAGTTAATGTCAAAGAGAAATGTATCAATTCTTACGAATATGGACGACTCAGTAAAACAATACGTCAATCATATCATTATCCCTTTTCGGACTGCTGTACGTATTTGAAAGGAGAGTGAAATTAGAAATGATGTTTTTTCAGAAAATCCTTTATTGCAAAGTCAGTCGAATTACTGCTTTTTTTCCATCGTCCTCTTTCTGCATAAACATAATTACCATGTGTTTCCTGAATCAGGAGTTTGCGATGTTTAATTGTCGTTGAGAAAAGTAATCTGGTAATTTGAAAGAAGCGTTGCACATCACTATGGCCAACTGTCGATATGTATCGAACATGCGAGCTTCGCAGTGTCGTGTATCGTACACAAGAACGTAGCTGTGTAGTAGGAGACTAATGTTGGTAATGACGCAGACAGAAACGTAAAACCTTAATCGTTTGGATATATGTACTTTGTGAAAAATACTTTGCCTTTTCTTTGCTTGATTTCTTACAAGAATATAAGCTGTATTCTTAGATTCCTGCCTAACCACATACTTTAAAATCGTGACATATTCGTAGAAAATTGTAAAGCACTGCTGTCAAACGGAATATACATCAACAGTCTGCCGTGCCAAAATTACGTCACTCCGGCCCAATATAAAATATTCTTAGGAAACGACGAAATATTTTCGACAAGCTGGACTTTGGATGTCTATTCCGAGTGACAGCAGTCATTTACTATTTTATACAAATATGTCATAATTTTAAAGGATGTGGTTAGGCAGGAACCTAAAAGTACAGATTAAATTCTTGCGAATAAACAAGCTACGATGCCATTCGGATGCTAGCGTCTTCCATACATATTGATTATAAGCCATTATCGATAGTAAGCCACTATCGACAGTCGGCCGTCAATACGATGTGCAACGCTTGTTCCAAAGTACCGATAATCGTCTTCTATATGCTGTCCATCTACTCCCTATCATACATCCCCCCTTCTCTCTGTCCTCCTCTCCTCCTTTATCTACCTCCTCCTCTTCCTTCCTCTATATATCCCCCGTCTCTCTCCGTTTCTTTTCTTTCTGTCTTACGTCCCCTTCTCCCTTCTCTCTCTGTTAATCTTCTTCATCTCTCTTTGCATTTCCTCTTCCCTCGTCGTAGCTAATCTACATAAAGAAAATAACATTTATGAGGTAACTGCTGGAAATGACCAAAAAGTTACTCTTACAATAATCTAAACGAAATGACAATACGAAAAAACAGCGTTATTTACAGACTTCATGATTACGATGTTTTGATTTCTTCTGCTGACATCACTTCTAGCAGATTTAGAATTGTACTTTCCCGGTATGCATGTGTTAATAGAACCATTTAAAACAAGAACATTCCTGTAACGCTATTTCATGAAATGTTTCTTGTTTTGTGTATTTCTTATACCATAGCACCTGATCGATACGCAGTGCAAAAGTCGGTAGCACTCCATTTCTCGATGTTCATTTATTATGGCAGTTGGAGATTTTAATGCGTGATAGGAAAAGTAACATTAAAGTTGTGTATATCAAAACATGTACCATTCTCAACAGCTACGTAAAAACGAAATTTTTATTTTGTCCACAAATACGGCAAAACAGGTTTTGAATTATGTAAGTTTCACTGGCATCACTGTACAATTAATTTTAAAAATAGGTACTTCAAGTTTTAGTGTTCTCGTTTTAATATTATGATTAAGTCTGTTCCGTATTCCGAAGTAATGGTATCCGTAGATATTATAAAAAATGGATGTATATATATATATATATATATATATATATATATATATATATATATATATATATATATATATATGTGCATTTTCCACATCTCCTAAACTACTGGACCGATTTCAACCAAACTTGTTACGCATATTCCTTACTATCAGCCAACATCGATTGCGGGATAATGAGCACCTACATTCCAGTGAATTGGGAGGGTGAAGAAAAAACGGTAGTCTGTGATGCGCGAGAACGAGTGCACTTAGCTACTATTCGCATCTTCATGAAAAATTTTATCGCTGATAACCCCGCCGCGCAGAAATAGCCGAGCGGTCTGGAGCGCCACGTTGCGGATCGCGAGGCCTCCCACAACGGAGGTTCGAATCCTCCCTCGGGCATGGATGTTTGTGTTGTCCTTAGGTTAGTTTACCTCAGTTTAAGTAGTTTGTAAGCTATGGACAAATAACCATGCAGTTGAGTCCGATAGGTTTTTTTCAAACATTTGAAAATATTTGCTGGTAACCACTGTGTGTCCGATGTGCACGCAGTGAAACTGTGGTATTCGTCATCACTGAACAATTTATTCCTTATACACAATTAGCTGTAGACGTGAGACTACTGCAGACATAAAGCTCATATACCATGATATTTGTTGTTGTTGTTGTTGTGGTCTTCAGTCCGGACACTGGTTTGATGCAGCTCTCCACAATACCCTATCCTGAGCAAGCCTCTTCATCTCCACATAAGAACGGCAACCTACATCTGTCTGAATCTGCTTACTGTATCCATCTCTTGGTCTTCCTCTGCGATTTTTACCCCACACACTTCCCTCCAACGCTAAATTCACAATTCCTTGATGTCTAAGAATGTGTCCTACCAATCTATCCCTTCTTTTAGTCGAGGTATACCAGAAATTTCTTTTCTCCCCAATTCTGTTCAGTACCTCCTCATTAGTTACGCGATCCACCCACCTAATCTTCAGCATTCTTCTGTAGCACCACATTTCAAAAGCCTCAATCCTCTTCCTGTCCGCACTGTTTATCGTCCATGTTTCACTCCCAAACAAGCAACACTCCATACAAATGCTTTCAGAAAGGACTTCCTTAGGCTTAAATCAATATTCGATGTTAACAAATTTCTCTTTTTCAAGAACGCTTTTCTACCCATTGCCATTCTGCATTTTATATCCTCTGCACTGCGACCATCATTTGTTATTTTAGTGCCAAAGTAACAAAACTCATCTACATCCTTTATTGCTTCGTTACCTTATCTAATTCCTTCAGCATTACCTGATTTTCTTAGACTGCACTCCATTACCTTAGTGTTGTTCTTGTTAATGTTCATCTTATATGCACCTTTCGGAACACTGTCCATTCCGTTCAATTGCTCTTCTAGGTCCTTTGCTGTATTTTACAGAATTACTATGTCGTCGGCAAAACGCAATGTTTTTAATTCTTCCCCCTGAACTTTAATTCCTTCACCAAATTTCTCCTTGCTTTCCTTTATAGCTTGCTCAATGTACAAATTGAATAACAATGGAGAAAGACTACAACCCTGTCTTACTCCCTTTCCAACCACTGCATCCCTTTCATGCCCTTCAACTCTGACACCGCTGTCTGGTTTTTGTACAAGTTGTAAATAACCTTACGCTCCCTATATTTTACTTCTGCTTGCTTCAGAACTTGAAAGAGTTTATTCCAATCAACATTGTCAAAAGCCTTCTCCAAATCTACAAAAGCTAGAAATGTAGGTTTGCCTATCTTCGAAATTATTAGGACGCCGCGTGGCTGAGGAGATATGAGGCGATAAAAAATAAGCTTCATGAAAAACTGAATAATCAGGCATGAGTTTTTAATTAATTGAATATTTACTATCTTAACAAAATACGCAGATAGTTTCGTAATATTCACTAAATGAACTTGGAAAATTATATAATTCTATGACATTTTATTCAAGAGATATGACATCTTAAGGACTGAGCTGCGTGAGTACAACGATTCTGGGGGAAATCGTCAGAAAGAGGGCAGAAGGCGATGGACTAAGGGGAAAGAAGGAAATGAACGTACAGAAGAATGGAATAAATACCGGACAACGCTGGATATTGACGCTAGTTGCTAACATTTAAAATATGTAAGGACGCTGGCACTTGTAGAGTTGGAACTGTTTCTGTTTATCCCAGAGAGAAAGTCTCTGTTTCACTTATCGTGACCACTTACTACGTGATCTTAGCGAGTATTGGTGAGTGGTTTGGCTGCTACTTGTATGATGTGAATTCTACTTCTTGCAACAATTCTTCATGTCTCTCGGATGCGAAGCCCTTCTTTGAATGCAGTTTGGCAGCTGTTAATGCATATTTTTCAGTTTATGCAGTACTGGCATTAAACATTAAGTTACCCTTATTTTTGGAAGGACTGGCTTGTTTGTGGCGTAGCAAGTGGGACTCTCTCCTTTTCTTCGTTCCCAATCTTTCAGCTGTAAGGCGAAAACACCCACTGCAGCCTATTACCTCAATCTCCTGACAAGGTCACCGGCGTCAGTCAAGTGTTACAAATATTTCTTCTACAGCACTGTACGTAGGATGCAGTTACATACGCTGTTTTTCGTAGTCTCTTCGAGTTTGTTGCCGAATTTCGGTGTTCGTTCTGTGTGTTGAAACACCGGGACTCTGCAGGAGCAGAGATCTCTTGAAGATGATGGACAGAAGGATGACCAAAATATTGAATGTCTTTTAATTTACGATCTGGCAGCAGATCCGAAGATACTGCGAATAATTATTACTCCGGAAAAGCATTCGAAGCCACACGTGCTGTTCCTCTGCGGTTACACATTTTTCATTATCTTGGGATGGTACATTCTTCCTCTTTCCTCTGATGGAGAAACAGTTGTGAGGTAAGCATTCCAAGAATGACTTTCACAAGATAGGTCTCCGCAAAGTAATGGCCGCGGCGGAGTGGCCGAGCGCATTGAGGCGCTATGCTCCGATGAGCGATGCCGTTCCCTGTCGGACGTTCGAAACCTCCCTCGGGCATGGAAGTTTTTGTTGTCTTTAGTATAAGGTAGTTTATAAATAGTTTGTAAGTTTAGGGATTGATGACCCCGCATCTCATAAACATAACAAACATTTGTACATTCTGAGAAAAGTGAAGTATCAGAGGGTCGATACAGAGAGGAGCGACACAACCCATTCCTCATTTCATGTTTGCGGCAACGAATTTTCGAGTTGAAAATTAAGAAGTTATGAGAATGTGAAACCAACACTAAGTGAGTGTACAGAAACGTGGGGTAAGTTCGCGTTTGGGGTGACTTTGGGCATTTTTTCGGGGAAAAATCGAAAGCTTACAACTCACTACCTATTACTTGTTGAACATTCAAAGTTAGATATAAAATTCTGGTAAAATTTCTGTTTCGTGCGGTATTAGTTTCATATCACAATGTGCTAAACTCTTTTCATAAAAAATAAAATATTAAGAGTGAATCAATTATAAATTCTAATGTCATATCGAATGCCGTAGTTAAACTGTATGAATATCTTCATTATGTTGGGGTCGACATCGAAAAAAAACTTTCGTAAAGTTTTGACTGTAATTACAGATTTTGTTGCAAGATGCCAAGCGCTGTCACTCTCAAATAAAAGAAGAATAACGCCTCATATTCTCACGACGCATGATGCGACCATCTTTACTCCATAACGTAATATCTCATGTACTATGTTTGTTGCCCGACGCCAAGGAATATGTGTACCAAGTTTGGTTGAAATCGTTCCATTAGTTTAGAAGATATGGAACACACACACACAACAGTTACGTTTTGTAGCCGTATACAGTGAAGGCTGAAACAACAGCAGACCGAAAATGCTGACCTTCCTTATGAGAACTGTCCTTGCTTACGAAATATTATTACTTCATTGTAGTTGCTGTTTCATGAGTTTGCAAGGCCAACATTTGGCCTTCGCGACGCCAACAGTGCCGTGACAACGTAAACGGGAAGTGGCTTGAAGGAAAGTCGTCAGAATACCTCGTAATTTCGGCGTGGTTACGTAGTAACGGGTAAATTTCTGTCAAGCCTCGACAACAAGCTTCCATTTGCATGCAATAGGATAGGTATAGTGTAGACGTGACTAACGAAACTGTTATTTATTGTAAATCTACAGCCATATTCCGCAGACCACCTTACGGTGTGTAGCGGAGGGTACTATCGGTACAACTGTTAGTTGTTCTTATTGAAGTCGCGTATGGTGCGCGGGGAAAATGGTTACCTGTATGCTTCCGTTTGGACTCTAATCTCTTTGATCTTACCCCTGTGGTCGCTTCGCAAGATACACGTAGGAGGAAGCAATAGTTTGGCTGACTCTCGGAAATTTGGCCGTAACGCGCTACACAACTTCTCTCTTTCAGCGTCTGGCAATCTCTTCCAATGAATCTAAGTCTGGCATTCGCCTTACCCACGATTAATTGTGTACGGTCGTTCCATTTCAAATGGCCCCATATGTCTGCTTCCAGATGTTTAATGGAAGTAACTGCTTCCAGTGTTTGCCCTGCTGTTGCGTAGTTGAGGCCGAGTGAAAAAGGCTGTGCAGTCTAAGGCTCCTTGTCAAGGATTGCGCGGCCGCTTCTCGACGGAGGTTCGAGTACTTCGTCGGGCATGTGTTGTTCTTAACATAAGTTTTAAGTATTAACATTCAAAAATTTAGCTCAACAGTTGCAAAGCTAGAAGTTGATAACTTAACCACGGTTTCGGCTTTAACTATGGAAGCCTTCATCAGAAGTAAAAGAACTTTTTAGTTACATGAAATGAACAATGGTTCTTGAGCAAACAGAGCTCACATTCGAGTTACAAATGTAAAATGGCATGTATCAGAATTAAAAAGCGGAACATATTTTCATGTAACTAAAACGCGACCCAGAGTGTTTTAATTACATCAAATATGTTCTGCTTTTTAATCCTGACGCATGTAATTTTACATTTGTAACTTGAACGTGAGCTCTGTTTCTCAAGAACCATTGTCCATTTCATGTTTTTTTTTTCCCTTCTGATCAAGACTTCCTTAGTTGAAGCCGAAACCGTCGTTAAGTAATCAACCTCCAGCTTCGCAACCGATGAGTTGTATTTTTGAATGTTAATCTTTCAGAAAGGGTTGCTGTCTCAAGAGCCATGTTTAAAATGGTTAGTTTAAATAGTTTGTAAGTGTAGGGACCGATGACCTCAGCAGTTTGTTTCCACAGGCTTGCTAACTTTTAATTTAAGTACTTGAGATTTCAGTAGGTCTTAAACGTACAGCACAAAGACGAAGACACATGTTTCTCTCGTTGCAGGTATTGAATGTAGCGAATAGCATCTGCAAAGCCCTATTTCCGGCAAGTGAAGCTTCCGAAAATAAACGCATCTGGCACTGGCAGATTTCGTCCACTTGGTTCGCAAGGCGTCCTGTTTCACGGGTTGCATACGCGAGTCGGTCGTAGGCGTTGTTCGGCTGTAACACAACGCCGCCGGAGGCAGCAGAAAGGATCAGCACAGGGGTCTGAATTAGTCTCACCACGCTGCCTGTTGTCTGTGCATTTATGCCGCTATAAATCTCACCATAGACGAGAGTATCGTCACGAATGCCACAGGAAAATTGCGATAGGAGCATTATTATTTTCTATCTACATAAATGATCAGGATGAATTACAATCTGCGACAGTTCGCTAATGCTGGTGTGAATACGGGAAGGTTTCGTTGTTGAATGAATGTGTTAGTGTACACGGCGACTTAGACAAAATATCTATTTGGTGTGATCAATGACAGCTATCACTAAATATTGAAATATGTTAGGTGATGCAGATGGATAGGAAAAACATTTCCATCATGCTGGAATACAGTACCGTAGCGTATTGCTTGACTTAGTCCCTTCGATTAAATATCTAGGTGTAACGTTGCAGAATCATATGTAATGAGACAAGCAAGGAAGGAACGGTATGGGAAATGCGGATGGTCGAAATCGGTTTACTGAGAGAAATTTTGGGAAGATGTGGTTTATCTGTAAAGGTTACAACTTATAGAATCAGTTATTGAATATTACCAAAGTGTTTGGGATATGTACTAGATAGAAACAATAGCAGTTTTTGGGTGGGCAGCTATATTTGTTACCGGCAGGTTTGATTATCAAACGTGAGTTACGGCGATGGTGTGGAAACTCAAAAGATAATTGTGCAGGGAAGACCACATGATATTCGCGTAAAGATCACATAGACAAAATAAGAAAAATTACGGATCGTGCGGAGGCATATAGCCGCGTTGGAGTAGCCGAGCGGTCTAAAGCGTCTCGCTGCGGAGAGCGCGGTTGCTCGCCGTGGCGGTTCGAGTCCTCCCTGGGGCGTGGGTGTGTGTGTTGTCCTTAGGTTAGTTTCCCTAGGTTTAAGTAGTTTGTAAGCTACGGACTGATGACCACGCAGTTAGGTCCGATGGATTTACAAAAATTAGAACATTTTTTGGAGGCCTATAAACAGTAGGTTTTCCCTCCCTCTATTAGGGGGTGGAACAGGATACAAAATGTCTAGCATTGTCACGACCCACCCTCCGCCACGCACTGTTTGATGGGTTGTCGTGGTGTATGTATTAGATGTAAAACGCTAAGTCTTCAACCAAACATCTAACTTGCAACAGCTCAAAATGACGCTCTTGTGGGTTATCACTTGCATGCAGCGACCCTTCATTTATCGGAGGCAGCTTGTGAATCATCACTCGAATACAGCTGGCATCATTGCAAATACTAGTCACAATTCTGATCATGATTTATCGCCCAAACAGTAACCGTACAGTCGACAGCGAGCGAGGCGGCACTCTGCTTAGCACTCTGTACTCGCATTCGAAAGAATGGCACTTCAAATCCGCCTCCGCCTATCCAGATTTGGGTTTTCCGTTCAAAATATTCAAATGTTTGTAAAGCTTATGGGACTTAACTGCGGGGTCATCAGTCCCTAAACTTACGAACTACTTATGAACTAACTTATAGCCGGCCGCGGTGGCCGCGGGGACTGAGGCGCTTCAGTCACGGCCTGCACGGCCACTACGGTCGGGGGTTCGAATCCCCCCTCGTGCAGGGATATTTGTGCCGTCCTAGTTCGTAAGTAGTTGATAAGTAGTTTGTAAGTTTAGGGACTGATGACCCCGTAGTTAAGTCCCATAAGCTCTACAAACATTTGAACATTTGAACTAACTTATACTAAAGACAACACAAAAATCCATGCCCGAGGGAGGATTCGAACCTCCGTCGCTGGAGGCCGCGCGATCCGCAACATGGCGCTCCAGACCGCTAGGCTACTCTCGTGCGACTGGTTTTTCCTGTGACTTCTCTAAATCACGCCAGGAAAATGGCAGGATGCACCACTTGAAGGACACTCTCCCTTTTCTTTCCGTACAAAAATCAATCCGAGTGTTTTATTTTATATTTTTTTAACTTTTTGGAGGAACAGTTCTCTTTGGAAGTATTAAAATTTCACATGAATCAGTCTAGATCGAACAGTTGTGTATTAAATGGTGGCCACTTTCGATCCTTCTGTAGTCTCATCTCACACCCATGGCTGAACATGCACGCTTACAGGCGGCAGCCACAGGTTTGAGGCTGACTCTGTAAAATACACAAACCGGCCACCATTTAATAAACAACTATGCACTCTAGACGGATTTCTTTTAAAAATCTGACCTTGTGTTACGTTTCTAATGACCCCGTTGGCGATGGGATAATAAACGCCACTCTTCATTCTCCTCCTCCCCAATGTCGACAACGTTTCTTGAGACATACATATGACATGCGTCCTAGTATAACAAGTAATTTATGTTTCCTGATAATACCACCTTGGCACTGAAGGAGGGTGTTTGCAATATTGACACAGTATCAAATAATGCAATTAAAGAAATAAGTTCATGGCCTGTAGAAAATAAATTGATGTTAAATCGCAGCAAGACTCAGCTTTTACAGTTTCTAACAAACAATTCAACAAAAAATGACATTTGACTGCACAGGATGGGTACAAGATAAGTGAGACTGGACAATTCAAATTGCTAGGCGTTCACATAAATAGTAATCAGTCGTGGAAAGCTCATGTTCAAGATTTTATTCAAAAAGTAAATGCTTCATTGTTTACCTTCAGAAAAGTCTTTGAAATAAGTGATAGTTCAATAATAAAAATATTCTACTTTGCTTATTTTCATTCGCTTGCGGCATACGGTGCTTTATTGTGGGCAACGCCTCTGATTCAGAAAGGGTAGGCCTATTTATTGCACGGAAACGGGTTGTTCGTTATACAAAAATCGAAGCTGTATTCGGATACGATAGGGTGTGCAGTATTCTTCCACTTCCATTTATAACAGCTGCTGCAAAAATTAAAAAAGCTTAGTTGCAATCCATCCGCTTGCAAAGCTAAACTTAGAATTTTTCTCATGGCCCACCTTTTATATTCTGTCGATGAATTTATAGAAATTTTTAAATATTAAAGTAATTTGTGTTACGTTGTTGGTTGATTTCACTTATGCTTAGGCCTGCCATGTGCACAGGATTGCTGTACGTTACACTTCATCTATTACTACTCCCACCATTTGATGTTCCTGCTCTTCTTTCTCCCCTGCTTGCTTTTTGACATAAATCTAAAATGTTTTTTTAACAAGATCTTTAAGTGTTGTAGGTTGAGATTGCAGACAGAATATATCTACTTCAGTTTTTTCGAAAAATTTGGCGTAGAAATACGACATTCACAGTTCTTTGTATACACATACTTTAAAATAGGCTACGTTAAGATCACACAGTGAAGTACTTATTACTTCTTGTAATACTTTTGTACAACTTGTCATCTGCAAGGGAAAAAACAGTTTATATTTATCGTTTTTCAATCATGATTGTTTGTTTTGACAAGATGACAAGTTGCACAAAATTATTATTACTTCACTGTGGTATCTTAATGTAGCCTTTTTTACGTATGTATATACAAAACACTGTCAAATTTTTATGAATTTCACAATCTTACAGTAACATGCGTTTCGAAAGAAATGACATCACAGGAGCATATAAAATCAACTGAATGTCAGGTATGATAGCTTCACACGCCAAACAAATAAGGATATCAACACCCTGTCAACAAGTCTTTAGCAGAGAAATCTGGCATTAGATCTAAAACGCACATTTGTGCATGTGTTAACGTTACACATTGTCCCTCCAATAATTTTCAAAAAATGAACAATTTAAGAGATATTTACGTAAAATGATGTATCTACAGTAGATCTGTCATTAAAATGAACGACACCAAATTTATGTAACAACAAATCGATCGTGCACTTTCTTGCCGCCATTGCAAGTGTACTGGATATTTGCCGACTGCTGTTGCCACCCATTGTAGAAACATGGAACTAAGACACGTTGCGCACTTTACCACAGACCATCCAGGGTTGTGTGATGCAGGCCCGAACTTCCTAGTATGAATCACAAAGAAATAAAGCGAGCAAAACCAGACCCACACATTTGCGTGTGCATGGCCTGAAAGGGCTAGGCCTAATTTTCGGAAAGACTAAAATTGATAAATATCAATTTAATACAAATAAACAATCCCTGAGACGGATTTTCGTCTCGAATATGTCAAAGACAATAATGATAAATCTGAGGCAAAGAATTAAATTTTGTGATGCGGCCGGGAATCGAACCCAGACCTCCATGCTTACTAGGCAGTTCGATTCCCGGCCGCATCACAAATTTAAATTCTATGCTTCAGATTTATTATTAAAGTAGATAAATTCTTTCTTCAAACTCAACCTACAACTCTGTTAAAGAACTCGTAAAAAAACTTTTTACATGTATATCAGAAAGCCGTTTTATGCAGTAGTAATACAAATTTGCAGAAAAAACAATTTAAAAAATCCCACTGAAGAAGGCACATAATGTGCAGAAACATATTTGGGAAAAGTGACAAAAATTGAAGAGTCTTGCAAATCACGGAATATCCTCACCATTATTATTATTAACCGCAGCGGAGCGGCCGAGCGCATTGCGGCGCTACGCTCCGATGAGCGAGATCGTTCCCCGTCGGGGGTTCGAATTCCCCCTCGGGCATGGATGCTTTGTTGTATTTAGTAAGTTTGTAAGTTTAGAGACTGATGAAATGTTCAAATGTTTGTATAGTCTATGGGACTTAACTACGGGGTCATCAGTCCCTAAACTTACAAACTACTTATGAATTACTTACTAACTAGGACGGCACAAATATCCATGCCTGAGGGGGGGGATTCGAACCCCCGACCGTAGTGGCCGTGCAGTCCGTGACTGAAGCGCCTTAGCCTCCTCGGCCACCGCGGCCGGCAGAGACTGATGACCCCGCAGTTAAGTTCCTTAAGCTTTACAAACATTTGAACATTATTACTTCTATTTTGTTACAATATGATGCACTGACTCGTTCCATGACCATGGAGATTTCCTGTTCATTTCGATCCTGAGGAACGTCCTAAATATAAATAAATGAACAAGACATAACGACTCTCATTTTCTTGCAGATCTTCTTCTACTCTGAGCAAGTAGCTCATTTCGAATTGACCTGATCGCCGATGTGGAGATTTGACCTGATGAGAGGCTACGATAACAGCAGTGCCAGTTAATATCTCAGTGGGCGGCCGTCGTATAGCCCAGAGCGCAGTCTACTTATTCATAACAGACGAGAAAGTCGTTTAATGGAAAACGCTGTGCCCAGATTGTTCACAGAAAAAACACATACGGTAAAACGCGTCTTATTTACAAAGCAGTATCATGTTTGGCTGCAAAAATGTGTTCGTACTGTACCGACGCTGCACCGCAGTACACCTAAAGCCATTGCCACGTTCAAAGAATCGCCCGTTGTCAAGAAAAAAACAAAATTCGGTAACGCTTTTTTCGTGAGCTCGCATTCTGTCGTTAATATTGTGTCAGGTTACTCCTCTTGCTTGCCACTATGAATATTTTAAAAGGCATTTGCAAAACAAACAGAGGATATAAACAAGACGAATATTTTTAAAGATAACACGACCTATTGTCGGCTCAGCAAGTGAAGTCAAAGAAAATATGAACGCTACGTGTCACCAAACACCGCTTCCTGGCCACTGCATCAATCAATGAATAAATACTGTTAGCAGGGCAACTGTTTTTGCTAAGTCGAACAAAAACAGCATCGTGCGCCGCACACTGTTGATTTAATTGTTCTTCGCCTAACGGAAACACGGAATGGTTGACAAACCGTTTGTTCTTCGCATTTTTCAGAGCTTTTATAATGCCCAGCAGCCGACCCGAAAAGCTCACTTGATACGTGGGCAGCGAGTCGACACAGATCTGTTTGTTTATCGTGGAGAGTTGTATGAACTCTGACGTCAAAAATCACATTTCAAGCAGTTTCATTCTTCAGATATCATTAGACATTTAATTATTTATTACATTAAAAGTAATTAGCAAGCGTCCTTCCGCTTATTTCTTTACATCTTACACCTTCCTACACACACACTCTCTCTCTCTCTCTCTCTCTCTCTCTCTCTCTCTCTCTCTCTCTCTCTCTCTCTCTCTTTCTCTCTCTTTCGCTCTCTCTCCCTCTCTCTGTCTCTACAGACACACACACACATAGGGGCCTGCCGCGGTGGCCGAGGGGAGTGAGGCGCTTCAGTCACGGTTTGCACGGCCACTACGGTCGAGGGTTAGAATCCCCCCTCGGGCATGGATTTTGTGCCGTCCTTAGTTGTAGCTAGTTCATATGTAGTTTGTAAGTTTCAGGACTGTTGACGCCGTACTTAAGTCTCCTAAGCTCTACAAACATTTGAACATTTGAACACACACAGGGATGGAATGCATATTTAGTTTGATTTCACCATTTCAAACCCGAATTACTCATTTTTTCCTTCGTATGAGAAAAGTGGAAGTAGCACAAATAATTATAAATTCTTTTATTACTTTGTAATTCTTTCTGATCCTCCCACCTTGTTCGCATGTAAAAAAAAAGTGATTAAATTAGTTTCCCTGATTAGTGGTTAATATCTAATTATCCTTCGCAATTACACAGTTGGTAAGGCCAATATGTAGAGTATCACAGGTACTTACGACTATCGGTATTGCTGTACCACTTTTAATAATAAAACTACAAGGTACGCGGTTTCTCATGCTAATGCGTCTTTTTTGTTTTTTTAATCTTTGATGAAAACTTACTTTCATACACGGCAAACTTGGCGATATTCATACCAGCATATATTGTCTCTGATTTTGGTTTCTTCTTCTTAAGTCTGATGGCTGTCTCAGACCGATATTTCCTAACTTTTAGTTCAGTGACTGGACACAGAGAGTATTCAAGCCACTGTGAAGGATCTGTCTTTAGGTATTCATCACTTAATCTGAATACGATATAAAACAGTCTTGTAACACACAAACAAAAAGTTAAGTTCCATCAATGAAATTTTTCAGAGATTCGTTCATCTTAGGCTGGAATCATTTAGAATTTTTGTCTGGCGGCTCTGCGCCATGATTGAATGGCCTACCCGTTTATTAATTTCGATTCTAGAAGCAAATTAGAATAACAGAACGCCAAGGTGACGGTTGTTTGACAGTTTCCACAAAAAATTTCTCAGTTTCCATAAACTCGCATGAGAACCTGATATTTATGAAGTTTTGAAATAATTAACAAATCGAAATATGGCGCTTTCGCTGCTGAAGAAACACAGTCTCACCATCTGTATTCTCTTATTGTTAAAATAATTCAAATCAATTGCGGAACAAAATATTTTTAAGCAATGATTAACTTTCGGCATACACTTTGTTTGATTCACGAGCGCTGGTAGACAGTAGTATACACCACAAGGCGATTATTCACCTAGAAAGGCAACGCCAGTGACTTACTTTGATGCACAGTTAGTTTACAAACCTAGAAATTATAAAATAAAATGATTACCACTTGTTTGATAGTTGACATAATGCTCCAACTTATTTCACGCGACTAATATCCTGCGAATAATATTTTCGTCCTTATATCAACTACAGACGAAGGCATTGTACTTGCTGCAAATATACCTTCCCTCAAAACTCAAATCCAACAGGGGTGATCAGGATTGTAGGAGAGAAGGCTGGCTTCCTCTGCCCTCTTCGTACCTGCCTTTACGTCACTGACTATTAATGTAAAATGACCACAGGAGTCATTAAGGAGACTGAAGTAAACAACCTGTATAGGTAATTAATTTGTTAGACAACTTCTTTTCCTATATTTGTCATTCTTAAACAGTGTGTGTGTGTGTGTGTGTGTGTGTGTGTGTGAAAGATACAGACGGGAGAGAGAGAGAAAGACAGATAGACAGACAGACAGACAGACAGAGAGAGAGAGAGAGAGAGAGAGAGAGAGAGAGAGAGAGAGAGAGAGAGAGAGAGAGAGACCGGGAGGAGGGGAAGAGCCGCGGTAGTTGGCCGAGCTCTCTAAGGCGCCTTGCTGCGGAGCGCGCGGTTGCTTGCCGTCGGCTCGAGTCCTCCCTCGGGCATGGGACTGTGTGTTGTCCTTATGTTAGTTTAAGTCGGTTTAAGTAGTTTGTAAGCCTAGGATTTGAAAACCTAAGAAGTTAAGTCCCTTAGATTTACAAACATTTAAACACTGTTTGAGACGAAGAGAGAGAGAGACAGACAGAGAGAGAGAGAGAGAGAGAGAGAGAGAGAGAGAGAGTATAAAATCAAACAGCGTGTAAAATTTCACGTAATAAAATAATATTTATTCATGTTTGCGGAAGTTTTCTTTATAGAAAATCTAATTACCAGAATTACTACTAAGTTAATGAGACGAATTCCACCACTCTGACTTTGTGATCATACTGATGCGTCACCACCCATGAATTATGGACAAAGTAAGGTTTGGTGATTGGCTTTGGCATTGTTTTCTGCCTATTTAAGCTCCTCAGGATCAAAGAAAATCATCGTGCACCTCTTTCCGGCTTTGGATAGTAGCTATCCACTTTTCATGTAGATTGAAACCTTTATTACTACAGTCTCTTAAAAACTGCTGTGAAGATTGGTACCCACAATTCGCATTGCACTGATAAACTAATCAACATTTTCATACAACTCAGTGCTGCTATTTATACTCTTGTTGTTACCGCTGCATGGTTGTAATTACAGCTTCCCATCGTTTACATCTAAATCAGTACTCCGCTAATCACATGTAGGTGCATGGCAGAGGGTTTCTATACCGTTCCATTCTCTAATAGCGCTCGGGAAAAAGGAACACCTGAATCTTTCTGTTTTCGAAGTAATTTCTCTTATTTTATTAAGATGATCATGTCTCCCTACATAAGTGGGCGCTAAGAAAATATGTTCGCATTAGGAAGGAACAGCTCATGACAGAAATTTCGCAGCATCGATTAACGCCATACTTTCAATGATTTCTTCCACCCCAACTCGTGCATCATTTCTATAACACTCTATCCACTATATCGCGGTAATATAAAACGAGCTTCCCTTATCTGAACGATCTTTATATATCTTTATATCTTTTTTCTCTCTCTCTCTCTCTCTCTCTCTCTCTCTTTTTTTTTTTTTTTTTTTTTTTTTTTTTTTTTTTTTTTTTTTTTTTTTTTTTTTTTTTTTAAAGAATTGACCGCCATTTGTCTGATAGTGAGCCGGCCGCGGTGGCTGAGAGGACTGAGGCGCTCCAGTCACGGTCAGCACGGCCACTACGGTCGGGGGTTCGAATCCCCCCTCGGGCATGGATATTTGTGCAGCCCTAGTTCGTAAGTAGTTCATAAGTAGTTTGTAAGTTTAGGGACTGATGACCCCGTAGTTAAGTCCCATAAGCTTAACAAACATTTGAACATTTTGTCTGATAGTTTTAGGTTTATTGTCACAATATATTGTGACAATAAACACAAAATTATCAGTCAAATGGCGGTCAATTCTTTTAAAAAAAATTATATGACTGAGGCTCCTGACGCATACAAGATCTGTGTATCTTCCGTCAGTCCCAACTGGTGGGGATCGCACTATGGGCAGCAGTACTGCAAAATAGGAGAAACAAGTGTAGTGTAGGCAGTTTCCTTAGTAGAACTGTTGCATCTTTTAAGTGTACTGCCAATGAAACGTAGGGTTCGGTTCGCCTACAATATTTTCTGTGTGTACTTTCTAATTTAAGTTGTTCGTAATTGTAATTCCTATGTATTTAATTTACGGCCTTTAAACTTGACTGATTTATGGTGTAAATGAAGTTTAATGCATTCCTTTTAGTGCTCATATCGATGACTTCACACATTTCATTGTTTAGGGACAATTGTCACCTTTTGCACCAGAAGATCAAAGCAGCTGAAAAACGATTTAGATATCATTTTGCAGCTGTTTTTGATCTGTTGGTGACTTTACTAACCGATAAACGACAACATCATCCGTGAACAGTCTAAGAGAGCTACTCAAACTGTCTCTTAAATCGTTAATAAAGGTAAGGAACAGTAGGGGCGCAATAACACCTTCCTGGGGAACGCCAGATATCACTTCGGTTTTACTCATTTACTACGTACTATGTCCTAACTGTGTCGATATTCCATAAGCACGCAATTTTATTAGCAGACGCTTGGCACATACGGTGCCAAAAGCCTTCCTGAAATCTAAAACTGTGGAATCGATTTGAGACTCGTTGTCGATACCTTTCATCACATCATAAGAACAATACTTATTGTATCCGTGGTGATTAAGGGGCAAATAGGTCGTTCGTTCTCTTCGAGGTAGCTCACAATGTTTGAAGAAACCATACGTCCTAAAATCGCTCTGCAAACCGACGTCAATCATATAGACGTGTAATTTTGCGGATCACTCCTATTGCGTTTCTTGAATATTTGAGTGACTTGTGAGACTTTCCAGTCTTTGAATACGGAACTTTCGAAGAGAGAGAGGTTGTAGCCTGTATGATAGGTATGGAGCTGTTGTATCAGCATACTCTGAAAGGATCCTAATTGGTATACAATCTGGAGCGGGAACCTGCATTCGTTAAGTGACATAATTTGCTTTAATACTCCAGGTACATCAACTTCTAAATTACGGTTGCTTGTCAAGGAAAGCGAGGCTCCCTGTTGTGGCCCAGGCGAGCCAAACGGGACAGACCGGCTGCCGTGTCATCCTCAGCCAGTGACGTCACTAGACATGAGGTCAGCACACCGCCATCCCTGGCGTTATCGAGTTGTCTTGACGCTGAAGCCGGTACTTCACACTCAAGGCACTACTCAGTGGGCAGCAAAAGGCTGAGTGCAACCTGTTCCAGTCCAATTTCTGCTTGGTGCGAAAATTGGCAATTGACACTAAATAAAGAAAATTGTGAAGTAATACACATGACCACTAAAATAAATCCACTGAACTTCAATTACGCGATAAATCAGTGTAACCTTAAGGTCGTAAATTCTACTAAATGCACAGGAGTTACAATTACGAACAACTTACAATGGAGAGAACGCATAGAAAATATTGTGGGGAAGGCGAACCAAAGATTACGTTTCATTGGCAAAACGCTTCGAAGATGCACCAGCTCCACTAAAGAGACTGCCTATATCACACTTGTGCGTCCTCTCCTGGAGTACTGTTGCCCCTTGTGGGACCCTCACCAGGTGGGACTGACGGAAGATATTGAGAAGGTTCAGAAAAGGGCAGATCGTTTTGTTTTATCACGTTACGGGGGAGAAAGCGTCACGTAAATGTTGCACGAATTGGGGTGAAAATCATTAAAAGAAACACGTTATTCATTGCGCCCGATCTGTTTGCGTAGTTTCAATCACCGACTTTTAGTTCTGAATGTGAAAATATTTTGCTAGCACCCACCTACTTAGGGAGACATGACCATCCCAATAAAATAAGAGAAATCAGATCGAAAACGAAACAATTTAGGTGTTCTTTCTTCCCGCGTGCTATTAGAGAATGGAACGGTAGAGAAAACGTATGAAAGTGGTTAATGAACCCTCTGCCAGGCATTTAAATGTGATTTGCAAAGTATCTATATGTTGCACCTCGGTTGCACAGTGGTAGAGTGCTAGACTAAAAATCCAAAGGTCCCGGGTTCTATCCCCACCAGGTCCTAGGATTTTTATCTGTCACTTTCCACTTCTTTCACCTCTGGCAGTATTGCTCATGTGAAAAATACCGAGTAGCACCGTGGTTCGGAACCCACGTTAAACTGTAGGTCCCCCTATAACTGGCTGGGTAAGTCAGTTCGAAGGTCGGAGGAAGGCAACGGCATACCTCCTCCAAATAGGACCATGCCTAGTAAAGCACTGTGGTGTTCAAACCAATCTTCGGATTGTTGACTGCTTTACCTTTACCCTATGTAGATGATGACAAAGCGACCAGAAACACTGATCAAATCTATTCGAAACCACTCTATATTAAAGCTCAATTTTCTAATTGTTTTCTTATTTTCTATTGGACAAAACGTACACTCTTAATTTTATAAATAACACAGACGTATTACTTTTCTGTTTCCAGGTGAGGCGAAACATTCTCCATAAAGAAAAGTGTGTCCAATATGTGGAACGTTTCAACTCGTGTGAAATTATTTCGAAATCCGAAAACTCTTAAACAGCTTCAACTTTTAATAGTCCAATGCAAGTTCTGACCTAGAAGGAATGAAAGTCTGAAATTATTATTACAGGTGCAGTAGGCCTATATAAATTGTTTACTCGTTGGAACTGTGCTGCATAAGCCCAGTTTTGAGTGGCTTAAATAATAGCCCCTTGCAAAGTGTTATTTACCCTGTGCGTGAATTATTCTATTGTCTCAGCAGCGACACATCCACCTGCACAAAGCACGCTCGCAAAAGTTACAAACAGAGCATAACGGTGGTCCATAAAACGGCGTATCACCAGAGAGTACGCGTAGAGCGTCACGCTGTATACCACCAACCAACTTTTAGTAGTGCAAGACGCTGAGTTCATTGTACAGGGCAGTGGTCAGAAATATAGAAATACCAAAAGCGTAACATATTATCTTCCCCCCCCCCCCTGAATATGCCTAGGAAAAGGGTTTATTGAAAACGGCTTCCAATTTCCTCGCAGTGTCATGGTAGAGAAGACCGCTTCAGATGAATAATAATTTTTATTTGAAAAACCAACAAGTTTCGTCACTCTCTACATACCTTCAGTGACAACACACTGGATTCCCATTCGGGAGGACGGCGGTTCAAATCCGCCTCCGGTCATTCTAATTTAGATTGTTTCCTCTACTGAGCACGAAGTCGACGGGCCGTTAAACCCCAGTCTTCCTTCCTCCCTTCTCCTCTACCCACCTCCTCACGTTTACACCCTGATACAAATAAGAGCGAAACGTGTAACAAGTGTGCTTTGGTCAACATTTTAAATTAATTTTAGACAAAGATCTGTGTAAAAAAATATGTTCATATTTTTAGTTCATAAGTTAGTCTAGGTATTGTGGAAACGACTTAACATTCTCCGTCCCAGTATTTAACCATACAGAGGACTGTAGTCAAAGATATGAAGGGCGTATCATTAAATAAATAGAACCTATAATGTGGGTAAAATAGGTTCGACCAGATATGAACAAAAGGTATATATGGACGATGAAAAAAACGATTTCCTTACTGGTAGTTACTTCAGATCATGGAGATATCTTAGAAGGAAATAACTTATTACCTAGACAAGCTGTAAATTTACTTATATTACAACAAAATACTGTACTATCGGACATATGTTTATGACACTGTAATCCTTTTTAATGTAACTAAAGAAAAAAATATAGATATTCCGCCCACAATTCAATGAATTACACCCAAATATCACTCTCACAATAGAACACGAGAAAAAAAAAAAAAAAAAAAAAAAAAAAAAAAAAAAAAAAAAAGAAAAAAGAAAAAGAAATATTTGAACCTAGAAACTGGAAAAGAAAATTCAGCACATACCGTAAATATTTTCAGAAAACATACAGCTACAAATATGGTAATCCACAACAATTATTGCCATCACATAAATAAAAAAGAAGCGTATTTTCGTCTTTAATTAACGGAATATACAATATCCACTAAGTCAACAAGACAATATTAAGTCAGAAATTTGCTACCCTCAAAACTATAGCAAAGAACAGAGTACAAAATAATAAAAATAAAAAATAAAGGCACAAGTATTAGACAAAATTCAGTATCAAGTGGTGTATCGGTTGTCGCCATCCGAATTTTCAACTGATTTGCACAGCCCTTTATCCCTGGGCATAAAGTTTACCGAGGTTTCTGAATCAGGTCACTTTTTATTCACGAAAGGTATTATGTAGTCTGCTCAATCTCACTGTCTTTTATATAAAACCGAAAGGTCGGCAGTCGCAGTGGCCGAGCGATCCGCGGCGCGCCAGTCACAGTCTGCACGGCCGCTACGGTCGGGGATTCGAATCCCCTCTCGGGCATGGATATTTGTGTCGTCTTTAGTATAAGGTAGTTCATAAGTAGTTTGTAAGTTTAGGGACTGATGACCCCGCAGTTACGTCCCTTAAGCTTAACAAACATTTGAACATTCGAACCGAAAGGTCTACGAACTAAAAATAAACGAAATGTCTGTTTGGTAGGTGTAGTTTCAGCTCTAGTCAGTAATCTTCAAATGAATTAAGTAATTTATTGTCATCACTTTTAAGAGGCCTTTAATGCCAACAGGAAACGATAGTGATTTGCGTTGGGCAGCAGACGTCTGTTCTCAGGGCCCGCCCGTCCATATAGGCAAACTATGGCGCTAGAATTTGGGGGCGGCATATTTGACGTGCGCGACCAACCCATGTGCGCTCGCGGTGCGGCTTACTTCGCTGTTGCGCTGTGGTTCCAGGAGCGATGAATTGCCGGCTACTACACGTAAACAGAGAAAAGCGCAAGTCAATGTCACATGCATTCCCTGTGACTCTTCAGAATTTTGCTAGTAAGCCCATCGTGTCGGATGGGGAGCCCTCACGGCCCCGCAGTCCGCCGCTCTGCAGACTCTATAGTGCACAATGACTTCTTCAATCAAAAGAAACTGATCTTAACGCTGCTACAAATTGCTCTGATAAAAATAAAAACATTTCTTCAAGATTGTAGAAGTAATTTGGGATTTGAAAAAAAAATGATGGTAGAAGCAAGAGTAATTTCAGAAGTAACCAACATTTCCGCATGATTTTCATCAGATATGAAACCAGTCCTTCTAAGACACAAGAAAAGACAGTTTGGTTATGAAGCAGAAGATGGACCTATTCGCCACGAGCCAAAATAATTTCATAATTAATTTTTAGTTTGCAGTGTTGGATACTGCTATAAATTCAATTGTCTAGAGATTTCATCAGATTACCAACCTAAATCGTGTGTTTGGCTGTCTGTACAACACACGTGATTTACAAAATAAAACTCGCAAAGCTGTTCAAATGTCTGTAAATCTATCGGACCAAACTGCGTGGTCATCAGTCCGTAGCGTACATACTACTTAAACCTAAGTATACTAACCTACGGACAAACACACACACCCATGCCCCAGGGAGGACTCTAACCTCCACGGCGAGCAACCGCGCGCTCTGCAGCGAGACGCTTTAGACCGCTCGGCTAGTCCACCGCGGCAAAGCTGTTCTTGAAGAACGTGTTAATGTGGAAGAGTCTCTACCTCACAAAGCCTCTAAATCTATTGATTCTACTGATCTCTGCAATGAATTGCAAGTCATTGCTAGAAGAGTACCCAGTAAATCAGGGCCACAGGACGTTCTAAGTTAAATTTGTAAAAATGGACTTATAGACATTGTAAATAATTTAGTTACTGCACCAAGAGTGTGCTTACTCTCCCTGTGTCTATGCAGTGGTGAGCGCAGGTTCTCGAAATGACTCAAGAAAAACTTGTGGGGTTGGCAAATTTGTCAACTGAAGGAGAAACAGCAGGCACTATTGATTGAAAGGCGATCGTCTCAGATTTTTCAAAAGCCAATGTAAGAAAAATGAAATTTTTCTGACTCTTTGTACAATGAAGCTTATAATTGTATCAATTATTGGAAACTAAAAAAAAGCAGTTAACAATCCGAAGATTGGTTTGAACACCACAGTGCTTTACTAGGCATGGTCCTGGTTGGAGGTGGTATGCCGTTGCCTTCCTCCGACTTTCGGACTGACTTACCCAGCCAGTTATAGGGGGGACCTACAGTTTAACGTGGGTTCCGAACCACGGTGCTACTCGATATTTTTCACATGAGCAACACTGCCAGAGGTGAAAGAAGTGGAAAGTAATAGATAGAAATCCTAGGACCTAGGGGGGATCGAACCCGCGACTTTTGGATTTGTAGTCTGGCACTGTACCACTGTGCAACCGAGGCGCACTATTGTAAACTATCAACCTAAAACTTTTTATAAGACAACATGTAAAAACGATGAAAAAGTAACATTGTTGTATAAAAGTGTATGATGTGTCCTATTACAATGGGGAAGTACGTTTTTGTAATGTATATGTTGTGATTAAGTATTTGAATAAAAAAAAAAAAAGAGATGCAACAGCAATTTTACATTGACGTTTTCTTGAGATTTTATTAAATGGGGTGCCATTAAAATAACCTGCTTAGGGCGCCGAATTTGTTCGGGCCGGCCGTGTCTGTTCTGCTTTTCTCTCTACCATATGGTAAGGCCGGTATTACACTATCAAATTATTGGACAAAGAATTGGACGAAAAAATTGGATGAAATATTGGTCATATTTTTTGACAAAGAAATTGGATGAAACGCAAAAGGGGGTATTACACTATCATCCAATATTTTGTCAAATTTGCTTCAAAATGGCGGTGTAATGCTCAGCTGTTGTTTAACTACAGTTGCGTTTTGTCTGCATTTAGAAGAGAAGGAGGGAAAAAAGAAAAGGAAACGCACTTGGATGAAACCGTGGGTGTCAGAGCGAGATAAATAAAATTTGTTACGGGACCGGGAGGATTTTCGTTCTTTATGCCTTCGGCAGAACAGCCAGACCGTTCACTGCTAATTATTTTGTCGCTCTTCATCCTTCACAGTTTGCATTAGAGTAACAAAAAGGCTGACTCAAACAGTGTATACGAATAAGACTGTTAAGTAGATAAAGCAAGTTTCATTAAATTATGTTTTAAATGGAAAATGTGAGCACTGACAAAGAGGATAATCTAAATTGTTTCTGACGTTATTAACAATGTAAGGGGGGAAACATTGCTGATAAAGTAAATAGGCTCTATTTATTTCCTTACAAAAATTGGCTGACGTATTTATATGTACATAGATTCGCTTGCAAACAGATGTCGATGTTTTGAAAGTTGTTTCATTTCCCAAAACTTAGCACACCACGTTACCAAAATCATACATTCTAAAATCTGCTTCGGCCGTGTTAAGATTTAGGGGTATTACTTCTTCAATTCCGATAGTATATAATGACTTTTTTACAGCATGGATTGTAACTCAACCTCACTTTTGCTGCAGGGTATTGGGCTACGCGAATTGACGTGACAGACAGTGTGAATTGGCCTTGTCGCCTATTATACAGCGCCCCATCTGATTTTTTTTTTTTTTTTTTTTTAATTTTGTTGTTGCTAGAAAACACTACACAAACATTCCACTACTAGCCATGTTTACGAATACGAACGTTATGTCCAAGTAATGTCAGATATTTAACCTCCAAATAAAACAGCTGTAGTGGCAAGGAAGCAGTCTACTACTAGCGCTCCAAGCGGTCACATTTCTCACTGCAGGAAACAGAAGACGAGCGATTTCTTTGATCAAATCTAGGCCTTAGATTTGATGAAATATTGGACGATGTTCCCATTACACTACGTCCAATTTTTCTTGTCCAATTCTTTGACAAATAATTTGATAGTGTAATACCGGCCTAACATCCGCGCAGTTCCGCCGTGTGCCGCACCGGCCGCGGCGGCGCCACTGTGGCAGCAGACGTGTTATCGGCTGCGCTCGGCCCGGCTCCCGCCTTTCCGTCAGCGGGCGCGGTCAACAATGGGGGAGATTAATCCGTGACAGCCGTTTGTTTGCCGATCTAAATCTAGTGCGCGTATTTACGCTCCCAGCTCTACTGGCAGATATGTTCTTTCAGAAAGGAGAATCCGGGCCGAGCTTACAGACTCGTCTTCCGTGGAGTGCGAAGAGCCGACAGGGAGCCGTCAGCGAAGCAAAAGTGAATTATAGCATTCAGCGGTTTATAATGAAGCAGATTTAAGCCATCTCGGCTCATTTCCTTACGCAGATTTTCATTATGGACAACTACATCACTACCCCTGCTTGCATGCTGGCAAGCAGATACACTTTGCAGTTGTCTTACTCTGAAAAATTGTGTGAACTACGTGTAATGAAAGGAAGTCATTTTGATATTCGTTTACATGGCAAGTTGACACTGTATGGTTTGGATTCGGAACCGGGACGTTTCTTCTTTTGATAATTAGAAAGGGATCAATTCAGCCTCTACACAAGCAACCAGACGAGTGTCGCAATCTTAAGACCGAGATGCCGTAAATAATATATATATATATATATATATATATATATATATATATATATATATATATATATATAATGTTTGTCTGTATGTCCCGTATGTGTTTATAAACCATTCATTCGATTACAAAGAAACTTTGGTGAACTCTTCACCGTACGCCCGCGATGATTCTTGACCCAAAAAAAAAAAAAAAAAAAAGAGCACGACACATAGCTCAGGAAATATGACGTCTTAAATAATGAGCGCCCACCGCGTGAGAATACCCAGATTTATGCGTCTATTATGGGAAAATTGGAGTAGTTAAGGACCTGCAACAAAGTTTAAATGTAATATCGGATGTTTACGAAGTGTTTTGTAACTGATATCCCTTCCCCCCCCTCCCCCCCCCCCCCCACACACACACAAAATGATGAAACGAAAAGAAGTCTACCGCTCACAACAGTTTCGCTTTAGATGCCGTAAAACTATCGCATCAGGCATTATGACCTTGTGACGGTTTACTTGATTACTGCTGTCTTCGCAACATATTTTGCATATAGTATCGATATATATCACTAAATCTGTTTTCAAATTTATATCACTGTACGACACATATTTCCAGACGTAATGGACAGTTAAAGTGACTATGTGGACCACTGTTTGTAAGTCCGTCCCACAGTCACAAGATTGATCATCTGCCTGTACCCATTTGTATTTTCCAATAGTTGCACCGACCAACACCAGTACAGAAGCGGTTTGTCCAAGGCCATTCCCTCCTGGGAACGTACATTTCCTGAAGCTCCTTCGATGGATCGTCTATCCAGATGTTATTTTTTCCATTAAACGAATCGCAAGTTTTTGCCCAGTTGGGTTTAGGCGAGAGTCTATGTAGTTGGACTGCTGTTTTAAGATTGGGTTTGCGCGATTTCAACCGGATTGCCTGTGATGGAATAGTTTACAAAATAGGAAGCTTAGGACTGGACAAGATTTTGCAATACTCTGTCATTAAGACTTTCTTGAGTCTTATATCAGGAAGAACGATGTTGCATTGTACTGGAAGTCATTGAAGGGGTGTAGCCATCAGAGGGCCACTGACTAACATCATTGCCCTATTTAATAGTACATCAACGTCTCTCACATGAACACTGTTGTGCCAGTCAGGAGCACAGTATTATGCAGCGGAGTAAACTAGGGACAAAGCTGTTGTGCGCAAAACCTTAGTTCCGGCTCCCCAAGATGACCCTGCCAAGTACTGCAATATGTAACTCCTAGTTTCAACTTCGCCTCCGACGATGTCTTCCGCAGCCGAAGACGAAAATTAGGGGAAAGTTTTACCTATCAACCACGGCTTATCAGCCCGGAAGTATTAAGTGAAGTTGACGCCGGCCGTGAAAGCCTACATTTTATGATTTGTCTGCTATTTTCTTTAAGGTGGTACTTAAAAGAAGCCGTAGTGGAGTAGCCGAGCGATCTAAGGCGCATTGTTGTTGAGCGCGCAGTTGCTCGCCGTCGGAGGTTCGAGTCCTCCCTGGGGCATGGGTATGTGTGTTGTTCTTAGGTTAGTTTACCTTAGTTTAAGTAGTTTGTAAGCTACGGACTGATAACCACGCAGTTTGGTCCGATAGATTTACAAACATTTGATCATTTTTGAACTTAAAAGTGAAGATCTTTCCAACATCAAAATTGTTCAAATTTTTGTAGAGCTTATAGGACTTAACTACGGGGTCATCAGTCTTACAAACTACTTAGAAACTAACTAATAAAGACAGCATAAACATTCATCCTCGAGGAGGGATTCGAACCCCCGACGGGGAAACGGCTTAGCGCATCGTAGCGTAGCGCCTCAAATGCGCTCGACGGTTCCGCCGCGGATTTCCAAAATGACTCCTAGGTAATTTGGGTGTTTACTGTGTTCGCGTTGAACACCTTAAAGGGAGATATTGAGTTTATAGCCAGCTATGCTATTATTGTGGTGGAAGCAAGCTACATTGCGAAGTAATTTCTGAGGAGGGTGAGGTCAGTTGTTATGGTAGCTTTCGTCACATGTATGTCTCCGTGTTGTGTCGCAATGGCACTACCATCGACATAAATGAACTCTCTAGAGTGCGTAGCTGGAGTATCAGCGGTGTAAATATTAAAAAGAACGGGAGCAAGAACGGAACCTTGAACATCCCCTGTTAGTGGGAACACGAAGAGGGTGCTCCAGCAGTTACGTCACTACGTTATAAGTTGACGGGTGACGTTCAAACCGTTATCAGTATGTGATGTTTAAAGCTTCTCCGACGTATAGATATTTCCATAAAATCTCGAGCGAACTGCCGGATGTCAGTAATTTCTTGCCACGATATTTCGGCGCAGAGTCTTCTGGCCATCTTCAGGTGAGTACCGCCGAAGTACCGGCGAATCCGCACTGACCTGTGCTACTTGTGCCCAATTCAGTCGCATGTTCAATGTCGACTGAATTGGGAATAAATAGCACAGCTCAGTGCGGATTCGCCGGTACTTCGGCGGTACTCACCTGAAGATGGCCAGAAGACTCTGCGCCGAAATATCGTGGCAAGAAGTGACTGACATCCGGAAGTTCGCCCGAGATTTCATCGTTATCAGTATGTCTACTGTGCCCAGAGGTGGCATCTGCAGACATCGGATGAACATCGATGTTGTCTTTCTGGGTGCTCTAATGTGTTTTTTCTTGCTGTGCACCTGGCTAGAAGTAACTGGGGTTGCAAGGAGAGGCGTATTTTCAAATGTTTTCAACTTTTTGTACGTAGTTGCGTGAGTGAAAATTGACGTATTGGAAAAAAAAATCTGTGTAGGGAGAGTGGTGTTTTGCCGGCAGGCCGCTGGCTTTTCACCCCGCCCTAGTCCAAGGCCTCGGTGAAGAGATAATGGAGCAGCCATTGCCGATGGGGAGAGTGGGCGTG
This sequence comes from Locusta migratoria, assembly GCA_026315105.1. Lineage (NCBI taxonomy): Eukaryota > Metazoa > Arthropoda > Insecta > Orthoptera > Acrididae > Locusta > Locusta migratoria. Next base: position 276,352,695 of record CM048747.1, read on the forward strand.
CTCGGGACAATGGCGTGACAGGCGGGCCTATTTATACGTGTCACGGTCCACAGAAATAGCGGCCGCCCGCTATTAGTCACTTTGCGCCAACGCGCCGCCGCCAAGCGCCCTTCCGTCGTGCCTTGCCCGCTGCGCCGCTCTTTGTCGTCAAATGAGATAAGTAAAGCCCGTCATGCGGCCAGCCAGTACTGAGCTGACGGAAACAGTGCGCGAAAGGTGCTGTGGGGGTGTTTCTGGTAAGGCGGCGGAGGTACACTTTAAGAGAAAGATCCGCCGGATTCGATGACGCGAGTATAATTTATTACAAAACTTTAGCGTCGTTCACTTACAGTGATAAAGTCCTGGTGTTGGGCGTTAATACTGGCTGCCAGGAACAATATCTTAAGGAAACTGACGAACCAGTGGCGTAACTATGGGGGGGGGGGGGTGAGGGGGATAGAACCCCCCCCCCCAGAACCCCCCCCCCCCCCAAAAAAAAAAGAAGAAAGAGAGAAGAAAAAAAAACTTGGGGTGTCTTACCATACGCTTTCATTGGAAGGGAGTGATTAGTTTCTTCAACGGGAGTGGTAGATGGTATTCTGTCTGGAAACTGACTAAAATTTTGCTCGTCAAGCAGATCTATCCCCCACCCCCAAAGTCAAGTCCTAGTTACGCCACTGTGACGAACAGTAAGTGGGTAGCCAGTCCGACTGTATTACGAACAACTGCTCAAGCACTCTGCTTTTCCACAGCAGAATATGCATGCCCTGTATGGTCCCGATCCACACATGCCAAAAAAAGTCACCACAGACCTAAATGCAACATGCAGGCTAACAACAGGATGCATGAAATCTGCACCACTTGTGAAAATGTATAAAGCAGTCGAATTCTCATCTCCTGAATGCCGAAGAACTGCTCATGAATACACAGAAAAATTCAGACAGACCTTCGACGAGCGCCACCCGCTGCATGGTTCGTCATGCGGACGTGGCAGACTTAAATCCCGCAAGAGATTCCTCGCCAGTGAGCTGAATGAACCCCCTAAGGACTGCCCTGCTTCACGAGAAATGTCCAGCGGCAGCACAACAAGCTGGAAGATCTGGAGGACACTGAATCTTATCGGGCGTAGCACCAGTCAAAGCAAATCTAACCACATGGGGTTTCAAATAAGGAGACAACAAATGCGACTGCGATGAAGTTCAAGACATGGAACATCTTCTACAGTATTCAACGTGCCCCACGAGGTGTACCCTTGAGGAACTATGGCTTGAGAAGAGAGAGCTATTGTACTTGGTCCGACACTGGGCTGAAAGTCTTTGAAACAAATTTCAGGACACGAAAAAGTAAAGTAATACTTCAAAGTTTCATTGCTGTCCGTTAGAAGTTATAAGTGTCCATACGATAAGTCTTGAGTACTGTAGCCGCGGCGGAGCGACCGAGCGCACTGAGGCTCTATGTTCCGATACGCGAGGCGTTCCCCATCGAGGGTTGTAATCCCCCCCTCGGGCGTGGATGTTTGTGTCGTCTTTAGTATAAGCTAGTTCATAAGTATTTTGTAAGTTTAGGGACTGGTCACCCCGCAGTTAAGTCCCATAAGCTCTACAAACCTTTGAACTTTGAGTACTGTATCGCACAGCATGACACTTTGTCGTGAATCGTAGAACTCAGTCTTCCGGATGGCAGCACTGCTGACTCGACGCACACATTAGATGAACACGAGCCATAGTCTGTCTCCAGGCCTTATGTGCCGATTATTGAACTATTCTTCGACTAATCAAGATTCACGCACATGCCTCTGTTTATAGGTGCGCGGCGTCTCATGACAATTAAGAAAGTAACACATTGGTCATAATAATTAGGGCATCAGTTGAGATATCTCTGTTCTGAAGCATTGTCATCTGCAGAATAGGGACTGATGACCATAGTAGTTTGGTCCCTTTAAAAACCCAGTCAACCGACCATCATCTGCAGAATGAACTAAAACGGTTTGATGTCTTTCTGTCACTTCTACAAAGTGCAGACAACAATATTACGGCAACCAAGATAATGGTAATAACAAAGTTTCTGCAGAGGGGATTGGTGTTGACTTGTGTTTACGAATTGCACAAGCAGTTGGGTTCAGAGCAATGAAACAACAACGTGACTTACTCGAAGCTATGATATGGAGAGCTGTATGAAGTTTGGAAGCAGGACAGACACAAATGGAGGTGGCTGCAGCTACTGGAATGTCCCAAATTCCAGGAGCAGAACGCGATTTCAGACAACAGAAACCGCTAAAACAAGCAAGGTCAAGGTCGCCCGCGGGTAACATCAGCAAGAGACGAAAGCTATCTCCGGTTAATAGCCCGTCGAGAAAGGAGACTGAATGCAACTCAGTTCCAACGCACCCTCGACGATCACCGTTCCCTCATCTGGAGAGAACGGGGAACTCGGACAATGATGATTATGTGCAGGAAACGTCACCATATCATGATGGTTGACGAATGGTGTGGACAGAACTCAGTACTGGCTGACATACTAACCTCTATATCGTTTAGAATGGCGCTTTGACTACTCAGAAGTATAGAGAGGAGATCCTTCGACCTTTCATTGTGCCCTACACTGGTGCCATAGGAGAATGGTTCCCAGAAAGAGTTGCACTGGTGCACAATATGCTCGAAGCTCAAGAAATTGTACGAATGGAGTGGCCAGATTGCTCATAGAACTTAAATCCGATTGGGCATGTCTGCGGTGCAGTTGTCAGATGCATTGCAGCTTGACCACTACCTCTCACAACGGGTGCAGAGCTGGATATTGCACTCATGGAATAATGGCTAATTGTCCCTCAAGAGCTGATCGATAACCTGATACTGTCCATGCCACGCAGGTGTGCAACTGTACTGGCCGTCCGATGTGATCACTCACCATATTAGAGGATAACGAGAAAGTCTTTTTCACTTTTACCGTATTCCCATGGTGCCTCGCTGTAAGTTAACGCCATGTAAACCTCAAGTAAAGAGTTGAGACAGCAACTTATCGTACTGTATCACACACAGATTACAACTCTAATCAATATGTGAATAAAATACGTTGCCATATGTATATTGTGTATGTAGTACCAAGTGTCGATGTTCCCATTGTTCTATTCCCAGTCGTGTAGTAGTCTTTGGTTGCCTCACAATACGCAATACTACAGAAATATTCTATAAGGGAAATGAACGTGAAGTCAGTACCACAGGAAGAGAATGGGTAGTTCATTTGGAATGGAAGTAGAATCTGATAGAGCACTGAAAACTCTCAGTCAATCTCGGTGTAATTATCGACGAACATTTAAACTGGACATATTATATCGTCACCGAATGCAGGAAGACCTCCGCTTGCCTCTGTGCCCTCAAAAAGCTTTGTAATATATTTTCAAATTATGTAAAATGCAATCACTCATTCTATCCAACCTTCACTATTGTGATATGATTTAGCATGGTGCAAGTAGCGAAAAATACAAGACGGTTACAGTAAACAATAAATGCATGTGTGCGATACATATGCAACATCCGTCAATATGACCACAGTAATGCTTCGTACATACACTTAGGATGGCTGTGGCCAAACAAACTACGTGACTACCACACGCTGGGCCTTCTCCATCGACTGCTCAGCGAGCAAACACCCCAGTACTTCGGCTCAGAATTTAAACATCTCTCGTTCCAATACGACATAACACAAGATGCCACTTACCTAATACCCTACCTGCGCCTGTTCATAAAACAAAAACCTTTACAAACTCCTTTGTTCTGCTGCTGATCGCCTCTGGAACAAGCTGTCCTGCTCTCTTCGCACAATTCAGTCTTCTGCCACGTTGAAGAAAAACGTGAAACACTTCCTTCTGACATCCTCTTCAAACTTTCCGTAAAACTCGTGTTTACAGTCAACTTCCTGTCTAACAGTAAACCCAATGCTCTTCTCTGCGATATTTCTGTTCCTCCTGTTCCTTTCACCGTAAATCACGTCACCTGCTTTTCAGTTGTGTCTCCTTTCTTGTGTATTATTACACTGACTTCTCTCTTCCTCTTCTACCCTTTCCTCCAGGCCCATTGCTGCTAGCAACCATAATTAAAAACCTACCGTTTTGTATACCTGACGTGTTTGTTATTTATCAAATACGAATATAAACTGTGCGTGTTTGTCTTTTTGTTACCTATACCGTTTGGGTATTATTTTTTTCTTTAGATTTAGTATAACTACCGTAATATTGGAAATGTGAAATATGTAGAACACCTGGTTAGGTGTAACAGAGGGCCTGAAGTCCCTAATCTTACCACGTTAAATAAATGAGTAAATATATAACCTTAAATTTCCTGAAGATTTCATCAAAATTGCTCCGGCCGTCTAGTAGCGCATAGGAAGCACAATCTCCACACGTCGATTTTTATAGATATAGAAGAAGAGAGAAACTGAACCACACTGAACTTTACTTTATTTTGAATGGCTTAGGTTTTGGGTTATGAGTCCATCCCCTAATGACTTAATGATTTATAAGTACTCAAGTAAAGACAAACAATAACATTATTACAGTTCTCTGGTTTTCGATTTCAACACTGGACGATATTACTGCTTGATAATTAATTTACAAACAATTACTTTTGTATTTTGCATTCATTGGATTACTTTTATGATTATTGATGTTAGTAACTCAATTATTCTAAGCTCCATATTGTATACTTCTTTTTAGTCCTGATGACTTGCTGCAATTGGTTAGTGACAATTAGTTATTGTACCCTGAGAATTTTTTTCGTTGATTCTTTAGCAATAATAGTGTCATATTATAAATACTGTTATCATTATGTATATGTTACTACCAATCTAAAAGAGGGTAACAATTGAATTCTATCTGCTTGTTCAGAAGTAAATTTTGGGACTGTTTGCATCTGTTTTTTAATTTACAATATTTATAATTGGGTCAGTTTTGCACCTTTACCTTCTACATGTAAGACTTCTACGTCTATTGCATATTTGTGCTCCTGGTCTATGCAGTGTTGAGCGAAAGCAGAATCTGGCTTTGTTAATCTCCAGTCTTTACAAACGATTTTATACATCATACTGTTTATGATGGCTGGCTGTTTGTGCTTGCAGTTGAAGAAACGTTTACGTAAAGTATGTGGGACATAGAATAATACCGAACATTGATTTTCCTTTAAAATTGTTACTTGCCCTATTGGAAATTTTACTTAAGAAAGATAACCATCGCCAATTTCTTTTCGTCGATCTATGTTTACTGGATATAGTAGATCTCGCTTGTTTGTTCCTTTTCTTGTAAAGAATATTGTGAATCATAGTGGACTGAAATTCATAATTTGTTGCTACAGTTTTTATTGTGCAGGGTTCTTGAGCATAGTCATCTTGGGTCATGAGAATTGACAAGAGTAGGTGTATCCCGTAGTGGAACCCTGCATGTTGTAAGCTGTTAGGTGTAGAGAGGAAGCTGGTATGAACGTGCCAGTAAAAATGGTGAAGTCGAAAAACAGAGAACTGTAGTAATGTAATAGTTTGTCTTTCCTTGCTTAGTTAGGAATCAGTAAAATAGAGAAAAGTCGGGAAAGAGTGCGCACTTAGTATTGAAGCCCTTATTTCTAATAGATGAGAAGGTTAAAACAAACTTTTTATACCAAATTATTGCTGGTTTATTTATTAACGATATATATCAGCTACATCTGTCAGTTATATATCACAAACGTTAAATATTAACAAATATAAAAGTCTGCTCATGCGTAGTCTTCGGCGCAACGTCGGGAAAGAGTACGAAAGGTGTAGTCAAAGAGTACGCACTAATATAAATTACAAGAAAACTTGCCATGTCCTTCGTAACCCGCGCATTCTTTACGTCACCATTTCGAGCAGTTGTCACACTTTATCCAGTCATCTATGACAGGCTGCTTGTAGGCTTCACAACACCCTGGGTAGCTCAACACATGAGACTCGTCCTTGGGTTTAGAGCTGTTCTTCCTGAAGTTGATGGGATGGATAAATCCAGATTAGGCTTAGAGATTTTGTTTTTACCTTTAGTCGTTGTGAAACACGACTGAAGGTGTGGTCATGTTCCACTTTGATTTATTCATTAACCTAAAGTGTTTCTGCACCATTAATGTTATTTATCTCCGTGTTAATTATTTTATTCTTTCTTTATTAATGATAGATACACCATATTTACATATGTTTGCCCCATATTTATATATGTTTCCACCCGTGTGATTTGACTTGTGTGTTCATGTGAATGTGGAAGGTTGCTTTTTTAACATTGACTGATTGCCGTGCAATGGCTTACAGTCGCCGCCTCGCGCTCTAGACCTCGTTTTGCTGTAGTTAAGAACGCATGGCTTCGTTTGTCGTCTGCACTAGCGTCTGCTGGGTGGATAGAGACAAGCTTACTTGGCAAGGTGGCGAGGTGGACGTGTTGTTCCAATTTAATCTTGGACAAAAGAGGTCACAGGAGACCTTTGTGGGAGCGAATGTAGAGGGAATTGTCTTGGCCAGGGAGCAAGGGTTGGTAAACGCTAGTCTCTGAACGCACTCTGCGTCGCCTTCAGCACGCTCTATATCCGGTGTATGGGGGTGCAAGGTTTTTCCGTAGCCTTAGAGCTTCACTCTTCATTCTGGCTCCGACGACTGTGGAAGTAAGTACTCTGCCGAATCATGGTGAGGAGAAGGCGTGCTGTTAGGACTTTGCTTTATTTGTCATCAGGCAGTCTTGGTTTTTTAGTGATAGTTCTCTTGAGTAATTCTTTTGCTATTTGAGGCGAAGTGTTTCTTAATTTACAGAACTCGAGTGAATTCAGTGTAAATTTATTATTTGCATTATTATTCCAGTGATGATTGTGTGTCCAGTTTTGCTCAAGTAGAATACATGTGTGTGGCCTTCGACCTTTGTGTAAACCTAGTGTGTTTGAATTTCCTTCATGTTTTTAACTAACTTTTCACATTGTGTCTGTATCTGTGAGTATGCTAAATATTTCTCAGATTTTCTAGCTTGAATCCATATTTCCTGTCCTGTATGACTGATTGTATCACATTCTTTTGTAATGGTCACTACTTAGGCCTTCAGCCATGCTTTTATTAATACTAGCTTTCTTCTATATGAAATCTCACATGTGCATTACTTGCTTATTCTAAATTAATTCCTGTTTGTAAATGTTATGAAATTCGACATGGTCACACAACATGTGGTACTTAAGAATAGTGAGCTGCTTCCTCCCCACACATGAGCTTGTTTAGTGCACAGTATACTTAAAATCTGTGATTAAGACACCTGCCATCTCATCAAGACGTCGCCAATGCTTTGTTTCACCACTGTTATTGAGTGTTCATGCAGGGTAATGTACCGCCAAGCATTACGCATGTGTCTGTGAATGAATAAATGTGTTTTCAGCTACCCATTGTGTGTTTGCATATTTCCTCCCATGTTACCTCCATATTCATATAGGGCAGAACCAATTTTATTGTGGGTAGTAATTATATGATTTAATTCACTTTTGTAGAAGGTGTCTGCTTAATTTGGTCTCTCCACATTTAGTTGCCTGATCATTTCTCTAAATAGATTATGATTTTAAAGTATCACAACCCTGATTTATGATTTCATGCTCCCTGTTCCATGTTTAATTATCTATTCATTTATTTTTTAACATTGATTTTGTCTTTGAAGTACATTATCCATTTCAGCAACTGTTCAGGTTATAAATTAATAAAATTCAGCAACCAGTTGCTTGTTTAACAAGCAACTGGTTGCTGAATTTTATTAATTTATAGATTTTGTCTTTGTTAAAACGTTGGGTGCTCCCTTGAGGAGTGAGCAGTTAGATAAATTTCTGTTGCATATGTACTTTGGCCACTCATAAAGTAATTTAGAGTAGCAGTGAGCGTTTTAACTTACATTTGCAGATCTCAGCTGCCCAAGATCTCGCTTATTTTAATAACAGGCAACTTTCAGTTGTATGCCTCTTTTTGGTTGTGTCTGTCTTCTGTAGTTTTTGTAATAATGCATCTTTGTACTGAGATGCAGACAAAATCTTTGATTTCTTTGCCATATTTTTCTTTCTTCTGGGTCTATCATATTTTGGAAATGGATATATTTTGGATAAACTTAAGCCTAAACGTGGCTTTACATCAGAACTCTTTTTAATCTGTTTCACGTTCCTGGTGTTTTTCTGATGACTGCACATGCACATCAGCAACATTACCCATTGGTATCCTGTTGAGCTGTTTAGTCTTTTTCAGTTTTCGGACGTTTGGCTCTATCACTGATTTCTGATGGGGAAAAATCTTCTGCTGTCGAGACATATGCGCTGAACTGGAATATTCCCATTAGAGCATGTTAGAAACATGGAAGGTGACTCGCGTACTCTTTCCCGCAACCATGTGGCGTACTCTTAACTTATGCATCAAATAGTGAAAAAAAAAGAAGAAAAAAAAAAAAAAAGAAAATAGAAAGAAAAAAAACTGATGGCACTGACTGCTCGGTTTAGTAGCTTCTTGTACCATGGTTTGTTCCTCACAGAACAATTATTCTTACGGCAAATATTGTAATTTCCTGTTCATACAAACACTACTGGCCATTAAAATTGCTAAACCGAGAAGAAATGCGGATGATAAACGGGTATTCATTGGACAAATATATTATACTAGAACTGACATGTGATTACATTTTCACGCAATTCTGGTGCATAGATCCTGAGAAATCAGGACCCAGAACAACCACCTCTGGCCGTAATAACGGCGGCCTTGATACTCCTGGGCATTGAGTCAAACAGAGCTTGGATGGCGTGTACAGGTACAGATACACATGCAGATTCAACACGATACCACAGTTCATCAAGAGTAGTGACTGGCGTATTGTGACGAGCCACTTCCTCGGCCACCATTGACCAGACGTTTTCAGTTGGTGAGAGATCTGGAGAATGTGCTGGCCAGGGTAGCAGTCGAACAATTTCCGTATCCAGAAAGGCCCGTACAGGACCTGCAACATGCGGTCGTGCATTAGCCTGCTGAAATGTAGGGTTTCGCAGGGATTGAATGAAGGGTAGAGGCAACGAAAACTTTTATTTTCCCTGCTATAACTAGTAAACCTGACAAAGTTTTTCGATATTCCATATGATGGCGTCGGTATGGAAACATCAATTGAATGTAGGACTAGCACACCTAGAAGGAAGGATATGGTGGAGACATGACTTAGCCTCTGCGTAAGGGATGTTTCCAGAACTAAACTTTCACTCTGCAGCGGAGTGTGCGCTGATTTGAAACTTCCTGGCAGATTAAAATTGTATGCCGGAACCGGTATTTGAACCTAGGATCTTGGCATTTCGCGGGCAAGTGCTCTACCGACTGAGCTATCCCGACACGACTCACGATGCCGCCCCACAATTATACTTCCGCCAGTACCTCGCCTCCTTCATTCCAAACTTCGTGTCTCCACCATATCCTTTCTTCCAGGGGTGCTAGTCTTGCAAGTTTCGCAGGAGAACAATTGAATGTAGTTTTCCATTGTCGCTCAGGGCTGCCAATGTAGAGAAAATGGCCGTGCGTACTCTTACCACGCAAGTACTCTTACCCGAACTTACCCAACTAGAAAATGGGCTCAACCCGAAATTTAGTTCGTACAAAACAAAGCTCTGTGAAATAAGGCAACAAATGCCGTTCAGTTTATTCCACTGAAAGTAAGTCAATAGGTGAATAGGATTGGACAGGACAGGGTTAGCGTGGAGAGCTGCATCGAACCAGCGTTTGGACCGAAGACCACAGCAGTGGTGAACTAAGGGGGAAGGGGGTGGTCCGTCTTGTGGGGCCTTCAAATACATCAAGAGCAAGGGTTTATATCGCCTTCGTCCTCTTGTTCTGGTACGGCCCCATATCTCGAAAGCAATATTTTGCAGACTCTCCTGTGCCTCTCGTCGTGGAGGGGCCTCCAAATCAAATCTCAAAAGTTACTTTTTATAGTAATACATGTATTTCCAAGTGTACGGGGGGCCGTCCCGGGCCTCCGACAGCCGTAGTCCGCCACTGGTCCACAGTAGCGCCGCGGTGGAGTGGCCGAGCGGTCTAAAGCGTCTCGCTGCGGAGCGCGCGGTTGCTCGCCGTCGGAGGTTCGAGTCCTCCCTGGGGTATGGGTGTGTGTGTGTGTGTGTGTGTGTGTTGTCGTTGGGTTAGTTTACCTAGGTTTAAGTAGATTGTAAGCTACGGACTGATGACCACGCAGTTTGGTCCGATAAGATTTACAAACATTTGAACATTTTGACCACAGTAGCATGCCCCAGATGGTCGATTTTCGGCGTTTCCTAGAGCACATGTATTTCAGCACTTTTGCACCGCATTATTCACTAGTGCCCCGGTATCGGAATTTCCGCACGCGCGAGTGAACCCCGGCAGAAATAACAGGGCGGCTGGGGCGCTCCGGCGCTGAATAGTGGGCGCGGCCGCGGGCGCGGGCGTCAGATTTACGAGGCATTTATTGGGCCGGCCGACGTTAACGGCTGGCTAATGGATCGCCGCTCTAGCTGGTGCGCTGCGGCAGGTGCGGCGGAGCCACGCGCTCTGCCAATGATAATATTTTGGGAGGTCGTCCACCGGCGCCCCCCAATTTGTCCCGCGCCACCTACCAAGTAGTCGCTAACCAAACACGCTAAACGCCCGCCTCCGTACCGCCCGCTCGTAATTAGCCCGCATATATTATGGCCGGCCGTGTATCACTGGCTGCGAATCAAACAGAAGGCGCGATAATTGACTCGCCCGTCGGCCCTTATTCGAATACGAGATATATTATCTGGACCAGCTGTTCCCAATCTTTCTTTAATGTGGCCCACAATATTTGTGGAATACATTTAGATTATCCTTTATGGGTGCTTTAGAATACGTGATTTAATTTCAGTATAATTTAACCCTTTCAGTCCGTCGGGACTTCCCTGCTCATTTCTAGCGCCACGAAACGAAGCGTATGCTGATATATGACTTGTGTTCTTGACGGGACGTTAGTGTCCCTCTCATGTATCATATACAATTCGCTGGCCGAGATCGTTCAGTAACTCTGCTCACAGAGAGCAGTAACCGTCCCACTGTGTTTTGTTTGTGCGCATGATTACATCTCCGGCCGCGGTGGCCGAGCGGTCTGCAGCGCACCAGTCACGTTCTGCACGGCCACTACGGTCAGGGTTCGAAACCCCCCCCCCCCTCGGGCATGGATATCTGTGCCGTCCTTAGTATTAGCTAGTTCATAAGTACTTTATAAGTTTAGAGACTGATGACCCCGTAGTTTGTGTTGATCACAAAATATTGTTGCAGAAGTTGGAACATTATGGAATACGATGAGTAGCTCACAACTGGTTCACCTCTTACTTTAATGATAGTCAACAGAAGGTAATTCTCCGCAGTGTAGAAAATGGCTATGACGTGCAATCCCAATGGGGCACAATTAAGTATGGGGTGCCCCAGGGGTCTGTTTTGGGACCGTTGCTGTTTCTTCTTTATATAAATGATATGCCTTCGAGTATAACAGGTGAGTGTAAAATATTTTTGTTTGCTGATGATACCAGCTTGGTAGTGAAGGATGTTGCTCGTAATATTGACACAGTATCAAAAAAATGCAGCTCAAGAGATAAGTTCATGGCTTGTAGATAACAAGTTGATATTAAATCACAGTAAAACTCAGTTTTTACAATTTCTAACACATAATTTGACGAAAGCTGACATATTGGTTACACATAACGGGCATATGATAAGTGAGACTGAACAGTTCAAATTTCTGCGTATTCAGATAGACAGTAAGCTGTCGTGGAAAGCCCATGTTCAGGATCTTGTTCCAAAACTAAATTGTGCTATATTTACCATTAGAAGTGATTTTTCAACATGAAAAGTAGTCTATTACGCTTACTTTCACTCACTTATGACGTACGGCATTATTTTTTGGGTTACTCGCCTGATGCAAAAATGATATTTCTGGCTCAAAAACGGGCGGTTCGATCAATATGTGGTGTAAGTTCACGAACGTTATATCGACGCCTTTTCAGTAGTCTGGAAATTTTGACACTGGCGTCACAATACGTTTTTTCTTTAATGTCGTTTGTTGTTAATAATATCAGCTTATTCCCACGAGTTAGTAGACTAGACAGTAGTCGAAGCTACATTTGCATCACATCTCCTTGGCACTTGAGCAGAAAGGTGTATAGTATTCTGCACCATCCATTTTCAATAACCTGCCACAAGAAATAAGGAATCTTAGCACTAATCCACACGCTTTCAAATCTAAATTGAAGATTTACCTCATGGCTCACTCCTTTTATTCTGTCGAGGAACTCCTAGAAAAGTTAAACAATTAGGCTAATTCATTTTGTTCTTTATTGATTCTTTTCACTTTGTCTTAAGATTGTCATGTGCATTGGACTACTTAAAAAATTTCTACTACCATTCTTGTGAAAAAATTCATGTATTCACTTGTTCCATGACCATGGAGTCTCACTCCTAAATTGGACCCTATGGAACAGAAAACCATAATAAATAAAATTAATAAATAAAGTCGCATCAGCTCTACAAACATTAGAACTTTTTTTATGGGTTGAGTTTAGCCGCTTGTCGTCACAAAAAGACTCTCTGTTGTCAGTATTCTGACGTTGGTAATTTGGTCTGATATTATTCAAGGAAGATAGATATTTTTATGTATTCGGTTGCACAGTGGTAGAGTGCCAGACTACAAATCCAAAGGTCGCGGGTTCGATCCCCCCCCAGGTCCTAGGATTTTTATCTGTCACTTTCCACTTCTTTCACCTCTGGCACTACTGCTCATGTGAAAAATACCGAGTAGCACCGTGGTTCGGAACCCACGTTAAACTGTAGGTCCCCCTATAACTGGCTGGGTAAGTCAGTTCGAAGGTCGGAGGAAGGCAACGGCATACCACCTCCAAACAGGACCATGCCTAGTAAAGCACTGTGGTGTTCAAACCAATCTTCGGATTGTTGACTGCTTTTTTTTTTTTAGCGTTCAAAAATGTGCTCGATAAATTTCAGACCCGTCAGTCTGTCAAAGGCATTATTGTGCGTGTTACTTTCGCAGCTGTCTTTGTTGCCCAGTGACAACTGGTTCCATTCTGATTTCCTTTGTTTACGAATTACGAAATAAGGATATGGATCAGGAATAACTACAATTTGTTTTCTTTTTTTCCTTCTACCAAGAATTTCATTGTAAAACACTGTCATATTTTTACTGGTAAATCTTTATTATTTTCTGTCGAGACTTTGCGGTTCTATGTTGGAGAAAAAAAAAAGTGTGGATGCACTAATGTGATTTTATTCAGTCTGGTACTAAAATAACCATATATGAATTTGTTTGGTCTTGGACAGAAGAGGGTTAAAAAACTGCCCAGTCACTTTATGTTTGAATGGAACTTGTTTACCGCTGTGAAGAGGCCAAGCGTTTCAAGATGCCTTCCTGCGAAGCACGCGGTTGGTCGCCGTCGGAGGTTCGAGTCCTCCGTCTGAGCAGAGAAAATAAGTCCCATAGATTTACAAACATTTGAACATTTGAATTTGACAGTTCTTTATCTTCTGAATTGGATTTAGTACTAGCTCAATTGAACAATTCGATTCCACGTATAATTTTTGGGCCTTTTTCGGTTTCTATTTCGCCATCTTTTCGTGTTTTTGAAAATATATTTTTTGTGTTTTCGGGTGGCTTTTCGTGGAGTTTACCCGCTTACAATGTCCCCGCCCAAAACAAGCACTTCCTCGCGCTAGTCCCGTTAGTGTAATTTTATTTGTATTAGATTAATTTTCGCATCTTTGTAACTACGATTGTCAGTGGCTTTAATGATTTTGGTCACCATATTGGCTACGAGTATATACACCATACTGATGACATCATGGTCCAAAGCATTTGGGTGAGATCGCGTCGTAAATTTATTCCAAATGGACTTTTAACATCCTGCACCATCTGAAGATGAATCTGAAAAGATTATAAGACATAACTGAAGACCGGAATACCGCCCATTTGTTTTGGTCCATGACATCATCAACATGTTGGCAATGGCGCATATATTAGTAGCCAATATGGCGACCAAATCAACCGCAAAAAAAAAAAAAAAAAAAAAAAAAAAAAAAAAAAAAAAAAAAAAAGCTCAAATCTAAACACGCGAAAATTAACGTAAAACCAATAGATTGACGCTAATTGAAGATGACGATGTCACCCTTCGGCGTTCATCAATGAAGTCATTGTTATGGAAGTTATGAATCAAAAAATGTGGTCAATTCACAATACCTAAAGCCAACTGTTAAATCAAAATGTTCAAATGTTTGTTAAACTTAAGGGACTCAACTGCGGGGTCATCAGTCCCTAAACTTACAAACTACTTATGAACTAGCTTATACTAAAGGCGTCACAAAATCCATGCCCGAGGGGGGATTCGAACCCCCGACCGTAGCGGCCGTGCAGACAGTGACTGGTGCGCCGCACTCCACTCGGCCACCGCGGCCGGCAGCAAACTGTTACACCCATATAGTGACTGGTTCTCGATGCACTTCTCTGAATCATGATCTGGTAGCAATTAGTATCCCCAAATAAATTCTATGAAATTGATTGTGACTAGGATATGACACTATTCGTCAAAGCCGATGTGTGGTATCCAGGTCTTCAATTGATTGCGAAAAGACACAAAAATATGATTTAAAAAACACACAAAATACCCGAAATAAAAACCGAAGACGATGAAAAAGCTGTACATGGAACCGAATAGTTCAATACACATATAAGACACTTCAAATTAACACAGCTATACCAATCAACATCCTTTTACAAAACCAAGAGCATAAAAACAATATCGAATACTGCAGCTAATCTGTACTCCACCTAAAGCATGACAAAGATATAAATCAACCCCCACCCAACACCTATCAACATTAAAATGGTATCTAATAATTAAATTGACCTATAAACCTCAAATGAAGACAGATACAAATTTACCTGCCTCTCTAACAAAAGAAAAAAAAATACTGTCAAACACTTACGTCATTTCAAATGTTCCACTCTGACATTTTTTCACCACAACCACTTTTGTGTCATAAAATCCATTGGATCCGCCAACTCAAAACCAAACTGTTGCCTCCCAACCTAACCTAGACCTAAATCTACACTACAAATCAGTTTGTCACCACAACCAGTTTCTCTCTTTTCACGTTCGTTGTCTTTGCCAAAAGCAATAATCACACCACACCATCTACATGCAATGAGGTATGTGGCCAACCTGTCCGGAAATACCGCTGAAAATCCTCCTTTCAGAGATCTGAACGTTATCCAAACATTCTCAACTACCACCAACACCAATAGAAACTACACTACAAAACGATAACCAAAAACTTTACCAAAATATATGCCCCAGCGTCCAAAACACTAACGCAAAATATAAATACGGCAGAGCACTGAAAGATTTGAGTAGAAACAGGGCCCATGAAGTAAATTATCTTCCGTCTGAACCGCTGATATTGTTGGGAGAGCCAGTCCTGAAGAAACTGTAGCTCATGGTATGCAAGATGTAGGAGACAAGGGAAATATCCTTAAACTTCAAGAAGAATATAGTAATTCCAATTCCAAAGAAAGCAAGTGTAGACAAATGTGACAATTACAAAACTATCAGTTTAATAAGTCATCGTCGCAAAATACTAACACGAATTATTTACATACGAGTGGAAAAACTAGTGGAATCTGACGTTGGGGACGATCAGTTTGGATTTACGCGAAGTGTAGGAACAAGAGAGGCAATACTCACATTACGACTATCTTATAAGATAGGTTAATGAAAGGCAAACCTACGTCTTTACCATTTGTAGATCTGGAGTAAGCATTTACGGTGTTGACTGGAATACACTCTTTCATATTCTAAAGGTAGCAGGGGTAAAATATATGGAGCGAAGAAGTTATATTCAACATGTAGAAAAACTAGTCAGCAGTTATTAGAGTTGAAGGGCATTAGAGGGACGGAGTGGTTGGAAAGGGAATAAGACAAAATTGTAGTCCTTCGTCAATGTTGTTCAATGTGTACATTGCTCAAGCTGTGAAGGTGTGGAGGAAAAATTTGGACAAGGAATTAAAGTTAAGATGGAAAAAAACCAGAACTTTGCATTTTGTCGATGACATAGTAATTCTGCCAGAGACAACAAAGGGTCTGGAAGAGCAATTGAACGGAGTCGGCAGTGTCTTGAAAAGAGGATATTAGATAAACATTCACAAGAGTAAAACAAGGGTACTGGAATGTTGTGTAAAAAAATAAATCAGGCGTTTCTGGAGGAATCAGGTTAGGTAATTAGATAATAAAAGTAGTAGATCTATTTTGTTATTTGGGTAGCTAAATTACTTCTAATGGTAGACGTACAGAAGATATAAAATGCAGATTGGCTATGAAAAGAAAATAATTATTGAAGAAAAAAAAATTGTTGACATCCATAAATTTAAATGTTAGGATGTCCTTCCTGAAAACAATTCTCTGGTATGTAGCATTGTATGGGAGTGAAACGTGGACGATAAGGAGTTCATACAAAAAGATGATAGAAGCTTTTGAAATGTGGTGCTACAGACGAATGATGAGTATTAAATAGGTAGATCACGTAACTAATGAAGAGGTGTTCAACAGGATTGAGGAAAAAAGGAATTTCTGGCATATCCTGACTAAGCGAAGAGATAGGTTGGTGGGACACATTCTGAGACATCAAGGAATCGTCAACTTAGCATTAAAAGAAAATGTGTGGGGTAAAAATCGTAGAGGGAGACCGAGAGACGAATACAGTAAGAAGGTGCCAAAGGATGTAGGTTGCCGAACGTATTCTCAGATGAAGAGACTTGCACAGGACAGGGTAGCGTGGAGAGCTGCATCAAACCAGTCTGCTGACTGAAGGAGACAAGAAGAACTACGGCGAAGTATAGTAAGTGACCAGTAAAGGCGCTGTCAGTTTCATAGTGCACCAATGAAACAGTAGATGGTCATATTGCATGTACTGCCTCAATAACAGAAGCTTTTTGGTAATCGTACGTCAGTGACAGAATTAAGCGTCACCATCTTATCTCTAGGAATACGAAACTAACATTGAACAGCGAGTTACTGATTTCGCTTTGTGTAGTACAAACTTAAAATCATAACTTTGTTTCTTTCACTATGTTTCATTTGTATTTAACATATAACTACAGTCCTTAGCTTTTATTGATAGCTTTCATTTTCATAGGCTACGAATTATTTAGTACACCAATCAAATTTATGTAGTTTCCTTTGTGATTGCGGCGCGTGCTCATTAGATTTTGAATCCGTTTTGTTTACGAATAGATATGCCAAGAAAATGGTCGAGTTTTTCACAATGCACATGACCGAATAAAGGGTGATGCGGACTCTTGGCTAGGACAATTGAGTTTATTGACAAAACGATAAAACAAAAGGATTTTACTGACTGCGGTCCGGAATCGTTAAAAGCGACGGTATGCAGAGGGCCTTCTTTAACATCCGTTGCGAAGCACGGACATATAGCTATTGGATGAATAAGACACGGCACTGGTGTAATATTCCTCGTTAGTTATTATTTTACAAACCTGTTTTGGCGGTTACGCCATCTTCAGGCACAAATACGAATACGCCTGACAGTCAACCTTTTTTGTAAAACTACAGATTGTCTCTATTAGCTACAAATGTATTCGCACATACGAATGTAAATCAGCATGTGGTGTACAGTTTACAGGTAACTGGAACAAAATTTGTTCCGGGCCGGGATTCGAACCTGCACTTCCCGCTTTTCGAAAACGGTCGCGTTAACCATTAAGCTATCCATGCACGCCTCCCGGACCTACCCACAGTTCCATGTACCACACATTTAAGGTTGCCATAATACGAGGACCATAATCGAGGACATAGTCCAAGCTTTTACGCCCTCGGCATATGAGTTGTCATTACTCAATACAATTAATTTTAGTTTGCATCAAAATGTTCAAATGTTTTGTAAATCTATAGGAGTTAAATTATTTGGTTATTAGTCCCTGGGCTTACAAACTGCTTAAACTAAGTTATGCTAACCTGAGTACAACACACACACTCACACACACACACACATGCGCGAGTCCCCGACGGCAAGCAAACGCGCGCTCCGTAGCAAGGCGCCTTAGAACGGTTGGCCACTCCACCGCGGCTTCGTTTGCATCATCTAAATTTTTAATTAAAACATTCTGATTCTTAATGTGTATCTGAAAACCTAATGAAACTTACGTGTTCCGCGTTTTACTGAATTTGAAACGTTGCAAAATTTTGATTTCAAAATTTCTTTTAATAAGGTCACGAATAACTGTGGACTCGGAATATTTCTAGACAGCTTTATATTAACCTCATCCAAATCACAGTACAAGAGATACAAAGACGAGGAAGGCACCAGAAATATAGGAAGCCGAATCAGCGAAATTCGCTATGAATCGATTTTCGCACTGCTTCCACTATTTTGATAACATTGTCATCTGTTAATCATATTCTCCTATTACCCTACAGTGCACTTTTAGCATCTGGTCAACTTCATAATACGTACACACGTGAACACTTTAATTATAGTGAACGTGTTTTCATCTTCCCGGATATTACGTTTTCTCACAATTTACGTTATTTCCTATTGCTTCCATCGTTATCTATGTTCTCTCAATTAATTTTTTTCTGCCGCTAAACATTTTGTATGGAGAACTTTCCTACAGTAAAATTAGTTGAAGAACTGTTGTAGATGTGTCGCGTATTTTATCCCATCAAACCCATTTATAGAAGAAATATCCTAAATTTTACTGTGTATAACTAGTCTTTTAATACACAATCAAGTTTTCGCTTGTATTAGCCGTTACAAGTGCCTCATAAATATATGAAATTGTTTGGGATGCGTGAAACACATGTCACAGAAAAACACCATAGGCCGAAGTTTGGTTTTATAAAACCAGTTGTCGACTTCCAAATGTGAGCAAAAATCGATTAGAACCTATATCGCAATGCTGCATTAGTGGAGAGGAACGAAACGTGATAGGAAATGTTTGTATAGCTTATGGGACTTAACTACGGGGTCATCAGTCCCTAAACTTACAAACTACTTATGAACTAGCTTACACTAAGAACGACACAAGTATCCATAAACGAGGGGGGATTCAAACCCCCGACCGTAGTGGCCGTGCAGACCTTGACTGTCGCGCCTCAGTCCCCTCGCCCACCGCGGCCGGCAAACGTAATAGGAAAGTAAAATGTATTTCATAGTTAATAAATTGCTACGATAGTTAATATTTCCACATCGCATTTTTACTGAAATAATTTCTCTGTTTTAGTCCTAAATCAAAAATTAGCAGCTCTTATCTTTAAAAGCCGAACGAGATACTATGTAATAGCATCTTTGTGAAGCCTTTGATCACACATAGTCACTTATCTATCTGACGATAGCGTAACAGCTGAAAAACCGATTTGTGGTATAATAGATACTGTAGAATACTGTGTGTGTTTTCTCATTCATAAAATGTTCTTAATCTACGTCGCATTTATCTTCAACTGAATAACTTGCATTAATGTTTGATCATTTCCAATTCCGCAGTAGAAACTAGCTAATATAAATTATTTCATTGTTTGAACGTTCTGTTCTTCCAGCCACGCGTGCTGGGGCGTCGTGTTGCGGTGCGCGCGGCCGTCCGCCGTCGGGGGTTCGAATCCCCCCTCGAGCATTGATGTTTGTGTCGTCTTTAGTATAAGGTAGTTCATAAGTAGTTTGTAAGTTTAGGGACTGATGACCCCGCAGTTAAGTCCATTAAGCTCTACAAACATTTGATTTTTCTGTTATTCCTTGTTACAATATTTGATACATTATCACTAAAACACACACGACACTGGTGTACTATTCTGCAATATTTCTTGATTTTCACAAACTAGTTTTCGGCTGTTACGCAATCATTAGGTGCAAAGATTACAGTAATCTTTGAACCTGATGATAGCGTAACAGCCGAAAACTAGTTTTTGAAAATGAATAAATATTTTAAAATATTACACCAGTGTCGGGTGATTTTAGTGATCGTATAAATTACTGTACATAGTTTCCTTACGATATGCTTCATATGTTTGTGGCCTTCTCCAGTTTTCCTTAAATATATTCTTTCAACACCTTTGTTGAGGTGCGTCTTGCTTTTCAAAGTCATGTTCACTGTTTTTCTATCACGATTGTTGTTTAAAATTTATAAGTACGTTTTGTAGAAACCCCTACCTCTCATTACTTGCTGCCATTATTTAATAATACAACATGTTCCGATGCGTCACCTCATCGGCAGAAAAAAAATTAAAAGGTAATACAAAAAAAAAAAAAAAAAAAAAAAAAAAAAAAACCTACAAATATGAAAATATCTAAATGTAGTAGTTTTCTTAATTCTTTCTCTTAATATGTCCTGTGGGAAGAGAGAAGTATAACTTAGTTTTTGAAGCGTTTTCATCATTTACTGTTGTCGTTACAATTAAATAATAATTCATCCTGTTCGTGTGAACTGCATGTCTTCTTGTGGTGTTACTAGTGTCATCTATTTATGTGGCTGCCTTCTGGATCTGGTTACCCATTTCAGATAGAGAGACAGTGTGAGCATTTACCTTCTTTTTTTTTTTTTTTTTTTTTTTTTTTTTTTTTTTTTTTTTTTTTTTTTTTTTTTTGAACTAAGGAAACATTTTCTGACTCTCTATAGGAACCACATTATATACCGTCGGGAAAGCAACTCTTTTAAGGTGTTTGTATTTCCTGTTAAATATTTTGTCTGATGATGAGGTTCTACATCGAAACATGCTACAATTTTAAACAATTTAACAAGGAAACAGTGATTGTAAATTACTTAATTTCCCTCGTTGTTTATATAAATAGTACTTTCTTTTTCATAAATAACTTGATGGATGCTCAGTAAGAGCTTCAGTCTCATAGTACATGACTATGAAATGAGCATGCAACACCGTCGAGCAGGATATAAAATGAGAAAAAAAAATTGAATCCTCAGACCTTACGTGTACGCTATGTTCTGCGTCCTAACAATAGTACTTGTTTGGAAAATAAAAAGGCGAGAGTTTTGGTGTTACATTAATATTTTTTTTCTTGTCAAATACTCCTGTCCAAATACTATGGATGTTTATTTCTTTTTTATTGAAAGTATGAGCTTGTTTTCACGACAGTAAATAGCTCACTTTTCCACGGCATTATTACGGTTTCCGTAGTCTCATAGGTACATCTTGCATTTAGTAAATTCTAATAACACGATGTCATTCCTGTCACTACATTGTCATGCACACTGAAGGTACAAAGAATGGTCGTAACGTATGCTAGGGTACTGATTTCAATTTTATCTCCACATTTGTTACTGTTTATGTGCCATAACTGCGAAATGGAGACGGGAAGTAATCCGCCTACGCACGTTTGTTATAAATAACAAAACAATCTCACGAAATACTTATCTGGCACTCCGTCCTACCTTATCCTGCAGCCGGCCGCAGTGGCCAAGCGGTCTGCGGCGCGGCCGTTTCGGTCGGGGGTTCGAATCCCCTCTCGGGCGTGGATGTTTAGTTTAAGTCACTTCATAAGTAGTTTGTAACTTTAGGGGGTGATGTCCCCGCAGTTAAGTCCCATAAGCTTAACAAACATTTGAAAGTTTTTGATGGAGCACAAGCTCGGATTTTGGGAAGGGTGAGGAAGGAAATGAGCCGTTCCCTTTCCACGGAACAATCCTGTAATTTGCATTCACTGCTGAATCAGGGTGGCCGAACTGATATTGGAAATATTATTCTTGCGAATGCGAGCCTAGTGTCGTTATCTCGCCAAATGTTAAGGACAGCGTAACAGGGAGGACAGGTGAAGCAACAAGACCTTCACCTCAGAAGGTGAAGATGGTGACTGTGACATGACTACATTGTCACTCCTTTTCACTCTCACAATTATCGACAGTCACTCGTATGTCATTTAAAGCAACTTACAGTGCGTTTTAATACCCGTAATTTCCGGATGTGTTTCAGCTCTTTCCTACATATTTTCGTTTCTAAGAACGGCAATCATTTTTCGTTTGATAGTGAGCGTGTGCGTAAAAGTTTTCTTGAAGCGTAAGTGAATGATTAAGTACCAGTGCAACATTGAAAAGTGGCTGTTAGCTGTTCTACAATATTTCCAGGTAGAGGCAAAACACAAACTGAGAGAAGTTTACGAGAATTGTGGAGCAGCTGTGACGAGGTATTTCAGCAACTTTTTGGATTGATGTTGAGCGTACGAGAACAATTAGCCAACTCATCTGTACAGTCAGCTTTTTCTGTGACGACTGTAGTTCAGAGAATCAATAAAATAGCGCCTCTCATTGCCTAGCTCAAGAACTGGGCTTAACTACGAGAAATAATTAAAACAAAAGGGAAACACAATTTTTATAGATTTTTTTACTGGCTGCTGTGAGAAACAGCGCTTCCAGCAAGCAATAAAATTCCCGAGCAATAAAATTCCCGAGACAATACAATCTTCCTAACCATCTTCAATAATCGACTCTATCGTGCAGTATGTGAAGCATAATCTAAATATCTACAAACCTCAACGTTTTATCATTGTCCACCTAACCTGCTCGATAATCGACCCGTGGCAGTGAAATTTCGGAGAAAGTTCTCCAAAATTAATTTCTGTCATCTTCATATATTCAGATTAACTATGCAAGATCTTTACAGGCAACGGGAGAAAAACTGGTTTCTGTGATTAGTGAGGCAGTGACCGATAAGACTCGTCATAGGAATACATATTCTGTAAATACGAAATGTTCAAATGTTTGTAAAGCTACGGGACGAAACTACAATGGTCATCAGTCACAAGACTTACAAATTATTTAAACTAACTTACGCTAAACACAACACACACAAGCACACAAATGCCATGTAAAACCTAT
This sequence comes from Locusta migratoria, assembly GCA_026315105.1. Taxonomy (NCBI): domain Eukaryota; kingdom Metazoa; phylum Arthropoda; class Insecta; order Orthoptera; family Acrididae; genus Locusta; species Locusta migratoria. Next base: position 276,375,589 of record CM048747.1, read on the forward strand.
AGACTTGTGCAGAGTAGAAAAGTAGGCCTACATCGTTAAAATCCGTCAGGCACCGTCTCGCTCTCAGCATTATACATATGTAACACGTCAGCTAATTCTCTGCTGACTACAGTAAAAACGATCCACCAAGGGGTTAATGTAGCCGCAGTATATAGTTGAAACGATATATAAAACCGATAAGCAGTAACATACACACGATTATTAGGCTATTGTCGTCTTCAAGAATTTCGAAGTCGATGCTACTGTTATGAGCGTTTTATGTATTAGCATTTCCAGTGAAATATAAATAGCAAAGAGTTCCACTTAGCTAGTATGTAACTTTCTTCTGTGAAAATTGATCTGCTTTTACGAAACACGGGTATTTATAAAGTTTCTTGTTAGTCTGGTAAATTATACAGGACAAATATTATAGCCGGCCGCGGTGGCCGAGGGGACTGAGGCGCTTCAGTCACGGTCTGCACGGCCACTACGGTCGGGGGTTCGAATCCCCCCTCGGGCATGGATATTTGTGCCGTCCTAGTTCGTAAGTAGTTCATAAGTGGTTTGTAAGTTTAGGGACTGATGACCCCGTAGTTAAGTCCCATAGACTATACAAACATTTGAACATTTTGAACAAATATTATACACGGTAGAAGAACGGAACATCGAACACCAGCGACAATAAATCACGTGGTTTATCAATAAACTGTCAGATCTTGACACTCATTATTCAAGGAAGCTGAGAAACGCAACTGAAAGACAACATTCTCAACCGAGCGAGGTTGGAATCCGCTCATTTCACGTGTGCGCTCTCAGAGGAATTACTGTTTTGTTTTTACGCTGCCTTTGATGCCAACGGAAGCCATCCATTTTAATAATTATCCATTTATTTCTTAAATAGTGTGGATTTGCTGTCTTAGCGCTTGCTATTTTTCACGCTTGGACGCATGAAGCTTCCTTTACGATGCTCCTGTGACGACAGTCTTGTGTCTGACGCATACGCCGTTATCCCACAGTACATCATTGTGTCAAGTGGTTTTAATTCAGTCACCGACTCGCCTTGAAGATGGCTCTGCGGTTAACAGCCGTAACACCACAAGGATAAATATTCCTGTCCGGAATGCAATACTGTCTCAGACAGACAGTTAAATACGCGCGTTTACTTACGGAGGTGTTAATATGACCTAAATAAAGGTGCAAAAGAGAAAAAAAAAAAGCAAATAGGCCAGACATTTTAAAAGCTTAAACATGACCGAGTAACGCTGCGGTGTGATTCAGAAAGTCAGCTTTTGACAGCCGTAATTCAAACTTTTATAAAGGAATGAATGAATGTTACATTTTAACATCCTGTAATTTATTGGGATATTAGAGACGGAAACACAAACAATCCTCTCGTAAATGTCAAAATAAACGTATGTGGCGTGCCAGAAAGAAGAACATGGATTCTACCCGTTCGTAATTAATTTCTGAACTACTCATGCCGAAGGAAAAGTGATTATTTCAGAACTATTGTGAGAGATAAATAATTTTTTCACAATCTCGGCTTACAAGGCGGCAACAATTTTATCTTCCACTCTAGTCGTTCGACTATTTAAACCGTTTAGAGTGGACGAATTGTAAAATTGTGTCCAGTATTAAAAAAAAGTGTCACATAATTATATGACCGATGCCTACTGTTTCACAGTGATATTTACATAATCGTGAACGTTTATGGCAGAGATCAGTAAAATAAACGCTCTTTCAATGCCTGGCCAACATGAATCCAACCTTCCAAATTAACACTCTTCACAGTATATTTTTAAGCACAAAACCAGTAACTTTCTTGAATTCGTTATTGTAAAATAATGACATAGCTGTCCCTTAGGACACGCAGTTTCATTACGATTTGCAAGAACTGCAAATTTAGGCGCTCATGTTTCGAAAAATGAAACAATATTATTTTTTTCCAATGACAAAATTTGTGAAAGCATGATTATTACTTCAAATAGCTATACATTACTCTCATAAGAAAACAGAAAATTACGCAAGCAGTTATTACGACGTAAACTTTCTAGAAGAAATAATAAAATTAGTTTTGGTGCACTGTAAAGGATAATTCTAATGAAACGATGTTTTTCCCCTTCTTCTCTGCTATGCCTGAGAAAATTGTTTTTCGCTTCTGCGTACACTTTCGCAATCATCACATGTTGGATAGTGGTAATTCCAAGTTTTCTTCGAAAGAATGCAGTGTTAAACGCGTGTGTTAAATGCTTCCCAGGAAACGTTTACCAGCTATAGAGACGTGCTGTTATTTCGTCGCTGTTGTTCAGATATATGAAGAACCCATTTATATACCTGTACGTAAATCAAGGCACTGACAATATTAGTTTCGTGGCTGAGTTTAAAATGTAGTGTAAATCTGAAATTTCATCCAAGAAAATTCATATCAAATGTTTATAATAAATGTGTTATACAAAAGTATTTTTCATGAGCGAGTAGTGAATTTATGGTGCTCTGTCTCAGGTATTCAAATGGGTAAAACGGGGAGACGCTAGAGAAGCTGAAAAAGTTATGAGTGAGAAGTACAAAGAGTATTTCTGATCGCCGCGCGGGTGTGGACGTGCGCTTTGGGGCGCCTTGCTACGGAATGCGCGCCTGTCCCGTCGGAAGTTCGAACCCTCGCTCGGGCATGTGTGTGTGTGTGTGTGTGTGTGTGTGTGTGTGTTGTTCTTGGCATAAGTTAGTTTAAGTAGTTTGTAAGTCTGTGGACTGACGACAACTGCATTTTATAAAACTGCATTTTATAAAAATAATTTTATTTCTGATCTTTGCAAGTGTTATATACAGGACTGATGCCGGGAACTATCAATAGGGAGAATCTCTTTGCGTACAGGCGTTTCTTCAAGATTTCTTGGGCAGTTCTAATATTGTCACTGCAACACCTACATTACGGGCCCTAACACCAAGTTTCCCCTTCCAGTACAAGGATAACTATTCCAGGATGCCACCCACATCCCACTAACTTCTTCCTTCTTATAGTTCTTGAGAATGTTCTGAGAATGGCAGCTAGTTTGGTATTATCGCGGTACGGGGAGGGGAATATCACGGAAACGGTGCACGAGTTGGGGTTGAAATCATTACAAGAATTACAGTATTCGTTGCGGCGAATTCAATTTACGAAAGTTATTTTAACAACTTTCTATGAATGCGAACATATTTTGTTGGCACCCACCTACAAATGGAAACAAGCTCATGGGAATAAAATAATAGAAATCAGATGTAAAACGGAAAGATTTAGATGTTTTCTTCATCCTACGAGGTATTCGAGAATGGGACGGTAGAGGTATAGCCCGCAAGCGGTTCGATGAACCCTTTGCTACGCACTTCAATGTGTGTAGCTGTGTAGATGTAGATAGTGCCCTTTCTGTAATTATCAATACACAGTCAGTAATTTCTGATATAAAAGTTACTCTTGAACTTCATAAAGACCTATTTCAGTTTTCGACAGCATTTGCATACAAATATTTAGCAGAGTATCGTACTAATTTCTCTTCTTACTTTTTCTCAAACATTCTAAATGAGCAGACATTGACGTAACAGAATCATACTACTTCATTTTCAACGTCACCTTCTTCGAAAAATAAACTATATTCTATTCATTTTTTGTTCGATAGAAGTGAATGGACGTAGACGAGAAAGAAAAATAATAATTTTAAAATATGACATATAAATGTCCTTTTAGTAACACGACACACAAGAACAAGAAAGATTAGCGTTCAGATGTAACTTCGATGACGTGTTAATTAGAGACGTAGGTCAGCTAGCCTCTGAGAATAACAGGCAAGGAAGTCATTCAAAAAATGTTCACATGTTTGTAAATCTATCGGACCAAACTGCGTGGTCATCAGTTCGTAGCTTACAACTACTTAAACTAAGGTAAACTAACCTAAGGACAACACACACACACACACACACACACACACACACACACACACACACACACACACACACACACACACACACACCAATGCCCCAGGGAGGACTCGAACCTCCGACGGGAAGTCATTCGTGTCGTTTTTTTTTATGGAACCGAAAAGTAAATCACATGAAAAGAAACCACATATTTGAAACATAACAAAATTATAAATACAAAACTTAGAAAGTTCGCACGTCGATCTATAGAATTGAGGTCAATTGTATTTCAAAAAACATGTGTAGGTATTCTGACGGATGAGAAAAAATGTTTGTATGAACAACGATAATCGACAATAAGAGTTGTACGGGCCCACAACCCCTGATTAGTTGAAGAAGATGAATAATCTATAAAGTACACATCGGGGCATGCTGAGGGAGCTTATCTGAAGCAAACAATTTCTTTCCTAGTTTATCATTTTACCTAAACCGCATACTGTCCCAAAATTTCGAGCAGAAAAACCATAACAGCATCGAAACGTCTCCAACAACGTTTCCAATGAACAGAATTTTTTTCCATGTAGTCTTGCATATCAATAAGGAACCTGCAGTCGGGAAACCTCCGCTCGACATATAGTACTATAATGCTGTATACGTGGTGGTAATAATTCCGCCACTCTTCGTTGTGATTCGTACGGAGAGAGATAAAGATGTTCGTGTTTTTAAAGAAGCACTAAAAAAGCAGTTTTTAATATTCTGCGGTCAAAAAGACTGCCGATTCGGATACACACGCAAATTGCTACGGATAATCTCAGTAATAATGAATTCGTGGTAAAAAGTGAAAAAGAATAATTAGTATTAGCATTTCTATCTATATGCATTGCATGCGATCAATAGTAATTATTGTCCTTAATCACATGTTTTACCAATTACGCGCGGATGAAATTGTATTGTCTGCAAACCGCGCCGTTCTGAACAGGATTTACATCGAGTCTGACAACGGCAAGATCCGAAGATGGCGATACACTCTTCTTTATTTTCTGCACAATTACACGTGTGTTCGTCATAACAGCAACTGTCCTAAGTCAAAGTCTATATCCGGCTGTAGTAAGTAGGACTATTTAAGCATTTACTGAAAGGTACTACACTCAAAATCTATTGCTAGGTTCAAAGTAGTTGATTAATAATAGATAAGATAATTCACCTGTTTGTAACCTGAAACCCACTATTGTCTTATACGGAAAATCGTGCACACCAATATACAAAAAACAGATGAGTGGAGAATAGTTTCATTTAAAACTGGCACTAATCACACTTGGCTACATGTCGGTGGAAGGACACGAGGCTGCCTCGATGCACACCGGCCATTTATTAGAGATGGCTGGCAGTCCACTTCCATGCGCGTTTCAGCAGTACCTGTGAAACACTGGGGCCATGCCACGCCACGCATAGAAACTGAGATCGCCGTGGAGGGCTGTGTTACCCAAGCGCTGCTGATTCGCAGTCTTGTTGAATTTTTTATTGAACAGGTGAAGAAAATCTCGTGAAATGTGGGATACATTTACCGGGGAGTACCAAGATAATACGTATTAAGAAAAGAGCTGCATGGATTCAAGTGTATGAAATGTTTTGTGAGGGCTGCAAAACCATTTCAAGAATGAAATTATATCAGCATCAGTGTTAAATAATTTATGTTTCTATTCTGGTGGTACCCTTTATGCTCCAATGTGTCCATTCAATACGTCAGATCAGCAAACAACGCATTTGTCTTTAGTCTCCTAATAACAATGAGAAATATGAAACGGTATATTTCAGAACAGTTTATTAATGATTATCTCATAAATCACAGATATTTAATGAGTAATATTGCTTTGAGAACAAAATGGCTAGTAAGCAGCAGAGACCCGACATTTATCATTAAGCGTCCGATACCTACACAACAACGAGAAGTATTCTTCACTGCCGGCCGCGGTGGCCGAGGAGACTAAGGCGCTCCAGTCACGGTCTGCACGGCCACTACGGTCGGGGGTTCGAATCCCCCCTCGGGCATGGATATTTGTGCCGTCCTAGTTCGTAAGTCGTTCATAAGTAGTTTGTAAGTTTAGGGACTGATGACCCCGTAGTTAAGTCCCATAGACTTTACAAACATTTGAACATTTTATTCTTCACTGTACTTCAGTCAAATCAATAACTAGGAAACACACGAAGCTTTTATGCTATTTAAGGCCTACATTATTTAATATATCAAGTAATCCACCATCAATGTTAAGTGAAGGGAGACTTGGTAATAAAATGTAAAAAGTAATATTATTTTATCCAAACAAAGAAGAAACCATTTTCACCTTGATCCTGCATCTGAGAAAAAAATATATATATAAAGAAGGCTGCTGAAGCAAAAGTAGTTACATGAAAATTTTGTCCTATTTGGAAGTAGAATGATTCAAACAATTTGCTATGGAAAACAGCCAAGATCGCTGGTAATTTTCATTTAGATGACCGTTTTCGCCTGATTAAACTGCCATCTTCGGATCTTTCATGTCATTCACCACATCACAAAGAAAGACTTTTAAAAACATACTTAACCACCAACATTATTGTTGGCTTGTCATAATACAAATAAAATATCAAAAGTTGCATGCTTTAACGTGATATGGTCACACAAAGTTTGTTTTAACTTAGTGTGACCATATCACATTAAAGCATGGCGCTTTTGATATTTTGTTTGTATTATACAAGCCAACAATAAGAATAATAAAACATTACCTTTAAAAATATTCATGTATTAGAAAGTCGAGTCAAGTGTAGAGATCTAGGAGTCATTGGGATATATACAAAATTGTTACGTACCTTAATAAGAACAGACATCAGAAAGACATGCTTTTCATACATGTAGTAAACTTTTATATTCTCATGCTTGCAACTGAGTAAGCTGCGAATGTGCACATAATCTAAATTATTTCTTCGTGAATAATACGTAGCTTATGTCACAGGATCAGTGAAATTTGTTTGTTTTCGTATTTGTATCACTGTCATTGATATCTCTTGATAATTTACTAATGCTTGAAACGCAAAAATGTAATAACTATTTCGTCACTTATCCAAAAAAAAAAATTATTAAAAACGGCTATTAATGTTACCGTTGGCCGTTTCGCCGCAAATGCCGCTAGTGTTACCTGTCCGACGCTACCAACTTTTGTAACAGTCAGTGTCGTAACTGTACGAGATCTGTTACAGAAAATTCCGTAACTTCGTAAATACGCGTTAATGACCAATCGAGTGTTGCGCCAAATTCGGTTGGCATCCCTGCCCACGCATGTGTTGAAAGTTTGCTTGCTGGAAGTGTCATTATTGTATATCTGTTACTTGTTATTCAGTGCTGTATTGAATAGAACGTTCTGTCGCACAGTTACGGAATTCCGAGATGGCAGGATTAAGAGGAGCAAGACGTTGTGGCGGTACTGGCATGAAAGCCAGCAGCCATTGCTTTATTTTATTTCATAATTTCATTTACTTATAATGAAATAGAAGTGGGATAGTAGGAAGTGGCTGTGCCAGATAGTAAACAGATGGTACTGTAAATATGGTCCCATGGGAAAATTCCGCCTCTTTCTCTAAGAGTGATCTGATTGGCTGTTGCTATATCTTTACGCGCCGCAGCCTCCCAGCTATTTTATTAATTATTTAAAAAATAAAAATTCAGTTATCAATTATATTGCCATAATGTGTGTTAATTAACTGTTTGAGATTACACTATTGTTTTTTAGATTTATTAGATTAAGTATTTTAGGTATAGAGTGAGTGTGGCGTTCTAGAAGTGTCGGTTGGCGCCAAAACTCTAGGCGCTAGCGTGGAGCCCAGCTCCACTGCTAGTTAGTTCACTGCGAGCCTCGACACGGTAAACATCTAGCGGCACTTGCGATAACCAGTCTTGCATTAATCGGTCGATAATGGGGCTAAAAATATTTGTTAAAGTCCGTGCAATGTACGTCAAAGTATATTATGACTTTTAATTTTGTTAATTTTGTAAACTAATATTGACGTCAACATGCAGTTTGTGGCTTCTGTATTCGTGTGACTGGTAAAAATAAAAGAGCCACTGGCATCTCTGAAGGAATTCATCGACTTCGTCAATGGTAGTTAGACAGCCACAGTATCCACCACTTTCAATTTCAGCCTCAACTCAGAAAACTTCGAGTCTACGTCCTGTGTGCTGCTTCTGCGCTGGGGACATCTACGAAAGAGAAAACACTAGGTTAGTCTCGCCTTCGAGCCTCACGTGCAAATTTCTGTCTATTACAACTAGACGAGTTAGCACACTGCTAGCGGTAACGTGAGTGAGGTAAAGGGAAGAAAGGATAGTGTCGAGGAAACTGTCACAAGTGGACTTGATAACATAGACTTTAACCATAACATTGAATGGTTTATAGATTTAACTTTTTTCTATCTCCACCCCCGCCGTAACATCTCCATTAAATTTTGCGCGAAACACAAGAAAACCTTTACAGGAAGTCTACGATCAAGAGTGCTTAACCCGTACTTGCTTTTGCTTCGCGCGGTTTAAAAATGGCTGGACTGAAGTTCAAGTTGGCCCTCGGTCAGGACGTCCTTCGACTTCTACCGTCGACGCTCTGGTCAGGGACGTCAACTCAACTGTGCGTGCCAATTGAAGACTGACTGCCCGAATGACTGCAGAAGATGTAACATTTGAGTTGTAGCACGTCGTGCGATGCTCACACAGCATCTTGCATTACGTAAGGCACACGCACGACCAGCCCCGTTGTTGCCTGACTATTGCACAAAAATCCGAATAACTGTGCTGCCTTTTATTCAGTACTCTCCAGACATGACCGTAGCGGGCGCTGTTTATTTGCGAAGTTGAAATCCCCGCTGAAAGGACACAGATTTGCCACGATACACGAAATGAAAGAAAATTCACAGGCGGTGTTACGAGCGATCCAGCAAGAGGCGTACCCAGACTACTCCGGGAAGTGTGAACGGCGTTTAGAGCGGTGTATCAATCGTGGACGAGAATATTTCGGAGAAGACCATGCACAGTAAGTAAAAGGTAAGCGCAGCAAAATGTTGTGGACAGCGTTCCGGAATCATTTGAACAAACACCGCGCGTCTTACTGTTTAGACTGTGAATGAGCTAGCTAGCAGAGCTTTCAGGACAAGTACACATCAGAAAAGTGAATGGACCTGTATAACAAGGAGCCGCTCGGGTGTCGCCGTGCACTCTAGGCGCCTTGCTGCGGAGTGCGCGTCTGATATCCGGCGGAGATTCGAGTCCTCCTTCAGGCATATCTGTGTGTGTGTGTGTGTGTGTGTGTCTGTGTGTATTATCATTAATCCTTTCATTCCTACATTATGCATTCAGCTTTGGAAAAATTAAAATTCAGTTTTTTCTATATTAATACAAACATCAACATATGTGTTTGGAAATGTTTGATCGAACTATTGTTTTTTTTTATGTCATGTATTTCATGTGCAACACAGACGTTTACATCGGGGTTATTTTATTACGTGGAACGTTGTATTTTTGATAGATAACACTGCCAGATCAATAACGAGAGCATAACCTTCGCCACAGCACCAAAGACACAACAGTTCACTGTTGAAATAAGATAACATTGACGACATTCACGGTCACACTCAGCGGCCACATACAGACGGCAACGTAACACAACCTCCAAGACGGATAAATTAATGCCTCATGCCGTAACATGCGGCAAAATGTCGTACTAGAAGCATGTTATTCATCAACAACCGAGCGACTTTAAAGACTGATACACAAAATACGGTATAAATCAGCTTTTAATTCGTTGTTGTCTAGGAGCAACACTGGGAATGAAGGGGTTAACGTAAGTTAGTTTAAGTCATGTAAATGCCGCATGACTTGCCGGCTATGGAACTGGACGAGAAAGAAACTTACGATTATCAACAGAGCGAGTGAGAATGCGATAATATACAAGTTATACTATTTCCGGAATGGCACTTGTTTCCTGTAATGAGAAACAATACTTATACTTGGCTCCTGGACACTTTGTTTATTATACAATAATGCGTAAACCTGCTAACCTAAAGGAATACATTCTCTACATAAAGGAACAACATCACAAATTGAAGAAATATCCCAAGTACAAGTACAAACAGTTGTTTCAAAACTTCCTTACATGTTCTTTGCCGCCAGAATAAGTTTTGCAACGCTGTTAAGAAAATGTTCATGGAAACGGAATTTTCGCAATAACAAAGCAGAAGTGTGCAACTGCAACAGTACGATATGTATAACGATGCTGAACGACTAATAAAGTCTCCGAGTTGTTCTGGTTCATAGATGGATTAACGAGAATTGCAACCAAAAGCGATTAATATTTGGAATGGCAATAGTCCACAGGAATTTATCAACAATTTAGTATTGACAATAAATAAGGCGACCATGGGTCGTATGTACAGTTTTCAGTAGCACCATTTTGGAGCAGATATGAAGGACAAAAGTGTTTTCGTGAGTGCAATGACCAAATAGGTTGACAATTATAACACTGAATGTTGTCTTTAATATCTATGTGTTTTGATCATTTTTGTCTCTCTCTTTCTGATGGCATGTGTATTAAAAAGCTGTAATGTTGTGCATTTCAACGTATTGTAAGTAAAAAGGAAGTACAACGCAAAAAAGTAGTAAGTCTAGGAACTGATGACCACAGTAGTTTGGTCCCACAGCTTTACAAACATTTGAAAGTTTTTGTGTAACGAGGAATTAGGGATAAAAGCTCCTAAATAATAAGCCTGCATCATTCAACATATTAAAAAATAAAAAGGGAATGACAAAAAGAATGTCGAACAGCCAAGTTGAATCCCTGTGTATCCTGCATTTAAATTAATTCCGAAAGACACGACAGTCGCTTTTACAAGGGGAAATTACGTTCTCGAAAATTCGGTTCGCCGTGAGAGTTCGAAGGGTTAGTACTATACCTCAGGGGTGCCCACCTGTAAAAGTTGTAAGATTTTAAGAGAAAGAGCTATAAACTTTTAGGCGCAACCCTTACATTGCTCAAACTTGCGTCTGCAGCGGACTCGCTTTCCAGTTGGGCGATCTAGGTTCGATTCTGCCTTAGTGCAAGTACGCAATTTTTTATTGCTTTAAGAACTATTTTTTATACAGGTAAAAAAACTAACAAAATATATAAAAATAGGATGTACCTCAGTAAAAATAAAAGAAAAAATCCCGTGAAGACTGAATAAAAATACAGTCAACAGTGCTTCATCAACGGACGTTGTCAGTTTTTTTATGAAATGATGCGGTAGGCTATCCATGAATCTAACAAGAAAGGTTGTTTGTGTAAGAAATAATCGATCGTAATTTCGGAAAGCATATCAAGACACATTTTTAAAAAGTTCAAATGTTTGTACATCTATGGGACTTAACTCCTACGTTACGGATCTCGCGGCCTCCCGCGTCGGAGGTTCGAATCCTCCCTCGGGCATGGATTTGTGTGTTGTTCTTAGGTTAGTTTAACTTAGTTTAAGTAGTTTGTAAGAATAGGGACTGTTGACCAACGTAGTTTGGTCCCATAAGATTACAAACATTTGAACTTTAACTCCTATGGTTAGTAGTCCCTAGGCTTACAAAGTACTTAAACTATCTTAAACTAACCTAAGGACAACACACAGACGCACACCCAAGGGAGGATCTTAAACTAACCTAAGGGCAACAAACAGACGCACACCGAAGGGAGGACTCGAACCTCCGACAGCGAGCAACCGTGCGCTGCGTAGCAAGGCGCATTAGTGCGCTCGGCCAATCCACCGCGGTAACGTAGATTTAGGTTTCAATTGTTTTATAACTATCATTCTGGGCCTTCTAGGTAAAATAAGAACAGAGGTTGATTCTTGCACAGAAGAAAACAGAAAGCATCCACTTATTAATAGTGCTATTTATTAAAAAAAAAAAAAAAAATACCACCGTTACCGGTTTCGACCTTTCACGTCCAAATACATTTGTTGTTATTGACTTCTCGGCTCTATATTCTTGTGGCGAAAAATTCTTGGGATGGTCGTGCCGTACAGTACGTAAAAGATTTAAATGACCTGTTTGAATGTAACTAGCACTAATAACAATGACACACCTGTAAATTGAGATATATATACTAACATCAAAAATAATGTGCCATTTTTTGCCGTGTCTTTTTCTTCTGCTCACAAAATTGTGTGCATTTCGTGAAGCATTTATTTCATTGATATATTATACCATTGTGTGAAACCCGACACACAGAGCAAACAACAACATAGACAGAAAAAGACGATATTGCAAAATTTTGTGATAGCGATAATTAAAGCTTTAATTTAGCTCAATTAAAATGCATTTCAAGGCATTCATCATGTTTACAAAGAAAATATTAATTGTAATTCATGTTTCAAATAGCTAGAATAATATTAGGGAAGTATAAAAAGAATATTTTTAAAATCTAATTACCTTTTACTAAAAATATATATATTTTTTTATCTATCAGTTTGTACAAATATTAATCGTAATTCTATTGCAGATATAAGGAAGTGGAGTAGTGTTCTTATCTTGGCTATAAAAAGAAACATACGATTTGCTTTTGTCGAGCTGCGGTGCGATGTTTCATCTACCTAGTCCCATTCAAGCCACTGGTGAGACTGGTTGGACTGTGTAGTGAAGTAGAATTTTTTTTTTTCAAACTTGCTTTGTTTTACCTTATTTACTTTGATCAATCCTTTACTTACACCAAATTTCATTAATATGTGTTTTACACACTTTTTTTCAGAAAATCATTTCCCCTGTGGTCGTTGGAGCGAGCCTTCATTATTGGAGGTCGGATTCAATGAACTTGTGTTTGATTTGAATTCATGTCTCTAGCCGTGCTGAATAAAGTCCCTGAGATATTGTGTCTGAATTATTGTTTCCGCGAGCGAATAAATAAAGCCTCGCGGAAGTGGCCGTGCGCTCTAAGGCGAAATGCTCATCTACTCCCCGTCGGAGTTTCGAGTCCTTCCTCGGGCGTGCGTGCGTGCGTGCGCGCACGTGTGTGTGTGTGCGTGTGTGTGTGTGTTTTGTCCTTAGCATAAGTTAAAGTAGTTTGTAAGTCTAGAATGTTATGATCACAGCAGTTTGGTCCCATAGCTTTACAAACCTTTCAACATTTGGTTTGACAAAATTAAATTTGAGCCAGCCGGAATATTTTTCTCATAACATGCAATTATTTGATTCCAATAATTACGTTCATGCGCTTGTGTGACACATCGATTTTTGAGATCGATAAAATAGGTAAAACTTCTAATTTCAAAAAGGATTATTTTGACTGAAGTAAATGTATCTCTCGCTGCATCACATCATTGAGATATTACTTCTGGATTCCTGTAATAATTTGCTGTCTAGACATTTATTATAAATTCTTATTCGACACCTGTCCTCCGCGATTCTAAATATTTTTTATAGTTTCTCTTCATTTATTTTTACCGAAAATTCGATATTAAGCAGGAGTAATATTTCAGTACGACAGTTATTTCATCAATAAAATAAAATTTTCTATGATGTAAGTGATAATATTTAAGGTCATTAACTTTATTTAATACTAGCTGAAAAACGGAGGTCGCCCGGGTAGTTATTCATTACAATCTTAAGTTAGTACATCTGTCCCTCCCTTATCTCTCGCTAATCACCTTCTGTTTTCTTTTATCTCTGTTCGTCTCCTCCCCTTCCCTCTCACTTCCTCTCTCTGTTCACCTCTCCCTTCTCTTTGTTCACCTTCTCCTTCCCCCGTCTCCTCCTGTCCTCGTTTCCGTCCATTTTCTCTACCCTCCCTCTGTTCATCTTCTTTCACCCGTCTGTCCCGTGTCTCATTCTCCTCTTCCACCATCCCTGTCTGATTCCTCCCTCCACTTTCTGTCCGTCTCCTCCTCCACCTACTCCTCTCCCTCCTATATATGAAAACATACATGTTTTAAATATTTCTTTGATGATTATCACCCTGAAAAATGTAACGTAACTGCCAGAGAGAGCTACTAGAATTTTCAGAAATTTCATTTCTTTCGAAACTTCGCCGAAATATGATAATTAACTGTTTGGTCACGTTAATTAATTGAAATGATCGTAGGTAATCTGAATATATTAACACTGCATTGTTAAACTGCATTGTTCAAATTTCATCAGGATCGGAATACAACTGGAGAATCTGATGAAGTCCATATGTAAAGTATCCTCTGTCATGCACCATCCAAACTTTTATGTCACAGTGAGCTTCCTCTTGTTTTGAAAGTCAAGTGTCCAAACTGTCATGAAGATTTTAGGATGAATAAAGTATCCTTATTCCGATGTCACATGATGCCACAGGTTTTCAACCATATAATTGTTTATGACGTCATATCTTCCGAACTATATGTCGTACAGTCATTTAATGGTGCCTACGACCATCGCGAAAGTGCAAGCAATATGTTGACAAAGTTTCATCGCAGCCGGTTGAACGGTACGCCCGCGCATAAAATAAGAACACTCAAACATTCATTTTTATATGTTAGATGTGTTATAATTTTAAAACAATTAGTCACCAGAAGGTAGGATCGAACTTGGTTGCCTCCTACCCCCTATCGCAAACTGGTCCACTTCATGCATACCAATTTTGTTGGGTAGCCATGGCTTTCAAACTGCTCAATATAAGAGCTGCAAGTAAAACTGTAGTTTTTTTTCGGAACCTTCTGGCTAGTGTCCCTTACAACTGTCATGGGTGGACACCCATGAGTATACCAGGAACATGCAAAGTCTCGTCCCGAACTGAATTGCCCAGACCGTCGGGTCCCCTCGTTAGACACACACACACACAGACACTTGTCTTGTTCTTCGGGATGTAACAGAACGGACAACACGCGTTTGGGTGAGCCCCGAGCCTTGACAACAAGCGAGCAGCGTGGCACAACAGCGGCGCGGCCAAGATCCACAAGGCGGCAGACGGGGACAAGCCTGCGCGATTAGCGTGCGTCTTCCAGAGGCGAGCAGGCTGCGACGCCCGAGCGTTTCTGCAGTAGCGGTCACACCTGCTTTATGTTCAGGTGTTTGCGAAGCTGTGGCACCGAACTGCATGGTCATCACTCCCTAGACTTACAAACACACACACACACACACACACACACACACACACACTAAGTGTGTTTGCCTCTGTAACTTATAAAATAATAGGTGACGGGAAATTTTAATGCGGTAGGTCAACACAAGAAATGTTACACTTTCTGCGGAGCTATGAACATAGTTTATTGTATCATTTTCCAAAGAGTTACAGCACAAAGATATAATTTTTTAAATGGAACAATAGTTTTTTCTATCGTACATTGGATTCGCTGAAACCAGCTGCGTCCAAATCAATTTAAACTACATTCCTATCACTGTTAGTTTGGGAGCTACAACCCTTCAAAGTTTAGGGGGCGGAGGCTATGACAGCGTAGCTGACTGGCTGGTGGTCATGAGACAGTGGGCCGTGCTCCAGGGGATAGCCACTCGGCCAGTCAGCTACGCTATCGCAGCCTCCGCCCCTGGAACTTTGAAGGGTTGTAGCTCCCAAACTAACAGTGATAGGAATGTAGTTTAAATTGATTTGGACGCTGCTGGTTTAAACGAATCCAATACACGACAGAAAAAAACTATTGTTCCATTTAAAAAATTATATCTTTGTGGTGTAACTCTTTGGAAAATGATACAATAAACTATGTTCATAGCTCCGTAGAAAGTGTAACATTTCTTGTGTTGACCTACCGCATTAAAATTTCGCGTCACCTATTATTTTATTAGTTACAGAGGTAAACACACTTAGGGAAACACCCTGTATATTAGAAATGTTCAAATGTTTGTAAATCTATCGCACCAAACTGCGTGGTCATCAGTCCGTAGCTTACAAACTACTTAAACTAAAGTATACACACACACACACACACACACACACACACACACACACACACACACACACACCGAGGGAGGACTCGAACCTCCGACGGGGAGTACCTTGCAGTACGTAGCAAGGCGAGTACCTGCTTTACCAGCCACATTATGGCAACCCCTAATACGCGTGAGTAAACCGCACGGGTATCGGATTTTACAATTTCTTTTTCTTTATGGTACGTGAAGTTCAGAACTTAAATCACAATTGGCAAAAGCCATTCGACGCAACTCTCGAGAAAATAGACTTTTTGTGGTGTGACAACGCTACGGTCCGTGATTCGAATCCCGCAGTGACATATTTTTTTCATTTTGTAATTCAGTCATAAGAATCATTTTGTGATATTTAATTCCATGTTTTGTGTCAGTTTTTGTTTATGGGTATGTAGACGAGCTGAAAACCTTGTCATCACATAGAACGGTATTTTAGTAGGTTAGCTGCTTGGGAAGCCATTAGTAGCTATGGAGATGACTTTCCAAACACAGTGTTGTAGCTCTTCACAAACTGAACAATCAAAGACTACCGCGTCAACTAACAGTGAAGCCAATACTGTGAAAAATATAACTTACGTTTTTTTATTGAAACCATAATTATTAACAATGTTGTATAAAATACAGAAAACTACAAATAAACAAAAATATATGCACTTTTGCTACAAATTAGCATTAGATACTAAAATTGTGTAAGTATTCGAACACAACAACAAAAAATCTGACTCAGGGGGATTCGAAGCACCGCCTTTATGGCTGTGAGACCAGAACGCTACCACCTAAGCTACTCCGACAGAGACTGCAGCTGTTTTAGTTACTGGTACTTACGTGCACTTTGCAGAACTTCAAAGTCGTTTTTCTCCAGAGTTTTTGAGAGTTGCGTCGAATGGCTCTGGCTGATTGTTATTTAGGTTCTGAACTTCACGTACCGTCAATATCAAAGAATTAGAATTTTTTTATATTGACGGTACGTGGTCTTCTTGTCAGTCAAGGGCAAGGAAGAAAGTTTCCCGAAACACTCCTCTTTTTCTGCGGGCAATACGCGAACAATATAAGTACACTACACTTAAACTGCACAGAATCAGAAATACGTATTATATACACAGAAATATGAGAGAAAGGTCAATGGACACAATTACATTAACAGACATTATCTCAAAAACGGAATACGACATAACAATGCTTATACGCAACGCAGTAACATCTAATGGGCGGACAGAGGCAGCCACAGTGATCACAGTAAAATTGACAGCGAGGAGGCGAAAGATGAGACTTAGCTGTAAATCATTCACAATTAAACCCACGAAAGTGTCAATCTCTGATATTTCTGAAATTTAGGTATGTTATAATACCTGAAAAACTGAGGGACACTATGTTTTAGCGACGACGAAACATATTTTAACGGTTCCAACAAAATAGTGGCTAAAATGGGAAAAAAAACTGCTAAAACTTAGACAGTAGGGGAGCTATTTCAATGATTTTTGTTATGAAAGTATCTTTTGATGAAAGTCGTAAATCGGCCTAGGTATAATTGGAGGAGGGGTGAAAATTAGGAATTCAACTACCCCGAAAAAGACCAAGTTTTTGCTACAAAAATTAGTTTCGATTTAATCGAAGGAGAATCTATTAAAACTTCTAAAGAAAAGCTACTTAAGGAACACACACACATGTGTGTGTGTGTGGGGGGGGGGGGCATGGATATTTGTGCCGTCCTTAGTATAAGGTAGTTCATAAGTAGTTTGTAAGTTTAGGGACAGATGACCCCGTAGTTAAGTCCCATAAGTTACATATATATATATATATATATATATATATATATATATATATATATATATATATATATAATAAAAATAAAAAAGTGTGTGTGTGTGTGTGTGTGTAAAAAACGCTTATATTGCCGCGCTCGTTTGATTCTGCCCGTGAAACACCTCTTCAATCTATATTTCTGAACTGTTTCATCTCTTTAACATACCGGTGTTTAAAGTCGCTGAATCCGAATCTCAAATCAGATTCTCGAAATTTAATATGGTTGATTCAGCACAATGGACGAAGCGAGTTACAAAATACTGTATTTCTACCTTTTAAATAATAGCGAATAAGAGTCAATAAAACATGTTAAAATGTTTATTGATTTTAGCCGCCGCGTTAAGCGTTGTGCGTGATGGTCGTAGAGGTCGCACGGCCAGATTCATATGCGCAGTATCAAACGAACGTGGCAGTGAACGGATTGTTTACCCCTCAAATATTTATGTATAAGTAAAAGCTAAAAGTACATGTTTCTTAACTAGCCTTCCTTTTGAAGCTTTAATGCAATCTTCTTCGATTAAATCAAATCTAATTTTTGTAGCAAAAAGTTAGTCTCTTCCGGGATAGTTGGGCCCATTATTTTCAATTCTCGCCCTATATACCTAGGCCGAGTTTTGACTTTTATCAAAACATACTTTTATAACGAAATTCGTTTCACTAATCTCTAAACTATCGCAATTTTTCGATTTAAGCCTCCATTTTGGAGGAACTGTTTCATCCCTTAAATATCGCCGCTAAAAAAGTGTCCCTTAGTTTTCGTGTATTATAAAATATCCAAATTTCATAAAAATCGGAAAGTACATTTCCGCAGGTTTATTTGTCAGAAAGACACCTGTTTGCACATGAGAGGAACATACCGTCTTTTTCTGTGGGAAATATGCAAACAATACATGAACAGTAAACTTCGAAGCGTGAGAACCACACATTATATGCACAGCAATAAGATACCAAGGTCAGTGGACACAAATACATTAACAGACAGTATCTTAGAAACGAAATACGAGAAGTACGTGCCAACACGACGCAACGCAACAATAACATGGACAGTGACAGAGCCGACCGCGGTGGCCGAGCGGACTGAGGCTCTCCAGTCACGGTCTGCACGGCCACTACGGTCGGGGTTTCGAATCCTCCCTCGGGCATGGATATTTGTGCCGTCCTTAGGATTAGCTAGTTCATAAGTAGTTTGTAAGTTTAGGGACTGATGACCCCGTAGTTAAGTCCCATAGACTATACAAACATTTGAACTTTTTTTGACAGTGACAAACGCAATGATCACGGTAATATGACCATGAAGACGTTGAGGAGGAGGAAGATGGTGAGAGGTAGCTATAAATCCCTCAGAGGTAATAGTACAGACTTAAAATGTCAAAATACACGAATTAACTCGAATAGTAGCGAAGGATAGGGAACAGTAAAGTTAATGTAATGGCATGTGCTGGCAGTGTAACCAAGAGGAACCTAATCTGACATGCCTACTTAATGTATAGCGAAAAGAAAATCTTCTCTGCACTACTATGAACTTCTTTAACGTGCTCGAAGAAAACCATAACGAGGTATTGACCGCCGGTCACAATCGGCGACGTTAGTAGCCAATCGACCTCTATCCTATCATTTTTACATAGTTCTTACGTTAGAAAATTCGATTTATATTTTAAGTCCTATTTGTTACTCATTTAAAAAGTTTTCTCATATCAAAGGATTGCAGATAGAAACAAAAAATTAAAATGAAATTGTAGCATGAATGGCCTGTTTTACGAACAAGGTAAAATGTTAATAATTTGCATCAAATGAAATGAAGCCCCATTTTCCGTTTCATAATGACTGATCCCTGACTTCGAGCTCATATTTTAGTCATATCGCATCACGAACATCGTTGTATTGTACTTTCCTGGAATCGTGAAATGTCCAGTGTTATTTCACTCCTGACTATTACATTTTAGATGATAAACAGAATTTAAGAGAAAACGTACTTTATCGAGTGTCTTTTGGCGTGTAACAAATTTGAGGAGTCACAGAAGTCACACGACAATTAATCGAAAAAATTCGTTTCACACAATATTGTTGTATTTTCAGGCGCATTGCAGTTACTTTCTTATTAGTCGTTCCATCACAATAGGGCTACTGTTAAACACAAGAATCTGCGGTTAAGCTTTCCATTGTAAGTATTGCGGCAGACAAAGCTCGGGTGTAAACCTTGACGTTTTCTTGGAAACATCGTATATCGTTACTAATGAATTCTCCGAAAGAACAGACACCATACAAATATAATAAGTATTTACACGAGAATTTGGGGTTAGCTTCACTTACTTCACCGCAGATGCGGTCACATGTACGAATTCGCATGGGAATCCGCAATAGGGGTGTAAAAGGGCATGGGCGGTAGGGGCGCTACAGCCATACCGTGCGACTTGTGGAAGTTTGTAGCTATTGTTTAATATCAGTGCCCAAATGCAGCCACTGTCAATCCTTATTTCTTTCTTCCCGTACTTCATCAATAATTTGCAAGTATCAGTGAGCGTGCTGTCCATGCGCAGACTGCAGAAGGAGCGCACATCATCTGAGTTTGACCGGAGGCACATCGTTAGGTCCGAAGGATCGGCACGAGCATTGTGGAAGCTACACCACCTGTCAACTATTCGATGAGTGCTGTAGTGTCTTCAGAAAGTGTCGAAAGCAAGGTGAGAGATAATGTTAAATGAAATGGATGCAACAGCCAATAATTTTTATATATTGCTACTAATTTCGGCTTCACGAAAATGTTCAAATGTTTGTAGAGTCTATGGGACTTAACGACGGGGTCATCAGTCCCTAAACTTACAAACTACTTATAAACAACTTACAACTAAGGACGGCACAAATATCCATGCCCGAGGGGGACTCGAACCCCCGACCGTAGTGGCCGTGCAGACCGTGACTGGAGCGTCTCAGTCCCCTCGGCCACCGCTGCCGGCTCGGCTTCACGTCCCTAGAACAAGTGGAGGTTCTAGCCTCCTCTGGTCCAATACCAGAAAATTCTTTACCCATCTATTATTTCTGTAACAGGTGATCACTCACCTGACCACAAGGCTAAGAAAATGTAATTGTTTTCATAAAATATTTTATACCTTTTCCAAAAATCTGTGAGCGTTACATGGGTCTGTATGTACGTTACATGGGTCACCGCTGTTGTCTGTCGTATACGACACGCGAGAAGCGAAGAAGTTAGACGGGAATCTAAGAACCATTTGAATACGCTCTAATGCTGTCAACGGGCATACAACCTCAATATGTCTTAGGGGCTTGAAAATGGCTTTAGTAAGGAGCCGTAAGTGATTTTACAGTAAATCAAATAAATAAAAATCAACGTTTGATTGTTTGCATGTTGGTTATTTTATGTGCTGCCGCATCGCTCATCCGATTGCGATGACAATTTGTCAACATATCGCTTTCACTTTCACGAAGGTTATAGGCATAATTATATCGTTGCACGTTATATAGTTTAGGAGCTAAGATATCGTGAATACTGGCATTCCTGAAAAACTGCCACATTATGAACAACATTTAAATGTATTACTTCTTTGCTACCAAATATATTGCGAACATATTTTGCAGACAGTATTCATTTACGTCAATGAACGTACCTACAAAATAATTTATTCATGCGACTTATAGTTTAAATGTTCGTAAATCTGTGGGACTCAACTGCTTGGCTATTAGTCCCTAGCTTACAAACTACTTTACCTAAGGTAAACTAAACTAAGGACAACACAAACACCCATGATCGTGGGGGGGATCGAATCCCCGACGGCGGACGGCCGCGCGCACCGCAACACGGTGCTCCAGTACGCGCTGCTGACCGCCGCGGCGACTTATAGTTTAGGATAAATGACATAAACAAAGAGACATGTCGGAAAATGTCGCATCCTATTAGTTCGCATTTTATGCGCTGAGTATCGTTCTCAGAAGAAGACTAATGGCTGTGGAAATGAACTATTTGCGTAGGAGCGCCAGAATATCAAGAATCGAAAGAAAAACTAATGATGAAGTAAGAGCTATAATTAAGGCAAATGATACAGTGATGGAATTGAAAGAAAATCACTGAAATGCTACGGACATATCATGAGAATGCCAGATTATCGGTGGCCAAAGAAAGTTTATGAATGGAAACCACCCGGCAAACGTAAGCGCGGAAGACCACGACGCTCTTGGACACTCAGATAAATGGAGTGATGAACATCGCGGTATCGACAAGAAAGAAGCGCTGGATAAAGAGGCTTGGCGGAGGATAACAGGAATACGGCAAGATGTTATTAATTAATTTTTGTATTGATTAATCTTGTAATAATAAATAATAGTATCGTTCATCCAATTGTGATGAAAGTTTGTACACTCGGTCTTCAAAACAAAATTTAAGTCACTTTCTACGTAAAATTTTGTATGCTGCATGGCAGAGGGCACTTTACATACGAACTTCGACAAAATCTACGGTTTTATTCCGATCATGATGCACACTAAACCTTCAAAACAATAGGAACATCAGCGTCTATCCCAGATTTCGTACGGTGCATGGCAGAGGGTACCTTTCAATAAACTTAGACACCACCTCACTGATCCTGATCAACGTGAAAGGTAACGGAGTTATATAACTTTAACGACTTTTCATAAAATTGCATGGTTATGGTACATCGCCCCAAATTTGCGAGTGGATAGGGGATTTCCTGTCAGAGATGACACAGTTCGTAGTAATCAGTTGTAAGTCATCGACAGAGGTGATATCGGGCGTTCCACAGGATAGTGTTATTGGTCCTCTGCTGTTCCTTATTTACATAAACGATTTAGGGGAAAATCTAAGTAGCTGTCTTAGGTTTTTTGCAGATGACGCCGTCATTTACCGTCTAGTAAAATCATCTGAAGATCAAAACCAACTGCAGAACGATCTGAATAAGATATCAGTATGGTGTAAAATTTGGCAATTTACTCTAAATAATGAGAAGTGTGAAGTCATCCACATGAGCACGAAACTAAATCCATTAAACTTTGTTTACAAGATAAATCAATCCAAAGTGAAGGCCGTAAACTCTACAAAAATACCTAGGAATTACTATTACTTCAGACTTAAATTGGAAAGAACACGTAGATAATGTCGTGGGAAAGGCGAACCAGAGACTGCGTTTTATTGGCAGAACCCTTAAAACATGAAACAGAACTACAAAAGAAACTGCATACACTACGCTTGTCCGTCCATTTTTGGAGTATTGCTGCCTAGTGTGGGATCCTTATCAGGTGGGTTTGACGGATGACATCTAAAGAGTCCAAAGAAGGTCACCTCATTTCGTATTGTCACGATACAGGGGAGACAGCGTTACGGAAATGATACAGGATCTGGGATGGGAATTATTACAACAATGGCGCTTATCGCTGCGGCGTGGGCTACTTTACGAAACTCCAATCGCCAACATTCTCCTCCGAATGAGAAAATATATTGTTGACTCCCACTTACATAGGTAGAAATGATCATCAGAATAAAATACGAGAAATCAGAGCTCGAATGGAGAGATTCAGGTGTTCTTTCTTCCCGCGCGCTATTCGAGAATAGAATGGGAGATAAATGGTATAATGGTGGTTCGATGAACCCTCTGCCAGGCACTTAAATGTGATTTGCAGAGTATCCCATGTAGATGTAGATGAAGACAGTGGACTGAGGAGGTGGAGGAGGAGTTTGACAGAAAAGAGGAGGTGATTGTCTGAGGAAGGGGAAGTTGAACATGGGCAGAGAGAGGGATAGGAGGAGATATCAGAGAGGGGAGGTGTGAATATAAGATCAGACAGAGAGCTGGGGGAGGATGTGATGGACTGTGAAAAAAGGAAATAGAACGTGGGTGGAGAGTGAAAAAGGCGAGCAGAGATGGACTACCTTAATACTGGAATAGATTACACCTGGGCGTGTCGGGTTTTCATCTAGTTATATATATATATGTAATAGGGTCGTCCACAAAGTAAGTTCCGTTTCTATTTCTATCCGCGGTAGCACTACTATTGCAGTTCCGAGCACGCGCGGCAGTTATTCTGACTCAAGGAGAAGACATGTATGATTTTTTCAGATCCCTGCTGCCGACGTGTGCTTTGCAGTGCTTCTTTATAATGTCTTTATAATGCAAAGAGAGTTTAATCAAAGGGAATTCATCGGCAAATATGCGAGATTTACGGACGAAATGCTATTAGTGATTAAATGGTTAGAAGATGGGACAGACTGTTCATGTCGGACGTGATCACGTGCACGATGAATCATGAAGTGGACGCCCGTCTGTGGTTACTGATGTACTGGTTCACACAGTCCTAGCGACATTCATCTCTTCTTACACCATAAATCTGTCCTTGGTGGTCAACACATCAACGAAGATGACGAGCTGAAAGAACATGTTACAACATGGTTGAATACATAGGCGGCATACAAGAACTTGAGCCACACTATGCGTGCCTACAAAATTTAGGAAGCTATGTAGAAAATAAATATTTTTTTCTTTATCTGGACACCTGAAAAGCGACGTCATAACGACATTCACTTGTTCCTTCCGTGTGACAGAAGCCATCTTGATTTACCATAAATGTCACCGTATCGGTATTACAACTCGCAGTAAGCCATTTCATGGCAACAGCACATTAAAGATGAATCACAAAAATCATAAATTTGTTTTGTAGGTAAGGTCCGCCTTGAGCAAACAAAAATGTTTTTTTGTTTTGTTTTTCCCATACATGTATCGCTGGCGTTGCAGCATCATCAGTGGGATGTTTAATTCATATTGTCTTAATACCACAAACAGAATTACAGGTGGTATTAAGACAATATGAATTAAACATCTCACTGATGACGCTGCAACGCCAGCGAAACATGTATGAGAGAAACCAAAAAACATTTGTGTTTGCTCAAGGCGGACCTTACCTATAAAACAAATTTATTTTGTAAGCAAACACAGAGATTGAAGAGCTTTCCAAACCTCAAGATGAACGCAAAAATCATCTTTGCTTCAATTTCTTACAACTAAATGTAAATAAAAGTATATCAATATTTTAAAAAAAGTGAGAACGATATTATGTAAAATACAACAAGTTGTCGTAACGTAATGGTTAGTGTCGTAGGACTTCATGTAAGAGGTACTGCTTTGGAAACTCTCCCGATGATAGATTTTGTTTTTATCGTTTGCAACAGTTTGTAGGAGTTGCTTATTCATAATGCACTGTAGGATTTTCTTATTCATATAACTGTAGTATGTTATGCAGTACTCGGTGTTACTTGTGAAAAACTGCTGTATCAAGAATGAGTAACATCGATTTGTTGATTTCTGTGTGATTTGAAAATGGAGAATGAAATTTCTGCGGGTATTACGTCCAGCAATGACATTTCTGTTCTTGCTCCTCACAAATATTTGACCCTTGTTTCAAATATGTTGCGATTTCCAAGAATGTGTTTACAGACTAATGATTTTCGAGAGACAAACTTGTGGATAACGTTTAAATTGCTGGTAAGTGAAATGAATATGTAGCGTACCGTGGAGAAATGATATTAACAGTAAATGACGCCGTATTGAATTCTAATCAAAACCATAAGTGCAGTGATGTCAGAGATGAAGTGTTATCAAGGACGTCAATGAACTGCTTTTTACAACAAAGAAATTTTGATATCGTCGTGAATGTTAACTCTTTCTTCGAGCACTAGTCAGACAATTATACAATGTGTAATCCGTCTTGTCTTGTCTTGTTCCTGTACGTATCATGTCGTAATTTGAAAGGACAATATTATTCTAATTTTGGGAGAGTCGCTGTTACATTTTTTTTTTTTCAGCAACAGTAATCAAGGTCTGTTAAGTGATGTCAGATATAATCTTCTACAGAAATGTTAAACAGTATATCGAGTTCTTCATAGTAACAGCACCCATTCAAATATTTTAAGCATTTTCAGGACTTTTGGAACAGTTGCAACATCTTCAATAACGACCCCTGAATTTCCGGCCGCCATTTCATAGTTGATTCCAGTTATTATTATTAAATCATTCAGTGACGGGTGCTGAAATAAAATAGGACTTTTAAGAATTATTTTTCAGCTTCAACGACGATACTGGACGCCGGTGGAATAAATTGTAATGATTCAGATCATAATGAATTTTACATAAGTAGGTCTACGGACCAAACTTAAAGGATTCATAGAAATGTTTTGTCTGTATTGTGGCATGGACAGATCTTCAGTTAACAACAATTACAATACTGGTAGGCAATTCTCAGGCTAAACATTATTACAGATTGAATCTAGCCAGTGATTAGTGGAACCTTTCGTTTTATTATTTTTCAATATTCTGTTTCATCAACTTTTTAAGCAATACTTACGTAAACATAAAGCTTTAAATATTTTATTCAAAATCAATTCTTTGGCTCTCTATTATCAATAAAATGGATATCACCATCAGTATTTAATAGTTCAGCAAATTTCAGTTCAAGTAACAGTACAGCACATTTAGTATTTTTATTTAATTTATTTTACTAGGACGCTGCAAGTATCAATAACACACTATTCGCAAGTCAGAAATATTTGGCTGTTTATTTCTGAATAGCTGGTGATTTCCGAGGGTGTGATTAGGCCGATATTCCTTGTTTTTCCCCAACATTTGGTAGCTTATTTTCGAATATGTAGTGATTTCCGAGAGTGTGGTCAGACCGATATTCTTACTTGTCACCAATATCTGGTACTTTATTTCTCAATGTGTCACGATTGCGGAGCATGTGGTTAACCAAGAACGTAAGACGATAACTTTAATTTCTTTTGCATAATTTGAATACAGCATACACCAGAACAGCGTTGTATTTTGGCATCTCTATATCCGCACTGTACAATGGCCTCTATACTACTATGTATAACTCTGGCGTCTGAACATAGAAGTGTAGCGTGCCTGCACATTCACATGTTCTGTACACGATTTCGCGTTGTCCGCCATGTTTGAATTTGGCAAATGAATTTTTATCAGTTATTACGTGACAAAGAATTGCTTGCTTACTTCCTGATTTGTATTTTAGTCAATATGTGATGTAATAGATTGTTATGGGAGCGGAATCGAAATGTATTTTCTTTTGGTTTTCTTATAATACTTTATAGCTGCCATATTTAAATTTGACAAGAAACGAAATTTCAGCATCTATGGCTGGCACGCCAGACAGCTGAAGTTCAACATCCAGGTATTATAGAGATCAATGGTACTGTGTGAATGTTTCCGATCTTTGCCTGATGGTAATAGGTACTATCTTTGGGAAAGATTATTTTGCTTGAGATATAAGCGCAACTAGAACTCCTCGCCCTTCCCCTCCTTGGAATTTATGTGAATTACACTTGTGTATGCAGATGTTTCTTATCACAGTTGACTCTGATTCTGTTAGTGCTAAAACATTATTCGGTCTGAGTTTTACTACGGACTTGATATTCTGCAGTATTGTGTATTGGAAGAAAAATTCGCCCAGTGCATATATTAAGACAACATGGAATATGCAACTTCTTAGCGATCTTAGATCGAAGTTGGAATACATAGACGTCCTTACAGGAGGTGTTTTTAATATGTAAAGTTGTAAGGGTAGGAGAACGGCATTAATATATATATATATATATATATATATATATATATATATATATATATATCACGAAGTACGATGCTGAACCCTTCGGTCTTTACCAATTGTGATGAATGAGTTATGTCTTTCAATGTTCGTTTCTTAAGTACATGAAACGTGCAATTAAGATTGATTATACGAGTCCATTATCCTTCAAATTGGTGCCGGGCTAAGTTTATTGAAAAGTACGCCGCGAAAGGTGGACATACCAGAATCTAACATAAGATTCACGAAACTCCCAGTGAATTTCTGCAACTTTACGACTGCAGCGCTGCCAAGCGGCTGGGTCATAAAAACATACCGCGAAACAATTGAGTAATGAATGTTTATTTGGAGTAAAACAGCACATTAAAATTATCTTCGTATTATGAGTTTTTGTGCCGCTATAAATTGTAACAACTATAAAAAGATAATTCGGAGATTTGCAAAGGATTCTCAGAAACAAGAAAATAAATTAAAAGTAACAAGATAGAAGTAAATCTTTAACAATTGATTCATGTCCAAACTTCTGCTCTTAATCAGAATCGCAAATTCTTGACCACCATTTCTTAATATTACTGCAGTATGAATGTAATGTCTGAATGCTTCCAATAACAGTTAATTAACTATTCAGTACAACCTGCTTAGTTTAATATCTCAGTTTCACAAAAATTATAGGCCTATATACCAACATATTTTGGCGGATACCTACTAGTTTGATGCAGTGACTGCGGAGCTACAAATAAATAATATGTCAATATATAAATTGTTAATATTAGCACGTCACATTCTTCAAGATATTCAGTTTGATACTTGCCAAGTAGCTAAAAAAAATTATGATAGGTAAACAAAAGGCGCAGAAGCAAGGAATATAGTTAACTACAATGTAAAAGTTGTGTGTAGTTCTGAAAATATTACAATGTTCAACATCCGGTAAAACAAAACTCATGCAGGTAACAGTACGCACTGAGCACGCGAACATAATCATAACCAGTTCCTTTTATATTTTAACACATCAGGCTGTAACTCATTTCTGCTTTCAAAAAGTTTTTGGACGGTATGATTACGACTCAGCTTTTGTGATCCGTCCGAATTACACTGCACTGACATTTTATTATTATAGACTACCAATAACAGAAGAAGTGACGTTATTGACGTTTTCTTATTTGCATTAGAAAGTTCACAACAAAGTTCAGTGACTAGGAAATATGAAACTAACAGCATTAAAAACGGCAATTTCTCAGTTTGTATCATGCTATTCCTTTGTTACTCTACATCTACATCTACATACATACTCCGCAATCCACATTCAGGTGCCTGGCGGAGGGTACACTGTACCACTACTAGGCATTTCCTTTCCTACTCCACTCCTAAATAGAACGAGGAAAAAAAGAATGCCTATATGCCTCTGTACGAGCCCTAATTTCTCTTAACTTGTCTTTGTGATCTTTACGCGAAATGTAAGTAGGCGGCAGCAAGATCGTACTACACTCAGCTTCAAATTCCGGCCCTCTAAATTTACTTAACAGAAATTCACGAAAAGAACGTCGTCTATATTCCAGCGATCTCCAATTGAGTTGCAGGAGCATTTCCGTGACACTCGCGCATTGGCCGAACCTACCGGTAACAAACCTAGCTGCTCGCCTCTGAACCGCCTCTATGTCTTCCTTTAAACTGATCTGCTGCGGGTCCCAAACACTTGAGCAATTTCAAGACGTGGTCGTACAAGCGTTTTATGCGTGGTCTCCTTTACAAATGAAGTACATCTTCCCAAAATTCTCCCAATAAACCGAAGTCGGCTGTCCGCCTTACTCACAACTGTCCTAGTATCGCTCCAGATGCACTTTTCCCCTAGAGAGTTTCGTGACTGTGATAGACTGTGGACAGACCGTGTATTAGGCAGGTCGCGTAACGTGCTGGTGATCAGGGTATGCGAAGCCGTGGTGGACGGCAGTTTCGTCATATTAGCGTGCCGCCACCGCTTTAATGCGCGGTAGACGCTTATTCGCCGGCGAATAATTACAATTTCGCATTTGAATACGGCATTACCGCGTTCAGTTGTGGCGAGGAAAGGGGAATAATACGAGCTCCACAATGCATTGCATATTGTATTGCAGCTATTTACACAATTGCTTTACAAACTCTTAACTGCCGAACACGGGGAGTTCTTATTAGTGATGACGTACTGTTTAACAATCTAGAGTTTCTCCACCGCTATAGCTACAGACGTACGCCGACTCGTTTCGTCATGAATTTCAGATTACGGCGATAAAAAGACTAATTAGTAAATAAGAAAAATGCGACTGCGAATAGACAAGGTTGTATCTTTAATGTGTGAAAGGAATTTCTACGACACCCTTATGTTGACACTCACCAAAAAATTATCGGAAAAGAAAGCTTTATCTTAAATATTACTATGTATATCTCCTTCCCAACCCCCCTTTACATCCGAAATTTAACATTCAAGCGCGAGAGAAAAGTTGATATTTCTACGATGACGATAAGTTACAAGGCATCGACGTTCGTGATGCTATGAGACTGTAACATGAGCTCAAAGTCGTGGGTCAGTCATCATTAAATTGATTATAAAAGAGATTATGCCACGTATTTAAACCACCTGAGTGTGACTTAGACACATACACGCAGTCCGGTGATAAGACCCCGGAACACACTTTTTTCTACGTTCAATATGCGAACAATAGACGTACAGATTATATTAGATTAATACTTGTTCCATATATCATGAATGTGAAGTTTTGTAATGATGTGGAATATGTAAGTTTAGTAAAAGACAACATTACATGGCACAGCTACATTTGTTTTAATTACTAATTGCTGGTTGGTTTTCTATCAGATATTTGATGTTATCTGGTAAGTGACCTAAGACTTTTGTGGCAGTATAATCATCCCCTTCTGAACCACATTTAAATTTAAAAAGTGTGCATTATCGTTTCCCTTAGTGTTGTAGCTATGCACACTGCTATTACTTTTGATTTGGGCTGGGTTATTAATAACAAATTTCATAATTGTATATATATATATATATATATATATGGACCCATCCAAGATGTGAATGCAGTGAATGAAAATAGGCATAGTAAGTTAATTTACAGAGACACTACATTTAGACTAAACAGAAACATAAGTACATAATTATGCCCACTGCAGCAAGAGACAAAGAACAACGAATATATTTAAATGCGTTAACCGACAGTATTCCAAAAACGACTTACGAACAGTATCTGTGAACACCACATAACAGACAGTCCTATAAGTGAAGCAAACAGCAAACAATGACAGCCACAGTGATAGCGATAACAGTAACACTGAAGTGTATGAGGTGGAAATAGCAACCAAGAGCAGGGATAACATCCCAAAATACAGAAACTGTAAATATAAGTCATACAATACTCAAGGGTTGTGAATATAAGACTAATGTAACGTAAGGTGCTGGCAACGAAGCCAAGGCAGTGCCCAATCTTGCACAGGAATGAATACCTGATGTTAATGCATAGGATTAGCATACTGTTTCGGCCGCGCGGGAGTAGCCGAGCTGTCTGGAGCACCACGTTGCGGATCGCGAGGGCTCCTACGTCGGAGGTTCGAATCCTCCCTTGGGCATGGATGTTTGTTAGAAGTTAGTTCATAAGTAGTCTGTAAGTTTAGGGACTGATGACCCCCCATAAGCTTAACAAACATTTGAACATTTTGAACATACTGTTTCTCGACTACTAACTATGAATTACTTTACTGAATGGCGGTTAACGGCTCGAAGAAACCATTCCGAGGCATTCAGTGCCAGCCATAATCGGTGATGGCATTTACAAATCTTACCTCTACCCTATCATCTATTTACATTCTTATCAAAATAACAAAATTGTATTTATATTTTATGCTCTTTATTTTAAAGATTTATTTTAAAAGGTAGCAGATAAACTAAAAAAAATATTAATTGGAAATTGTAAAATGCACGTCGTTTTTCATAGTACAAGGTAACAGATCAATAATTTCTAATACATGAAATGAAACCGTACAAGAGTTATCCGCCGATTTATCTGCTCCTAGTGCCAACGCTTACCTCTCCCTCGCGCTCAGAAACGAACCCCACAACATCCAGACAGTCGTCAAACGTCGAGAAAATTTGATGCGGCTTTTTAACCATTCTTACACGTCAGTGAACCACAGTTTACTGAACAGTCTCTTTCTCTGGCTGTGAGCAACAAACTGGTTGTGACTTAAATAATAGCAAAAGTAGACGCGGGTGTAAGTATACGCGATGGGAGCTCTAAAAAGAAAATCCGGAGCATGTACTATCGTCTGACGAAGCGCCACTCTTGTTGCGCAATGGTCTTAGCGCTGTACGACATATATAATTTAATTTCTGAAGTCCTTACATACAAGCAAATGCGTACCAGTAAATAGGGTTTCTCGTATGATTCATTTTCTAGATAACTGCTATTTTGTTTCTGCCGTCTCGTCGCCGTGATCAAAAAAAAAAAAAAAAAAATCTATTCAGTAAAAGTGTATTTTAGCTGTAACTTTTCGAAGAGTCCTCCATTTTAAATCGCACTAAATTTCATCCATTCCCCATTCCCACCGGCTTATTTTGCTGTTTGGTAACACACTAGGCTCACATTCGGGAGGACGGTGGTTCAAGTCCAACTCAAGCCATCGTGATCTATGTTTCCCGTAATTTTCCTAAATCACTCCAAGCAAATTCCTGGATTGTTCCCTTCAAAGGGCACGGCCGATTTCCTTCCTCAGCTACCCGAGCACGAGTTCCACTTCTAATGACCGCTTTGCCTACGGAGCGTTAAACCGTAATCTTCCTTCCTTCATTTTGCTCTTGATCAAAGATAGTATCGAAAGCAGCAATACAGCAATAATTTTCCAAGATGGATAAGTTGAGCGAGATCACAAGATTTTTCTCTTATTTCTGGGGTCATGTCAAAATTGTATTTCACTCCCGATCAAGGCCTGAAAGCGCAATTTGTACAGCGTTGTCAATATTTGTGAGATAGTTCGGAGGTACTTGGAAAATTTCTAAACTCGCTGGAGAGGCGAGTGGGGTATCAAAATTACAAGACGATATTGGAATAATTCCTTTATTAGGTACGTGTGTACAATGTGACTAAGCAGTATTATATTTGTTGTTAAGCTAGACCATGGATGAAAACTGAATCCATCTAGATGGGGACTTACTCGAAAAGTTTACATTCCAAATAAGTTTGTGCTATGACAACTTCTCACATTGAAGTCAATGGTAGTTCGTAAAAACCTATTCATAGTAATCACAAAAAAGGCCTCTTTGGGACTCCGGGTTTTCTGAAACTCTTTTGCACTTATCCTCTAGTAATTCCGCTCCTATCAGTTTTGGTTAATGATTATAATAAAAGTTTATATGAGACTTTGTTATTTTTCCTGTTAGTGCTCGGGAAGACCTCTACGATGTTTTCGTCATTAAACAATGGTATGACGTAATTCGTCATTGTGATCCCCAAATAATCGAAAATTTACCTTGCGTACTCTCATTTATGTCTGATCTCCCTCCATATAATTAATCGCGACTCATGCCATAATACATATTCATTGCATTATGTTCTTTAGTGGAACATATTAACTCGTTCCATCTTCATTCCGTATCCCTATATTGACGAACAATTCTGAGTATTCGCTCGGCACCTCTTTTCTTAACTATCTCTCACATAATTGTATTATAACGATGACTTTTTCTGTTTTGAATGCCATAGTGGACTCTAATGTAAAAGTATTAAAAGAAATTTCCAACATTTGCTTGCGCTCTTTACATTTAATACGACAACTAGTTTTCAAGACTAGATATGATATTTCGCGATTGTCTTGTCATTCAGGCAGGTTAGGCATTTTTAAGATTTGAAATAGGTACAAAGCCGAAATCATGATTTGTATAAATAAACTAGTAATCTACAGTCAAATAAGGGAAATTTCTTTCGTGAAAGTATATTACAGTCAGCAAGGATTTTCAAATGAAGTTCAGTATAAGATTATTCCTTTCCTACCTACCTACCTTAACCTTGGAAAACTCCGTGTGGATACCACGACTTGTTTCGTAATTGTAGGCTCAGACAGATCGATCACAGGGTTATAAAATAATATAGGACATGTTCTCACGAGTACTGAGTTGCATTTGTTTATGTGATAATGGATAGCTGTCAGTGGTTGATGACGTTGCTTAAGATACGTTACGGGTATTAGTCCGTAATGACTTTAAAGAAATCTCTATGTTCTGTATAACAACGACAAAAATGGTATTTTAAACATGTCCCCTTCATCTTCAAAGACTAGAATTTTTCCAGACATGGATGATATTCCGCGACATGATCACATACTTGATGTAGCAGGCTTACTGGTAACTTACTAGACTGACATCTAGTAACACTCCGCTATTACTTGTGGTCGGAATTAAACACATACGAATAATTCTTTGCTGCGGTGAACTCGTGATGCAGTTTGACGGTCTGTCGAAATGTTCTGCAGTGGCGCAATTTCTAGAAATATTCAAGCGCACTCTATTCCAGTTTGATTTTCTAATTATTTCCGCTAACCACTGGTTTTAAGATAATACCGAAATTGTTTGCGTAAGAACAGGTTTCAATTTCCTTTAGAAAGAAATGTAGCGCAAAATCTAGGAGTTATTATTCAAGTAGAGTATAATATGAATAAAAGTCAGTATTATTTGTAGTAAAATTATTTGTAGAAACACAACTTACTTTTAGCTTCAAATGTAGCTTTTTTCCTGCTATGCCTTGAAATAAAAAGATTTCCACGTTTTCAAACACACCTAAGCTCTATATCCGTAAAGCATAATGCGCATCGGACGAATAACGTTTTGAAATGAAACGTGAATATTTTTTCCGTTCTCCACACACGCTGTAATTGGAGCGAGGGGTCTGTCAGAAAAGCGGATCAGTTTTTTCTGTACCAGTTGCTTTTGGGCAGTTTTCGCATCACCGCAGAAAATTTAGATCTCTTTACAGTTGATGCCAGCTAAGAAACTATCGCCGTCAAAATCATTATTTATTGAGTTCTTAGTGATTTATAGTGTATACAGTTTTCTCTTCCGGCAGTACCTACCTGAACTTGGAAGAGCTCTATAATCTCAGAAAAATGTCTTTGCGAATTCTTGTCTCTGTCTCTATGGTTTGTCCAGAAATATTCCATCATATCACAGAAAATCTACAAAATAAAAGCTTTTCGGTAATAAAATGAATAAATAGTTGTATGGTAATTCTCTAGTGTCTTAAATGTACGCTCCAATTTAACGACGGTAAACTATAAGGGGTAACTTTGTGTTCTAATAATTTATGTTGACTTAATTATTTCGAAAATTTTATCATTTTCGTTCGCGTTTGATTCAGCAGTAATTATATTTAGATGTTTCCCCCTTTAATTAGACACAATTTATTGTTCATTACTTACCCATAATAAATACATTTCTACGGCACGTTCATCATAAGTGGATTTCTCTATATTTTAGTTACTAGCACGTATGGTTGCTCATATTGGTATTTGCAATACTAATGGTATTTTCTCACAGTTTTTCATTTGCAATTCTGCTGTTGTTGTTGGTGGTGGTGGGGTTAGTTCAGTTGATCACAAAGGCGTGATAGCGTGAATACCAACAATAACAACAAAATTGTGTATCATACAATCTATGGAAACAGCCTGTAATCGCGCAATAAAGACAGCAAAGTGAACGAAGTGGGTAATTTTGAATACGTCGTTTTCCTTTGACATTTGTATAAGAGTTCGCCACATACTGGTAAAGTAAATATTTAATTTTTGCATGTTTTCCCTAAGCAAAAATAAATATCAGGCGCTAATAATGGCAGTTTTGATTTGGCTTGCGTTAATATATCATTGTCAATAAGAGACATGATTACAATGTGGGGTCTACATGCTAGCAGTGTGATTTTCATACAACGGCTGAACATATAGATGCATTAGAGAGAAAAATTTTCAGAAATATTGCTAAGGGCAAATTACTCTACGAAACGTCCTCCATTCTCCAATACCAATTTTAAAAGAAATTAAGAAATTTAGCTGTATAAGAACAATAAAAACTAACTTGGATCAGAGTATGACACGAAAGAAATGACAATAATATAGACAAATGTGTAGTTTGTGTGTCGTCATTCCAGTTAAGCAGTGCGTATTAGAAGATAATCAATGGATTTTATATACAAAATATGTATCATACGTCCCCTTATCACAAATAAGTGTGAACGATTCACCGTCACATGCTGATCTATCACATCGACAAATTCCGTATATCTTAACATAAACAGAGAAAAAACGTGGTCATGGATGTGCACATAGAGGTTCTAATTGTTTACAAAACTGACTCGACTCCGCCCATCCTGCAGATATTCATACATAATTATTTCAGCGACTGATCAACTACATAACGCTTTTATTTCTGTATTAAATCTCGACATAACTATCTACGTCGAAGTGAATATGTGATTTCCTGCCAGAGAGGACAAAGTTCGCAGTAACTTATCGAAAAAATCGCGAAAACGAAAATGATATCTAGCTTTTCCTGGGATAGTGTTATGGATCACCTGCTATTAATGTAAACTATTTATTGTAAATTGTGAGCACTCATGTACATCTTGTACAGGCTGTCATTTATCGTCTACTAAAGTCATCGCAAGATCAACTGCAGAACGATTTAGATATCTGTTTAGTGCGAAAATTACACTTACATAATGAAAAGTTTGAGGTCATCTACATGAACGCTACAAGAAATCCGTTATACTCCGTATGCAAAATAAATTAATAAATTTTAAAGGCCTTACCTTCTACTAAATACTTAGTATTTATAATTACGGCCTACTTCAACTGGAAATGACACATAGAAAATAACATGCTGAAGGCGAATCAAAGAATGCGTTTTAATTCGCAGAGAACTTAGAAGATTAGACGCAGCTACTAAAAAGGATGGCTACACTAAGCTTGTGCGTCTTCTTTTGGGGAATTTCTGCGTTGTGTAGGATCCGTATCAGGTAGGATTGCGAAAGGATATCGAAAAATTGTTTTGTATTATACGTAGAGCAGAGTGTCACGGAAATTATCCACAAGTTGGAGTCGAAATTATTACAACGACGACGTCTTACGTTGCAACGATATCTACTTACGAAATTTCCACCACAAACTTTCTCCTCCGAAAGCGAGACTATATTGCTGACTCCGTCTACACAGAGAAAAATTATAATCATTATAAAATAAGATGAGTGAGAGCTCAAACGGAGAGATTTTGGTGTTTTTCTCCCTGCGTGCTATTCGAGAAGGGGACGGCGGTAAACAAAAAGTCTGAAAGTGCTACGTTGAACCTTCTGCCAGGCACTGCAGTGGATTTGCAGAATATTGTACGTAGAAGTGGATGGAGTCTACATTATTGTTCTAGACGATGCTTTAGTATAAATATGTCAGTGACATACGCCGTGTGATACGACTGCCTTCCATTTTTAATTATATTATTAACTAGCTTAATTCCCGCTGCTTCGCACGCGTAGAGTGAATGGTCTGCATTGGTCGTTTAGACTTCTAAATATACGTTGTCATAGATTTAGCTTTAAAAATGCTTTCCTAAGCAAGTATTGTGATACAACTTGCCACCCTCTATAGCGCCATTGATGGAAGAATTCAAAACATCACGAAACACTTTATTAAAATTCTAACAATGTTTCCAAATCCAAATTTTCACATTTCTAGCACCAAATAGTCTTAGTAGCACCCTTAAAAGAGTTTCCATTATTTCACCCACTTAATGGTTGTATTTCCAAAAGTATCGAATCACGCGTTTTCAAAATTCCAATTAAAAATATAAATCCGATGTTTTGTAATTCTTGCTCCAAAATTGCCTTAATAGCAACGTATTTTCAAAAAACCGTTCATACCCTATTCCACACCCTTAGGGATGGGAATATCGAAAAATCGCTGTTGCTTACAGTGTAAGATAAACTACGTCTACAAATTTCAAGTTTCTATCGTTTGTAGATTTACTTTTCAGTGCCGTTTATAGTCGTTTAGAAAGGGATCTAGAACGCGAAATTTCTTACTTACGCTTTGGCATCTTGCTTGGTAGTTTTATTTTTCAAATTGCAATATGCACTTTTTTTTTATTCGTACGATTGTTGCAGAAAAATAACTGAAGAATGTGCATCACGTTTCGTTGTATATAACCTCTTTGATATTTTAGTTTCTAAAGTCATCGCTGGCCTCCAATCCGAATGTTATAGAAGCTGACGACATTCAACCATTATATCTGCCACTCTCTTATAGCTGTCGACACGGAACTGCTAAGGTGTACAACGGGAGACTTTGTACCACAACACAGACAGATCGTTCGTCTCCATTGTGTAGTTTTTGCTGAAGAGCAAAATATTGACACCCACAAGTATAATTATATAAGTCGGTAACTTTCAACTCCCATATGTTCCACCCCGTTGTCGTTATCAACCCTATACAACCATAGTGCACAATGAGAGACTGATACCTACTATCACATACAAACACTATTCGTTTGCGATGTGTAGTTTTGGCTGCAGAGTAAAATATAGGCACAAACACCTCAATTTGTTGTATACATTAAGATTAAGGGTGCCAGACTACAGATCCAAAGGTCGCGGGTTCGATCCCCGCCAGGTCCTAGGATTTTTATCTGTCACTTTCCACTTCTTTCACCTCTGGCACTATTGCTCATGTGAAAAATACCGGGTAGCACCGTGGTTCGGAACCCACGTTAAACTGTAGGTCCCCCTATAACTGGCTGGGTAAGTCAGTTCGAAGGTCGGAGGAAGGCAACGGCATACCACCTCCAAACAGGACCGTGCCTAGTAAAGCACTGTGGTGTTCAAACCAATCTTTGGATTGTTGACTGCTTTACCTTTTTTTTGTTCATTTTTAATTAAACGCACGAGATAAATATGTAATATTCTGCAAATTTATAGTAACAGCTGAAAACTAATTAGTAAAAACAATAAATTTGCAGAATATTACACATTTATCTCACGTGTTTTATTCAAAATATACCATTACTGCCTGTGGTCCAAATTTGACCAGTTGTGTTTACAATATAACATCTACTTGTTTTAACCACTCTTAACGGTTCCGGGTTATATCGGATCCATTGGCCTCCTTCTATTATTAATTTTAGAAATCGGTACTTCAGTTTTCGTGTTCGCGTATTTTTCAACACATGTATTTTTCAACATATACTTGGAAATTTCCCCAATTGTGGTTACAATGCAACTTCTACTTTCCATAACCAGTCTAATCCGCTGAGTACTCACGTATTTTTGTTTTGTACACGCCCATGGCAAAGCCCTTACGAATAATATCAGTTTCATTGGCCTGTTGTAAAATTAATGTTAAGAAACGGTACTTCAGTTTCTGTGTTCGCGTGTTTATATGATGATGTCCACATTGCTATTACTTTCCCTTCTGAAAAATTGTGTCTGTCTAACTCTGCATCTTTTACTCCGACCCGTTAGCGTCCTCCTTCTGGGCATAGTCTAAAACAAATATAGTTTCCATATAACAAGTCGCAGCTATTCAAAATGAAGAATTAAAAATCAGAAACTTATTTGAATTCTCTGGTAGGAGCAGCAGATAAACAGAGTTATTCTTTTATGATACTATTCGAAAGAGCGACGCCAAAAAATAACGTTATTCCGTTACTGCGAAATTTTTATTCCCACTTCTGACAACGCGGTCGACCTCGTACTTGCACTCATTTTTCCGCTAGACGCCTGTCGTGCTAGACCTGTACATTTCCCAGTGTATCGTCGTACCTCTGTTAGTTCCCTTAAACCACTATTATACCACTTCATAAACACAGCGTTTTTGTTTTGAGCATATTTATGGCAAAGCCTCTTTCGAATTATGTAAGTTTCAATGGCCTCCTTGTGTAATTAATATTGGAAACCTGTACTTTCGATTTCCGGAATGCTTTTCACACTGTACTTCACAGCCGCGGCGGAGTGGCCAAGCGCATTGAGCCGCTAAGCTGCGATGCGCGATGGCGTTCCCCGTCGGGGTTCGAATCCCCCCTCGGGCATGGATGTTTGTGTCGTCTTTAGTATAAGCTAGTTCGTAAGTTTAGGGACTGATGACCCCGCAGTTAAGTCCCATAAGCTTTACAAATATTTGAACATTTGATATTCACAAGCGTATTCTAATCAAATTGTGTGCTTATGGAATATCGCATCAGTTGTGCGATTGGATTCGTGATTTTTCTTTCAGAAAGGACACTATACGTTGTAACAGACGAAAAGTCATCGAGTAGAACAGACATGATATCTGGCGTTCCCCAGGGAAGTGTTATAGGGTCCATGCTGCTCCTTATCATTATAAACGAATTGCGAGACAATGTGAGCAGCTCTCTTAGACTGTTCGCGGATGATGCTGTCGTTTATCGGTTAGTAAAGTTGCCCGAAGATCAAAAGCAGTTCAAAATGATTCAGATATCTGCACGGTGGAAAAATTGGTAAATGATCGTAAACAATGAAAATGTGAATTCATCCATATGAGTACCAAAAGAAATCCGTTAAACTTCATTTATACGATAAATACCTCAAAGCTAAAGGACGTAAATTTAAATTAATACTTAGGAATACCAATTACGAACAACATAAATTGGAAAGAACACACAGGAAATATTGTAGGGAAGGCGAACCAAATGCTACGATTGGTTGGCATAACACTTAGAATATGCAACATCTAAGATATAAAGCAGAGTGTCCGTATGTGTGTACGTGTTGCATACAAATCTACAGTTTTGTTTCAATCTTTATGAAATTTTGTACACGTAAGCCTCAATTCATGAGGACGGTCGCCGTAAGTGTAAGAATCACGTACGATATATAGTTCACGAGCTTTGACGTCATAAACAATGAGATGCGTGAAAAACTGCTGCATTTAGCGACAATGTTACTCATTTTCTCATAAACCACTGGACCGGTTTCAACCAAATTTGGTACTCACATTCCTTACCGTGAGGTAACAATTGCTGCATGGTTAAGAATCACATACGACACAACCTTTATTAAATTTTTTCTTGCTGACAACCATAGTAAAATGATGAAAGGAAAAAAGTTTCTCGCTTACTACTTTTCCGCTGTTTATGGAGTAAAACTACGGCTCTCGGTATGACGTTACAATTTATAATTTGAACACTACAAATTTTAGCAACAGGAAATTTTACAGATTGTATACACATATATAGTTGAATGTAGCTTCTAAATTTTATCACGTAGACAGTAACATTCAGGGAAAACCGCCCCATCCCGCACCAAGTTTTAATCTATTACTTCATTTCTACTAACTGTATTACCAATAGATTTTACAGATATGCAGCTCTTAATCAAATGAATATATACTTGCAACGTGGCAGGAATAAATAAATAATTACCCGGGCAACGCCGGATTTTCAGCTAGTTTCTACTAAAGAAACTGCCTACACTACACTTGTGCGTCCTATTTTGGAGTATTGCTGCGCATTGTCGGGACTGATGGATGATGTAAGGAAAATTCATAGAAGGGCAGCTCGTTTTGTATTATCGCGATATAGGGGAGACTGTGTCACAGAAATGATGCACGAGTTGGGGTGGAAATCATGAAATTAAAGGCGTTAATCGATGCTGCAAGATTTATTTGCTAAATTTGTCACCAACTTTCTCTTCCGAATGCGAACATATTTTTTTAGCTCTCGCCTACAAAGGGAGACGTAAACACTTAATGAAATAAGAGAAATCACTTCGAAAACGGAAAGATTCAGGTGTGACTTTTTCCCGAGCGGAACGGTATAGAAACCCTCTGTCAAGCACTTATATATGATTAGCGGAATATTGATGTAGATGGGAAGCTGCAATTATTACCATACAGAGTTAACAACAAGAGTATAAATAGCAGCAATGAGTTGTATAAAAATGCTGATTAGTTTATCATGCAATGCGTAACTGAGTATCAATCTTCAGAGACTGTAAGAATAAAGGTTGGTACCAACAGGATTCAATCTACAAGAAAAGCGGATAGCTACTGTCCCAAGCTACTGTTTGTCCTATTTTGGAGTATTGCTGCCCACTACGCGATCCCAACCAGATTGGACTGACGGATGATATAGAGAAAGTTCAGAGAAGGGCAACTCGTTTTTTATTACCGCGATATAGGGGAGATAGTGTCACAGAAATGATGCAAGAGTTGGGGTGAAAATCCTGAAAACAAATGCGTTATTCGTTGCGGCGAGATTTATTTGTGAAATTTCTGTCACCAACTTTGTCTTCCTAAAGAGAATGTATTTTGTTAGCACCCACAAACATAGGGAGACATCAGATCTAAAACAGAGTGATACCGGTGTTCCTTTTTGCCTCGCGCTGTTAGAGAATGTAACGGTAGGGAAATATCATAAAATGATCCCTCTGCCATGTACTTGAATGTGATTTGAAAGTGTTCAAACATTTGTATAGCTTGTGGGACTTAACTACGGGGTCATCAGTCCCTAAACTTACAAACTACTTATGAACTACTTACAACTAAGGACGGCACAAATATCCATGCCCGAAGGAAGATTCGAACCCCCGGCCGTTGTGGCCGAGCAGACCGTGACTGGCGCGCCTCAGTTTCCTCGGCCACCGCGGCTGGCTTGAATGTGATTAGCAGAGTATTTATGTATATGTAGATATTTCAGTTTTCGTGTTCGCATTATAGCATAAAATCTGCAATTCAATTCAGATTCTCAAAATGTTCTTTATTATGGAGCTGCAACTAACTTGAACAACCCGACTGATCGCCGTTCGTCTTTCCCGGACTAATTTCTCGTACGGAACCAGCGGTTCCCCCTCGTGTTACGATCCGTGCCTGGAAATGACGGATCGCAGTGGGCTACAATAAGGCGAGCGCGGCGTCAGTTATAAATTAGCGCCTGGTGTCGCGTCGTGACGGGCGCCACTGGAAAACAAACAGAAAAAGAGGAAACTCGCGACGGAGTCGGGGGGCTGATGCCGTCGTTTACAGCGCGTGTAAGCGTTCTTAACCGATTTGTTACCGCGTGTCACACGTTCTCTTCAAACACGAGAGCTGGGGCGCCGCGCCGGCCCGCAGCTGGGGCTCGGAAATCCACACCGCAGCCACGGCTCCGCTCTGCGGTTCACTGGAAGCGTAGACTGGCCACTGCTACACTCTTACCGGTCAATTTGTATACCGAACGCGGGAAGAATCATCGTTTACCCCGAAAAAATGTGCAATTTTTTCAATTTTAAACATGGCTGTTTAAACAGCAATCGTTCGTAAGGGTTCAACATTCAAAATTACAGATCATCGATTGAAAATTTACAGGTTAATTGCTTAACCGTGGTTTCGGCTTCAGCTAAGGAACCCTTCATCAGAAGTAAAAAAAAAAAATTTTTTTTTTACATGAAATGGACAAAGGTTCTAGAGCAATAGAACTCACGTTCAAGTAACAAATGTAAAGTTACAAGCGTCACGAATAAAACGAACACATTTAATGTAACTAAAACTCGTCGCTATGGGTGGCGTATGTGGCCAGCACTGTAGGTGGCATGTAACTAATTACATGAAATGTGTTTCTTTTAATCTTGACGAAACGCGGAAAGAATCATTGTTTACCCCGAAAAAAAATTAATTTTTATTTTATTTTTAAGCATGGCTGTTTAAACAGCAACCGTTACTGAAGATTCAACATTCAAAATTACAACTCATCGGTTGCAAATTTACAGGTTAATTACTTAACCATGGTTTCGGCTTCAACTAAGGAAGCCTTCATCAGAAGTAAAAAATTTTTGTTACATGAAATGGACAAAGGTTCTTGAGCAAAAGAGGTCATGTTCAAGTAACAAATGTAGAGTTACAAGCGTCAAGATTAAAACGAACGCTTTTCATGTAACTAAAACGCGCCGCTATGGGTCCCGTATGTGACCAGCACTGTCGGTCGTATCTAACTGATTACATGAAATGTGTTCGTTTTAATCTTGACGCTTGTAACTTTACATTTGTAACATTAAAATATCATCGGCAAACCGCAACTTTTTTTATTTATTTTCCTTGAACTTTAATATCTTCTCCAAATTTTTCCTTGCTTTCAAAAATGTACAAATGTTTGTATAGATATGGCACTACGTCGGTTATCAGCCCCTAGGCTTACAAAGTAGTAAAAGTAACTTAATTTAAGCTAAGAACACAAACATGCCGAATGGAGGACTCCAAACTCCGTGAGCTCTGTTGATCAAGAAACTTTGTCCATTTAATGTAACAATCTTTTTTTTTTTTTTAATTCTGATGCACGCTTCCTTAGTTGTAGCCGAAACCATGGTTAAGTAATTAACCTGTAAATTTGCAATCAATGAGCTGTATTTTTGAACGTTAATAGTTCACATTTTTGTTAATTTATGGAACTTAACCACTGAGGTTATCAGTCCCTAGGCTTACAAACTACTTAAACTAAATTTAAGGACAACACACAAAACACACACACACACACACACACACACACACACACACACACAAAACATGTCCAAAGGAGGACTCGAACCTCCAAATAGGAGCAACCGCTCGCTCCGCAGCAAGGCCTCTTAGTGCGCTCGGCTATTCCACCGCGGCTGCTCGCCCCGTTCGGAATACCAATTTCAACACTCGCTCACTTCGGTGTGTATGAAAGTATATCTTCTTTACTTCGGCCATCGGAAGTTATTTTACCAAGCGAAGAAAAAAGCTGATCTACTACTTTTATTGTCTCGTTACTTAATCTAATTCATTCAGCATCGCTTGATTT
Source organism: Locusta migratoria (assembly GCA_026315105.1). Taxonomy (NCBI): domain Eukaryota; kingdom Metazoa; phylum Arthropoda; class Insecta; order Orthoptera; family Acrididae; genus Locusta; species Locusta migratoria. Next base: position 276,419,637 of record CM048747.1, read on the forward strand.
GCTTAGGCCACATTATATTACGCTTGTCTTGTTCTGGCTAATGTCTCTCTTATACTTTCCTTTTAACATACTGCACATTTCGTTCAATTGCTCTTCAGGTTCTTTGCTATTTCTGGCAGAACTATAATGTCATCGTCAAACCGCAAAGTCTTTATTTCTTCTCCTTGAACTTTAATATCTTCTCCAAATTTTTCCTTGCTTTCAAAAATGTTCAGATGCTTGTATAGCTATGGGACTACGTCGGTTATCAGTCATTAGGCTTACAAAGTAATAAAACTAACTAACCGAGAGGACAAACACACGCACACACCCATGCCGAAAGATGGGCTCGAAACTCCGACGGCGAGGAACCGCACTCTCCGCTCGGCCACTCACCGCACCTACTTCCTTTTCTTCACGGGTTGCTACAGGACGAACAACACTGAAAAAGGCTACAACCCTGTCTTACTCCGTTCCCAACCCCGGCGTCCTTTTCATGCTGTTCAACTTACATAACTGTCGCCTCGGTTCTTTACTAGTTATATCGTTTCGTTCCCTTTATTTTACCCCTAACACAAATTTAAAAAGGCTATTCTAGTCAACATTGTCAAAAGCTTTCTCGAAATCTACAAAAGCTAAAACCGTACATGTTAATATTTTACAACGTGACTTATTAAACGGATAGTTGCGTAATTTTCACACTTATTTGCACTTGATTTCTTTGGAAATAGAATTATTATATTCTTCCTGAAGTTTGAGGGCAATTCCCCACACTAGTACATCTTTCACACGAGGTGGAACAGTTTCTTCGTGACCGGTTCTCTGAACGATATCTGCAGTTCAGAGGGAATATCATCTACTCCAGGGGCCTTGTTTCGCTTCAATATTAAACTTCGATTTAGTTAATTCCTTCTTTTTAGCAGAATTTTTCGAGGAAAAATATTCCAAATTTTAATGAAAAATAAAAGTAAGCTAGAAAGAAAAATAGAAATCACATATAAGTAAAAGAATCTGCACATCAGTTTGCTTTAGACTATATGAGTCAGTAACAACTATTACTCCTTGCTCATTGGCGATTAGTCACTAACAGTTCGTTGCTTGAAAAGGTTAATTTTGATTCCATGTTTGTGATCGTCAAAACTAAAGTGATAAAATACAGCAGTTTATTTTAAAAAGCGTGTACCCGAACATTCAACTATATTACCTATCACTATGAAAGCACATTAATTTACGCAGAGATAGTAATTTCCCTCTTTGTCACTTCGTTCATAAAACCTTCCATTTTTTGCGGGCAAGCGGCTATTCGTTGCCATGCATAATTTTTTTTTTTTTTTTTTTAAATGTCTTGGTCCCACTGTTTTTCATTTTATCATTACGCGTTTCGATACATCATCGTCAGATAAACTTTTTGTAAAACGTTGGTAATTAAAATACATCTAATTGGAGATGACTAACTGAATTATAAACCACTATCGTGGATGTCTAGTGAAGGTGTTAAACTAGATTCTCATGCAAAACTGTCTAGTTGAACACCTTCACTAGACATCCACGATGGTGGTTTATATTTCAGTTAATCATCTCCAATTAGATGTATTTTAATTACCATCGTTTTACAAAAAGTTTATCTGATGATGATGATTCGAAACGCGTTAATGATAAAAAAAAAGACACAGTGCGACCAAGACATTTAAAAAAAAAATTATGCAGTAATTTCCCTCTTTACCGGAGAGAGTTAATGATTCAAAGTATTCCAAACCACACGAATAAAGGAGTATGAATGTAGAGTGAACGCCATTGGACAGCATGAGTAGAGTTGCAGTTAATTTGCGCAGTAGTCGTAAAAATATAATATAAAATAAAAACGGATTGCTAAAAACTGTACTGAATACGTATGGAGTGTCAGAAATGTGCCAGACCATTAATTCTTAATATTACAAAGGAAATCACTTTTCTTTCGGAATTTCTCCTAATTGTCATCCTGTAATCCTAAAACTCAGACTATTATTTCTTTCGCTCAAAGAAAAAAAAAACTCATGCAGAAAGGGGTTAAATATTTCAGAGTGCGCTGCAGTTGCGCTTATCTTCGCGGTCCTACTACGGGATCAGAGCGTAGAAGGTTGTAGTATATCCATGGATACCACATTTAAAGCCGGTACTCGAAATTTTACAGTTCGTGAAATTGTTTACGTTTATATTTAAGATTTAACAATGTGTCTATAGCTCTCTCCAATGAACCAAAGAAACTTATGAAAATAAGTGCTGCTCTTCTTTGTATGTTATTTTAATATCCGGTGGTGGAGCAATATTCTGGGATGAATCTCATGAATAATTTGCAAGCGATCATCTTCTTAGGTTAATAGGATATTCTCAGTATCCTACTAAGACTGCCACAGGTTTAATCTGCGATTCACAAGGTGCGCAGCAAACTTGTTAACTGTGGATTTTGGTTACTTTTAGGTTCAACCTTGCTAGCTGTTTCCCATGAGTCGGCTTCTCGTTTCCGAGAAAACCGATGTTGAAGATTTTATGCGTTTCTGGTTTATACGTTACGTTGCCGCTGCTGCGATTAAGAGTGCGTACCGCAGCGCCTTATTTTACAAGCACCTGTGTAGCTTCAAATAGTGCCTATCTACTTTCTCTCAATTTAATAACCGTGTTTCAGTTGCTTCTACGATAAATTCCATGCATAATACTGTTCTAGCACCGAAATCAAGTCGCAGCGAGTAAGACGCTTCTGTAAAATACTCTGTAATATTTAAAGTTGAAAACAAACGCAGTACGCATTTGAGGAATTGTTCTGTAATAACTGATTTATTAATGAAATTACTACAATTGAAAAATACTCTTTTTGTACGATTTTGTATACTATTAACTATTAATCATATAAACAATTTTAATATGATATTTTTTCTGTGGGATAAAACTGAAAAAAGAGGCAGGATTAGAACCTGTAGTGTCAGCAAGGTATCATTGAACAACAAACGATTAGTCATAAATGTGTCTAACGTTACGGGCAGGAAATACGGTTAAAACTTCATTGATTATCTGAGAGACTGATGCCGCTATCAAAGTACTCAGGATAATTGATTCTAAAAAAAATTATACACCTAAGTATCTATATCAGTTAACTAATTATAATTATGACTCATTGATATAGTAGTCAATATTGCTCCAGGCCGTACACAAATCCTGTTTAAACCAGCTTTTGTCAGGAATGGTTGCTGTAGACAGAACTGCGCTTTTTAAATTAACTGTTTGTGATGACAAAATATATTAAATAGCCTGATTGCTTGTGCATACATGAATGCAAATTTTCGCAACTGATTGCTATCTGTCATTAAATATTTAATACAATATTAATTCACACACCATTCATCTAATATTCATAGCATTCCTTCCTGTATTCTTCGTGGTACAGTTTTCCTTGTCTGAAAGATTTTGTTGCGTATTAGATACGTTTTCAATTGTGCTGATTTGAATGAACATCTATGGATTATTCCATCGGTAGTTGAGGAATAAAAACTTATTAAAGACTGAAATACACAATATTGATATTCCACAACACTTAATTTTATAAAAGTCTTCCCATTCATTTATTGTGGTGTGTCACAGGGACCGTTTTAAGTCGAACTTCTTGAATAAAAGACTGTGTTGATTGCAAAATCTGTTTTTATTCGGATATTTTTGCATGGTTAGGGCATTTTCGGATATCTTGCATGATATCTCGCGGATATCTTAAAATGTCATGCGCCGGTCCTAGTACTGCCTGGCGCAGTGTTCAAATATGTACGTAATGTACGAAGACAGTCTTTTATTCAAGAAACTTATTTTTCTAGTTCGTGAGAGTCCTTCTTTCAGATATGTAGACTCTCCTACGTAAAATGTATTTCAGTTTTAAATTGATTTAATTAAATCTTAGACTGTCGTTTACTACGGTGAAATATCGAGGTGTGGGGTTGCTATGTCTGTCAAAAGTAAAATAATAATATGACGTAGGAAAATAGCGAGAGCATTAAATGTAAGCAGATGTGCAATTACTGTAGAGCACTTTGACAATTCATGTTTTCAACGCTGCGGTATTTCAGATAAAAGCAAGAGGATTCTATAACGCGATAGGAGTATCAATTGATAAAAGGGAAAAAACATAAATTTTATTCTAAACGGAGCTAGTAAGCAAAAACTCGTTAACAAGGTTCGAAATAGCATTAAACGGCAAAATTAACTAAGTTCCTTAAGCTTTAATTTCATTCCAGAAGGGGAAAAAATATCATAGATTTTTACGTTGTTCGTCTTCTTCCCCCGGTAACATCTAACCTATTTGAAATGCTCCTGTATTAGTACGAAATACGCAAACTTAACCAAATAAAAGTTGTGATAACAATATAATTGAAACTTATTGGCCGTCTCTTGTACTACAGCTCCGACACGAGGCTGACACAAGAAGTAGAACATTTTACAATATTTACATTGTTCATTTAAATTTTAAATATAAAAATTCTTCTGTGAAACTAATAGAAAAGTTTGTATCTTCTATCATATCTGTTTCTTTTAATTGAGTTAGAACATTATCAGTGGTTTGGAAGCACTTATATTCGAAAGAGTGAAATAATATTGTACTAATTAACACTTAAGTGTTCTGACGTATTAATTAAGTGGAACGGTAAGGTATAATATTTCCGGATGTGTTTAGTATATTCTTAATTATCTCTTTTTACGTACTTATATCTTGGATTCTTAATCCTAATAAATATTTCTGTTATCAGTCACATTTCAGTTTCTAGTTATTCTAGTCCACACGACGTTCTAAGAGATCTGTCAATCAATTTGAAGTTTTTGAGCACTGTTTTTTTTTTTACATTGGGTGTGTAGCTCCTAAAAAAGGCATTTTGACCACGTCATATTTAACACAGTAAAGAGAATATAAAAATTGATTATGACAGTAATGTAGCAAGTAATGCTGTATGAGTATAGTCGTTTGCTTTTCTACAACAGTTGTATGAGGTGAGGTAGTGTGTGTTACTGTAAATATTTTCTAGCCAAACAATCCAGTAAGTATGTGGCAGTAGCGTCTAAACAAGCTTGGTAATGGTAAGTACAGATTTTAAATGACATGAAACATGTGCTTTTGCAATGAAAGGCAGTGACTGAACTGGAATTGATGCGTATAAATAATTATCATGTAAAAACATCACAACTTCAAATGCGACAAACGGGGAATATTGGTACGGTTAACAGTTCATTATATGTACAGTCAAAACCACAGAAATATATAGTTATTTATTCTTTATTTATAGTCTCAGGTTCCGTGGAACCGTATGAGATAGAGATACTCACTCATAGAGCGAGTTAATACATACATATTTCACACAATACTGATTAAAAACAACGATAAACAATATATTGGCAATATTATATACATATATTTAGCACAAAACAGTGGAAGTCTCTACACAGCATCGAGTAACGTCTAATCAATACAAATTGTGCATATTTCAACCAAGCCTTCCAATTTAAATTTCAAAATTAAATATTTAACACTCACATTTTATTTAGTGCTGGAAGCCGATTCACAGTAAAACTTAGAGACTGATGCAATTTTTTTTTACAAGTGTTTAATAAGTGACACTCGAAGAAGGAAGTATTTTTAATGACTAGTGTTTACAAGTGAGTATTGTCGCTCCTTTCGAAGGAGTCCATTTATTGTTCACAGCTCTTACGACGGAGCGTGTTCACTGGTATAACAATGTTAAAAAGTGAGATACTTGAACAGAGACCCGCACAAATTTTTCGAACTGACAGCACGCATATTGATGATTATCTTTTCTGGGCTAACAGCATTCTTTATTGATAGATACAGCTAAATTAGAACTTAATTCAGAAGACACGGCGCTAGTAAGTGATGCGATCGGTTCGCTTTTGATAAGTCATCTTTAGGCATTCACAATGAGTTACTGCTCCACTGCACATAGCCCTGTGTCCGCCAACAGATGCTGGTCCATTAGCACATCTGCATACAGATGAGTCAACTCCAGGAGGGGTGGCACTGCAATAACACCCCATAATGGATGTCTGACGCATCAAAGTCGAAACCGATCCAGGTATGTCTGTGCAGATACTTTTCTGCAGTTTAGACTGTCTATATAAGGAACTGCTAACTGTAAATATCTCACTTTTTTAAATTGTATGATGCACTAATGATATCTGAGAGACATACACCTGAAGAGGTCTGTTGTTCTAGGAACGTAAAAGAAGCACTACAATTAACTAAGTGTGGGAGACGTGTTCAGAGTATATTTAGATGAATGAAACTGTCAATAAGCACCATTCATTGTCATTATTAAAGAACTACAGAAATGGTTGCGGGCATTACGTCGATCCATGTGAGATGTGGATTTTAATATTTATTATCTGTTCTGTGAACTGCGCACGTATAAATTGGCAAATTATCGAACTGTATTTATCACTGTTTCATGTGTGCGATATGAGCTGAAAAAGTGACCAGAATGATGGAACGAAAGGAGGCAATGGCACAAACAAGTGAACTATTAGTGAAATTCGGACACTTTGTTGCAGATAAAATAAGTTGTATCGTCTCGCTGGCAAGCGCCAATAGTGAGTGAAACACTGTGCGACATTCCATAAGTCGATCAGAGATACACAGAAGAATTGTAACAATATCCAATTAACCCAGTGCAGATAAAATAACTTTCTAATTCCGTATAAATTTTAAGTGTCTTAAGCACTGTAGGATCTAGTAGTATCTGGTTCCGGTTAACCAAGAAGCGTCTTCCGATCATACTTGGCAAACCGGAGCCGTGTACCTAGTTACTATTGAGTAGTACTGCGATTAAGGCTCGTAAAGTGTACAATTGTAACATTAAATTACAATTTATTTTATCTGCAAAGAATCAATTTTAACGAAAACATAATTCAGTGTCTATCTGACCCGAGTCATGAATATAATGTTTCAGAATTTCACACATTTTGCGCGCGTTTTAGGTCAGTGACCTGTAACAACTATTGAAGTGTATGTGAGTGTGTACTCCATCCATCCTCCCACCCCAGGGGTATATTGATGATGGAAAGATCTTCGGTTTGCAGCCGGTGACAGTGCTGTAATAGCGCGATCTTTCGACGAATGACAGTCGTCGAAAAGTTGCTGTATTTCAGTCTGACATCCAGCTGTAACGGTTGAAACGGTCGGAAAAGAGAGTTTGTTAACCACCTTTTTTATCAACCCATTGTAGCAGATGCAGCAAGAGTGGATAAATAATTGATATGAGTGACGAGTCTCTGTTGTAATTTGTAATCGTTTATTTAGTACAGTTACGATTTTGATGTTGTTAGCGCACCATCAGACTGGAAGACTAAAGGAATTGTTACAGCTCAGTTATGTGAAACTAACACCAGCAGATGCTCCGCTCGTTAGGTTCACGTACGTAAGCTGTAATGATTGTTCAAGTCTGATGATGCGGTAACTGCGCGAAACGCGTTATTGAAATAAATGAACAATTAGAAATTACAACAGTCATTTGGATGTTAACCCTCAGTGTCTTCTCGGACGTGTCGTCGAATGTGCCATATACTAGGAAAAAGTATTTGCATTTGTACTACTAGTAAGAAGTGTGTACTGAAGAGGCCTACTAAATAAACAGAGGCATAACGTTTTTGTCTTTGATTTAGCCAACATATAACAACGTAATAACTAAAAATGAATCTCTCACGCGTTAGCACTTTTATTCCGTCGATATCTTCGCTTTTGCACATAATATTTACTACCTCTAATCGCTCTGATAATGTCGTGTCACACAACTGCACGGTTTCACCTTTTTAGTCTCGTGGGAGGTACCGCCGGAAAAGTTTCTACGGCGTCTTCGACGTGTATTTTCCGATTTTGCACATGTTACATACGATGTCACACAGGTTCACCGTTTCTGTTCTTAGGTAGTCTCGTGGGATGGTTCTAACCGAGGTACGGGCGGTAGAGTTTCCAGTTTCGTCCCAGAGGTTTTTTTTATTCGGGTTTTTACACACGAAATTATTACCCGAATAGTTATGGCATAATATCACACAGATTCGCCGTTTCAGGTCTTGGGCAGTCTCGAGGAATCGTTCTAAGAGAGATGCCGGCGTAAGAGTTTTTATTTCGTCTTCGACGTTTGCTTTTGGATATTTGCACATGATAGTTCTATCTCGAATGTGACGTCAGAGAGGTACACAGTTTCAGAACTCGGGCGGTCTCGTGGGGTGGTTCTAAGTGAGATACCGGCGATAGAGTTTATTATTGGGTTTTGGACATGATGAAGCTATCGAGAGTGGCTGTGACAGGGCACAGGTGCACCGTTTCAGTCTCGTGAGATGCTTCTAAGTGCGGCATCGGCGCCAGTTTTTTTCGCACGATATCTCTGCGAACGGCGACGCGAGCGTCGGCGGAGTCTCTCCGAAGGTGCGTGCGGCAAAAAAAGCGAGTGTGAAGGCGCTGAGGCTGCGGCGACCTACCGCAAGGAGACGCCGGCGCCGGCTCAGTACTTGGCGGCGGCCGGGCAGTCGGGCGCGGGCTGGTGGTAGTAGGAGGCGCGGAAGGCGGCCGCCGCCCCCGGCTGCAGCTGGCAGCTGGGCGCCGCCGCCACCACGCCGCCCCCGCCGCCGCCCCCGCCGCCGCCGCCGCCCCCGTCGAACAGCGACGCGGCCGCCACGGCCACGGCCTCGGCGTCGGGCGAGCCGTACCACGGCGTGCGGAACTGGTCGTGGTGGTCGGCGGCGGCCACGGTGACGGGCGGCGGCGGCTGCGCGTGGTACTGGTGGTGGTGGTGGTGGTGGTGGTGGTGGTACGGGTACATGGCGGCGCTGCCCGCCACGCTGCCCGCCGTCATCAGGCTGTCGACGCTGAAGGCGGCCGCCTCGTGCTGCTGCGGCTGCGGCTGCGGCTGCGGCTCCAGCACGGCCGGCTTCACGTCCGGGTACTTGCACGTGCTCAGCTCGAGCGGCTCGCGCTTGGGCGTCTTGGCGACCACGCACTCCGTCTTGAGCTTGTGCGGCTCGACCAGCGCCGTCTTCTGCGCGGCCGCCCCCTGTTGCTGCTGCTGCTGTTGCTCCTGCTGTCGCTTCAGCGCCTCTTCCTTCTCCTTCAGCGCGTCCTTCTTCTTGAACCGCCGCCGGCGCCGCAGATACGACCCGTTGTCGAACATGTTGTACGAGTCCGGGTCGAGCGTCCAGTAGCTGCCCTTGCCCGGCTTCTTGTCGTCGCGCGGCACCTTGACGAAGCACTCGTTCAGGCTGAGGTTGTGCCGGATCGAGTTCTGCCACCCTTGCTTGTTCTCGCGGTAGTACGGGAAGCGCTCCATGATGAACTGGTAGATGCCGTTGAGCGTGATGCGCTTCTCGGGCGCGTTCTGGATGGCCATGGCGATGAGCGCGATGTACGAGTAGGGCGGCTTGACCATGTCCTTGGCGGGCCCGTGGTGGTGGTGCTGCGCCGCGGCCAGCGGGTAGCCGGCGGCCGCCGCGTACCCGTAGCGCGGGTACTGCTCGCCCCCGGCGGCGGCGGCGGCGGCCGCGGCCGCCGAGTACTGGTAGGTGGGCGGCGGGGGCGGCGCGGCGCCCGCCTGGTGGTGGTAGGCGGCGCCCGGGTGCCGGTAGTAGGCGCCCTGGTCGCCGAACAGCGCGTGCATGGCGTGTGCTGGCGCGCGCGCTCGCCTGTCGCGCTGTTGTGTCACACAACAACAACACGGCTGCGGCGGCGGCGACCGACTGAGGCGCGCCCCGCCCGGCCGGCCGCGCGCCGCGCCGCGCCGCGCCCGCGCCCCGCCGCCGCGCGCCGTTGGCCGCGCCGCCGCCGGCCACGCCCCCAGCCGAAGCAGCGCGCCAATCGCGCGCGCGGACACGCCCCCCGCGGCGGGCCGCGCCGCCCGGGGAGGGGGAGCGCGCCGCGTCCAAATCTAAATTGAATTTTATCGTAACCCGATTACGGCGGCGCCGCGGGCGGCGGGAGAGGGGGGCGGGCCCGCGCGCCGCGGGACAATGCCGGCGCGGCCCGGCCCCCAGTGCCGCCCCGCGCACACAGCTGCTCGCCGCGTCCCAGACGGCCGCCACTGCGCCATGCGCTGACAGCTTAATTCGCGCCTCATCCGCTGCGACACGTCGTCAACCACAGCTCCGAAATACCGTTTAGGAATTCCTCTACATCTTCGTCTGCATCTCTATGCCGCAAGGTGTGTCGCCGTAGGGTACTTCCTCTTTTCTCGTCCCAGTAATTTAATACAAGAAACATGGGGCTGCCAATAGCGATAAATTAAAATTGGATGTCGAATCTTGCACGTGTGACGTTACCAAATGGCGTATGTTGACACACCTACAGTGGATGAGCCGCTCGGTATGTTGCACCCGATCATCCCAACCGGTGTCAAGTATTCACGTCCCTGTGATTCAAAACCGACTTGTAAGCCTTTTGCGCGTGCGGCTCAGCGTTCGAGTCTCGCGATATATACACCAATGTGTTAACCTATAATATTTTTACATTGAAGTGACATTTATAGGCACGCTGGAGTGGCCGAGTGGTAAAGGCATCATGTGACTGTCTGGGCGGTCACTCCTAGCGGAGGTCCGAGTCCTCCCACTGGCATGCGTGAAGGAATGGGCGAGCACTCCATGTTGCGCCATGTCCGGAGCGTGCGTTTTGTCTCCGTCGGAGGTTCAAGTTCTCCTTCAGGCATGAGTGAATATGTGTGTCTGTATTGTAGTTTATGCATCCCGAAAGTCAGTGTCAGTTGCAAAATTTGCTTTATTTGAATGACGCGTTTCGCCCTTTTGAGGTATCATCAGATAATGTAAACGATATATGGTGAGCTATCTGTCATCATTGCAAAATGAACTATTTAGGATGGAAACCTAAACGACTAGGTTTCCATCCTAAATGGTTTATTTTGCAATGATGACAGATAGCTCACCATATATCGTTTACATTATCTGATGATACCTCAAAAGGGCGAAACGCGTCATTGAAATAAAAAAAATTGCAACTGAAACTGACTTTCGGGATAAATTCAAACCCTGTTGCTGTACCAGCCACCAGTATGGAAACCAGTTTTACGTATTTTAAGTAGTTTCCAAGCCTGGGGACTGATAACCACAGTAGCCGCGGCGTAGTAGCCGAGCGCGTTGAGGCGCTATGCTACGATTCGTGAGGCCGTTCCCCGTCGGAGGTTCGAATGCCCCCTCGGACGTCGATGTTAGTGCTGTCTTTAGTATAAGGTATTTCCTAAGTAGTTTGTAAGTTTAGGGAGTGATGACTCGCAGTTAAGTCCCATAAGCTTATCAAACATTTGAACATTTTTTTGATAACCAGTTAAGTCACATACATTTGCAACCATTCTTTTTGTTTGCCTCGGAGATGGGTATGTGCGTTTTCCTTAGTTTAAGTAGTTTGTAAGTCTAGCGACTGATGACCATAGTAGTTCGGTCCAATATGTTTACAAATATTTGAATATTTTTAACGTTTATTATTTTACGTAGGGGTCTCACAAGTCCTACCGTTACATGTGCGGTGAGATACCTCATCCGGGAACGCCACATGTTCAATATTTTTCAGACACTTTTGCCGTTTTTTCCAAAATTTTCGACCGCTTATGCCTTATATTAAAATAATCGTCTCAGTGCCATCCTTATTTCGGACGTTTTTAAAACGTTAATCAGAAACAACAGCATAATACGTTTATTTTTTCACCGTGTACGAACTGCAGGGTCTGATAGAAGAGAGAATACAGAATAGAAAAGGTCTAATGAATTTACGTTCGGAAATGCCTTGTTTCCATGTTAGAAACCGTTTATTCTAACATATTTTGTTACTGGGACTTTTCTAATACCATGCAGGCAGAGACACAGAACGCATGGTTTCCTCGTAGAGGGTAGTATTGTTGCTCATGCTGTATCATGGATGATTGAAAGGTTATGCGGCTGCTCCATTATGGTGCTCCAGGCCGTTCGGCCGTTAACATTCGGACGAATCTCAGACCTGTCTTCACTGGTCGATGGGTCGGACGACGAGATCCACTTGCGCGGCCTGTTCGTTCACCAACACTTTGGTACCATTCTCACTATTATTCGTAGAAAAAAAATGGTTGCCGGTGTGAGCTCAAATCTCTCTCATTTTATACTTGTGGTCTTTCCGCGAGGTATATCTGGAAGGAAGCAACATATTGGTGTAAGTTCTGGTTATGGGGCCACCACAAAAACATCGTGTATGCAGAGCCCAATCCAGAGGTGGAGACACTGGAGCAGCGTAATCATGCAGTGTTGTCACCACTCCGAGTTTTGCGCTCGTGTGTCAAAGGCAGCGTGAGTACGCACGAATACATGCACACCTTTTACAACACGTACAGTAACATTCATCTTGTCCCAAATCTTTTGACGCAGGTCGAAAGAAACTCTAATCTCTGTCGTCGTATAATTTTGAGGTAAATATTGAATAAAACGAGATCATGATGATGATAATTATGTTTAATTAATTAATGCTCAGAAAATCCCACCTGCCGTCGTGTTCAGCATGCCCGGTGCAAACCTTTTTAAGTGACGCCACTTCGTCGAGTTGCGTGTCGATGATGACGAAATGATGACGAGGGCAGCACCTAGCCCTCGAGCAGAGTAATACCAATTCCGACCGGAAATTGAATCGAGCTCTCTGTGTGGGAACCCACAGCGTTGTTCATTGAGCTACTCAGGCAGACGATAAATCTTCATTAAAAATCTCTCTCGGAAATTTGACGGTAGCTCATACCGTGATGACGAATTCTTCTCTTGGAGTTGGCCAGTGGTTTCCGTGACGCTCTCATGCAACATAGGTCGCTGCTGTGTGTTCGATCGTCTCTATCATTCCCTCCTGGTACGGATCCCGACGAGAAATATTGAAATATTGGTCGAATGGGTGTTGTGTTTCCTCTGTTGGTAGACTTCCAGAGTATATTCTTCTCCGAGTCTCGGTCTTCCATCTGTCATACTCACTGTTAAATTTATTAGGTCGGTCCACTTCTTATCACTCCTACTGCCTACTCTCAGTTACTTTATGAAATCATTTACTTCCAGTCACTATCCTGCAATTGCGTAAAAGTGTAACAAACTCTTTTTCTTTCCATATATTGTCAATACGTCAATTTGTTTACATTCAGAGTCAATTGATATTCTCTGTACCAGGCACCGATTCGCCACAGATTTTCCAGCGTTGCGTCTTCTCGATAGACTACAGCATAATCCGTGAAGTCTGCATAATATATCAGTGAAAGCTTTATTGACGGTTATATTATAATTGAAATTATCTGTTAGTTAACACTTCAAGTTTTGGAGCGCTCAACACCACGTTCGAAAGGCTAACTGTCACAGCAATCGGGAAATTCACTTTTAATTCCTTGTTCAGCTTTCTCTCTTCATATGTTTCATAGGTCCACCCCATTTATTTCGCATCTCACATCACATGATAGCCGCCCCAAAAACAAAAAACATTACGGAATAACGATGCCAAAAAAACACGTTTCATACTAGCCAAACAATACCGCATCCCTTCGCACAAGCCGCTAATTAGTGTGCAGTGCATAGTTGCTATAATCAGACATGTCAGTTCACATTAACTGAGATTCGTACTATATTGGCTGTAGCTGAACTTAAAGCGTACAGTTCATTGACGTCTAGATGCCTAGACTCACATCATAAAATAATGACCTTTCGTAGCGGCTTATCGCAGCGGTTCCTGGGGCAACTCTCATTGAGTGCAAAAAAATTTTCTTCTTCCTATTTCTGTTCTTTTAATGTACAAGTTTTCCATTATTACTTTTATGAAATCAGTTGATTCACTGTACAGTATTTCTGAATATCTAATAGTTCAATACGTTATTTTCGTAACGCGTTGACGTTTTTCCTTTCTTTTGATTTTAGTTTCTTTTTTTTTTTCGCCTAATCTGTCCGTGTCGTTTATAACATGTAATCAAGTGTCAGCTACCACTGCTCAGTGGCTGGTATCTCTGCATCTCATGTAACTGGTCGCAGGATAGTTCAAGAAACTAATGTCGCAATTATATTTATCTATTTTTTCATGCTGCATTTGGTCTACTGGGCCCATCAACTAAAACAATTCTTGTGAAGCTGAAATTTTTATGTCTTGATTTCAGTCGTAGAGGTTTAGGTTTAACGGCCATGTATTAAGAAATTGTAATTTTAGTTCTTCCGTTTACTCGAGGCCGTGGATAGTTGGGAAATGAGTTACAATTCAGGCCTACAAAATGCATCGTCTGCCGTAGTTTGGTCATCGGTCGCATGAAAACAGCTGCCGACGTGCCTTCCTGTCGTAGTTCCGCTGCGATCGCTTCCGACAGTGTTCCACGTTTCACACAAACAGCCCGCGTGAACTAACGCACCCTGTTTCTGTTTCGCCTATAACCGCCATCGAGGTCAGAGTGGTCTACGCTATCTGTAATAAAAGAACAGAGCCAACCCTCAACTAACAACCTAGAACAAAACGATCAAACGACAGCAACGAAGCGTTCTAACCGAAAAAAAATGAAAATAAAGGAAAGAAAAAGGACTAGCTGCAATAACTAAAAAAACAAAACAAAAAAACAAAAAAGTAATATTTTAGGCACTAAAATAATGTAATTTTCACAGCTCTTCTTTATGAATACGTAAAGATAAATATATACTGTATAAATACATCTAGGGGGCATCAATTACCTCGACATTCGGGGAAAAAAAACACAAAAATATGTTTCTTAAAATTTTAAATCCGAGATTAAAAAATGAGTTAATAAGATCCACACACTAAAAGTACGCTCTCTTCGGTGCAATTGCAAATTTTTATAAAACAATTAATAGTATTTATGCCTAGTAAAAATGAGAAGACGTTCACTGTCTTATATTTCAGCAAACCAGGCACTGCTTTGCAGGTGTCAAATGTGATTTGGATATATTCTCTCTCTCTCTCTCTGTATGTGTGTGTGTGTGTGTGTGTGTGTGTGTGGATCCATTTCTTCCTTTACCTCTCTATTTCCTGTCCCCTCTCCTCTTCCTCTAATTATCTGGCGTTGAGCCTTGTTTATTATTCCAAGGGAAACCTCGATTGTAAATTTAAATAGCTGTAACATGACTGCGTAAATTGTTTGAGATTATTGGTGTAGGCCTATGGGGCATGGGAGAGACGTCTCTTATTTCTGCATCTGTGAGGACGATAGCTGCAGTGAAAGTACGTCGCATAGTTTAATTTGCGAACGAGGAAGATTACAGTCTTTCGGACGATGCAGATTTAGTGACAGTGTTCTAATCATGAGCTGTTAAACCTAAAGTACAACCACCTTTTATTTCTATGAAATTGCCAGCAACGAAGAAAATAACTCATCACTATGTTTTACAAGGAGCAAGAAAAGGCCTAAATATAGGAAACAACTTGTCTAACGTTTCACATGCCCTGCTATCGTAGCTCAAACTGACTTGAAAAACATAATACTACAGTAAATTTTCACAACACGAGACAGTATTCTATTTTTCTGTTTTCTCGAAAATTGACATTTTGAGACCAAATGTTCCAAATGTTCGTATAGCTTATGGGACTTAACTACGGGGTCATCAGTCCCTAAACTTACAAACTACTTACGAACTAACTAAGATTAATGACGGCTCAAATATCCATGCCCGAGGGGGGATTCGAACCGCCGACAGTAGTGGCCGTGCAGACCGTGACTGACGCGCCTCAGTCCCCTCGGCCACCGCGGCCAGCATTTTGAGACCGTGGATGTAAAAGTAAATAAATAACATAACATAAAAACTGGTTGATTCTTGCAAAGAAGAATACACTGTCCCGGCTCGAAGCAGGTAACAGGGCTATTTTCTAAATAAATAGTATTATTAATAGTGTATGGCTGATGTTCTCTTCTTTACGAGGATCAACCTATATTTTCTTTTTCGCACTCGGTTTGCACTACTGTACATTATTGTTTAAAAGTATGTTTGTCAGGATTTCAAATAAATCGGCCAACAACTTCTCGATATTTTCTTGTATAACAGCGTTATATATACAGGATGTCTTACTTAAAATTTTCACCCCAAATATCTCTGGAACAACAACAGATATGGTATAGAAAAACGACTTTCACGGGCATGAAGGTACGGCAGGTGCTAATGAACGTAAATATTAAGAGACATTCTGAAACTTAAACAAATATTATGTTCAACACAAAGTAATGGTATTCTTAATGGACAGTCAATATTATTTTTTATGCAATCAATAGCACGAAAAATCACAGAAAGAATGGCTTTGGTAGCTTGGCAATAGGACCGTAAGTCAATAGCATCCCGAGATATTCCGAAGAGAATTTGTCGCTTTAAATAAAATGAAGTGAGCAGGTGGCACATGTTTAAGGGCAGCCTGAGGTTCATGCTTAAGTCTGGGGACGTGAGCTAGTTGCGCGCTGAGTTCACTTAAAGCGCCAACTTCGCATCGCAATTTCTCGGGATTTAACTGATGAATTTGCGATACAACCACGATTGCATAATAAATAATAAGGGGTGTGCAAATGAATGTAAGTTCGTTTTGAAAATAATATTTGTTTTCGTTTTCAAACCTCTCATAGTATTTGATTACATAATTCTCTGGCGTACGTACATGACCCCGAAAGTCGTATATATAGATACATATCAAGAACTTTTTCAGGTTTATGGTATCACCGTTCGCCGTATATACTTACGTAACACACGCACGCACACACACACACACACACACACACACACACACACACACACACACACACACCTATGCCCAGTCCAAGGCTCATAGAGTATCATGTAAAAATCCGAAGTAAATCGGTCAAGTACTTAACGAGATTTTTTGACATATATCTATATAGTTATATGAATAGTCTATTAATATGGGCTAAGCGTAGTTTTAGGACGTTTTAAAGAATCAGCAGCGAAAACTTCCATTATATATTCCGATGATTTTCGTGTAGTATCGTCCGATTAATAGAAATTTTTTTCATCTTAAAATACTTGCAAATTTTAAATCCCCGTTATTTACACTGTGAAATGAACCAGTATTGTCCGTTCCGTAGGCCATAGTGCCGCCAATAAGAACCCGGAATGACGCTACTGAAGTAAATATGTAACTTTTGCATTCTCTATGTGTATATGAGGCTAAGAGAACCACAAGCACGTTTTAGGAAATGAAAATAATAACAATAGTTTTTTTTATTATTTATTTCCTCGATCTCGACCGTTGGACTTTTCCCGCCGTTGGTAGCGAGAACGGCAGCGCACAGAACGCGGTTTTGCACGCTGCGTAGTCGCAGCTGCGTGGCCATGCTCCCCATACACGGCAGTACAAATAAAATGTTTGTAAATCTATCGGACCAAACTGCGAGGTCATCAGTCTGTAGCTTACAAACTACTTAAACTAAGGTAAACTAACACCACACACACCCATGCCCCAGGGAGGACTCAAACCTCCGACGGCGAGCAACCGTGCTCTCCGCAGCGAGGCGCCTTAGACCGCTCGGCTACTCCACCGCATCTTTTTAAGCTCGTTTGTTTGTTGAAAGTCATTAGCAAGAGCAAAATGAACTGGATCGGACGCTATTAGTAGAGGGAGTATATACTGAAGGCCCTACAGGAGGCGTGCCCGTATGCCCCGCAGAGTGGACACGTATATTTGGGTACAAACAGACGAGGAAGAAGACACTGAAACTTTCACAAATGAAGTAAGTGACATCGATGAGACTTAACATTGACAGGGGAGTTATCTCCCAGTGTCATCATCCCAAACCATACACCTGAGACACGAGAAAGAAAAGCAATATAAAGAAAAGAGACTAATATCACCAAAACCATGGAAACTGTACTGGGCGATCGGTGGCTTGAAGGAAACATTCCAAGGTACTCAACGTACAGCACAGTACAATGTAACTAGCCATAAGGACAGCAAAGCCCCTTATTTTTAGATATAATTCCTTTCTTTCCTATTACATAGTTTTAGCGCATAAGTACAATTACCAAATGTCAGAATACATTCAATTTCGACATGTTTATAACAACCATGTAACTAATCATGTTTTTATGTTCTCCACTACATCTAATTTGTTGGAAAATGCATCCATTGTAATTTGTTATATTATAATTTTAGCAACAAATGTAAGCAATTGTGTATATATATATTAGCTCTTTGTTTTTATTTTTCCTTCTTATCTGTATCTATTTCAAATACTTAAAATATGTAACATTAATGAACTAATGTATAATATAACGTGTTAAACTACAAATGTATGTCCTGCTTTATATTACACGGTAGCAGGATTATAAATGAGAAATAAATAAATAATATAAAAAATACTGAAGGCAGAAATAGAAAGAATGGCAAAGCGCAAAAGAGAAAGAGAAGGGAAACGTTATCAACTGCTGGTTTTCAAAGGTAAAAAATGGTCGGACTTGAAAAGGCTGGGTATGGCCTGGCAGAAGTGGATGAGGTTGACCCCATGACAAAACCTGCCATAAGTTAGAATACCTCTCATTACTATGATGAAGATAACCGTGTGTACACTATGTAACTTTGCGCCGGTGCTGCTGTCCGCAAGCATGTCTGTGGCTATTCCTTATTAGGCTGTATTCACGTTAAAAGTCAGAAGGCCCTAGTTTTAGGAAACGTGTTATATCTTATGTCCATGTGATCGATAATAACAAACGTCGGGTTATTATTGTATCTCCCTCCTTAAGTTTATAGCTATTGTAGAGCTTTTATTTATTTATTTATTTATTTTTTACACGAGTTGCGGTATTTCTGGTTTAGTACCTCAATCGATAAATACGGTATCCTCGTAGGGTATCAAGTTGAAATATGGTTCAAGACTAAACATCGAAGTCAATGCATTCGATAATCTCAAAGTCACTAATCAAATCCTATAGGGTGCTGTCAGTTGACAAAGAATCAGCGAGGTGGCATACTGATAACACACTGCACTCGCATTCTCCTCCGAATGCGAAAACATATTGTTGATTGTCACTTGCATAGGTAGAAAAGATCATCAGAATAAAATACGAGAAATCAGAGCTCGAACGGAGAGATTCTGGTGTTCTTTCTTCCCGCGCGCTTTCGAGAATGGAATGGGAGATAAATAACATAAAGATGGTTCGATGAACCCTCTGCCAGGCACTTAAATGTGATTTGCAGAGTATCCCATGCAGATGTAGATGTAGATGTAGATGAAGGTGATTCTAACCCGTCGCCGGCATCCAGATTTAGGTTCTCCGTGATTTCCCTAAATCACTCCAGGCAAATGCCGGGATGGTTCCTCTGAAAGGACACGGCCGTCTTCCTTCCCCATCCCAGACACAAACAATAAGAGCGTGTGCTTCGTCTTTAATGACCACGCTGTCGACTGGTCCTTAAACCAAATGTTCAAATGCTTGCAAAGCTATGAATCAAACTGTAGTGGTTTTCAGCCCCTAGACTTACAAACTACTTTAACTGTCTTATGCTAAGGATACAAACACACACACACACACACACACATGCCCGAGGGAGGACGCGAACCTCCGATGGGAGCAGCCGCACACTCCGCAGCAAGGCGGACAAACAAGATTTTACAGTACAAATTAAAGAAGAAAAGTCGGAAAATTCTTGATTATATCACGCAAAAAATTATTTAAGTCGTAACAAATTTACACTGCATTCGTAATCCGTAAAAAATTCAGGAACTACTTTGTGGATTTTAATCTGGTTTCCAGCTGTAGGTAGAGTGATTCACGAGGACTCTTGGTGCACGCAACTTATAAATATTTAATACTAATAGGCCGAGCCACTATGAAGTGTAGTTCTCTATCGCTGTGAAAACGATCCTTTGCCGTAATGCTCTGATAGGACTCCGGCAGACTACCGTGTCAAAATGTATGCTTACGACAGGCACAGCATCTGTAGTCTTCTCCTTTTTCTTCTTCTTCTACATCTGCCCTAGTCCCACACTGATGCGGAGTCGGCATGGTTACTGTTGGTCTGGCATTGTTAGTTTGCGAGGTGGTGGGAAGCGCTTCCTACAGCGCAGTTTCCCCCTACCCGTCCCCTTCCTTTCCTCCCCTCCCCTTCCCCCTCCCCTGCCCCTTTCCCTCCCCTTCCTCTCACCCCTTTGACCTCCAGGAGCGGGAATGTGTGTTCCGCATCTGTCAGTGTACTGTGTAGAGTACACCATCTGCAATGTTACAGTTCAAAGTAATACCTGTAACTCATTCAGAACTGCACTCAGTTTTTA
The DNA here is from genome assembly GCA_026315105.1 of Locusta migratoria. Lineage (NCBI taxonomy): Eukaryota > Metazoa > Arthropoda > Insecta > Orthoptera > Acrididae > Locusta > Locusta migratoria. The sequence goes on from CM048747.1 coordinate 276,439,880, forward strand.
GGAATGAGTTTCTAATATCCCATAAATTATCCACTGAAGAGTTCCGCAGAAGATTTCGAAAACTGTGTAACAACGATAACCCTAGATGTGTGTGTGTGTGTGTGTGTGTGTGTGCTTGCGTGCGTTCGTACATGGGAGAGAGAGAGAGAGAGAGAGAGAGAGAGAGAGAGAGAGAGAGAGAGAGAGAGTGATAGAAAGAGAGAGAGGGGGGGAGTCATAAGACAGTGAAACAAAGAGCGATAAGAATGTAGAGCAGTGGTGATGACGGACGGGACGAGGGATTGAAAGACAGGAAGGAGGAAGAGAGGTCAATTAGATAGGATATGTTTGATGTTCAATAGATAAGTGTGGGCTGGGGGAAACTTGAGTGGGGATTACAAATGGAGGGGGCTGGGACAGATAACGGAAAAGGAGATGGTCGGAGCTGAATGGGGTGCAGAGGCAAGAAGAGAGAGGAGGGGGGGGGGTTACAACATTTAATATTGTTAGATGTCATCTTTTCTTTTATAAAGTGTACAGTTTGTTAGGTTAATCTGAACTTTTATGAACTTTTCTATTTTCTTAGTGTTTCCTCGATGTGGTAGTTGTAGGACAAGAAGATGTTTCCTCTTGTTTATGATTTCTACGTCTGTGTCTCCAGTGGTAATTTTACGTTGATGTAAGTGCTCTGCATAATTAAAGTCATGTGTTCTGTACTGCGATGTTCATACACGCTCTTCGCATTTGATGTCAAACGTTCTTCTGTAGTAAGCTTAAGCAAGAGAAAAAAAACTGATACAGTTTCAGAATATTTCTATTATTTCCGTCATTGCTTCTTCAGTGTGTACATTGAACATTAGGAGTGTAAGGCTGCATAACCATCTTACACCTCTTATAGTCGGAACATTTAATTTTTGTCCATCAAACCTTACTACGAGGTGCGTCCAGAAAGCAAGTTCCGTTTGGTAATAAAATGAAATTGTAGACAGATACAGAAGAAACTTTTATTGCTCAAAATTCTACAACTCTTAAACTACTTTTCCACATAACTGCCGAAATTTTGCAGCCATTTGTGATAGCGTGGCACCAGGTTTTGTATACCTTCTTCATAGAAATCTGCCGCCTGTATATTCAACCAGTCATTGGTGGAGTGAAATTTGGGGGGAAGTCCATAGCGAGAGCACTAATTGTAAACCTACGGTTTTCCTGGAACTTGTCAAAAAATCGCGTAAACCAGTTCTTCTGTAACCAAAGGTGGACGCCCACTTCGTTCTTCATCGTGCATATCACTACGCCCGCCATTGAACTCTCGGACCCATCTTCTCACCATCGAATCATTCATCGCATTTGGTCCGTAAACATCGCAAATTTGCCGATAAATTTCACTTGTTTCACTTTCCTCGCATTAAGAAACCGAATCACCGGCCTGATTTCATAGGCGGCGGGAATTTCAATCAACACCGACATTTCAAACAAGCACAACGAAGCGTACGTAACTGACAGCGATCTCGAAATGGCGCCCGTTCTTCTCCTTGATACACATCGTCTACAGCGCATGTGCGGAACTGCAATCGCAGCGCTGCAGCGGAGATAAATTGAAACGGAACTTACTTTCTGGACGCGTTTCGTATTTCTTATTGGTTTTTTATGTATGAAAATGCCGCGTCTGAAAATGGGATTCTTCAGTTTCCCATATCTACGTCTGAAGTGTTCTAGATATCCATTGCCCTACTGATTACTTCTATACCTAGCAGAATAATTGACTTACTGTAGCTATCCTACAGTTCGGTGGCCAAATGTAAAAATTACTCACTTCCTACAGCCAGTCCAAATTTTAATTATTAATTTTTTACATTATCGATATATGTGATGAATGGTGGACTTCATGTGACTTGTAAAACACCATTTGTTCATGGGCGGTTCGTGAAGTAAGACAAATAAACTATAATTTCTGGGTTGAAAACACTTCGAATTGCAGGTATCGCCACTAGTACACTTTTCATTATTTGCAAATCGATAAATTTTTTACCATATGTCCTTTAGATACTCAAGCAACATTTACTAGTGTGGCTTGATGAGTCTCAATAATAGAAAATAACTGTCACCTTACACCACGTCATATATGGGCACCTTAGTGAACAGGTTGAAATGGATGAAGGTTCCGACAGTTATATAGAAATTCTTGCACTGCATGGCTGGCAGAGAAAGCTTCATAAAACTAGTCTTCCGACAATAACTCAGGTCTCGAAGATTCAGCTCGGAATGGGACTTTGCCAGATAGTAGTACACCTCGAGTGTGTCCACACACAGAAGTCCTAAAGCGCACTGGCGAGAAAACTCCGACAAAAAGGACTCCAAAGTTTTAAGCGCAGCACGTATGTAATTTATTCACTGTCAATGAAGGCCGTACGGTCAAATGGCTTAGGCACACCGGGCGCGGTGGCTCAGCGCGCTCGGTCAGAAGTCTCTACGCCCTCTGAAATAAAAATAAAAAATAAAAATAAAAAAAGGAGCCAAATACTCAACGAAACCCCAGGACGAACAGGGACAAAACGACCGCAAAGCATCGAGCCACAGAGGAATAATAAAAAATAAATTAATTAATTCAAAAAACGGTAGCACGTACGTCTGAAATATACTTGAAGTTTTTTTTAACTTTTATTATTTATTTAACACTTCCTGATAGTCTTCATGTCTGTGTACGTAATATAGGTTAACAGCCCTACTTCGCTTTTCTATGAAGAAATCGGTTCCTTGAAATTACAACGAATTTTTATAATCTTTCCACAGCTTAAAATATCGCGTAATGTTCCAATAAAATTGTAATGACAATAGTGTTTAACGCTTTAATTTACCTACATTAATTGCAAAATGTATTCGAAAAAACTGAACTTTTTAAAAAGAAAATGTTGTAATCAAAATTTTCAATATCTGCAACCGTCATTTCGTAAATAATGTTCTTTATTACGTAATTGACATCATGTTATCTCATCAGTTTTATTTAAAAAATTTTATAGTTTTTAAAAGAAATGACGAAAATAACTTGTGGAGGTAGGTTCGATCACTAATCATTTGCATAAAAGCCAGGTACGCTACTGCTTTCATTTTTCTCCCAAGGGAAATAGTAAGTATAGGGAAAAAAGAAACTGAAGTGCTACCGCCACTTTGGCCCTAAGGAAAATGAAGAATCTCAACTTCTTCAGGCGTTAGCGCCTAACTAAAACTATCCCTGGAAACTACCTGTATAAGGGAAAAGAAACCAGGGAAAGAAAGGGGAATTAGTGATAAATACGAACAAAACAAAGAACACGTCTTTTTTTATTATTTATTATTTCTTGTCATTTATAGATCTTTATGTGCGTTGTATGGAACGGAGGCCATCCGTTTCCAGTAGCTAGTAAGGTTATTCACGGCTTCTCGTAATATTTATATACCGGTACCAGTGATGAGAACAACGCAACAGCCAGTCCCCGAGCAGAGAAAATATCCGACTCGACCTGGATTTTTTCCTTACCAATTTTATTTCTTAAAAATAAAAAATAAATTAACTCCAGTGGGATTTATTTTTTGTTTTTCTTTCATTTTTTTAATTTTATTTTTTCTCACTTTGTTTATTGATTTCATCTGCAATCGCCTCGACCCTCTTTTAATTCATCTAAATTTTAAACAAAGAAGGGGAAAAAGACAAAGGAGAAAAAATACAATTAAACGAAGGAGCTCTTCAAGCACTAAGAAAATAATATGTGACTTCTTTGTAATAAAATTAATGACTCCGACGGACCAGCACTTCCTCACAAGACTGGCAATCGCTTTTGATTAGCAGCACGAAAGAAAAAAATGTGTGGCGGTGATACGTCAGTAGATTATCCACAAACGTCTTCTCGAATTTATTTGTAGATTACCTTTGTAATGATCGATCATAAACTGGTAACAGGGGACGTAAATCAGCTGATCCTTGCATGGATGATCCAGCTGCGAAGGGGGTCGCGGAATGCAGTCTGGAGGAAGTTCGAAAAGTTCTACTGGTACTTCGGGTTCTTCACAATTGCGTAATGTCGTTCACTGATGTATTGTCAGAAATTGAGAACTGATTTATCACCATTTCCAAACAGGTAGTGGACAGAGAGTCCGCTAATCCATGACACTGTGTGGGTTTTCGCTTGCGGGAAATACTCCTTATTAGGGAGCATTTCTGCAGTGATATTGTCAAGGGGTGTGCGTATAAAGAAGGCCAACATCTGGCGGACCAAAAGCCAAACATCGTCTGCCTCTCCGCACACAAGGCGATGGCCGTCATCGTCTTCTACACCACACGTGGCACATAATGGCGATGCTGCTATGTTAGGTGGATTTCGTGGAGGCGCGTCTGGCAGATGTCCTTTCCATTGACCATGATATACCATCTAATGTAAGCGTAGGATCATGAACTGATCGCCACACTGATTTCCAGCGAACATGCGGATGTATGTGTTCAATCGCATTCGGTGGAAATCGCGTTTGAATCGCGGAGTACACCAACCTAGCCGTCGACATGCGTGGAAGGGTAATTGTGGTCCGAAGATAACTGTATTCGAGGGAGAGACTGTAACGTTGCCCAAGTAACTCCAATATTCAAGAAAGGCAATAAGAGTGATCCCCAAAATTACAGGCCAATCTCATTGACGTCGATTTACAGTAGGATTTTGGGACGTATACTTTGTTAGAACATAATGAACCTCGAAGAGAACGACCTTTTAACCAATAGTCAACACGGATTCAGAAAGTATCACTCTTGCGAAACACAGCTTGCCCTTTATTCACATGAAATGATAAGTGCCATCGACAAGGGATCTCAAATCGATTCCATATTTCTGGAGGAAGGCTTTTGACACCATACCCCACAAGCGGCTTGTAATGAAATTGCGTGCTTATGGAATATCTCCCCAATCGTGTGATTGGATTCACGATTTCCTATCGGAAAGGACACAGTTCGTTGCAACTGACGGCAAGTCATAGAGTAAAACAGAAGTGATATCTGGCGTTCCCCAGGGAAGCGTTATAGGTACCCTACTCTTCCTCGTGTTTATAAACGATTTAGGAGACAATGTGAATAGCTCCCTTAGACTCTTCGCGGATGATGCTTTTGTTTATCGGTTAGTGAAGTCAACAGAGGATCAAAAGCAACTTCAAAGCGATTTAGATAAAATTTCGACGTGGTGCGAAAATTGTCAATTGACACCAAATAAAGAAAAGTGTCAAGTAATACACATGACCACTAAAAGAAATCCGCTGAACTTCAATTACGCGATAAATCAGTCAAACGTTAAGGTCGCAAATTCTACCAAATAGCTAGGAGCTACAATTACGAACAACTTAGACTGGAGAGAACACACAGAAAATATTGTGGGGAAGGCGAACCAAAGATTACGTTTCATTGGCAGAATGCTTCGAAGATGCACCAGCCTCACCAAAGAGACTGCCTACATCACACTTGTGCGTTCTCTCCTGGAGTACTGTTGCCCCTTGTGGGACCCTTACGAGGTGGGACTGACGGAAGACATTGAGAAGGTTCAGAGAAGGGCAGCTCGCTTTGTTTTATCACGTTACGGGGGGGGGGGGGGGGGGGAGCGTCACGGAAATGTTGCACGAATTGGGGTGGAAATCATTAAAAGAAAGACGTTATTAATTGCGGCGTGATCTGGTTGCGAAGTGTAAATCACCGACTTTTAGTTCTGAATTTGAAAATATTTAGCTAGCACCCACCTACTTAGGGAGACATGACCATTCCAATAAAAGAAATCAGATCGAAAACGGAACGGTTTAGGTGTTCTTTCTTCCGTGCGCTATTAGAGAATGGAACGGCTGAGAAAAGTAATGAAAGTGGTTAATGAACCCTCGGCCAGGCACTTAAATGTCATTTGTAGAGTATCTATGTAGCTGTAGATGTAGAAATCGAAAAAGGACTCTGCCTGACGCAGCGCCGTAGCCCGGAATCATACCCAAGTCCTCTGCGTGAGAAAACACCACGTTGTCCACTAGAATACAGAGGTGGACTGCCTGAGCTCATTTCACTAGTTTATAAGATATATGAGATGCGCTTAAACTTCAGAGCTCTTTTTGTTCGAATTTCCAGGATAGTGCGCTTTCAGACTTCTCTGACTGGACACCTTTGACGTGCGCTGCTGACATGCGAAGTCACATTCCAAACTGTATTTCCGAGAGCCGAAGGTCAGGAATATCGGCAATAATGGAGGCGCGCACTGGATGGGAGAGCTAATGCCGGCGTTCATTTACTGCGGAACGGTTAACGGTTTAGCGCACAGCCAGCCGCATCGGAGAGCGGAGAGCGCAGTGCGCCGGCCGCTTGTTTGCTTTCCACAATTTATGCCCGCCTGCCAGAGAGGGACGCGATCGCAGCGCCGCCTGTCGGCAGTAACCCCGATTTATACTGCGCCGAGCTGCGGGAGTAAACACGCATCCACGATAAATCTGCCTGCCCAGAGTTCACTCGGCATTCCGCGGCCTGCGCGCTCCGCGGCGGGGGCGGGGGGAGCGCGTTCTGGGGGAGCCGACGGCTTCCTTCACTGCACGCAGCACTAGCACTGAGTAAAACTCTTGCTCAACGTCTCAATTCAGGGGCAAGATACGAAAATATAATACAAATTGTGGTGTCGCACAAGTATGAAGTGCGCGCCACGTACTTACGCCGCGCGCCGCCATGCACGCACGGCGCGGCGTTGTTACGACGTCAGCCACGAGCGCCCTCTGCTACAACTCCGCTCGTGGCCACCACTGGACTGCATCGTTCACTTGGAACTGAGATAGGAACCAGTTAACTCTCGGGAATCAGATAGGCACCAGTCAAGAGTTGGCTATCGGATAGGCACTAGGACTCATCAGTAGGCAGGCCTCTATCTAAACTATGTATCAGCATTCTGCAGTCAAGAACTATGTAAACGTTAAGTATTACTAAGTCTCTAAGAAATATATATCTCGTTCTAATTTACTCTAGTGTTTCCAGTTTCTGCTGTCCCACTGGCTGGTCACCTCCGCACCTGCACACGCGTGCATCCTTTATTCCTTTCTACTCGGCCAGCGACACCTACAACCGGCGGAAACGAGACACAAAAGTGGCGACGAGGCTGGGATACAAAAGTGGCGACGAAGCTGGGACACAAAACAAATATTTCATAAATTGGTCATTTGGTAGAACGCTTGGGTATCGAATTCGGAACGCTCTTTATCGATCGAGCTGCCAGATCGATAGTCGAAGAATGGACGGACGCGCGAGGTATGAAGATAGTGTGAAGATAGTACATGTTTTGTGACGGGTAGATTTTGTCAATAACGTGAGTTATTTCTACATGATCTTTTTAGTGAAGTAAGTGGTCTATATCGCGCGTCTGTCCATTCTTGTTTTTTTCTTTATATATATATTGTTCCCCTGACGATTGCAGTTAGTTTGCTGAGCCTGTAACATTACTTTTGTGTTGTTCCCTGTACGCTTTAATGTTAAACTCCGCGAGTAAAAGATTAAGGATTTTTGTTAAAATGTCTATCATAGAAAAGTCGCATAAAAATCTGACTAAATACTTTTGACAAGGGTGAATGAAATGAATACAAGAAATGATTGAATGGATGAAATGGCGGAATACAGATTGGGGTTGAGGCAACGCACAAAAATAACGTCACAGAGAAAACTTACGAAAAGTACCCATTGTAGCTTCTTTCTGGAAATGTTGATCACAGCAGCTGAAACTGTTAAGCTGATGAATGGTTTCGATAAACTTTATGATACTTTCCGCAGTAAAATAATGTTCAGACTGTTCGCCTCGTTAGTCATTGTTGACGGACCGTATACTAATGTTTGATTACAAAAAAAAAAAAAAAAAAAAAAAAAAAAAAAAAAAAAAAAAAAAAATCTACATCTATAGGACTTCGCGAAACTGTTTATGCAAGTTCTAAAAGGAAGAAAGGGATTGATTTAAACTAACTGATAGGGATTTAATCAAGGCAAAACACGAAGCGAAAGTGACGGCGTCTGAACATCATGTTACGATGGAATATGGAGAAGCTGAAAATCTCATAGAAATTTAGTAATTAAGGAAGGATGGGACATTATTAAATGAAAACAGGGTGGAGACATGACTCTTAACAAAAGATGGTATATTTTTAAAGTAAAATTTAACAGTACTCACATCACAAAGCAGTCTGCGTACATGTCCACACTTTATAAGCTCAAACAAGAGAGAGTGAATGATCGCGGTTCCGTCCTCTCGACACGGCGGAAGAAAAAAAGACGAGCGAAAAAACCTTTCCACGGATAAAATATTTCGAGAAGGAGGGAAACACAGCGACAAGCGTCGCTGATTGATAAAAACTGTATTAATTTAATTATGTATCGTTATAAGCCGACAAGGATACATCGGGAACCTGTCAACCGTAGAGCAGGAACAGCATTAGTTATTTACTCCATGGTTGTCTCGAAAAATTAATCACGTCGCTGTATACGATTCTGTTTGCAACATCTGAACACACGACACTACACCGCGACACAAATTGTAGAATTTTACGGGATTATTTTTTCGGGCTGACTATGAACTTAATTAATGCTGTTCCTGTTCTATGGTCGACAGATTCTCGATGTACCCTTGCCCGCTCAATAAATTGACTGTAATCGTAACCGGAATAATTCGCAACGATACATGGCTACCGCTCGAGCTGTGAGATCGATCTGGCAGCTCGTTCGATATACAGCGTTCCGAATTCGACTCCCAAGCGATCTGCCAAATTACCCATAAATTACACAAAGGCTATATACCCAAAATCGAAATTAGGAAATTTTTATCATTTTACTTAAAAGTAAGCTACAGTATAATGCAGTCTCAGACATATATTAGTAGACTGTCAATGCCGTATGCAGTATCATTGGTGTCATTGAAGTCTCGCCGCCATATTTCTATAGTACTCGTTTAAAAGTGTAAACAGTTGATTGTGTTATTACGGAAAACACTCGTAAAAATACCGATGAACCGACGTAACTACGCTGTCTTTAGACTTTTGACATATGGGAAATTCGTGTGTTGTATATGGCTATAATTTTTCCAGCTCGAGTAAGCTTTGACACATACAGTAATGAGTTTCATTGATATGCTGTTATTAATGTGTACCAATTTCATTCAACTTCGGATATTCTTCCAGTAGTATGCTCATCATAGAAGTGTTGTTTATCATAGATAACATGTATTCTTCTTTTGAGAGTTCTTACGAAGTCTACAGTTCACTTTGACCCATACACTAATGAGTCACGTTTCCTGTTTTTATTAATCTGTTACCAGTTGCGATTAACTTCGGCTTTTCTTTTAATAGTATGACCGTTAAAAGGTGCTATTTGTCGTGTATAATACATATCTTTATTCTTCTGAGTGTTTTTGAGATAACTACAGTCTGCTTTACTCTACGTAAGGATCAACTTTTACTTACCGTCCCGGCGGCCTCACATGATTATGTTGGCAATATCAACAAAACAGTAGAAATCCCTCACCAAGATGTTCATATTCTTAAAAATCCTCACAGAATAACTTGATTAGTGTTTCGTACAGACGATGAAGTAAATAAATAATGCTGTTTCTGCTTGCTATAAGGTTGACAGGTTCTTGTATGTGCTCTCATTCACTCAGTAAAAGTAATTGCCCTCGTAAACGAAGACTTCATGACAAAAGATTTGCGTTGTCACACGATTGGCTAATGCCAACGTCACATGATTGACAACATAACCTCGCGAGGCCGCCAGAACGGTAAGTAAAATTTCACCGTATGTAACAAGTTCTTCTCATAACAAGATTTGACATCGTACGTCTATGTGTTAAATTCTTACAACATCATATCATATCAGAAGATCATAGTAGATCCTTATGGAAACTTTCTGACATGAGGTGAACCAAGATGGCGGCGCACAGTGGTCTGAAACGGCCAAAAAGCTGGCCCAAAGCCCACAAATATTCGTATATAATTCGAAATTTGTGTATGAAGGTTTTAGGGTTCGCCGAATTTGATTTCGAGGTCAAAAGTAAAAAATTACACACAAGTTATTTAATAAAAACTATAACATTTTAATGTAAATTCGGGTAAAATAAGGATTTTTGGGATCGCTGTTTACAAATAGATGATTAATTACATTGAAAACAGTTTTTTACAATAACAAGACTACAGCGTTAATTTTGAAACAGTGCGAAAAGTTGCTGTAAAAAATTAATCTCTATCGTTGTCTGAGGCTGATTCATAATTGTCAGACAAAGCAACAATATACTGATTTGCAGACTCATCTGGAGGCAATAAAAGTTCTAAGGCCTCAGATGATTAGCATTTTGAAATACATTTTGACCTTTTCAGCCAATTTTTCCTCCAAAACCGAGAGCTGCGCGTTCAAATCCGATTCCCCGTCATTTTTCATCATGATGTAGATTTCCTTTCGAGTGCATAGTAATTGGTTGCCCCCAGACCCTGCTAAATTAATGCAATGTAATTCTAAATAGAAGCAGATTTAAATAATTTAAACATTTGTATTTTGTCGAAATATACACATGATTCAATATTGTCTTATTTTGTCAACTCCATTATTTAATGAACACCGTGAAAGCAATATAAGCGGAGAGTGACATTCGACCACTGTCTTGATTTAAATCTCAAAGTGCCTAGCGGACCCTCTGCACCCCGTGCTAGCTGGCTAGCAGCGCACGGTCTCAGTAAACATGGAAATACAACGAGAATCGCAACAAGTCGCATGCAATCCCTGTACAATTCGACACAAGACATCCTACGCTACATATTACACTATCGCACATCGCAGGATCTCGAGCGAACATAACTTTCCCGATCATTTAAGATAGGTTTACGTGTGAATGTAGGACATTATGAGGTTACGCTTTGAAGTGACTTTTACCACATACCGAGCATAAATTCATGATCACATAACATATAATTATATTTTGCGTACCTTCCTTAACATCCTACATCAAACAAAATTGAATACTATCCCCTACAACAAAATTTATTCTCACTTTAAGAACAGCATGTAATCCGAAGCGGTTCGGCGTGGTCGGACGCAGTGGCCGAGCGGTCTTGTTCAGAGGGCTGAACGTCCTCTGTAACAAAAAAAGCTGAACCAAATGATCAACAAACGACAAAGTACGAACAATAAAAACGACCGCAGATCATAGATCTACCTGAAGGAAAAAAGAAAAGAAAAAAGCGGACTGCAGTGTTCCAGTCACGGTCTGCACGGTCGCTTCGGTCGGGGGTTCGAATCCCTCGGGCATGGAAGTTTGTGCGGTATTTAGTATAAGGTAGTTCATAAGTAGTTTGTAAGTTTAGGGACTGATGACACCTTAGGTAAGTCCCATAAGCCCTACTAACATTTGAACATTTTGGATCTGCGTGTGTTACTCCGCCAACCGTAACTTTGAACTACTTTCTTCGGTATCAAGAGTAGCTTCCGCTCCTTGTGACGTCATAAACAGTGTTGACCTATGTCCTCTAAAAATGACTGTATGTAACTAAACCCATAATTATGATTTTCACTTTTGGACTTTTGACCAGCTTTTCGGACCTTTCAGACCAGTGTGCGGCGTCAGGCTTCATTCACACATGGACGTTAGCCAATCTAGTAATATATGTCTGTGAATGCAGTGCACTCATTACTATTTGCAGATAATCATCTGTATGAAGAGAAAAGTTGTAACAACAAAGACACTGATCATCGACGGCACCATCAAGGCGGAACAGTACAGGTTTCAGCGTAAGCTTTCAGCGGGTCTTCAACTCTTTCGATTGGCAGAACACAATTACAAGGGACCTCAACGTCTCCACTGCTACTGCAGCCGTGTTTTAGATATTGAGAAAGCTTACGTCAAGGTGTGGAGGAACAGTTAATCACGAAGCTCCACGAGAATACAACTACACCGGATTTCTATGCTGAGTTAATCAACAGATTCCTCGCCAACAGGAAAATGACAGTAACCATTGAGGGACAATCTTCAGGTACCATAGTTTCTGCAGCCGGACTGCCCCAAGGCTCCGCAGTATCACCTACCTTGTTTAACGTTTATGTCACGATATGCCAACCATGGAGGAGGTCCAACTGGCTCAGTTCGCTGATGATACAGCCATTTTCACCAGTGGGCAATACACGCACGCCAACATTCGACGTTTACAACGTCAACTGGAGATCACAGCGGACTGGTGCAAGACTAAAAAGATCCAACTTAATCCGGCAAAGAGTAGGGTGATATATATGGTGTCCCAAAAAGAATTACCCGATTTTAAATAGAATTATTTATTTGAAAGAAGAGCTTAACACCAACAAATTGCATACTAAATTACTCACAAAAGACAGAAGTTCATAAAAATCAATCATTAATGTTCAATATGTCCTCCATTGGCTGCACGGATGACATCTAGTCGGTAGCCGAATTCATCCCAAACTGAGCGTAAGGTATATTCTGTCACTGAAACTACAGCAGCTGATATCCTGGATTTTAGTTCATCAATGTAGCGAGCTACCCCCACAGGAAGAAATCACATGGTGTTAAGTCAGGGAACCTAGGAGGCCAAGAGTGTAAAACCTGGTCTCGCCGCGGCGGATGAGCCGCGCGTGCTGGAGCGCCGTGTTCCGGTGCGCGCGGCATTCCGCCGTCGGAGGTTCGAATACCCCCCGGGCATGGATGTTTGTGTTGTCTGTAGTATAAGGTAGTTCATAAGTAGTTTGTACGTTTAGGGACTGATGACCCCGCAGTTAACTCCCATAAGCCTTACAAACATTTGAACATTTAAAATTGGTCTCCCCATAAACTATACAAACATACAAAACTTGGTCTCGCGGTCCTTTACGCCCTATCCAACGTTGAGGCACGTTGGCATTGAGGAAACTGCGCACGTTGTTGTGCCAATGTGGTGCTGCTCAAATGTTCAAATATTTGTAAATCTGTCGGACCAAACTGCGTGGTCATCAGTCCGTAGCTTATAAACTACTTAAACTAACCTAAACTAACCTAAGGACAACACACACACCCATGCCCTAGGGAGGACTCGAACTTCCGACGGCGAGAAACCGCGCGCTCCGCAGCGAGGCGCCTTAGACTGCTCGGCTACTCCACCGCGGCCGGGTGCTGCTCCATCTTGCTGTTAGATGAAATTGTCAGAGTCAAGTTATGGAAGTGACCAGTTCCGTAGCTTCAGTGACAGAAGACAACTTACGCTCAATTTGGGATGAATTCTGCTATCCGCTGGATTTCGTCCGTGTCACCGTTGGAGGTCATAGTGAACATTTATGATGGATTTTTATAAACTTCTGTCGTTTGTGAGAAATTTAGTATTCAATTTGTTGGTGTTAAACCCTTCTTCCCAGTAAATAATTCCATTTAAAATTGGGACATTCTTTTTGGTACTCCCTGTACTTCAGCAATAAGCGGCCACCGATGTCTGCGACATTTGAACTCCCTGGCCAGGACCAGTGGCGCATTAAGGGGTGGGGGAGGCGGAGGGGCCGGACCGCCCCGGAGCTCCGGTCTTGATGGGCCTCCAAATGCCCCGAAAGCAAAGTATTTAATATTTTTTATTTATTTTATTTATTTATTTATTTATTTATTTATTTATTTATTTATTTATTGCATCGCTTTCTGCCAGGGCCTCCAAATCTCGAAAGTAATTCTTTATGTACTGGCCCGTGCCTCTCGTCCTGTGGGGCCTCAAAATCTCAAAAGTGCTGTTTTATAGTAATATATTTCCAAGTGGACGGGAGGGGGGTCCTCATTTTGTTTCGCCGCCGTCCTGGGCCTCCAACAGCCTTAGTCCACCACTGGCCAGGACATCCACTGGGCGACTACTGTCACCGATCTTGGTGTCACCCTCGACAAACACCTTTTCCTACACAAACGCGTGGTGGCACTTCGGATAAGGCTTTCGGAATGTCGAACAGCTTTTCAGGAGTACCGACTCTAGAACCAGGCAAAGCTTCGCCTTTACAAAGCCATAGTTTTCTCTAAAATACTCCAGGGCTGCTCAGTCTCGGAACTAGCCAGCTCCTCCAAAAGAAGTCCACTCCATATCTTGCAGAACATGGTTCTACGATGGATTTTACGGGCGAGTAACTACACCAGGATAGTGGACAACCATAATGCACTGAAATTCGACACCATCATGGAGGCTGTTCGGAACCGGGCCACCACACTATATCGTAAGATAGGCAGCCTACGGGATTCGATACATTACATCATAACACTCGGGAGAACGATACCACTTCCATGACATCTCTACAAGGTTCCAATATGCTTAGTATGATAAAAAAGAAAATACATCAAACAGCGGTACCTTACGGACCTATAAACATGCCCCAATACCTAGTACGTTAACCGGTAAAGATTACTGTAATAAAAATAAAGTGAGCATGTACATCCTAACCTTCTTATCCTTTGAAGTGTATATCGTCAATGTCGACTGTGCTCTGTCAATAAATGTAAAGTGTAAACTCCGTCCGACACTCCTCAGGGGGCCCACTGGGTACTGACCGGCCGCCGTGTCATCCTCTGCCTGAAGGCGTCACTGGATGCGGTATGGAGGGGGGCGTGGTCAGCGCCCCGCACTCCCGGCCGTTCTGTCAGTCTTCGTGACCGGAGCCGCTACTTCTCAATCAGGTAGCTCCTCAGTTGGCCTCACAAGGGCTGAGTGCACCCCGCTTGCCAACAGCACTCGGCAGACCCGGACGGTAACCCATCCAAGTGCTAGCCATGCCCGACAGTGCTTAACTTCGGTGATCTAACGGGAACCGGTGTATCCACTGTGGCACCGGCCCCCACCGGCCAGCCACTCACCTACGCGACAAAACACCACCTAGAAATCGAGGCCTCATAACTGGCCGTGCCCACGTCACGCCAAAAGGCCGCGAACGCAAGCTGACTCTCCGGCCGCTACGAGGCGGTGGGCGTGCCCCAGCGGCCAGCCACTTAGCTGGCGCCCGCCGCCTCTCGGCGTGACACAGGCACGGCCAGTTGTGAGGCCTTGTCTTCTAGGCGGTGTTGCGCGACAGCGACCTACTCTGCGTGACGTGGCACGAGCCCGCCGCGACCTTCTGTTTCAGTGGTTTTGGTTTGTGTTTATTATCGCCAAGTCCCACACGAAGTAAGTGAGTGGGACATGGACCATGTCTAGTAAGAACGATGCCGCACCAGAACAGAAATGTGGCGAAATAAAAATGTCAATTTCCATGATTGACTTATACCAATGGAAGAACTTCTCCCAGGGCACGGTGAGAAGAGGAACTTCTGGAGATCCTTGAATAGACTGCGCTCCAGACTTGCATCAACAAAGAGCAACATGCATAGATGAGGGCTATGAATCGGCGTTGCGCGATTGTGGACAAGAGCAGACTACTTCCCACCTTACGCAGTGCGAGTTATGCCCAAGTACCTGCACAGTCAAGGAGCTCGTGAAGGCTACTCCCAACGCGTTGGATGTGGTCAGTTTGTGGTCAAATACTTCCTGTTGTTGTTATTATGGTGGTGGTCTTCAGTCCGGAGACTGGTTTGATGCAGCTCTCCACAATACCCTATCCTGAGCAAGCCTCTTCAACTCCACATATGAACGGAACCTACATCTGTCTGAATCTGCCTACTGTATCCATCTCTTGGTCTCCCTCTGCGGTTTCTACCCCACACACTTCCCTCTAACGCTAAATTCACAATTCCTTGATGTCTAAGAATGTGTCCGACCAATCAATCCCTTCTTTTAGTCAAGGTATGCCAGAAATTCCTTTTCTCCCCAATTCTGTTAAGTACCTCCTCATTAGTTATGCGATCCACCCACCTAATCTTCAGCATTCTTCTGTAGCACCACATTTTAAAAGCCTCTATCCTCTTCCTGTCCGCACTGTTTATCGCCCATGTTTCACTCCCACACAAATGCCTTCAGAAAGGACTTCCTTAGGCTTAAATCAATATTCGATGTTAACAAATTTCTCGTTTTTAAGAACGGTTTTCTACCCATTGCCATTCTGCATTTTATATCCTCTGCACTGAAACTATCATTTGTTATTTTACTGACCAAGTAACAAAACACTCCTTTATTGCTTCGTTACCTAATCTAATTCCTACAGCATCACCTGATTTTCTTAGACTGCACCCCATTACCCTAGTTTTGCTCTTGTTAATGTTCTTCTTATATGCACCTTTCAGCACACTGTCCAATCCGTTCAACTGCTCTCCCAGGTCCTTTGCTGTCTCTGACAGAATTACTATGTCGTCGGCTAAACGCAATGTTTTTAATTCTTCACACTGACCTTTAATTCCTTCTCCAAATTTCTCTTTGATTTCCTTTATATCTTTCTCAATGTACAAATTGAATAACATTGGAGAAAGGCTACAACCCTGTCTTACTCCTTTCCCAACTACTGCATCCCTTTCACGCCCTTCAACTCTGACAACCGCTGTCTGGTTTTTGTACAAGTTGTAAATAACCTTACGTTGCCTATATTTTACTCCTGCTTGCTTCAGAACTTGAAAGAGTTTATTCCAATCAACATTGTCAAAAGCCTTCTCCAAATCTACAAAAGCTAGATATGTAGGTTTGCCTTTTCTTAGTCTATCTTCTAGGATAAGCCATAAATTGAGTATTGCTTCCTGTGTTCCTACACTTCTCCTGAACCCAAACTGATCTTCCCTGAGGTCGGCTTCTACCAGCTTTTCCTAAGATTACAAATGCCTATTGTAGATGACACTTATCCTAAATTTTAGCTCAAAAAATTTATCACCCTCTGGACACGGTCAGTTTTAGCCGAAAAAGTCTTAGCCTTACAAAATACATGTTACATGTAATATGAAGAGCGAAGAGCCTAACAAACCTATCTATCCGATGTCCATTTACTGCACATATAACTTTTGAAGTTTCTGACACGACTGAAATGAAAAAGAATGCTATGCTTGCTGTGGTGTGGGGAGGGTGTGCTAACTAGCAGGGCGCCGCCGTCGTAAACAGGGTGGCGGTGGAGGACCCCCCGCGGGCGGCCAGCTGCGCGCCGTCACACGACATCCGGCCTCGCCTCGCCTCGCCGTGCACCCCGGCACCGGCAACCCCCGCGCCGCTGTAGCCAGTTCGCGCTTCTCTTTCACCGCCGGGCCGCACCCACTTCCTCTCTTCATTACCCAAACTCTGCCCAAGGGTGAAAACAGACCTGTAGGCTCATCACTGGCTGTCTCAAACCTACAAGATTTGAACACCTATACTCAGCCGGCCGCGGTGGCCGAGGTGACTGAGGCGCTCCAGTCACGGTCAGCACGGCCACTACGGTCGGGGGTTCGAATCCCCCCTTGGGCATGGATATTTGTGCCGTCCTAGTTCGTAAGTAGTTCATAAGTAGTTTGTAAGTTTAGGGACTGATGACCCCGTAGTTAAGTCCCATAAGCTTAACAAACATTTTATATTTTTTTTACCTATACTCATTATCAGGAATCGCTCCACCAAAGGTCCGACGATCAGTACAGAGCAGCATCGAACGATCAAAACAGCTTAAAGACCAATGCCACCCATTACATGGGTACCAAACTGTACCAAAACGCCTGAAATCAAGAAGCAGTTGAAACGTGTCCATAAAAAATTATTTTTGTAAGAAAATGTCTAATATTGTGCCTCCTGTTTTGTATCGAGTAACTTGCTTGCAAGAAAATGTATAATATCGCTTCTACTGTATGTATCGATATGTGTACTTAACTCTGTGAAGTTTCATCTTTGGCAAAGATCATGTATTGCATAGCATTGTAGCTCGCGCTGAGAGAGAGTAGCACTTGTGGTTCAGCTCGCTTAGAGAGCGGTTGAGTTGTGTGTATGGCTCCGATGTAGAGCAGAGGCTGCTTTGCCAGCAAGTCAGAAGTTGTATTATATAGGTAATGTAATGCTGATTATTAATAATAATTAACGAAGTTGACCTTTCTTTCCTGTTTCATTTACGTAGTTAGAAAATTAACCTACTTCCTTCATTTGATAATTAATTATTAGTGGATTTAAAGTGCAGTATTGATTTTAATAATATTGTTGAACAGATTTCGTTATTGGTGCCATAGTAAATGATAGTTAATTGACTATGATACTAAATTTCAATAATCAGAAACTGATCTGCATAAAATTCTCACAGTCAAGCATTAAGAAAGTGGTTTGTGGTTTTTTAATATCTTTCTAGCAGTCAAAATTTTTGAGTATAGTCAGTGTCTGTTTCAAATGGTGACTTGTCACAGTTGTTTTGTGTTTAAAATATCCGTTGCGCACATAATCAGTTTAATGCACTGTTTCTTATTTAATAGTATATACATCAATATCAGGGCCATAATTAAACCAAATTGCTGTGTTAATGAACAATTTGTTGTCTGATTTAACGATAGGTTCAACATCCACAACAAACACACAACTTTTACAGTTTTCTACATTCAACGGAACCACTCGCAGACCCACCAAGAACTACCAGAGTAAAATTGTCGCGGGAGCAACAAGTACATGCCAACTATGCCGAGGAGGCGCTGCCACCAGGCGCAGAACTTGACTGGCAGAGATGGAAGACTCTGAACAGACTGCGGTCTGGAATGGGTAGATGCAACAAGAATTTGCACAAGTGGGGAATCGGTGAAAGTGTTTTGTGTTCGTGCGGAAACATACAAACCATGGACCACCTGCTTGAATGTCCGGAAGTAAATCACCCAAGAGCGTGCACAGCCCAAGACCTGATGACCTGCAGCAGTACAGCAATGGCATATATAGACTTCTGGAAGAACGAGATATGAAGTTGTTCATACTATTCTTGTACATAATTTTCAGGTATTATATGTTACTGTAAAATGTGTAGACATTATTATTATTTTACAATTTGTGAATTTATTATATACTGTTTGTAGCTCGCATAAGAAATATATATATAGTGGAGCGGCGCGTCAAGCTGTGCTGCATCTTAAAACCGACGCAGTCCAAAGGGGCAACACATAGTGCCAACGTCTATAACAACAGAAAGTTACTGCAGAGGGTGTTGGGGTTAACTTTTGTTTACCAAGCGATTACAGAATCTCTCATGTTGAGAGAGTGTAGTGAGCAGGTAGTGAAATGAAACAACAATGTGACTTACCCGTGGCCATGGAGAGCCATATGAAAGTTGGAAGCGGGACACAGGGGGATGTGGGTGCACCTATTGGAGTGTCCCAAAGTGTAATTTTCAGGACCTGGATGCGGTTTCAGACAACAGGAACCGTTAAAAGAAGGAAAGGCCAAGTTCGTCCACGCTTAACATCAGCAAGAGATGACAATTTTCTCCTGTTAACAGCCAGTCGAGACAGGAGGCTGAATGCGACTCAGCTGCAACAGGCAGTAACAGGACGTGCAATATCAACACAAACAATCCCGAAATTGCCCTCTGAATAGTGAGGCGTATGGGGCATGTCCCGTTAAAACCGCGACACCGTTTACTCCGCAGTATCTGGGCGGACGAACATCAGGATTGGAGTCGTAACGAATGACGCCGGATTATGTTCACAGATCAGTTGAGATCTTGTGTTCAGCCGAACAATCGTCATTCCCTCAGCTCGAGAAAACGAGGAACTCGGAACAATCGTCGTACTGTAATGTCCACAGTGTCATATACTACACCAGCCACAGCAAAAATAAGACGGCTTGTGAACCCAGAAGTGTCAACACGAAATGAAGCTAACCGGGTTCTGACCTGTCTTCCACTCACACCACACCACCACGCGCACGGCACGACTGGTGCCGTCAGAGGACCACTTGGGACATGGAAGTAGATATCCTCCGAGTAGTGAAGCAACTTAAATCACTTAACAAGAACAATTCTTCTCGTGCGGACTGTATACACATTAGATTTCTATCTGATTATGCTGAAGCGATAGCTCCTACTTAACGGCCATATACAACGACTCGCTCAAAGAAGGATCTGTACCAAAAGACTCGAAAGTTGCACAGGTCACACCTGTATTCAAGAATGGCAGTAGCAGTAACCCACTAAACTACATGCCTATTTCATTGATGTCAATTTGCAACAAGTTTTTGGAACATATCCTGTATTCAAATATTATGAATTATCTCGAACAGAATGATCTATTGACCCAAGATCAACATAGATTTAGAAAATATCGTTCACGCGAAACACAACTAGCTCTTTACTCACACGAAGTGATGAGTGCTACCGACAAGGGATCTCAGATTGATTCCGTATGTCTTGATTTCTAGAAGGCTTTTGACACCGTACCTCACACACGGCTTTTAATCAAATTGCTTGGTTATGGAATATCGCTCCAGATTTGTGACTGGATAGGGCATTCCTGTCAGAGAGGACACAGTTTGTAGTAATCGATGGTAAGGCATCGACTAAAACAGAGGTGTTACCAGGCGTTCCACAGGGTAGTGTTATTGGTCCTCTATTGTTCCTTATCTACATAAACAATCTGGGAGAAAATCTAAGCAGATCTCTTACGTTGTTTGATGATGACAACGTCATTTATTTTCTAGCAAAATTATCTGAAGATCGAAACCAACTGCAGAACGAGCTAAATAAGATAACAGTATAGCGTAAAAATTAGCAGTTGACTCTAAATAATGAGAAGTGTGAAGTTTTCCACATGAGTACGAAAAGAAATCACTTAAACTTTGTTTACAAGATAAATCAATCAAAACTGAAGGCCGTATACTCCACTAAATACCTAGGAATCAGGAGCGGATCCAGGACGGCCTGCTGGGGGGGGGGGGGGAGGGAGGGAGGGGAGGGGGGAGGGGGAGGAGGGAGGGTGGCGGTGAAAGAATTCTCATCGTTCAAATGCTCAAATGTCTGTAAATCTATCGGACCAAACTGCGTGGTCATCAGTCCGTAGCTTATAAACTACTTAAACCTAGATAAGCTAACCTAAGGACAAACACACAGACACACACACACACACACACACACACACACACACACATGCCCCAGGGAGGACTCGAACCTCCACGGCGAGGAGCCGCGCGCTCCGCAGCGAGACGCTTTAGACCGCTCGGCTAAATTCTCATCATCAGCTAAACTCTGGCTCAGTAGATGTAGAAAGACTTTAGTAAAGGCCACCCCTTTTTACCCCACCCACGTCAAATCAAACGAAAGGCACACAGTTTTGAAGACTGAGTGCAGTGTCCGTCCTTTTTTTGAGTATTGCTGCCCAGTGTGGGATCCTTATCAGGTGCGTTTGACGGAAGCCAGCGAAAGAGTCCAAAGAAGGGCAGCTCGTTTTGTATTGTCGCCGAACAGGGGAGACAGCGTTACAGAAATGATACAGGATCTGGGATGGGAATCATTACAACAACGCCTCTTATCGCTGCGGCGTAGGCTACTTACGAAACTCCATTCGCCAACATTCTCGTCCGAATGCAAAAATATATTGTTGACTCCCACTGACATAGGTAGAAATGACCATCAGAACAAAATACGAGAAACCAGAGCTCGAACGGAGAGAATCAAGTGTTCTTTCTTCCCGCGCGGTATTCGAGAATGGAATGGGAGATAAATAGTTTAATGGTGGTTCGATGAACTCTCTGCCAGGCACTTAAATGTGATTTGCAGAGTATCCCATGTAGATGTAGATGTACAGATTAACGTGGAATTAGAACCATCTGTCGTTTCTTGTGGCTTGTCGCATCGTTGACAGGTGAAGGCAGGTTGAAAGCCAGAGTGAATAAAAATCAGCCCAGATAGTTTCGAACCCCTGACATTTTCGCTTGTCAACTGAGCACTTTTAGCCAACCCAGACTTCAATATTAAGAGGTCCTTATGTAAAGTACCCTCAAACACGCACCATAAGCTTCATGTCTCCTGAACTATGTGTCGTAATTGGTTGTAAAAGATTGTTGCTTCACGGTAAGCAATATGTGCACCAAATTTAGTGGAAATGGGTCCAATGGTTTATGGGGGATTTGCAACATGGTCACATGATGCAGTATTATTTAAGAAAACTGCTCCAGTCACTTTTACTTGAAATGGTATTTATTCCATGAACCGGTTTTCAAACCTTTTCAGGTTCATCATCAGATGGATCACGTTACAATAACATTTTAAGCGTCATGTTGGATGCTGGATCTGTGGTGGGAAGACGGAAATTATTTTAAAAAACTCGAATTGCACGTTGCTTCGGTCTGTTTCGTATTTGTAACATCCAGTGCAATTTGCTGATCTACTTACTGCGACTGTATGGCCGGATTTTTGTGGTTAATTTCCGTTTCTTGCGTCTTCTTTTGTTGAAGTCACAGTAACACATAACTTCTTCTGTTGGGTTCTACACTGCACTATAAACAACACTTTACCAGCGTCCAACATGTGCTTTTACAGCTGCTGTTATTTACAAACGTCTTAATTCGAAAGATATAACACTCTTTGTACAGGTAAGTTTGTTTTGAGTATGATATAGTCGATTATTTAGAAAGTAATTTTGTCAACAGTAAACTGTAAAAGTGAATAATAAATAAATACTGTCTATATTGTTTCCATAGCTTTTCTACTTAATATGTATGTATACAATTAGTCAAAGTACAAGAATAAAATTCGTATTATTGCTATGTTTAATTTATACACTATTTGTGTTCTAGAATATTAATTTAGCCTAGGTTCTATTTATTGTGTTTAAAGACAGTATGAATCTGGTTGCTCTATTATTGTAGGATTGAATGGGTAGGTATTTAGATGTGGGTAAAGCTTTTATGTACTTGTTCTTTAGTAGTGATTTTACCTTATCAGAAATCATATGAAAGAGTTGTCAAGAGTGGAGGGGCTTTTTATTTGCAGGGGGGAGGGTAGGTAAGGGGGGGAAGAGGCTTTTTGTGAATTAGTTTATTTATATTAGCAGATTCTCAAAATTTTGGAGGAACATTTTGTTTTTTAGTTCAGTCTGATCATTGAGCAGGTTGTTGGATGTTGTATTTGTATTGATGAGGATTTCAATTTCTTCAAGGAGGTTAAGTTTCATGCCCTTATTGGCAAAATGGAGTATTTGTAGGTTTGTTTGGATGTTGTCTGCAGAATGACCTTGTTGGGCAAGGTGTGAGGCAAAGCTGGATTTGTTTAAGTTATTAAGGCGGAGTGCGTCCATATGTTCTTTAAATCTTGTTGTGAAGCTTCTTCCAGTTTGACCAATATAGAAGCTTGGGCATGAGTTGCAAGTTAGTTTATAGATACCTGATTTTTGAAATTTATCTATGTTGGTTTTTGTGTTGTGGATGATTTTATTTTGTATTTTGTTGTTTGTGGAGAAGCTAATTTTAATCTCATGTTTCTTGAAGAGGTTTGCAATTTGGTATGAAACCTTCCCGAGGAAAGGTAGGCTTATAAAGAAGGTTTTTTTGGTTGTGTTTGTCTGTTCAGAAATTGGTTGTTTTGTATTTGTTGATTTAATTAATTTATCAATGAGAGCAGGACTGTATCCATTGCTGATGGCAACTGATTTTATGATGTTTGTTTCCTTTTCTCTTTCATTTCTGTCCATTGGAATTTTGTTCATTCGATTTATCATTGATCTAAAAAATGCTTGTTTGTGTTGGTCTGGATGACAAGAAGAATTATGGATGGAGATATCTGTTGCTGTTGGTTTTCTGAAAATTTGGAAATTGTGTTTTTGGTTTTTGTTGGATATTTTTAGATCAAGATAGTTAATTCCATCTGGTGTTTCATGTTCAACTGTGAACTGTATTTTGTGGTGCATTTTATTAAGTTCAACAGCTATGTTGTCTATTTCTGTTGTTGTGCCATTGAACAGGATGATAGAGTCATCAACATAGCGTTTGTAATAAAGAAGCTTATTTTTCAGATGAGATTGGGATTTAAAAAACTTGTTTTCAAGGTGGTTGATATATATATTTGCTAGCAGTCCTGCAAGACTATTGCCCATTGCTAGTCCATCTTCTTGAATGTAAAACTTTTTGTTGAACAGAAAATAGTTGTGTGATAATATAAGTTCAAGGATATCTATGAGTTCTATGATTTCAGCTCTACTCATTGTACCATGTTTGAGGAGATTATTTCTTATTATGGTGATTGTTTCTTTAACAGGGATGTTTGTGTATAGGTTGACTATGTCAAGGGATGCAAATTTAGCTGTGGATGGTATGGAGATGTCTTTTATGCAATTGATAAGGTCATAACTGTTTTTTATAGAGAAGTTATTTTCAAATACATATGCTTTGTGGATAATATCATGTAGCTTTCTGGTGATTTTGTAGCTTGGGCTATTAATTGAGTTTACGACAGGGCGTATCGGACAGTTAGGTTTGTGGACCTTAGGTTGTGATCTCAATTTAGGTGCTGTTGGGTTCATCACTGTACATTGCTTTATTTCTGCTTGTGTCAAAAGGAAGTTGCAATTTTTAAGCAGCTTTTTAATTTTTTCTTGGAATTTGGGAGTGGGATCAAGATCTATTTCTTTTATGTTGTTATTTTTGAAGAATTCATGGGTTTTGTTCACATAATCTGATTCATATAGGACAACAGATGTGTTTCCTTTGTCTGCACGGACTACCAGAGCATTATTACTTGAAAGCTTTTTGTTTATGGCTTGCAGTGTCCTTTGTTCATAATTCATGTTTTGGTACATTTTATTCTGGTCTATATTTCTCCTAATGATGGTGCTTGCCTTATGGGCTATGGCATTCTGTTCATTGTGCTTTAGCTTAGCAGTTGCGCATGCCATTTTAGTACTCACTATTAGCTCTTTGATATTGTTATTGTTGAGTGTGGGGGTAATGTTGTGCTTAAGGCCTTTGTTTAATAATTTTAGTTCATTGTTGTTGAAAGAGATGTCTGTGGTATTTATCACTCTGTCAAAAAACTTATGTTCCATTTGCAAAGGGATACTGGGGAAGTTCATTTCTTTTTTAGTGATCAGGGCATCTATCTTCTTTTGATGTCTAAGTGAGATGGTATTACAGTGTTTGTTTATACATATATTTATATTATCCAGAAAGATCATGAACACATAAGTAGTAAGGTTGTAGCTTAGTTCAAGATGCATATTGTACAGCTGTGCATTAAGTAGATCTTTTTTAATGTAAAGAGATTTGATTTCAGATTTTATCCATATAATTTCACATTTTGATTTCGCTAACTTGGCAGATTTGCTTTGACTTGTTACTTTAATTCTAACATAATTAGGAGTGAGGTTTTCAGAGAGGCACTTTTTGTTGAATCTTATTGCAAGAATGGTTTTCATCAGTTTGAGTTTACATTTCCGAAATTCGCGCATTGTTCTGGTTACCTGGCGTGGTAGCAATATATTTAGATTATCCATTACGGATGTTTCAGAACCCGTGACTTATTTTCAATATTATTTAAGAAAACTGCTCCAGTCACTTTTACTTGAAATGGTATTTATTCCATGAACCGGTTTTCAAACCTTTTCAGGTTCATCATCAGATGGATCACGTTACAATAACATTTTAAGCGTCATGTTGGATGCTGGATCTGTGGTGGGAAGACGGAAATTATTTTAAAAAACTCGAATTGCACGTTGCTTCGGTCTGTTTCGTATTTGTAACATCCAGTGCAATTTGCTGATCTACTTACTGCGACTGTATGGCCGGATTTTTGTGGTTAATTTCCGTTTCTTGCGTCTTCTTTTGTTGAAGTCACAGTAACACATAACTTCTTCTGTTGGGTTCTACACTGCACTATAAACAACACTTTACCAGCGTCCAACATGTGCTTTTACAGCTGCTGTTATTTACAAACGTCTTAATTCGAAAGATATAACACTCTTTGTACAGGTAAGTTTGTTTTGAGTATGATATAGTCGATTATTTAGAAAGTAATTTTGTCAACAGTAAACTGTAAAAGTGAATAATAAATAAATACTGTCTATATTGTTTCCATAGCTTTTCTACTTAATATGTATGTATACAATTAGTCAAAGTACAAGAATAAAATTCGTATTATTGCTATGTTTAATTTATACACTATTTGTGTTCTAGAATATTAATTTAGCCTAGGTTCTATTTATTGTGTTTAAAGACAGTATGAATCTGGTTGCTCTATTATTGTAGGATTGAATGGGTAGGTATTTAGATGTGGGTAAAGCTTTTATGTACTTGTTCTTTAGTAGTGATTTTACCTTATCAGAAATCATATGAAAGAGTTGTCAAGAGTGGAGGGGCTTTTTATTTGCAGGGGGGAGGGTAGGTAAGGGGGGGAAGAGGCTTTTTGTGAATTAGTTTATTTATATTAGCAGATTCTCAAAATTTTGGAGGAACATTTTGTTTTTTAGTTCAGTCTGATCATTGAGCAGGTTGTTGGATGTTGTATTTGTATTGATGAGGATTTCAATTTCTTCAAGGAGGTTAAGTTTCATGCCCTTATTGGCAAAATGGAGTATTTGTAGGTTTGTTTGGATGTTGTCTGCAGAATGACCTTGTTGGGCAAGGTGTGAGGCAAAGCTGGATTTGTTTAAGTTATTAAGGCGGAGTGCGTCCATATGTTCTTTAAATCTTGTTGTGAAGCTTCTTCCAGTTTGACCAATATAGAAGCTTGGGCATGAGTTGCAAGTTAGTTTATAGATACCTGATTTTTGAAATTTATCTATGTTGGTTTTTGTGTTGTGGATGATTTTATTTTGTATTTTGTTGTTTGTGGAGAAGCTAATTTTAATCTCATGTTTCTTGAAGAGGTTTGCAATTTGGTATGAAACCTTCCCGAGGAAAGGTAGGCTTATAAAGAAGGTTTTTTTGGTTGTGTTTGTCTGTTCAGAAATTGGTTGTTTTGTATTTGTTGATTTAATTAATTTATCAATGAGAGCAGGACTGTATCCATTGCTGATGGCAACTGATTTTATGATGTTTGTTTCCTTTTCTCTTTCATTTCTGTCCATTGGAATTTTGTTCATTCGATTTATCATTGATCTAAAAAATGCTTGTTTGTGTTGGTCTGGATGACAAGAAGAATTATGGATGGAGATATCTGTTGCTGTTGGTTTTCTGAAAATTTGGAAATTGTGTTTTTGGTTTTTGTTGGATATTTTTAGATCAAGATAGTTAATTCCATCTGGTGTTTCATGTTCAACTGTGAACTGTATTTTGTGGTGCATTTTATTAAGTTCAACAGCTATGTTGTCTATTTCTGTTGTTGTGCCATTGAACAGGATGATAGAGTCATCAACATAGCGTTTGTAATAAAGAAGCTTATTTTTCAGATGAGATTGGGATTTAAAAAACTTGTTTTCAAGGTGGTTGATATATATATTTGCTAGCAGTCCTGCAAGACTATTGCCCATTGCTAGTCCATCTTCTTGAATGTAAAACTTTTTGTTGAACAGAAAATAGTTGTGTGATAATATAAGTTCAAGGATATCTATGAGTTCTATGATTTCAGCTCTACTCATTGTACCATGTTTGAGGAGATTATTTCTTATTATGGTGATTGTTTCTTTAACAGGGATGTTTGTGTATAGGTTGACTATGTCAAGGGATGCAAATTTAGCTGTGGATGGTATGGAGATGTCTTTTATGCAATTGATAAGGTCATAACTGTTTTTTATAGAGAAGTTATTTTCAAATACATATGCTTTGTGGATAATATCATGTAGCTTTCTGGTGATTTTGTAGCTTGGGCTATTAATTGAGTTTACGACAGGGCGTATCGGACAGTTAGGTTTGTGGACCTTAGGTTGTGATCTCAATTTAGGTGCTGTTGGGTTCATCACTGTACATTGCTTTATTTCTGCTTGTGTCAAAAGGAAGTTGCAATTTTTAAGCAGCTTTTTAATTTTTTCTTGGAATTTGGGAGTGGGATCAAGATCTATTTCTTTTATGTTGTTATTTTTGAAGAATTCATGGGTTTTGTTCACATAATCTGATTCATATAGGACAACAGATGTGTTTCCTTTGTCTGCACGGACTACCAGAGCATTATTACTTGAAAGCTTTTTGTTTATGGCTTGCAGTGTCCTTTGTTCATAATTCATGTTTTGGTACATTTTATTCTGGTCTATATTTCTCCTAATGATGGTGCTTGCCTTATGGGCTATGGCATTCTGTTCATTGTGCTTTAGCTTAGCAGTTGCGCATGCCATTTTAGTACTCACTATTAGCTCTTTGATATTGTTATTGTTGAGTGTGGGGGTAATGTTGTGCTTAAGGCCTTTGTTTAATAATTTTAGTTCATTGTTGTTGAAAGAGATGTCTGTGGTATTTATCACTCTGTCAAAAAACTTATGTTCCATTTGCAAAGGGATACTGGGGAAGTTCATTTCTTATTTTAGTGATCAGGGCATCTATCTTCTTTTGATGTCTAAGTGAGATGGTATTACAGTGTTTGTTTATACATATATTTATATTATCCAGAAAGATCATGAACACATAAGTAGTAAGGTTGTAGCTTAGTTCAAGATGCATATTGTACAGCTGTGCATTAAGTAGATCTTTTTTAATGTAAAGAGATTTGATTTCAGATTTTATCCATATAATTTCACATTTTGATTTCGCTAACTTGGCAGATTTGCTTTGACTTGTTACTTTAATTCTAACATAATTAGGAGTGAGGTTTTCAGAGAGGCACTTTTTGTTGAATCTTATTGCAAGAATGGTTTTCATCAGTTTGAGTTTACATTTCCGAAATTCGCGCATTGTTCTGGTTACCTGGCGTGGTAGCAATATATTTAGATTATCCATTACGGATGTTTCAGAACCCGTGACTTATTTTCAATATTATTTAAGAAAACTGCTCCAGTCACTTTTACTTGAAATGGTATTTATTCCATGAACCGGTTTTCAAACCTTTTCAGGTTCATCATCAGATGGATCACGTTACAATAACATTTTAAGCGTCATGTTGGATGCTGGATCTGTGGTGGGAAGACGGAAATTATTTTAAAAAACTCGAATTGCACGTTGCTTCGGTCTGTTTCGTATTTGTAACATCCAGTGCAATTTGCTGATCTACTTACTGCGACTGTATGGCCGGATTTTTGTGGTTAATTTCCGTTTCTTGCGTCTTCTTTTGTTGAAGTCACAGTAACACATAACTTCTTCTGTTGGGTTCTACACTGCACTATAAACAACACTTTACCAGCGTCCAACATGTGCTTTTACAGCTGCTGTTATTTACAAACGTCTTAATTCGAAAGATATAACACTCTTTGTACAGGTAAGTTTGTTTTGAGTATGATATAGTCGATTATTTAGAAAGTAATTTTGTCAACAGTAAACTGTAAAAGTGAATAATAAATAAATACTGTCTATATTGTTTCCATAGCTTTTCTACTTAATATGTATGTATACAATTAGTCAAAGTACAAGAATAAAATTCGTATTATTGCTATGTTTAATTTATACACTATTTGTGTTCTAGAATATTAATTTAGCCTAGGTTCTATTTATTGTGTTTAAAGACAGTATGAATCTGGTTGCTCTATTATTGTAGGATTGAATGGGTAGGTATTTAGATGTGGGTAAAGCTTTTATGTACTTGTTCTTTAGTAGTGATTTTACCTTATCAGAAATCATATGAAAGAGTTGTCAAGAGTGGAGGGGCTTTTTATTTGCAGGGGGGAGGGTAGGTAAGGGGGGGAAGAGGCTTTTTGTGAATTAGTTTATTTATATTAGCAGATTCTCAAAATTTTGGAGGAACATTTTGTTTTTTAGTTCAGTCTGATCATTGAGCAGGTTGTTGGATGTTGTATTTGTATTGATGAGGATTTCAATTTCTTCAAGGAGGTTAAGTTTCATGCCCTTATTGGCAAAATGGAGTATTTGTAGGTTTGTTTGGATGTTGTCTGCAGAATGACCTTGTTGGGCAAGGTGTGAGGCAAAGCTGGATTTGTTTAAGTTATTAAGGCGGAGTGCGTCCATATGTTCTTTAAATCTTGTTGTGAAGCTTCTTCCAGTTTGACCAATATAGAAGCTTGGGCATGAGTTGCAAGTTAGTTTATAGATACCTGATTTTTGAAATTTATCTATGTTGGTTTTTGTGTTGTGGATGATTTTATTTTGTATTTTGTTGTTTGTGGAGAAGCTAATTTTAATCTCATGTTTCTTGAAGAGGTTTGCAATTTGGTATGAAACCTTCCCGAGGAAAGGTAGGCTTATAAAGAAGGTTTTTTTGGTTGTGTTTGTCTGTTCAGAAATTGGTTGTTTTGTATTTGTTGATTTAATTAATTTATCAATGAGAGCAGGACTGTATCCATTGCTGATGGCAACTGATTTTATGATGTTTGTTTCCTTTTCTCTTTCATTTCTGTCCATTGGAATTTTGTTCATTCGATTTATCATTGATCTAAAAAATGCTTGTTTGTGTTGGTCTGGATGACAAGAAGAATTATGGATGGAGATATCTGTTGCTGTTGGTTTTCTGAAAATTTGGAAATTGTGTTTTTGGTTTTTGTTGGATATTTTTAGATCAAGATAGTTAATTCCATCTGGTGTTTCATGTTCAACTGTGAACTGTATTTTGTGGTGCATTTTATTAAGTTCAACAGCTATGTTGTCTATTTCTGTTGTTGTGCCATTGAACAGGATGATAGAGTCATCAACATAGCGTTTGTAATAAAGAAGCTTATTTTTCAGATGAGATTGGGATTTAAAAAACTTGTTTTCAAGGTGGTTGATATATATATTTGCTAGCAGTCCTGCAAGACTATTGCCCATTGCTAGTCCATCTTCTTGAATGTAAAACTTTTTGTTGAACAGAAAATAGTTGTGTGATAATATAAGTTCAAGGATATCTATGAGTTCTATGATTTCAGCTCTACTCATTGTACCATGTTTGAGGAGATTATTTCTTATTATGGTGATTGTTTCTTTAACAGGGATGTTTGTGTATAGGTTGACTATGTCAAGGGATGCAAATTTAGCTGTGGATGGTATGGAGATGTCTTTTATGCAATTGATAAGGTCATAACTGTTTTTTATAGAGAAGTTATTTTCAAATACATATGCTTTGTGGATAATATCATGTAGCTTTCTGGTGATTTTGTAGCTTGGGCTATTAATTGAGTTTACGACAGGGCGTATCGGACAGTTAGGTTTGTGGACCTTAGGTTGTGATCTCAATTTAGGTGCTGTTGGGTTCATCACTGTACATTGCTTTATTTCTGCTTGTGTCAAAAGGAAGTTGCAATTTTTAAGCAGCTTTTTAATTTTTTCTTGGAATTTGGGAGTGGGATCAAGATCTATTTCTTTTATGTTGTTATTTTTGAAGAATTCATGGGTTTTGTTCACATAATCTGATTCATATAGGACAACAGATGTGTTTCCTTTGTCTGCACGGACTACCAGAGCATTATTACTTGAAAGCTTTTTGTTTATGGCTTGCAGTGTCCTTTGTTCATAATTCATGTTTTGGTACATTTTATTCTGGTCTATATTTCTCCTAATGATGGTGCTTGCCTTATGGGCTATGGCATTCTGTTCATTGTGCTTTAGCTTAGCAGTTGCGCATGCCATTTTAGTACTCACTATTAGCTCTTTGATATTGTTATTGTTGAGTGTGGGGGTAATGTTGTGCTTAAGGCCTTTGTTTAATAATTTTAGTTCATTGTTGTTGAAAGAGATGTCTGTGGTATTTATCACTCTGTCAAAAAACTTATGTTCCATTTGCAAAGGGATACTGGGGAAGTTCATTTCTTTTTTAGTGATCAGGGCATCTATCTTCTTTTGATGTCTAAGTGAGATGGTATTACAGTGTTTGTTTATACATATATTTATATTATCCAGAAAGATCATGAACACATAAGTAGTAAGGTTGTAGCTTAGTTCAAGATGCATATTGTACAGCTGTGCATTAAGTAGATCTTTTTTAATGTAAAGAGATTTGATTTCAGATTTTATCCATATAATTTCACATTTTGATTTCGCTAACTTGGCAGATTTGCTTTGACTTGTTACTTTAATTCTAACATAATTAGGAGTGAGGTTTTCAGAGAGGCACTTTTTGTTGAATCTTATTGCAAGAATGGTTTTCATCAGTTTGAGTTTACATTTCCGAAATTCGCGCATTGTTCTGGTTACCTGGCGTGGTAGCAATATATTTAGATTATCCATTACGGATGTTTCAGAACCCGTGACTTATTTTCAATATTATTTAAGAAAACTGCTCCAGTCACTTTTACTTGAAATGGTATTTATTCCATGAACCGGTTTTCAAACCTTTTCAGGTTCATCATCAGATGGATCACGTTACAATAACATTTTAAGCGTCATGTTGGATGCTGGATCTGTGGTGGGAAGACGGAAATTATTTTAAAAAACTCGAATTGCACGTTGCTTCGGTCTGTTTCGTATTTGTAACATCCAGTGCAATTTGCTGATCTACTTACTGCGACTGTATGGCCGGATTTTTGTGGTTAATTTCCGTTTCTTGCGTCTTCTTTTGTTGAAGTCACAGTAACACATAACTTCTTCTGTTGGGTTCTACACTGCACTATAAACAACACTTTACCAGCGTCCAACATGTGCTTTTACAGCTGCTGTTATTTACAAACGTCTTAATTCGAAAGATATAACACTCTTTGTACAGGTAAGTTTGTTTTGAGTATGATATAGTCGATTATTTAGAAAGTAATTTTGTCAACAGTAAACTGTAAAAGTGAATAATAAATAAATACTGTCTATATTGTTTCCATAGCTTTTCTACTTAATATGTATGTATACAATTAGTCAAAGTACAAGAATAAAATTCGTATTATTGCTATGTTTAATTTATACACTATTTGTGTTCTAGAATATTAATTTAGCCTAGGTTCTATTTATTGTGTTTAAAGACAGTATGAATCTGGTTGCTCTATTATTGTAGGATTGAATGGGTAGGTATTTAGATGTGGGTAAAGCTTTTATGTACTTGTTCTTTAGTAGTGATTTTACCTTATCAGAAATCATATGAAAGAGTTGTCAAGAGTGGAGGGGCTTTTTATTTGCAGGGGGGAGGGTAGGTAAGGGGGGGAAGAGGCTTTTTGTGAATTAGTTTATTTATATTAGCAGATTCTCAAAATTTTGGAGGAACATTTTGTTTTTTAGTTCAGTCTGATCATTGAGCAGGTTGTTGGATGTTGTATTTGTATTGATGAGGATTTCAATTTCTTCAAGGAGGTTAAGTTTCATGCCCTTATTGGCAAAATGGAGTATTTGTAGGTTTGTTTGGATGTTGTCTGCAGAATGACCTTGTTGGGCAAGGTGTGAGGCAAAGCTGGATTTGTTTAAGTTATTAAGGCGGAGTGCGTCCATATGTTCTTTAAATCTTGTTGTGAAGCTTCTTCCAGTTTGACCAATATAGAAGCTTGGGCATGAGTTGCAAGTTAGTTTATAGATACCTGATTTTTGAAATTTATCTATGTTGGTTTTTGTGTTGTGGATGATTTTATTTTGTATTTTGTTGTTTGTGGAGAAGCTAATTTTAATCTCATGTTTCTTGAAGAGGTTTGCAATTTGGTATGAAACCTTCCCGAGGAAAGGTAGGCTTATAAAGAAGGTTTTTTTGGTTGTGTTTGTCTGTTCAGAAATTGGTTGTTTTGTATTTGTTGATTTAATTAATTTATCAATGAGAGCAGGACTGTATCCATTGCTGATGGCAACTGATTTTATGATGTTTGTTTCCTTTTCTCTTTCATTTCTGTCCATTGGAATTTTGTTCATTCGATTTATCATTGATCTAAAAAATGCTTGTTTGTGTTGGTCTGGATGACAAGAAGAATTATGGATGGAGATATCTGTTGCTGTTGGTTTTCTGAAAATTTGGAAATTGTGTTTTTGGTTTTTGTTGGATATTTTTAGATCAAGATAGTTAATTCCATCTGGTGTTTCATGTTCAACTGTGAACTGTATTTTGTGGTGCATTTTATTAAGTTCAACAGCTATGTTGTCTATTTCTGTTGTTGTGCCATTGAACAGGATGATAGAGTCATCAACATAGCGTTTGTAATAAAGAAGCTTATTTTTCAGATGAGATTGGGATTTAAAAAACTTGTTTTCAAGGTGGTTGATATATATATTTGCTAGCAGTCCTGCAAGACTATTGCCCATTGCTAGTCCATCTTCTTGAATGTAAAACTTTTTGTTGAACAGAAAATAGTTGTGTGATAATATTCTAGAACACAAATAGTGTATAAATTAAACATAGCAATAATACGAATTTTATTCTTGTACTTTGACTAATTGTATACATACATATTAAGTAGAAAAGCTATGGAAACAATATAGACAGTATTTATTTATTATTCACTTTTACAGTTTACTGTTGACAAAATTACTTTCTAAATAATCGACTATATCATACTCAAAACAAACTTACCTGTACAAAGAGTGTTATATCTTTCGAATTAAGACGTTTGTAAATAACAGCAGCTGTAAAAGCACATGTTGGACGCTGGTAAAGTGTTGTTTATAGTGCAGTGTAGAACCCAACAGAAGAAGTTATGTGTTACTGTGACTTCAACAAAAGAAGACGCAAGAAACGGAAATTAACCACAAAAATCCGGCCATACAGTCGCAGTAAGTAGATCAGCAAATTGCACTGGATGTTACAAATACGAAACAGACCGAAGCAACGTGCAATTCGAGTTTTTTAAAATAATTTCCGTCTTCCCACCACAGATCCAGCATCCAACATGACGCTTAAAATGTTATTGTAACGTGATCCATCTGATGATGAACCTGAAAAGGTTTGAAAACCGGTTCATGGAATAAATACCATTTCAAGTAAAAGTGACTGGAGCAGTTTTCTTAAATAATATTGAAAATAAGTCACGGGTTCTGAAACATCCGTAATGGATAATCTAAACATGATGCAGTAGTTTTTCGCGCAATTCGTTCAGTCGACTTCCACGGTCAACGGCTCTTGACCTGCCCACAGTCGGCTGCCATGGTTGGCCTGAAGATGGTCTCACAAGCAGACTGAAACTGGTTGTCTAATAAAGAATAAAAAATTCTTGCGATTTATACTGTGGTTTTCAAAAATAGGTTTTAACTAACAATCGCTGTTTCTCCGAAAACGTTTTCTGAAATTGTAAATATGTACTCTTGTATGAAATTTTTTTTTTTCCATGATAGCGCTTGATCGGCCAAAATTAGTAGAAAATTGTTGAACAAATAGACGTACGGCTCTTTCTCAAGGTTTATCACTTCCAGTTCCAGTAACATGTTGGACAATACTGCGGAAAGTCGTTTCAGAAGGAACATTCCTGCCGTGGAACAGCTTAGCATAGCTTTATCCAGCTTCTTCAATATTTCTATGAGCCTCAAAGTGCACTCTCTTTTCTACCATTAAAATCGTAGAACAATTGCGTAGAGAGGTGTACAGTCCGAATCACAAGTACAGTGACCAGTCTTACTATAGAATGACAGTCGGTGCTTCATTCGATTCTGGGAGGTATCACATAATAG
This sequence comes from Locusta migratoria, assembly GCA_026315105.1. Lineage (NCBI taxonomy): Eukaryota > Metazoa > Arthropoda > Insecta > Orthoptera > Acrididae > Locusta > Locusta migratoria. The sequence continues at coordinate 276,475,241 of CM048747.1, forward strand.
CATTATCAAAAATATCAAAAGCTGTACTTTGTTTTTCCTAATCTGAGTTTTGAGATTCATTTTTCAACAATTGTCATTTCAGTTTTATTTTTCTTGATTAGAGCGGCATCGATCATGAAACGGAAAAAAAGAAAGAAACAAGGTGTTTCATGCAAAAGTTACATATTTTTTACGGGGAGACCAAATATTCAAAAAGAAAAAAAAAGGAGGGGTTCCTGTTTAATAATTCGCAGGGGGAAGGAGAGGTCAAGCTTTATGTTGATGGATGGTTCTTTTTCAGGTGAATAACTTGTATTCAACTTTTTAAAATCGGATTTGAATTTTTCCACACGTTTTCAAAAACAATTTTTATCACCTCACCTTGTATTTCCATGGTGTCACACATTGGTAAATATAAATAGGCTGCTTAATATTTATTTTATAATATAAATACGTGAACAAGAAAATTGAAATATCGATTTTATAGTAATTATACCAGGAGGCCAATGATATTTATCAAATTCTAAAGATGTTTTGCCATATATATGCACAAAACAAAAACCATGTGTATATTTAACTGTTAACAGTTATGAAAGGAAGTAAATTTTTCAGGCTGTAACTGCCGAATTAACTTTCCTATCGCACATTACAATCTCCTGCTGTCATAAAAAGGAACATTGAAAATTGAACTAATATATTGGTTCTTCGCACGTACATCTCGGGAAACGACCACAAAGATATAATTAGAGAGATTAGGGCCCACACGCAGGCTTACCGGCAATAGTTTTTGACTGCAAACCATACGCGACTGGAATAGGAGAAGATGTGTTAATGACCCAAAAAGTACCCTCCGCCACACACTGTAAGGTGGCTTGCGGAGTATGGATGTACAGACAGATATAGAAATCGAACTCTACGAACGTACTCGTTTAAATGGTTCATTTACAGTAACATACGCATATCGCGCAGCTACATGGCCGCAACTGTTAGGTCGATGACGTTATGACCGGTGGAAAGCAAAGCATCATACTAACGAAGTCTGTAACTAACATCGTTTATTGATATCATTAATCCCTTTACTGCGGTTATTTTCAGCCGTTACCACTGAATTTGAGGTAAATTCCTAGTTTTCAATTTCTAAATTTTAAAGTCACAAAGAGGGTGAGATGAACATATTTAAGGCTTTCCCGGCGGGGTGTTGTCATATTGGAGAATTTGGTTTCTGCCTGAAATCCGCGTCGTACTAGCACGATATTTCAATCGCGTTACTCGCGATCTTCATCAGATGCTTCCTGAAGTACGACGCGGATAACCGGTAGAAACCCGATTCTCCAAGATGACAGGGTGAGATGAAATTGACAAAGAGATAGACACATTTTCAGCTTTGCCCAATAGCAGTTGAAGTCATATATTCTATGAATATTAAATAGTAACAGCTGCAGGATCAGAATGTGACGTCTGTTCTTTCCGAACAGACGCCACATGTATATATATAATATGCCGGTGACGGGCAATGATCCTATCGTTAGTGGGGAGGGGTGGGCAAGTTTGAAGCCCTTACTCTTACGGGAATTAGTTAAACTACGAGTTTGAGTACTATGGGCAGGGCGAAGCTGGGAATTTGTATCCGACGGGAGGCGTGCATGGGTAGTCCTTGCAGGTGCGGTGATCACTGTGTCCCCAGTGGTGTAGGGGTCAGCGCAACTGCCTAGAAAGCAGGAGACCCGGGTTCGAATCCCGGCTGGGTACACATTTTCAGCTTTGCCCAATAGCAGTTGAAGTCATATATTCTATGAATATTAAAAATGAGGAGATCAACAGAATGTAACATTACTTTTCTGATGTTGCCTGTTGATGTTATACTCCGTAATCAAAAGATTAAGGATTTTGTTAAAATTTCGATCATAGAAAAATCGGCTAAAAATCTGAGCAAATAATTTAGACAAGGGCGGATGAAATTAATACACGAAATGACTGAATAGAATGAAATGGCGAATACAGATTGAGGTTGAGGCAACACACAAAAATAACGTTACAGAGAAGATGTACGGAAAGTACCCATTTAAGTTTCTTTCTGGAAATGTTGATCACAGCAGCTGAAACTGTTAAGCTGTTGAATGGTTTAGATAAACTTCATGATACTTTCCGCAATAAATTAATGGTCCGACTGTTCAACTCGCAAATTATTGTTGCCGGACCGTGTACTAAAGTTTGATAAACAAGAGAACAAAAAACAAAAATCTATCGCACTTTGTAAAACTGTTAAAACGAATGCATGTGTTAAAAGGAAAAAGGTAAAGTAACTGATCGGGATTTAATCATAGAAGTATGCGAAGCGAAAGTGATGGCGTCTGAACATCATGTTACGAGGGAATATCGAGGAGCTGAAAACCTCAAAGAAAAAGAATAATTAAGAAAGGACGGGACACCATTAAATGAAAACAAGGTGGAGACATTGCTCTTAAAAAGAGAGGGTATATTTTAAAATAAAATATCAAAGCGTTCACACATTACAGAGCAGTCTGCGGAGAAGTCCACACTAAATATCTTGAAACAAAAGAGTGTGTAATCGTGGTTCCGTCCTCTCGGCTTGCCGGAAGAAACGAGAGACGAGCGAAAAAACCTTTTCACAGATAAAAAAATTACGAGGAGGAGGGAAACACAGCGACAAGCGTCGCTGATTGATAAAAAATATTAGTTATGTATAGTTACAAGAAGAGGGAGAAGGAGATTAAAGCAGAAGGTGGGAGGGATGGACAGAGAAAAAGAAACAAATAGAAACTAACGGTACAAGAGATTCTGAAGAAAAACAATTGTTTACTTCGAATAGACATATATAAACAGAAAAGCGCTGCATCACCACGATTTTGGGGGTTCATGAAAAGTATATAAAAATGGAATAAATTTCTACAAATACAACAATTTAGGTCTCTTTATTGCTCATAAAAACTGAAATTGACAAGTTGTACGACAAATTTGTGTTCCAGATCTCAGCGTACAGCAGTACCCCCAACAACCGGTAACACGTCCCCTTGCATTGATGCATGCCCGTATTGGTCGTGGCACACTGTCCACTAGATCAACAAGGGACTGGAGGTCCAGACTGAGCCATTCCTCAATGGCGATTCGGCAGAGATCTCTCAGATCGGTTGGTGAATCACCTCGATGTCGGCCGCGATGACCAAGGAGACTGAGGCGCTTCAGTCACGGTCTGCACGGCCACTACGGTCGGGGGTTCGAATCCCCCCTCGGGCATGGATATATGTGCCGTCTTTAGTATAAGGTAGTTCATAAGTTTAGGGACTTATGACCCCGTAGTTAAGACCCATAAGCTTAAATAAAAATATTAAATAAAAAAAATAAAAATAAGTAAATCACCTCGACAGAAAGCAACTCTTTCCAATGTATCAGGTATTTTCGATAGGATTCATGTCTGGATAACATGCTGGCCATTCTAATCTTACGATGACATTATCATGAATTAATGCATTCACAAGATGTGCACGATGAAATCAGGAATTCCTCAATAAGAATTTAAAAAAAAAAAAAAAAAAAAAAAAAAAAAAAAACTAGAACGCTAAAAGTGTATTTATTTATGACGTCCTTTCGGAATCAGCAATCATCAAAAAATGTTCAAATGTTTGTAAATATATCGGACCAAACTGCGTGATCATCAGTCCGTAGCTTACAAACTACTTAAACCTAGGTAAACTAACCTAAGGACAAACACACACACCCATGCCCCAGGGAGGACTCGAACCTCCACGGCGACCAACCGCGCGCTCCGCAGCGAGACGCTTTAGACCGCTCGGCTACTCCACCGCGGCCTGCAATTATCAGGCCTACAATTAAGATGTGTTGATTGTACAATCGAATTATAAACAAACTTTTAAATACTAATTAAAACTATAAAAGTTATTTCACAAGGTATTTAAATAGTTCGCTCACTTAAAACACTCTGAATTTACAAAGTTCCGCGGCAGTATTAAAAAACTCTACCTAATTGGGGCGTATAAAAATTATGCACATACATATAAAAGAATTAGCTGACAGGTGGTGCTACTGTAGGACTGCCTACCAATTAAACAAAAAAGTTAATTTTAGCTGCGATGGAGTAGCCTACCGGTCTACGCTGCCTTGCTGCGGAGCGCGCGGTTGCTCACCGTCGGAGATTCGAGTCCTTCCTCGGGCATGGATGTGTGTGTTGTCCTTAGGTTAGTTTAACTCAGTTTAAACAGTTTGCGAGCCTAGCGACTAATAACCAAAGAAATTAAGTCCTATAGTCCTATCATTTTATTTGAAGTTAATTTTAATTTAAAATTATACTCTGCCAAATAGTTTGTTTTTAAAACTCATGTTAAATTGATTAAAATTATATGCTACTTTAATTAACTTTTTATGTGCTAAGTACAGAAAATGTTTTTAATTCCTTGCAGTTATTAACACATTGAAATGTGAAATCCGACAGATGTTTTTTCGTATTAAATACGTATGAAATTGATAGAAAATAGCTGTTATAAAACAGTATTATCAGAACATAGTGCATTATAAAATAAATTGTGTAGCGGATCTTCTTGATGTAAATCCGTTTAGTTGTTTTCCCAAATTTGATGTGTAATTAGTTGTAGCTCAACAACTTTGCTAAAGCTTTGTATGGCACATATAATTCGTTATCATTTTCACATAGCGTACCGTTCCCTATCTTTAAAATTTTTTGTCGTTCACTTTTGACTGAAAATTTGTTCCCGGCCCATGCGGAACTTGTACATCACCCTCTTCAGCAATAAACCAAGGTGGCAATATACGTCTGAAGAAGGCTACTGAGTGAACTAAACGGTCAAGACCTTAAGTACAACTCGTTACTACCATTTCAAAAAACCGTGTGAATAACAATTTCTATGATAAACAAAATACAAAATAAACTATATTTCGTTCTCCTGGCATTTTGAAAACAATGAAGACATTTATTCAAGATATCCTTGTGTTGTTCGATACCAGCAGCCTGAAGTTATTATATTTTCTACTTTTAAAAAGCACGATATTAGTTATTTATAAGTGGTGTCTATTCTTTCCGATACAACAGACATCTGATATATAGGCACTGTTAGGCCCTTTCTCTTACGGAAATTAAAAAAAATAGTAATAATAAAAATTAAAAAAAACAGCGCAGGGAAAAGTTGAGAAAGTGCATCTGCCGGGAGGCGAGCTAAGTAGTCGACGCTGTGATGATCCCTGTGTCCTCAGTGGTGTAGAGGTCAGCGCAACTGTGTAGCAAGCAGGAGACGTGGTCAGAGTCCCAACTGGACTGGGTATACATTTTCAACTTTACCCATTCGCAGTTAATGTCGATAATTACGTGTATATGAAAATTACGATATTTCCCACAAGTTTATGGCGAAAATAGTAACTCTTGTTTTCATAACGTATTTCTTCAGTCTTTTGATCTTCGTCAGGGGTGGAACTAAGATGTTGGCACGCCGAGAACAATAGTTGCTACAGTGGCGAGTCGGCGAGCGCTTGTATCAAGTTCTGGGAAGAGCGGTCAAGTGACACAGGAAGAGGTTTTCGCTGCCTCTAATGATTTGTTATGGGGCAGTTAATTTTGGCGCACGCGCGGCTCTTATTCGGGAAACGAGTGTTTATTTGGCTGTTGGCAGATGGAGCAAACGCCGCGGACTGCGCGCCGCCTTCCCAGAAGGCGGACTTTGAGGCGAGCCTTCCTTCATCGCAGGTGGCAACCCGCACACCCGCTCCCCGACATCAAAGCCCCTTCCGGAGCTGCCCCGATGCAAGGCCGCTGTGGCCACCGCGGCCGCATCGAGCGAGGCTGCTCACCCGGGACCCCTGCTGGACAATGGGCTTGCTATGCAGTTGCTGTAATACCACATAATGCGTAACATGGTCGATGTAATGGAAAGAAGTATATTCCCTTCACTTTCCTAACTCTCTTTTACAGAAATGCAGATTTTTAACTGGGTTTTCAGAGTCTCAACTGCTTGCAGGTGTTGCAATCATACAACAGAGACATTTGAAAATTTGTTCCGGGGCCAGGATTCGAAACCGGTACCTTCTGATTACTAGCCCATAACCCCTGCTCTACGCCAGGCACATGAGTCTAACACACCTGAGAGAACTATACAAGCACGTAGCCTGTCGAGCCCAGACGTTCACAATGGTCATTAATAGTGTTGTTTTTGTGGTCTTCAGCCCGCAGACTGGTTTGATGCAGCTCTACACGCTACCCTGTCCTGTGCAAGTCTGTTCGGCAACCTACATCCTTTTGAATCTGCTTACCGTATTCGTCTCTTGGTCTCCCTCTGCGACTTGTACCCCACACGCTTCCTTCTAATGCTAAGCTGACAATTCCTTGATATCTCAGAATGTGTCCTACCAATCTATACCTTCTCGTACTCACGATATGCCAGAAACTCCTTTTCTCCCCAATTCGGTTAAGCCCTCCTCATTAGTCACGTGATCTACCCATCTAATCTTCATCATTCGTCTGTAGAGCCACATTTCAAAAGCTTCTATAACCTTTTTGTCTGAACTCTTTATCGTTCACGTTTCACTGCCACACAATGCTACACTCCAGACAAAGACTTTCAGAAAGGACTTCCGAACATTTAAATTAATATTGAATGTTAACAAGTTTCGCTTCTTTAGAAACGCTTTTCTCCCCATAGCCATTCTGCATTTTATATCTTCTTTACTTCGGCCATCAGATGTTATGTTGCTGCCCAAATAACAAAATTCATCTACTACTTTTATTGTCTCATTACCTAATCTAATTCCTTCAGCATCGCCTGATTTTCTGACATTCCATTCCATTACCTTCGTTTTACTCTTTTTAATGTTCATCTTATATCTTCCATTCAAGACACTGTCCATGCTATTCAATTGCTCTTCCAGATCCTTTGCAGTCTCTGACAAAATTACTATGTCATCGGCAAGCCGCAATGTTTTTATTTCTTCTCCCTGAACTTTAATTCCGTCTCCAAATTTCTCCTTCCATTCCTTCATTGCTTGCTCAATGTACAGATTGAACAACATTGGGGAAATGCTACAACCTTGTCTTACTCCCTTCCCAACCACTGCATCCCTTTCTTGCCCTTCGACTCTAACAACCGCTGTCTGGTTTTTGTATAGGTTGAATATAACTCTTCGGTCCCTATATTTTACGCCTGCTACCTTCAGAATTTGGAAGAGTGTATTCCAGTCGACATTGTCAAAAGCCTTCTCTAAATCTACAAACGCCAAAAACGTAGGTATGCCCTTCCTTAGCCTATCTTCTAAGACAAGTCGTAATGTGAGTATTACCTCCCGTGTTCCTTCATTTCTCCTAAATCCAAACTGATCTTCTCCGAGGTCAGATTCCACAAGTTTTTCCATACGTCTATAAATAATTCGTGTTAGTATTTTGCAACTATGACTTATTAAACTGATTATTCTGTAATTTTCACACTTGTCTGCACTTACTTTCTTTGGAATTGGAATTACAATATTCTTCTTGAAGTCGGAGGGTATTTCCCTTGTCTCATACATCTTGCATATCATCAGGTTGAACAGTTTTTTCATGACTGTCTCTCCTAACGAAATTATCTACTCCAGGGGCCTTGTTTCGACACAAGCCCTTCAGCGCTCTGTCAAATTCTTCTCGCAGTATCATATTTACTATCTCATCTTCCTCCACTTGGTCTACCCTTTCTAGAATACTACCTTCAAGTTTATCTCCTTTGTATAGGCCCTCTATATATTACTTCCACAGTTCAGCTTTCCTCTCTGCCCAGTACCAGAGTACCAGAGAATTAAGTCCAGTTTTGATCATTTTGATTTTATTCTACCTTCAGATACTACTTAACAAGCTCATTTCAGAGCATAAAAACATCCACGCCCAAATATTACAAACAGCTCTTTTAATGCTGGCTACATTGTTGTGCGCGGAGGGAAGCAGACTTTTATTCAGAGGACAGTGGTAACAAGTCAATTGTCCTAGTTTGTGCCTTGGTGTGCGATCTCTGAGTAAAGTGGTTTGCTAGTTTTGTGTCATTCGTCCAAATAATTGGAAGACAATTCACTGGAATATCAGTGTTCTATCTTAGCAAAGCTAATAATTACTTCTTAAATTCGATAAGTTGCAATAATGTGGCTTTTTGTGGACAAATGTATGATACCACTGATTTTATATCAAACGATGTTTTTTAGTTAAAATTCTTGGTATTTGCTTATTCTTACTTACCTAATGACAGTGGCTTAGTGGAGAAAGGTAGTAGGACATTTTCGCACATTTACTCACCAGATGATTGGAGGCATGATATTAGACAAACAAAGAAAACGTCTGTCAGATTTGAGGTTACTGACATGAAATTTTAAGATTTATTAACCACCAGAAACGTAGAGAGGTTAGTAAAGGTTAGAAAAAAAGCAGTTGATGGCTATGGCATACAATGACTGACTATGAGATGGCTACGTTTTGGAAAAAATAACAAAAAAAAAACTCATTTTAACCTGATGTCTAAACAGACTGTGAACCCAGATGTGCAGTTTGATAAAGTTGATTTATGACTTACGTAATATTCAGCAGGATCCTTTTTACAACAAACATCGACCATTAAAAAAGCGAAGAAAAATGACATGGAGTAGCTACTGACATATATTCCGCATGGGTACCACCAGTTTTTCAAACACTTATGTTGTGACACTGTAACAAGAGCTTCCTCATCTTCGCAAAAAGAAGAAGATGAAAGTGAATTTATTTTTCTATTAAGCTGCATTTGTTTACTTCATGAGTAGAAATATTTGTTAAAAAACTAAAACAGTGAATAAAATAACAATTATATATTCAAAAAGCGAATGTTCTTTACTGTTTCTTTAAAAGAAGCAGAGAACAGAAATGAAGAGAAATATATACATTCAATACTTTCAGAGCACAAAAGAATCAAGCCCACAATTTTACTTTTGGTTAAAATTAACATGTGATGGAACTTAAATTTTCCTTTATTCACTATGAGAAGACATTTTCCAATATGTCTTCTATCATTAAGACATTTGGTAATGTACTGTATTTTTCTCTAAACTTACTTATTGTGATTTGATTCCCTCGTGCCATATATCCTCCTAGTTCGACCATTGAACTCCATGTATTCTCCTGTGATATGTCCATTCCTAGACAAAATATCAGCCTTAAATCAGCTGGCCTATATACCCTCCAGAAGTCGCGTCCTTGAATATATCAGCACTAAAATATGTAACATTCCTCGACATGGAGACTTGTAATTAAGTATTGCGGCGTCTGTTATTCCGGACATGTTGTTAATTCCACACAAATGTATAAGCCCTCATGAATTCCGAAGGTGTCACATATTTTGTAGCCTCAGACCTCCGCACAGCTTATCTTAGTCCTGATGGACACCGTAAGCGTTACGTTCTTAAAATACAATACGTATCCAATCCTTACTAACATTCTTGATACTTACTTCTCTGCCATTATGAATCTGCCATTATACTTCTAATATTGTAGTAGTAGTAGTAGTATCATTACAGCACTTTAACAAAGTTTCAACAGCTAAACGTAGTTGGCGCCGACGGAAATTACCAGTACAGTTTAATTCCCTTTGCAAAAGATGTAAAATCGGGTGAACTAAATATTCAGCTAATGTCACTATTTTATGTACGACAACAGCGTTCAGATTTTATTTGGATTTTACGTGCACAAAACTATTTTCCTGCTGTTTTTTAAACGCATTACATATGTTTTTTAAACGTGTGCTAATCGGTTATAATTTCGCACGAGGGTAGATAAAATGGATAAGTCAGAACAAATTTTTAATCGAATAATTGCTATCTATTGTCGAGATATCAGTGTTTAAATTGAAGCTAAATTGAGCACATGCTGAGGCTCGTTGGGCGTCCAGACAATGGTGGGCTTTCATAGTATTTTGTTAGTTAACTACCGTTTAGTTGTTTCTACATTAATTACAATAAGCTTGTAAATATACGCAGTAAAACAATCGTAAAAACGACGTTTAATTGTTTTTATGAACAAATTTTGATGACCTAATTCACATCTCTACTCAACAGTGGTAGAATAAAATAAAATAAAAGTTGGGAACCAAAATGAAAACTACTCTTATCACAGCACAACAAAAAGCGAATATTTCCTCACATGGTGAGAGATATCAAAGAGGAAACGAAGCTTCTCAAATTATACGGCAGCTTCAAAAACTTTTATATCCAAAAGTCTTGACATATTCTCTCTTTCTTACAAGTTAATGCTGCTGAAGAAATCTTCTCGAAACTTGCAACCCGGAAGCGCGACGTCTGAATGAGTGCATTCTCATCACCTTCTGGCGAAGGAACGTCGCGGAATTTCAACGCAGTCTCCCGAATGCAAGTCCGAGAAGATTTCATCAGTAGTATACGCCAAGTTAATACCAATTCCCTAGTGAAGGAAGCTTTCGCACGAGGTGCAGCTGTAGTAACAAGTATCCCTGAGTGGCGATGCATGCATCCTAAACTTCAGTAGTTTGTATGGTCATATTATACGACATGAGAAATGACACTTTGTCATGTGTTATGTTTTATAACATGACATTAAGTATTATATTATTTTGCATGTGTCCAAATAATTCAGAATTTTGTTTTTCATTTCAGGTTTTTTTTTATTATTTTTTTTTTTTTGTTTTTTTTTTGTTTTTTTTAAAAAAAAGGTGCCAGACAATTCGGGAAGATATTTTCCCTCTTTTACATCTTATAGCCTGTCCAGGACATGTTCGCCTTTCGTTGCGCTGTGATAGGAGTGTACTGCTGGCAATATAACTTGCATTTAATTTTTGGTGTGTGTGATGAATGGCAACATTCTCTAAGTGTAGAAAATGTAAGGTAATGGAGATGAATAGGGAAAGAAATCACATATTGTCCAAATACTGCATTAGTAGCGTGGCGCTTGACACAGTTACGTCGATTTGCTACTAGGTATTGAGTTCCAAAGCAGTATTGAGTGCAACGAGCATGCCAGTCTGTAGTAGGAGAGGCGAATGGTCGACTTGCGTTCATTGTGAGAATATTCAGAAAATAAATTAAAGAAGATCGTGTGGAGTACATTAGGTTGCGTCCAATGAAAGGAAGACATCGAAACAGTTTTAGCTTGCGAGGTATTCTTTAGATATCTGCGTTACAACATACAATAGCGATCAGCTGTAACATAACTGCAATATCATTTCATTGCGCTACAATTATATGTTCATACAGTAATGAAGGATGTGACATGGAACAGTTGACCCGAGGTATCCGTAAGAGGAACATTCTTAATGATGTTGCAATAATAAAAAGTATTCAAAATTTCCACAATATTACTTAGTCTATTTCGAGTGGACAACGCATTCACAATATTGCAATTACATCGCACAAGGTTAAGGTTCCAACTAGTTTTCAGTTTACTGATATTTAGCGTAAAATTTTGACACAAAAGATTAATAGAAAACAACCCTACTTTCAATAGAAACTTAATCATACAGAATTTCCACTAAGAACATACCCTTTCGTGGGTTATGTTGACAGTTTAAATTATATAGCTCATCTCCAAAAGGCAGTGGTCAATAAAGTATCCTTCCACATACACCACACAAAATAGACAGGTATTATTTCATATTTATCTAGTTCTGCACCATGCTGAAAGTTTCAGTTCCCCAGTTCATCGAAAAGTTAGTTTAACATAAACTGGTAAAATTGTACCGAACAGATAGGTACACAGACAAGCGAGTGAGTAAACAGAACCGTAGTACAATGAGTCAGCGATGTACTGATTTTTGTTGAAATTTTTGAGTAATGTTTCTATATTAAAACTTGCCACTTCCACCCTCAGCCGTAGGTGATCTTACTGCCACTAAATGATGCCTCCGCCTCTATAATAAAAATGCTTCAAGAGTTACAAAGACCAACAATCAATTGTAGCAGACTTCCAGCAGGTCATTACGAACATTGCTTCTGTAGCTGCTACGACACGATCTGTCAAATACCGCTACCGCGTAAAGTGAATAGGCATCTCTGAGTTTGGCACCACATGTTTATGCTGATCGACTCCCCTATTGCAGGTAGGCCGTTCTTTTCAGCAATTTCTGAACTACGTTTAAATTTTTTTAGCTTTGGTAATAAGGTGGTACATATGTGTACCACTGCCTTCTAATAAGGACAAAACTCCGTCAGTGTGCAGTGGTACACTATTGTACCAAGTCCTATAAAGGGATAAAGTGTCTAGCTGATCAATTAAAACAATTTCTTCCAGTAATTTTCAGGTATTCAGACGGCTTCCGTCGACATTCTACCAAGATATTTTGGCCCGGAGACGTCCGGCGACCTTCAGGTGTGTAGACAACTACTAAAGAGCTTGGGTGAAGTTACGGTAAATTATACTTGTTCTTGTGCATGTAAAAGTGCTGGCGTCGTTTTGCGCATGCGTTATGTGGTGATACGCACAATACTGCAGAGTTGTATATGCTGCCCTCGGTGGTGTAAGAAAAGCAGTTTTCTAATAATTGATTATCGACTGATTACGTCGATTTCGTTGTGAGTGGATAACATTAATTATAGGATTTCAATTTTTATACAGCTGAAACCTGTTGTCACGATTTAAAAGATTGGAGGCAAGACGCATTTTCACCTCTTCTTTAATTAGTGAATCCCAAAAACTGGATACTGGAGCTAAAATTTTTGGCTTGTTACACTCCTTTGCGAGCCAGATGGATATACAGTGATCTGCTGCTGCTGTTTTTAATGGTTGCAAAAGAGTGTATTGCTCCTGAACAGCTCGTATTGTCTGGCATATATATGCAGAACCACACTCACACGGAATTTTGTAAACACACGTTATTCTCAGTTTTAAATGACCTTCAAATGATCCTACTACGGACAAGCTCTTAGCTAGTGGACGAGTAGCGTGCTCAAATAGACACACAGTCACACATAACAGTGAATGAAAAAATCTTAAATTTTTGTATATTTTGCTTTCGTCATCCGGCTGCGATGAAATAAAACCACTATGTCGCCCAAATTTACCCGTGAAAAATCCATATAAATTCGTCTACTAGTTTTTCAATTTAATGTATTCAAGCAGACAAGGAGATATGCACAACGTTTGCAGACAATACAAACCATATTTTTATATAATTTCCTTTCACTATGCATTTTGGATTAAATACAATCTCCATGTTGCTCCAAGCTTCTTTCAGCTACGCTCATATTACCCGCAAAAACCCCATGCAATACTTTCTGAAATCAGTGTGTTCAAATAGGCAGACGTGAAAAAATAAAATTTCGAATTACCGCATACTTTGTTTTCATTATACGATTATTATTAAATAAATTCCCCTATATTGCCCCACGATTTGCTCAATTTATTTGAGAAACCTCCTGAAAATTCAGTTATTTAACATATTAACGTTTGCAAACATATAGACAAACAATAGTTTTAGATGAAAAGTTTTAAATCCCGATATCTTTTAATTCCGTTATTAACGAAATAAAACTATTTGTTGCCCCAAGTTAAGCTGAAGTTAACTGTGAAAATCTTGCGAAAATTAGTTGAGGTTTTTTCGAAATAAGTAGGGGAGAGAAGTACACAGTGAAACACGGTACACAGGGAAACATACCATCTCAATTGTTTTTAGTATTTTTTTCTACTCGTTGGTATCCCAGTATGTTTATTATGATAAAATACATCTTTGACTGCAATGGTGGACAGTTTGGTTGATTATTTTTGTTTCTATACGTTACTATTGGGTTTCGGTGGTCAGAAGTTACAGTTAACGTCTCTTTGTAAGTTTAATATTTTCGATATAACATAAAGTTGAAAGAAATGTTATGTTTTGTGATAAGATACACATCTTTATCTATTTATTGACCAGTTGTAGATTTGGTAGATACGTAGGTTAAGAGTTGTGACTAATCTTTAAGTTTATGGTGACTTTGGTACACAGTGAAACACTTCTATGTGGTACACAGTGAAACAGGACCATTGGCCTCAGATGAATATATGACTACTCCTAACAATTTGCAGGGTACTATAGAAGATGTTGAGGAAGCCACTGAACTAACAACAGCAAAACATACATCTCACCAAGAGAGTTTCGTGGTTTGTCCAAAGCACCTTCCAGATAAACAAGTGAACGTTCCAAAGGTAGAAGCATAATATTAACATGAACAGCAGAGCAAACAGCTTTGAGAAGAAGGACAGAGCTGGAAGAACAGGAGAAATTCCAAAAAAATAAAAAAAAATAATAAAAAAAAGAAAGATGTATATTTTGTAGCTAATGTCTTGAAGTCAGTAGTTTGTGGTACTGAGTATGAAGTCTCATACCTTTGGGAAAAAAATACTTGTTTTTTATTCCCAGTTGCAGAAGACATAGGCTGTGTTTCGCATAAGGACATTTCAATGATTTTCCACCTGTGTTGCCTATGGCTACGAAGAGACTCTCCAACCACCAGTATATTCGTGTTCCAATCAATTTTGGTGGACTTAATATTCACTGAACAAAATTTAGTATCTGTTAAAGTTTGTACTTGTATTCAACAAACATATTTATGTTTTATAAGTCACTCAGACGTAATAAATACAAAAAATGGCAGCTGTTTCATTGTGTACTATACACGGTACACAGTGAAACATTTGCGGAGGTTGTTTAAAATTGTTATTTCACTTACTAATTAGTAGCAAAATTATTTTTCTTTTGTTCCAAAATATTGACAAAGTATTATTCTTTCAAGTAAATAAAGAAAATTTGTTTCGTGAGTAGCATTTTATACGAAACAATAAAAAGGGTAATTTTTGTTTCACTGTGTACTACTCTCCCCTACGTTCAAACAAATTAACAAAAGGCGCGTGAGTCTTACAGTTATATTATAGAGTAGGTAGATAATGAATATCTAAGAATTATTACATGTTCCTTGCCAATTGTAGTTTGTTGTCTGTAGTTTCCTGTTTTTCATGTTGCTGATTATTTGAAACTATTTTTCTTTCGATTATTTTTAATATTAAGAAGTTATGAAAATTTCTTTGCTCATCATACCAAAACGCGCGATGTGGCTCAGTAATATCACTTGACTCGTATTCGGGGGGACGACGGTTTAGAATCACCTTCGGCCATCCAGCTTTAGATTTTCAGTTATTTCCCTAAAGCACTCCTGGCAAATGTAGGGAGTGGCTCGGCATATTTACTTCCCCATCCCTGTCCAAACGATTCGACCGTGGGCTCCACCTCAAATGATCACGTTTTCGTCGAGGTATTAAAACATAATCATCTTTTCCTTACTTTTATTTTTTTTAATTTTTTCCCTCATCACACGAAGTTAGGTATTGGGCAAACGTGAACTGTCGCCCCTGATATCCGAATCTTCTCTGTATGTGATTCACATCATCAAAGTTCGTTTGAACGTCAGTTAATCGTTTTGGAACGAAATCTCATCCAATTAAGCAGCGGCAGTCCCATTTTTTGTATCAGACTTTTACCAATGTCGTGAAAATGTTATGAAACGCAAGCAAGCTAGTGGAGAAAACATGTAGTGTCCATGAGAGGGACCTAGTCGCTTCCTGGGCCAGCACAGTGTTTACAACTGCGGCCGCATCCGGCGCTTGCTCAGCTGCTGCCTCGATACAACGCAGACATCCTGTGCCGAGCCGCGGCTGCAGTGACCTAAATCTCTACAAGGCTCTTGTAGGCCGTCTGTGATGCGGAGGCCGATGTGTTACACAAGTTAAATTCTGTGATTAACCTCTTAATGCCGATTGTCGTAAATTAGCATCATATTGTCGTGGCCCTTATACTTGGAAGAATAAGAGTTTTGGAGCATCAGTGCTTGATGAAGCAGATATACAAGATCAGGCACACTGCGTGTGAAATGTGCTGCCGATTACTGAGCGTTGGCTGTACTTGTACGACGAGCTCCGTTTATTGCGTGCGTGTTGTGAACAACTACCTGAGGTTAAGGTCATTCTTTCGTGAAATACAACTAAATACATACGTAAGTTTCACATTGAAAATTACAATTTGTTTTTCTAATATCTATTGGGTGTAGAAATACACATTTAGATCTTATAAAGTAAATACAACTTTCAGTGAACAGGAAAATATTGTTTGTGTACAATATAAAAAAGGAACAACTTCCTGATGTTCTGCTAAACTTATTTATTGGTCACAAACCGGCCTTCGGCTTCTTAGGCCATCATCACATGATAAGTGACTGTAGT
The DNA here is from genome assembly GCA_026315105.1 of Locusta migratoria. NCBI lineage: Eukaryota > Metazoa > Arthropoda > Insecta > Orthoptera > Acrididae > Locusta > Locusta migratoria. The sequence goes on from CM048747.1 coordinate 276,491,457, forward strand.
ACACATGCTTTCAAAGATGTTAAGATTTACAAAGATGTTATCACAGACAATCAATACTTTACAGGAAAGTTCATCGCAAGTACTTATATATGAAAGTTATAAACATATATATATATATATATATATATATATATATATGTGTGTGTGTGTGTGTGTGTGTGTGTGTGTAAAGAATCAAAAATAATATGATTATTTTTGTTGAAAAGGAAGGTTGAAAATAAAACTTATTTCAGTAGAGGTGTAGAGGGGAACGGGATCTGATCGTTTAATACTAAACTGGTATGTTTATTGATTTCCAATATTTCCAGTAGTGTCATCTTTCTGCTTTTCTTCAGGGGATGTAGGATCTCACAGTTTACATCATAATCATGGCCTTCTCTGAGTAGATGCTCAGCAAAGGTTGAATCTGTCTTTTTTAACCTCCAGCTTCTGTCGTGTTCTGATAATCTAATAACTACAGCCCTGCCAGACTGACCAACATACAGTTTCCCACAACGTTTGCATGTGATCTGCACTCTGTGACAGGGGTTGAATTTTGTCCTTACTATTGAATAAATACTTAGAAATGTTGTTTTTATTGTAAAATGCAGGTCTATAATTTCGATATTTTAATTTTCTTTCAATTTGATCTGAGATTTTGTCTAAATATGGGATGACACACCAGTTTTTCTGACTACTGACTTGTTCTTGTTGGCCAGAATATAAAAGTGTTCTAATTTTTCTCATTTTCTTCTTATTCAGTATACTGTCAATAAGGGCAGGGCTATACTCATTACCGGATGCTATATGTTTGATTGTTTGTAATTCTGATTTAAATGCAGAATCAGATAATGGAACAGATATGAGGCGATGGACCATGGAATGGAAAGCTGTATGTTTATGGCTATGTGGATGCTGGGAACTAGCAGGAATAACTATCTGTTTCTATGGATTTTCTGAAAATACTGAATAATTGTTTCTTTGTGCTAATGTCAATAGTAAGGCCCAAAAAGTTTATAGAAGATCCTACTAGTTCCATAGTGAACTTATTTTCTTGTGTTTGGAATTTAAATGTTTTAAAAAGGTACCAAGGGATATTACAAAACTATAGTGTAGTACCACGACGGGGTAATGGTTGAAAACACAAGTGAGTCAGCGCAGGCAGACAACACGGACGCCAGTAACGGCACATCCAACAGCTATAAAAAGGAGGCAGTACCTACTGGAAATGTTCACTCCTGCCGTTGTTTTATGCATGTAGCTCCAATAAGCTTCGTAGAAGGAAGCGACCGTTTTTCGAGGAAGTTTTTTTAGTTAATCTAGGAAGAATAGTAGCGTGGCACAGACGTCCATGCCCGAGGGGGGATTCGAAACCCCGACGGGGAACGGCCTCGCGCTTGGTAGCATAACGCCTAAATGCGCTCGACCGCTCCGCCGCGGCAAACCATCTACACACGACATTTTTATATCACCTTTCCTCTGAGCATTGAAGCCACGCTTGTAATGGAAGCATACCTGCAATATCCCCTTCTTCTGGACTGGTAGTACATGCCATAGTTGTCGGCCAAACGTCCTCTTCCTAATGAACGTCGAGCCATCTGGAATTCTCAGATGAGAATTCGCTTACACTTTTGCGTAATAACTCACTTTCAAGGCTTCCTCATACAGTTTATAAGCATTTTTCATTATATAAACTGAAAATAGCGCCACAATATCGAAAGAAAGTACACCGGTAACCCATGCTTGCAGTGTCTGCTGAAGATTCAGACTTTTGCGAAACTTTTCGTAAACGACAATGGAACTTCGTTGTATATGATTAAACGTGTTTGGCCAGCTTGTATGTGGCAGCCATATTGGACTTATCGCTCTGGTGTTCCTACACTGATGGATACAGCGTTCCTGCCGATACTGAATTCTTATCATCGATTCTGGAAAAAATATTCAGTGAAAAAAAATTATTTTTGAATACCTTATAATGTGATATATTCACTCGACAAAGATCTCATTTTATTTTCGTTATTCATCATAGTTATTCGGCTACGTTAAACTATGTAAAATATTGCACAAAATTATAAAGTGTTTGCAGACGTAGAAACGTATTGCGTAAACTTTGCGTACGTTTGACTGTAGCACATATAAAACTACGGATGAAATGTTTGTAAGATAACGAAATATTATTTAAAATATAGACCACAGGCATAACTCATTTCATTCTCGAGAAAGGCCTACAGGGTGTTATATACGATGGACAGACTCGGGAAGTGAGACCAGGTCTTTCACCGCGGACCTGGCGGCTGTACGAAATACTCATCATCCGATTTTAAGAAAACTATTCATTTGTGGCTCCAGATGGAAGTAAATCACCTATAAATTCAGACTGGCCTGTAGCGCACTCTAATCCAAACACATTCTGCCATATTTCATCGAAGCAAACTGTAAATTTAGAAAACCATTTAGATTACGAACAAGTCTTTGGTAGTATTTTGTTGTATATTGTATAAGGGGATACCCACATCATAACTTCTAGCAAAACAGTTAAATCAGAAAACTGTCGACACGATTCCAATTACATTTGCATGTCTTTTCTGGATTGTTTCAATGCTTTATTTCCTGTCATGATAGGTTAAACAAATGTAAATGAAGGACAGAAGCATGCTTCAGGAACTGTACTTTTACTACATATCTGGACGAGAATGTATTTCCTTCGTTCATTTACATGCCAAATTTTGTGCTTGCTTCCAGTAACTACCCACAAATAAAAGCAACAATGCAAAACTACTTTAACCTCGTCACATTAAGCATGAATTTTCATCACAAAATATTCATGTTAAAAAACTGTAGGTATTTGTTGCGTGATAGAATGGTCAGTTAATGTTTTAATCTACTAATTTACGTTATGACTTCTATACTTAGAGCATACAACCGAGCGTCACTTATGGGCTCCTTCTGTTCTCTGCTAACTTTGATCAGCCAGACTTCTTGATATGCTTCTGAACTAAGAAGGAAGTTTACCGCCGCGGCGGATTAGCCGTGCGTACTGGGACGCCGTGCTGCGGTGCGCGCTGCCGATCGTCCTTAGGTTAGTTTAGCTTAGTTTAAGTAGTTTTTAAGCTACGGACTACTAACCCAGCAGATGAGTCCGATAGATTGACAAACATTTGAACATTTGAATTTATAAAGTTTACCTCCTCTCTTGGCTTGAAAAGAACACGCGAAAGCACAACACAGTGGCATTATTCAAACCAAAACATACCAATATTCACAAAACGACTTATGGCACACTAGCAACGTATAGGTTCAACATAGCGGAGCTTCAGACGGCGGCAAGCGGCGCGGAAAAGGATGGCCATACTTACCCTGATACAGTACAGTCCCCGCGGTGGAGTAGCCGAGCGTTCTAAAGCGTCTCGCTGCGGAACGCGCGGTTGCTTACCGTGGAGGTTCGAGTCCTCCCTGGGGCAGGGGTGTGTGTGTTGTCTTTAGGTTAGTTTACCTAGGTGTAAGTAGTTTGTAAGCTACGGACTGATGACCACACAGTTTGGTCCGATAGATTTACGAACATTTTATACAGTACAGTCCCGCTTATCCGACCCAAATAGGCTACGGCGCTGTCGGATTACCTGGAATGTCCGTTAATAGGGAAACAAGAAACAACAGTATCGTAAACGGTTGCTGGTGTCTTGTTACTCATAAAGCTGATATAGTATTACTTTCTCTGTGCAATACAGTTGAAACAAGATTTATGTACAATTTTGTTAAAAAACGTTTGTAATAGACTTTTGCTTGTCTGTCGAGTGTCTTCTTCTCGCCGCCATGTCATCCTTTCTCTGTAAAAGTAGCACATCAGTACTGGGGCTTTCTCCTTGTTTTCCATGTATTTCAGTGCTGTTTCAAGAGCTTTGAATCCTTCATTGGGTTATTTTCGCACCACCCTTAACAACTATGTTTTATTCCTCTTCTGTTGCCTTTTCGCCGTTGTTAACAATTCCGCCAATGTCTTCGTCATCAAGGGCAAGCCACACATTAAGCTTGTCATCAGTTGCAACTACACATCGAGGGATTTGTTTCAGCAAAGGCAAAATACTGTCCAAGTTTTCCGTGCTAATTTGTTTATTGGAAGAATACCTGTGTGTCTACTCAGGTTACAGACTTTTCCACGATTTTGCAATGTAAATGTTTAAATGCTTGTAAACCTATTTGAAGAAACTGCTATAGCCATCAGTCCCTAGACCTGCAAACTACTTATATTAACTTACACTAAGGTCAACACACAAACAGTCGAGCCAGAGGGAGGACACGAACCTCCTGCGGGAGTGTCCGCACAGTCCTTAGCATGATGCCTTAGACCACGCAGCCATTCCCACGTGTCAATTTTTGCCTTTAAACTGACCCAACATTTTCCCCTGCGCTGTGCCAAAATGTAAGCCATGTCTTTCAGATTTAATTGACGTCATTTGATAATCATATATTCTCCTTGGTCAGTAGTGTTAATCAAAGATGAGAAAAGTTCTGCAATGTAATTTGTTTTTATCGCCTCCAACACACCTTGATCCATAGGCTGACAAACATGTGTAACATTTGGCGGCAGGAGGTGGTGAAAATACATCTCGCAGTTCATCTTCACATAGATGAGAGGGAGCTCTATCTAATAGTGAAATGGCTTTTTTCGGCAAGCTTTTTGGCTTTGAAAACTGTTCAAGTTTAGGTAAGAATCCGGTAAACAAACATTCTTTAACAATTTTTGAGCTTATCCAAGCACTTTCTTGGTTATAATATTTGACTGGCAAAACATGTTTTAAAGCGTTTTCGAAAACTATTGGGTTCTTTGATTCCCCTATCAAATGTTCCAATTCATTTTGAGTAAAACACACGAGATAATTGTGCAATATTCTGCAAATTTTATTTGTTACTAACCGTTTTTCGGCAGCGACGCCATCGTCAGGTAAACACTTCAGAGATATAGTTATGCAGCTTAGAAGTTCACAGGTCAAGGACCTTAAGTTGTTGTACAGATAGTATGTTAACATAAACAGTATGTATACTATACATATTATCTGTACAACAACTTAAGATCTTTGACCTGTGAACTTCTAAGCTGCATAACTATATCTCTGTAGTGTTTACCTGACGATGGCGTAGCTGCCGAAAAACGGTTAGTAACAGATAAAATGTGCAGAATATTGTACAATTATCTCGTGTGTTCACTCAAAATGAATCAATTATTCTGCCAAGAACCGACGGAACAGTCTGAAAATACAAATGTTTGTAAAACTTATGGGACTTAACTGCGGGGTCATCACTCCCTAAACTTACGAACTACTTATGAACTTATACTAAAGACGACACAAGCATCCATGCCCGAGGAAGCATTCGAGCCTCCGACACGGGAGGCCGCGCGATCCGCAGGCGCTCCAGACCGCTCGGCTACTCCCGCGCGACGATTCCCCTATCATAGCAATTATAGACTTTAGGTTTTCTGTAGAAATACTGCATTCCTACTTCGCTCGTGTCCTGGAGCTGCCGCTTCAGTCTAAGCTGCGAGTGGTTTGCTTGGCAGCGTTTTATAATTTGCGCTGGTTTCGTCGCAGTTGAGCAGCTGTTCTTCAGTCGCAGTTCCGCTGTCAGTTAAATCAGGCAATTTTTCTCTAAACATGTGTACTGATTCATTATTAGCTGCGAGTTTTTCTGCGCAATTACTGAGCTGTCAGGCACCACACCTCTTCTTGCAGTGGTCCAGCCATGCAATGCTAGCTGTAAGGTCAGGGTCACCTTCCTTAAACTCCTTACTGAATTGCGTAGTTTTTTGATTCAATATCGGCCCAGATATAAGCACACCTTTATTCCTACTATGGGTGAACCAAGGTTACAAAGCGTCACTAACTTTTTGATACATGGTTTCATGGCTTTCCTTTCTTCTAAGGCTTTGCATGTCCCTATTTCTGAACACTTTTCTTTCTCCACTCTTTTTCTCTTCCAGTCACCAGTTACACGCAACAGCGTAGCCAGGATTTCATTTCGGGAGAGGTTTTAAAAAAAATATTTTTTTTTAGATTTTATAACTACTTTAGGTTTTTTTATCAAGATGTTAAATTTAATTTTAAAGTTTTTGTAATAATGATGGAATTAGTACAATTATTTTGTTTTATTTTATTTTTTGCGAATTTATTATAAGGAACTAGGCAATATAAATTTCCGCCTGTTTATCAAAAACATGTCTTCTTGATAATATTTCATCGTAAAAAATAACGCCTTTTTTGTTTCAATAATGTAATTCAAAACAGACATCCGTGGCTATAAATTCGTTACGGATGAAGAGGTGCCCTTTCTTGCCTCACAGTGGGATAAATCTATTTACAATTATGGCGATTATTTTCGAAATAATCAACAGTATTAATGTTTTCTCCATCAGTATCTTTGTCATTTTACTGCTCGCTGTGTATCGCCCAGTTCAATCTATAAAACAATAGCAGAACTTAATTCGAGTTCAGTCATGAAGTCCTAACGCACAACCTTGGCATAATTCATCTCTTATAGTTAGTTATTGTCGAAACACACTGTTTGTGATATAGTTATTTCGAATTTTTTGCCCTACCTCTTCCTTCAAACGCAAACTGAAAGTTAAAGATACAATTTCGTTTCGAAATGCAATGAACACCATTCCATTGATTCATTAATCGCATACTTAAGACGCATCCGATTGGATTCTTCTTGTAATGGAGCACTAGTTCTTGATATTAATATTACACTTTTGAATGAATAGGAAGAAAGCAGTCACAAACAATTTGAAAGAAATAATGGAAGCATATATGATTTGTTCCGGGAGGATTATGAAAAGAGGATGAGGGAGAAGAGGAAAAATCTGGTAATTACTTTGCACATATTAGCCGTTCATTGCAGTTTCAAAAGGCGGTAATTTGAAATAAAGTTTACATAAAAATCTATTTCAGACCATTTCTGTCATTTTATTATTAGCTTCGTTAAAGTTTCGGGAGGGGTTTGAACCCCTAAAACCCCACTCCCTCTTTACGCCCATGGTTACTCGTCCAACAACATAATCTTGGACCTCTTTTAACGCCCCTTGTGTCACCGTTGTCGAGCCTCTTAATTGCCTTCAGTATGGTCCATGGACATTAACACTCTCTTCCTTTTCAAAGCCATCAGAATGCATGCAGTCACACCGCTAGTGCGACAAAATGATTGGGTCGCGGCAGAAAGTTGTATCCACGGCGCATGACTCGTTTTGTTTGACCCGTTAGAGTTCAGTCTGCTATAGTGTTGGATAACACGGAATGCCGGATAAGCGAAGGTCGATCAAGCGAGACTCTACTGTATTGAGAGCTCAGATTGCTCATCCGAGGACGAAACTAGAAACATGTTGCAGAAAACTTCGTACAACTTTGATGTTGCTTGACAGCAACATTGTGAAGCCAGTGGCAGCGGCTGTAGGCTGGAGTGTGGCTGGATCAGGAATGTCGCCGGGACGCGGCTCGGCGGGAGACTGGTGGTGGTGGTGGTGGTGGTGACGACGGCACAAAGGGCGCTCGCGGCTCCTCGCCATGCGCGCCGTGTCGCCACACCAAAATAAACGCGCCTGACGTGTTTGGTAAATACATACGGCCCTCTCACCGCACCTTCCCATTCCGTTACACGGCCTGCACCAATTCCGGGCCTCGCCGCAACTGAAGCACGCAGCTCATTCATAACGCGCGCGCCGCGCTGCCTGCTTCTGCACGCGAGCGCAGCTTCCAGGCAGTCAGCAGCCGTCCGACACTTCTCACGCCATGTGCGTTCGAGAACTGACACCTACGTAGCTTCGGCGATCCAATCTAGTGTCGGCCGCGGTGGAATGGCCGAGCGTTCTAAGGTGCCTTGGTGAGGAAATGTTCAAATGTTCGTAGAACTTATGGGACTTAGCTACGGGGTTATCAGTCCCTAAGCTTACAAACTACTTATCAACTAGCTAAGACTAAGGATGGCACAAATATCCATGCCCGAGGGGGGATTCGAACCCCCAACCGTAGTGGCCGTGCAGGCCGTGATTGGAGCGTCTCAGCCCCCTCGGCCACCGCGGCCGGCCTTGCTGAGAAGCGCGTGGTTGCTCGCCGTCGGAGGTTCGAGTCCTCCCTCGGGTATGTATGTGTATGTATCTGTGTGCATGTGTGTGTGTGTGTGTGTGTGTGTGTTTGTCGTTAGGTTATATTACCTTAGTTTAAGTACTTTGGAGCCTCTTGCTCCTGCATCACTATACATGTCATTCAAAGACGTTATGTAATATAATTTTCAAATGCTGCTTCAATTATAACTATTCGTTACTACTATAGGAGCTATTTCGGCATAACTGCCTTTTTCAGGTAATGTCAGATGGTCGTGACATCCAAATACGAGATTATGACAAGATTATGGCAACTGTGTTCTGGAACCGGCGTGGTGTTTTGCTAGTGGACTTTATGCCACGAGGAACGACAATCAACTCAGATGCCTACTGTGCAACTCTAAAGAAGCTCCGCAGAACAATTCAAAACAAAAGGCGCGGCATGCTGCCAAAAGGAGTTCCGATTTTATGTTGTCCGTTGTTTGCGTCTACGTGAAAACTGCCGACTTTATCGTCCACTATATATTCGCAGCGTCTGTCACGCTTAACTGGCAGCAATGAGCAAACATTTCGAGCGGTCTATCGCATCTAGAGCTTCGCTATGATAGGTCAAGAGGAAGGGGCTGCATTAATCGTAGGCTACTCCACGAAATAAGCAGACGAAGAAGACGTGGTTGTCGGAGGAGGACAAAGTATATACCATAGAAGATGTGACAGAAATGACTCGCTCCCGTGAGGAAGTGGCAGCGTGGTCTAAGGCATCATGCTACGGACTGGGCGGTTGCTTCGCCGGTGGTCCAAGTCTTCGCTCGGACCTGGATGTGTCTCGTTGTCCTTAGTGCAAGTTAGTTTAAATATTTTGTTAGTCTAGGGACTACCATTGTAGTTTGCTCCAACACGTTTACAAACATTTGAATTTGAATGATATCCCTGCTTTTCGTAACTTCACCATGATATCGCCGTCACATTTGGAAATCCTGATGCATATTACAGAGCCAGATGTTTCAAAGAAAAGCACAAAGTTCAGGAAAACAAATCCTGTGAAGATAAGACTTGCAGTTACTCTTTGTTTCTCGGCAACCCTTGCATATTTATTCCACATTTCAAAGCCAGCCATGTCATTACTGTCCACTTAGTTTGTGATGCTTTGGGTGTGAGTTTATCTAAACGTAATTCAGTTGTATTAATAACACTGAAACATATTTAATTGACCGTATATTTGTTTATGTTTTCATATTATTCCAAATCGCCATTTTCAATAAAGGAAACTCCTTTAGCCTCAAAGTCACTCACACTACATATGAATGTCCGAAGGAATCTGCTGTCGACGATCCCCTTTTCACGTCCACGTGTATTACACACTACTGCTTCCTACATATAGACATTTCTGCTTCATAAAAAGCGCTGTAAAAACAACAGGCTGGCAAGTAACGCAACTTTACAACAAGATAACGAATCCTGTTGTTATTGCTGCGGTGTTGAGAAATGAGAGACTTAATTGTTTTATCTACTTGACATAGCCTGGTGCCAAACAATGTAGCAATTTTCTGTAGAGAGTCATCCACCTTTTTAAGTAGTTTTGTAACATCGAACATTCCACAGGCACTTCTCTGCCTGTTATAAGGTGACAAATTCGTAAATGTTGCTCCTTGTTTACTTCATTGCGTAAAGGAACACACAGAAAGACAACATTTAGCGCTATAGATACACAGAGAAAAACCGAACAATACCGCTGCAAAGGAGAATTTAGTGCTAGCAAGCCGCAGACATTGTTTCTTTTACCGACACTGCCTCGAAACGCAGCTTTTGTGTTGTTCGCATATATATATATATATATATATATATATATATATATATATATATATATATATATATATATATATATTTTATGGGACCTAACTACGGGGTCATCAGTCCCTAAACGTACAAACTACTTATGAACACTAAGGACGGCACAAATATCCATGCCAGAGGAGGGATTCGAACCCCCGATCGTAGACGCGCCGCAGTCACCTCGGCCACCGCGGCCGGCTCGCATTTTGTGAAATTTTGTACATAGTCCAGAACTAGCAGCGAACAACGTTGCAGAACTTATTTCAAACTCATTGTAAACACACCTTAATGCCAACGAGCAAGCAAAATACTAACCTCTACAATCTACATGAATTCTTAAGTTCGCTTTGCCAAAAATTCGAACACTTCAGCATAATCTGGGCAAGACATGCGTTTGTCTTCTTTCTTCGCTATGTCGAAAGGTGTGGCAAATAATCGGAGACTGTACGCTGTTTATGTGTGATGCGTCAGGTGATTTTTATATACTAATTGTTGCGTACATAATTATAAAATAAAAGTGTTATGAATGAATGAAGACTATCAAATGTTATAATGGTACTAAAATATGTATTTCATACATTGCCAACGTACGTTGTTCAAAAGATTTAATTAAGAAAAATATTGATTCATTTTTTCTCTTCACTACAATCAAAGTTTAGTATTCTGCAGTCTTGACATTCATCCAAAAATATGTTATTTTACTTGCGACAAAAAACCAAAGTAACGATACTTCCGTTAAATCGTTAACTAATAAAAGGAACTTAGTTGCAGTTAAAGTTACTCTTTGCAAATAATAAAGCCGTTACCGTCCGTTACCTTTAAAAAGTAACGGCGTTACAAGTAACGCGTTACTCCCCAATCCTGGTATTACTTGATCATTAAGGAAGGTCAAGAGAAATGCCTCGTTGTTCCTCCATTGGCTGTAAAAACCAAAGATTGTTATACGATGCATGCGTTCGCAAGAAATGAGGGAATAAGGTGACAGTGGGTGGTGAAAGTTAACCGAGAAAGCGGGAACCTTAAAGGCGTCTTATGGAAACTAACGAATTATTCCTGTCTGTGTGAAGTAAATATTTTCTGCTTCATATATTGATGAAAATCAGTAACAGAATTACTGACTGTGAAATTCCTGGATGGTGTAATGGTTGTGTATTGAATTCATAATATGAAGGTTGGGATTTTGAATCCGGTAAGCATAATTTTTTAAACAGTATTTTTTAGTGTTTTGTTATTTCATGGGTTTGCATTTGACATGTACTACGAGGAATGTTTCAACATGACGACGGCACCTCCCCTTTGGCTGTGTATTATTGGCTGCTCGTAATCCTAAAATTGGTTACGGGATGTAACAAGGAAAAGGAAGGGGGGGGGGGGGGGAGGGGAACGGGCCTATTGACTCATTGTAGATATTCAGTTTCCTATTCTGAGTCTGTTTCTACTGATAGTATCGGTACTTTTTGATTTTTTCTGATACTGTGTTCTTAAAAGTAGGTACAGAACGACGTTTTTGGTGTTTCCCAGTTTAGGATCTACGGGGGCACACTTAAAATGCATAATCAAGCGATAATCAAGACAATTTCTTGAAGCTAGAGCTGCGAAAAATTGGTATTTGTATTGTTCGTTAGAATTTTAAAAAATACGTGTTTCGGTATTTTTGGAAATTCAACCATTAAGGGGGTTGAATTGGAGAGGGGATGTTTTTCGAAAATCTTTTCCTATTAAGGCAATTTTGAAGCTACAACCACATAAATTAGTATATGTTTTCTTGGTCAGAATGAAATAGACATTTGTTTGTCCCAGCCTCGTCGCCGCTTTTGTGTCTCGTCCCCCGGTTGTCGTAGGTGTCCGTGGCCGAGTAGAAAGAGACCGACACAGGAATAAAGGATGCACGCGTGTGCAGGTACGGATGTGACCAGCCAGTGGGACAGCAGAAACTGGAAACACTAGAGTAAATTAGGATATATATTTCATGGAGACTTAGTAATACTTAACTTTTACATAGTTATTGACTGCAGAATGCTGATACATAGATTAGATAGAGGCCTGTCTACTGATAATTCCTAGTGCCTATCCGATAGTCAAGTCTTAACTGGTGCCTATCTGATTCCCAAGTGTTAACTGGTTCCTATCTCAGTTCCAAGTGAACAATGTCGTTCAGTGGTGGCCACGAGCGGAGTTGCAGCAGAGGGCGCTCGTGGCTGACGTCGTAAGAACGCCGCGCCGTGCGTGCATGGCGGCGCGCGGCGAAAGTAGGTGGCGCGCACTTTATACTTGTGCGACACCACAGACATGTGTATCGGTATTTAGAGGAAATTAATCATTTAGGGGGTGAAATAAGGAATGAAACTTTTTTAAAAAAATACGTTGCTACTAGGCCAATTTTGAACTCAGAATTACAAAGAATGATATTTGCATACTTGGTTGAAATTTAAAAGACATGTTGGGGTATTTTTCGAAATTCAACTATTTAGGGGCGCCGTAGGGGGTTACAAGTAATAAAATCAAATGTTTGTAAATCTTAAGAGACTTAACTACGGGCTCATCAGTCCCTAAGGCTTACAAACTAATTAAACTAACTTAGACTAACTTATGCTAAGGACAACACAAACACCCATGCCCGAGGGGCGAATCGAACCCCCGATGGCGCACCGCAGCATGGCGACTCAATACGTACGGCCATTCTGCCGCGGCTACAAGTACTATAACAACATTTCATTATGATAGTACTTAAGCTATATCTATGAAAATTTATATTAAAAGGAATAAACAACTGGTGCAGACAAACAAGCTTACGCACGCGAAGCAACGGGCGTTAAGACAGTCTCTATACATAAAAACCAATGTCCTGACTGACTGACTGAGTGATTGAAAGACTCATCATCGCCCAACCCAAACCACTGAAAAAAGAAACTTGAAATTTGTAGAGGGCGTTGATCTTATCTGTAGGCGTCATTTAAGAAGTATTTTTGGAAATTCAACAAGTAAGAGGGTAAAATAGGGGATGGAAAATTGTTTTGATAACACCTTGCTATTAACACAATTTTGAAGCTAGAGCTGAAAAAATTGATATTTGTATTATTGATTAGAATTTAATATATACGTGTTTCAGTATTTATGGAAATTCAGCCACAAAGGGGGTTAATTGGAGAGGCAATGTTTTTCGAAAATCTGTTGCTATTTAGGCAATTTTCATGTTATAACTACAAATTTTCGGATTTGGATTCGGGGTTCGAATTTAAAAGACACGTATTTCGATATTTTGGAAATTCGACCAATAAGGGGGTGAAATACGGGATGCAAAAGTTGATTTCCAAAAATATGTTGCTGTTAACTCAAATTTCAAGCAACAACTACGAAACCTAGGATATGGACTCTTGATCGGGTTTAGAAATACACGAGTTTCGGTATTTTTGGAAATTCAACAGCTAAGGGGGTAAAATAGGTGATCAATAATTCTTTTCGAAAACACATTATTGTCAAGACAATTTTGAAGCTAGAGCTGAAAAAAATTGGAATTTGTATTTTTCGTTAGATTATGTGTTTCGGTATTTTTGGAAATTCAACCATCAAGGGGGTTAAATTGCAGAGGGAATTTTTTCGAAAATCTTTTGCTATTAAGACAATTTTGAAGATACAACCACATATATTGGAATATGTTTTCTTGGTCGGAATTAAAAAGATACGCGTTTCGGTATTTTCAGAAAATTAATCATTTAGGGGGTGAAACAGGGGATGAAACATTTTTTTTTTTTTTTTTTTTTTTTTTTTTTTTTTTTTTTTTTTTTTTTTTTTTGAAAATACGTTGCTGCAAAGCCAATTTTGAACCCAGAATTACAAAAAATACTTGGTTGGAATTTAAAAGACACATGTTGGGGTATTTTTCGAAATTCAACTACTAAGGGGTGCCATAATGTGTTACAAGTAGTAAAATCAAATGTTTATAAATCATAAGAGACTTAACTACGCCGGCCGCGGTGGCCGAGGGGACTGAGGCGCTCCAGTCACGGTCTGCACGGCCACTACGGTCGGGGGGTTCGAATCCCCCCTCGGCCGTCCTTAGGATTAGCTAGTTCATAAGTAGTTTGTAAGTTTAGGGACTGATGACCCCGTAGTTAAGTCCCATAGACTCTACAAACATTTGAGCATTTTGAACTTAACTACGGGGTCATCAGTCCCTAAGGCATACAAACTAATTAAACTAACTTAGACTAACTTATGCTAAGGACAACACAAACAGCCATGCCCGTGGGGCGAATCGAACCCCCGACGGCAAACAGCAGCGCGCACCGCAGCATTTCGCCTCAATACGCACGGCCATTCTGCCATGGCTACAAGTACACTACTGCCAATTAAAATTGCTACACCAAGAACAAATGCAGATGGTAAACGGGTATTCATATATTATACTGGAACTTACATGTGATTACATTTTTGAGCAATTTGGGTGGATAGATCCTGAGAATCAGTACCCAGAGCAACCACCTCTGGCCGTATAACACGATAACACAGTTCACCAAGAGTAGTGACTGATGTATTGTGACGAGCCAGTTGCTCGGCCACCACTGACCAGACGTTTTCAATTGGTGAGAGATCTGGAGAATGTACTGGCTAGGGCAGCAGTCGAACACTTTACGTATCCAGAAAGACACGTGCAGGACCTGCCACATGCGGTCGTGCATTATCCTGCTGAAATGTAGGGTTTCGCAGGGATCCGTGGAGGGTAGAGCCGCGGGTAGTAACAAATCTGAAATGTAACGACCACTGTTCAAAGTGCCGTCGATGCGAACAAGAGGTGACCGAGACGTGTAACCAATGGCACCCCATACCATCACGTCCGATGATACGCCAGTAAGGCGATGACGAAGACACGCTTCCAATGTGCGTTCACCGAGATGTCGTCAAACACGGATGATGCTGTAAACAGAACCTGGATTCATCCGAAAAAATGACGTTTTGCCATTCGTGCACACAGGTTCGTCGTTGCCTAACCATCGCAGGCGCTCCTGTCTGTGATGCAGCGTCAATTGTAACCGCAGCCATGGTCTCCGAGCTGATAGCCCATGCTGCTGCAAACGTTGTCGAACTGTTCGTGAAGATGGTTGTTGTCTTGCAAACGTCCCCATCTGTTGACTCAGGGATCGAGACGTAGCTGCACGATCCTTTACAGCCATGCGGATAAGATGCCTGTCATCTCGGCTGCAAGTGTACGAGGCCGTTGGGATCCAGCACGGCATTCCGTATTGTCCTCCTGAACCCACAGATTTCATATTCTGCTAACAGTCATTGGATCGCGGCCAACGCGAGCAGCAGTGTCGCGATATGATAAACCGCAATCGCGATAGGCTGCAATCCCACCTTTATCAAAGTCGACAACGTTATGATACGCTTTTCTCCTCCTTACACGAGGCATCACAACAACGTTTCACCAGGCAACGCCGGTCAACTGCTGTTTGTGTATGAGAAATAGGTTGGAAACTTTCCTGATGTCAGCACGTTGTAGGTGTCGCCACCGGCGCTAACCTTGTGTGAATGCTCTGAAAAGTTAATCATTTGCATATCACAGCATCTTCTCTCTGTCGGTTAAATTTCGCGCCTGTAGCACGTCATCTTCGTGGTGTAGCAATTTTAATGGCCAGTATTGTAGTATCACATCATTTAATTGTGATATTACTTAAACTATATCTCTGAAAATTTATATTAAGAGAGTGAAATAACTGGTGGAGACCAACCAGCCTACGCATGAGAAGCAGCGGGCGTTAAAGCTAGTCTTTTATATTCAAAGAATCTACTAAAACTAAAGTTAGCTTGCCAGACCAAACTACCCGGCCGATTTCCTTCATTTGTGTTTTAAAGGAAAGATATTGATCCGCAGATTTGTCATTAAGTATCAGAATTTACATAACTCTCGCCGTTCTCTTTCTATACTCAAACGAGATTTCCTCTTGTATTTTTCTTAAGTGCTGTAAACTAAAGTTATTCGGTCAGGCCATTGTATTCGACCGATTTCCTTCATTTTTGCATTAAACGAAAGGTATTCATTCGTAGATTTGTCATCAAGTATCGGAATTAACTTCAGCCTCTCCAGCCTATATTTTTATTCAAACGCGGTATCCTTCTGTCGTTGCAATGAATATTTTAATCGGATGATATCTTGCGTTCTAATAAAGGTTCACAGTTCTTTTTGATCTAACAACATTCAGCGGATCAAGCTCTTTCATTTGCGCTTTTAAAAACTTTCATTAATTGATTCTGAAGAAAGCTTTGTGTGAAAATTCAACTTTACTTCCATTTTTTCCCAAGTTTTTTGTCATTCCACTAATGGTGCGAAGTACTCCCACAGGTCCTCAAGTATTTCAGACAGACAGAAATTTCTGAAATAGCATCATTTTCTTTGAGATTCATTACATGAAATACCTCTCTTTCTTATTAATCAACTGGCAACTGTTGAAGTTACCAGAACATCGTAAAATATGTTATTAACCCTTTCATTCCCAGTGTTGCTCCTCGACAACAACGAACTATTAAACGCTGATTTACATCGTATTTAGTCCTTAAAGTCACATTGTTGTTGATCAACAACATGCTTCTAGTATGACGTTTTACCGCTTGATACTATGTGAAACCACTTCTCGCATTAATCTATTCATCTTGTAGGTTGTGTTATGTTGTCGTCTGTGTGTGGCTGTGAGTGTGAGCGTGAGTGTGGTTCATGTTATTTTATTTCAGCAGTGAATTGTCTTGTGTTTGGAGCTTGATTATGATCACTGATCTGACAGAGCTAACCACCAACAAAATAACGTTCCAAGTAATAAAATACCTCGATACAAACGTCTTTGTTGTGCATGAAATATATGACGTAAAAAACAATAGTTAGATCAAAAATTTTATAAGACATATTTTTTATGTTTAGAGCACTGTATTAATGTAGAAAACAATGAATTTTAATTTTTCCAAAGCTGAATTCATAATGTGGGAATGAAAGGGCTAACATTCGACAGTCATAGACACTGCTTCACGAGACTTACTTGCTTACCAATTTATTAGGTCTGTATAAACATAGATGAATGGCATTTCTTCAAGCACGTACTGTATAATAAGGTAAATGATGTGCTTTGGTCTAATGGGTGGGACTGATGCCTTATTTCAATCGCTTAGTGTTCGCATTTCTGCCTGGGTCGCTATATAAGTGCACATCCCGCGTACAGTCTGGTGTAAACATGGCGGCGACATGCCGGTTGGCCACTCTCTTTCAATGCAGGTTCTCTAACCTGCCTTGTACACTTTAGGAATGACGTGTAAAGCCCTTTCTATATGGGACTTGCGACACGCACAAGAAAGTCGTTATCAGCAGCAGCGCTCCTTACGATAGACCATCGAACTACAACGAAGCGTTTACTCGGTAAGTGTTTGTCGAGTCTGCTTCACGTGTCCACTTCGTTTGTTGTCAAATTAGAGCAAATTAATCGCCGAGTTAAGATCACTTTTCAAGAATATCAGATATATCGTGATTAATTTAATGATTAAAACATTTATTTGTATTTTAGACTGCCTCTGTGAAACTGTATTTAATTTTTTCCTTGCAATTCATGTTAAACTAAGTCGCTCACTTGAGTAAATGTCCGTATTAAATACTTCCAGGCGCGCGGTTTGAGGCGCTTATGTACATCATGGTCAAGCCCAGATGTCGATGAAAGTCTATCTATACACTGGGATAAAGCTTCAAATAATGCTCACCGAAAACAAATATTTCACCTGCTAACTATAGAATGTTTCAGGAGAAATAGCAAATATTTTAGGAGATGGTAATAAAGACGAATTGCAATAAAAATGCTATAAAATGTGTGTTCAATTTTTAGTGGGTATAATCTTAGTATGGAACCCAAACAATCCTAAAAGCATTTTTGCTTTCCGATTGTTGGGCTTGCAGTGTGGTAAATGTCGTTGAAGGACAGTGTAATACAAGATCCAGAATCACTGCTTGCAGTTTATTATTTATCGCTACAACCGTTTCATGATTTTGCCATTATCAAGCGCCTGCGTGCAAAGGAAATGCAAATTTGAATATTTTGACTGATACTTCCGTTGCCTCTTGGTAAATCATCATATTGACTTTTATTTAAATAACCAATTTTCGACGACTTTAAAGTCTGAAGATCTACATCTACTCGTATATCTACATGGGTTAATCTGCAAATCACATTTAAGTGCCTGGCAGAGGATTCATCGAACCACCTTTATACCATTCGTCTCCCATTCCACTCTCGAATAGCGCGCAGGAAGAAAGAACATCCGAATCTCTCCGTTCGAGCTCTGATTTCTCGTATTGATGACCTTGTAAGTCGAAACTCGGTTAACTAAGTGGAAATGAACTTGTAGAACATACACAAAATTGTAGTTTGATGTCAGTATGATGTTGTTGTACCAAGAACCAACTGAAAAATCAGTGAAAAGGTCTTCATTTACATTTGCCGTAAATGTGTTTGGATTTCATGTTAACAGCTCAATCTGTTCTCAAAAAATTTGTACACATGTTATATGGAATTTTTATAGCAATTCGTCTATAGTACCACATCATAAAATATTTACAGTTGCTCTTGAGACAGCTTGTATATATAGGGTGTTACAAAAAGGTACGGCCAAACTTTCAGAAACATTCCTGACACACAAAGGAAGAAAATATGTTATGTGGACATGTGTCCGGAAACGCTTAACTTCCATGTTAGTCGGCCGCGGTGGCCGAGGGGACTGAGGCGCTTCAGTCACGGTCTGCACGGCCGGGATCGGGGGTTCGAATCCCCGCTCGGGCATGGATATTTGTGCCGTCCTAGTTCGTAAGTAGTTCATAAGTAGTTTGTAAGTTTAGGGACTGATGACCCCTTAGTTAAGTCCCATAGACTATACAAATATTTGAACATTTGATTCCATGTTAGACCTCATTTTATTACTTCTCTTCAAATCACATTAATCATGGAATGGAAACACACAGCAACAGATAGTACCAGCGGGACTTCAAACACTTCGTTACAGGAAATGTGCAAAATGTCCTCCGTTAGCGAGGATACATGCATCCACCCTCCGTCGCATGGAATCCCTGATGCGCTGATGCAGCCCTGGGAATTGCATACTGTATCACAGCCGTCCACGAAGAGTCTCTACATTTAGTACCGGGGTTGCGTAGACAAGAGCTTTGAAATACCCCATAAATGAAAGTCAAGAGGGTTGAGGTCAGGAGAGCGTGGAGGCCAAGGAATTGTTCCGCCTTTACCAATCCATATCTGTCACCGAATCTGTTGTTGAGAATCGTACGAATTCGTCGACTGAAATGTGCAGGAGCTCCATCGTGTATGAACCACATGTTGTGTCGTACTTGTAAAGGCACATGTTCTAGTAGCACAGGTAGAGTATCCCGTATGAAATCATGATAACGTGCTCCAGTGAGCGTAGGTGGAGGAACATGAAGCCCAATCAAGACATCAACAATTCCTGCGCAAACGTTCACAGAAAATCTGTGTTGATGACTTGATTGCACAATTGCGTGCGGATTCTTGTCAGCTACACATGTTGATTGTAAAATTTACAATTTTACATTTAAAGAGAAATACTGAAATTAGCTCTAACACGGAAATCAAGCGTTTCCTGACACATGTCCACATAACAGATTTTCTTTCTTTGTGTGTGAGGAATCTTTCCTGAAAGTTTGGCCGTACCTTTTTGTAACACCCTTTATATGAGTCGAATAACTACGTTCCCCTGAGCAGGAGAAAAGTAAACATTTCTGAAACAAATTTGCGACATGGCTCCGTTCGTCAGCTGGGTTTCCCACTCGGTCCTCTGCGTATGCGCGAAGCACTTCCATACGCGTGAGAATATGATCCATCGTATTCCGTCTACTAGCGATCGTATGGGTGCATTTTGTGCAAGTGGACGCATATGCGGCAGGCGTAACCGATGCATGATGGGTAATCTTGTAAGCTCTCACTTCCCGTGCAGAACGGGTAATACCCAAGGTTATTCTATAAAAGGTTGGGCCCGAAGCGAAACGACCTGCTACTGGCCGTTGAAATGACGTCAGTGGCGAAGCAACACTGCCAGCGAGGGGCGCGAAGCGGCGCTGCGCAGTCATATAGAATACCACTAAACACACTAAAGTTTACCGTTTACGCTTTGCTTATTGCTCGTTAAATCTTTCCGTTAGCCGAAGAAGGGCACTGTCGTGATTTTCGCCCCTGTGATCCGCTGTTTTCTCTTTCTTCAGCTTCGTGTTGAGGTAGCGCAATCGAATGAAAATTCGGGTTCGTAAGAATATTTTCATGACCTCCGGCGGCAAGTGAGGATATTTCTGCGAAATTACGTCGGCTAATCTCTTATAAATATTTTTTTTCTTTTGAAAGTATGTCACTTCCGTTAATTTCGTTGAAGAGCAGCTCAAACTCTTAGATCTGTTGCATCCTCTCGTCAGACAACACTAACAAACCTCCTCGTGATAGAAATTCTATCCACCCATATTCTGCGAGGCGTTTTGGAAGAGGACAAAGTAATTCATTAGACGACACCCCCAGTGAGGTGACATATTTCGCAGCACGGCGTGCAATGTAGCCTGCGAGGTATCTGAATCCTTCAGATGGGCATTCAACGTCTGTCACAGAAGACGGTGTAGCAGCCTAACGACTAAAACTTATTCCCTGCCTCTCTGCTTCATCTGACTGGCCATTGCTTCAGACATATCCGGCATAATTCCACACAGCAGACTAGATGACAGAAATTGTCGTGAGTCTTCTTCCTGTCTCACATATAAAGTATTAGACACTGGAATGTTTGGGCATTCTGTCACAGAAGCAACAAACGCAGCCAATGTTTTACTTCTTTAGGGAGAGGATGCTAATAGAAATCGCCAAGACCTCTAATCTCTGAAAACAAATTATCAAGACAGTCCTGGTTCAGTCATGCTGTTAATATCTACTTTAAGCTTAGTGACAAAAGTTCAGAATGAAGGCCAAATAAAGAATTATTTGACATTAAAGAGTCCTTTGTGAAATGGTAACAGCTGCTTTTGGTTTCGAATCTGCATTGTTTCACAGCACAAATACATTTTGTTGAGAATTAATTTTTGGAGCAGCTCGTTTGTTCCATAGGCACTTGCTAATGTCTTTTTGTCAACGATTCTGCAAGTATTTAAAATGTCAAACGTATCATTAACATATTAAACTTAATTACAGGCATCGAAGGAACTGGCCCCCCTTCTCGCAGTGGTGTATCGTAGGTCTCTAGAACAGCATATCGTTCCGAAAGATTGGAAAATGGCTCAGGTCATCCCAGTTTTCAAGACGGGTCCTCGAACAGATGTGCAGAACTATAGGCCTATATCTCTAACGTCGGTCAGTTGTAGAATTTTGGAACTTGTATTATGTTCGAATATAATGACATTTCTCGAGACTAGGAATCTGCTCTGTAGGAATCAGCATGGGTTTCGAAAAAGGCGTTCGTCCACGAGACTCAGAGGGCCATAGACACGGGTTCTCAGGTAGATGCTGTGTTTCTCGACTTCCGCAAGGTGAATGATACAGTTCCCCACAAACGTTTAATGAATAAAGTAAGAGCATATGGTCTATCAGACCAATTGTGTGATTGGATTGAGGAATTCGTAGATAACAGAAGCAGCAGGTCATTCTCAATGGAGAGAAGTCTTCCGAAGTAGGAGTTATATCAGGTGTGCCACAGGGGAGTGTCGTGGGTCCGTTGCTGTTCACGATTTATATATAAATGACCCTGCGGGTAACATCGAAAGTTCACTGAGGCTTTTTGCGGATGATGCTGTAGTATATAGAGAGGTTGTAACAATGGAAAATTGTATTGAGATGCAGGAGGATCTGCATAGAATTGACGCATGGCGCAGGGAATGGCAATTAAATCTCAATGTAGACAAGTATGTGTTGCGAATACACAGAAAGAAAGATCCTTTATCATTTAGCTACACTATAGCAGGGCAGCAACTGGAAGCAGTTAATTCCATAAAGTATCTGGGAGTAGACATTAGGAGGGATGTAAAATTGAACGACCATATAAAATTAATCGTCGTTAAAGCAGATATATATAAATGACCTTGTGGATAACATCGAAAGTTCACTGAGGCTTTTTGCGGATGATGCTGTAGTATATAGAGAGGTTGTAACAATGGAAAATTGTATTGAGATGCAGGAGGATCTGCATAGAATTGACGCATGGTGCAGGGAATGGCAATTAAATCTCAATTTAGACAAGTGTAATGTGCTGCTAATACACAGAAAGAAAGATCCTTTATCATTTAGCTACACTATAGCAGGTTAGCAACTGGAAGCAGTTAATTCCATAAAGTATCTGGGAGTAGTCATTAGGAGGGATGTGAAATGTAACAACCATTTAAATCAATCGTCGGTAAATCAGATGCCAGACTTAGATTCATTGGAAGAATACTAAGGAAATGCAGTCCGAAAACAAAGGAAGTAGGTTACAGTACACTTGTTCGCCCACAGCTTGAATACTGCTCACCGGTGTGGGATCCGTACCAGGTGGGATTGATGGAGGACGTAGAGAAGATGCAACGGAGAGCAGCGCGCTTCGTTACAGGATCATTTGGTAATCGTGAAAGCGTTACGGAGATGATCTATAAACTCCAGTGGAAGACTCTGCAGGAGAGACGCTCTGTCGCTCGGTACGGGCTTTTGTCGGAGTTTCGAGAACATACCTTTACCGAGGAGTCTAGCAGTATATTGCTCCCTCCTACGTATATCTCGCGAAGATCTTCAAATGTTCAAATGTCTGTAAATCTATCGGACCAAACTGCGTGGTCATCAGTCCGTAGCTTGCAAACTACTTAAACCTAGGTAAACTAACCTAAGGACAACACACACACCCATGCCTCAGGGAGGACTCGAACCTCCACGGCGAGCAACCGCGCGCTCTGCAGCGAGGCGCTTTAGACCGCTCGGCTACTCCACCACGGCTCTCGCGAAGAGACCGTGAGGATAAAATCAAAGAGATTAGAGCCCACACAGAGGCATACCAACAATCCTTCTTTCCGCGAACAATACGTGACTGGAATAGGACGGAAAATCGATAGTGGTACTCAAGGTACCCTCCGCCACACACCGTCAGGTGGCTTGTGGAGTATGGTTGTAGATGTAGATGTAGAATTTTCTGTCGTGAAACACACGAATAAACGAAACGTTCCCGCTAATACACAGTAAACAACAAGCTACTGCAGGGCTAAAGCTTCAACTGCCGCCAGGTGCTTCGGCGGTGACGTCATGCGCAGTACGACGAATTTCTACCTGGGACTGCGCAGCCCATTCGGGCCCCCTCTGGGTAATACCGACTGTGACCGCATAATGGGAGGCGCGATCAGAGCTAGGCGTGGCTAGGCAGTTGCTTGGTACCGCATGCCGACGTACCCGCGGCCTGGCTCTCTCCCACGGCGGGGACAGCCGTTTTCCCACCTGCGGCCGCGCGCCGTGTGCGCGGCAAACACGGCCCGGATAGATAGCGGCCTTGTTTGCGCTCTCGTAATGGATACGGCTGCGGCTGCGGCTGCGGCACCAGGTGCATTCCTGGCCGCCTGTGTCCCGCCGCTGCCGCTGTTTGCGTCCACCGCTGGAATGCCGCCGCCCCCTGCTGCTATTACGACCCAGCCCTATGCGCGCTGGGGGCACACACTCGCCATGGCGTCTCCCAGGCCCACAGCTAACTCTCTCCTGACTCTGTGAAGGGGGCAGCTAACAACCGACCGTCACTCCATGTGGCTCCATTAATGGCGGCTGGTGCTACAAATGACTGGAGGTTCACCTCATTGAGTGTCGGATCTTTATTAGTGACACCTACCCCCTTCCCCCGCTCGGCGCCCAAAGAGAAAATTTGGCGCACCTCTGCGAGTGGCGCTGGGGGAAAGCGCCCCGGTTTTCCTCACTCGCCTTTATATATACGAGGTTCGTCCAGAAAGTAAGTTCCGTTACAGGATGTCCCAGCTACCTTGTCCACCCAAAATATCTCTGGAACAATAACAGCTATTGGAAAACGATTTTCATCGGTATCAATGTATGGCTGGGGCCCATGAATGTACATATTTGGAAACATTCTAAAACGAAAGCAAATGCGTTTTTTAACACAAACTTATGTTTTTTTTATGGACACACTATATTTTTTCTTCAGCAATCCATAGCATGACAAATCACATAAACAATGGCGTTGATTGCATCGCAATATTCCAATTACATCCCGAGATATTGCGACGCGAAGTTGACGCTTGAAATACGCGAATACTCCTGAGACTCAGGCGAGAACCCCACGCTGCTCAGGACGTGCGCCAGCCGTGCGTTTCGCGTATTTCAAGCGTCAAATTCGCGTCGCATTATCTCGGGATGTAATTGTAAAATTGCGATGCAATCAACGCCATTGTTTATGTGATTATTCATGCTATGGATTGCTGAAGAAAAAATATAGGGTGTCCATTTAAAAAAACATAAGTTTGTGTTAAAAAAACACATTTGCTTTAGTTTTAGAATGTTTCCAAATATGTACATTCATGGGCCCCAGCCGTACATTGATACCGGTGAAAGTCGTTTTCCAATAGCTGTTATTGTTCCAGAGATATTTTGGGTGGACAAGATACCTGGGACACCCTGTATATACAGGGTGTTTCAGTAAGTGTGTTTGCCTCTGTAACTTATAAAATAATAGGTGACGGGAAATTTTAATGCGGTAGGTCAACACAAGAAATGTTACACTTTCTGCGGAGCTATGAACATAGTTTATTGTATCATTTTCCAAAGAGTTACACCACAAAGATATAATTTTTTAAATGGAACATTAGTTTTTTCTATCGTGCATTGGATTCGTTCAAACAGCTGCGTCAAAATCAATTCAAACTACATTCCTATCACTGTTAGTTTGGGAGCTACAACCTTTCAAAGTTTCAGGGGCAGATACCACAAACGCTGCGCATAATACAACGCGCCTTCTAAATGTGGTGCGGCCGAGTTGTAACGTCGCCGGTGTCACGAAGCGAGAAGCTTCCTCGATGCGCTGTTAGACTGCCGACTGTCGCCGCACACGGCCGTATACCCGACAGTTGGAGCCACACAAACAACCGGGACTCAATATTCCACAGTTACTGACATCGGATGACGATGGCATACACGAACAACGAGTACGTTGACGTGTTGCTGATGCTCGGCGAGTGCCGACACGATGCCACTGAAGCAGCCACATTTAGTAGGCGCATTGCATTATGTACAGCGTGTGGTATCTGCCCCTGAAGCTTTGAAGGGCTCTAGCTCCCAAACTAACAGTGATAGGAATGTAGTTTAAATTGATTTGGATGCAGCTGGTTTCAACGAATCCAATGCACGATAGAAAAAAAACTATTGTTCCATTTAAAAAATTATATCTTTGTGCTGTAACTTTTTGGAAAATGATACAATAAACTATGTTCATAGCTCCGCAGAAAGTGTAACATTTCTTGTGTTGACCTACCGCATTAAAATTTCCCGTCACCTATTATTTCATAAGTTACAGAGGCAAACACACTTAGTGAAACACCCTGTATATTTTCGTTAAAGAATCTGCGAAATGTCTTACCTCGGCTTGTTTGTCCTTGCTTCACCTCGAGCTGAGGCGTCGGCCTACCAAACTTATTTATTTCACAGTTTTGTTCCAAGCTTAAAGCTAAGAAATTTGTTTCTAAAAGATACTGTACGTTATTCACTTCTCTTTGATAATAAACTGCAAGAACATACGAATCTGCACACGAACACTAAAACACAGTAAGTAACTGATTACAGTGTTAAATGACTGAACTAAAATGAAACTGTTACGATGAAGAGACAAGCTACCTTCAGGTCACGTGACACTGTAAGCAGCACTCCCTCCTAAGCGAAAGCGCAAAAGCTGCTCTCCCCTATCTCTTTTCAAAGTGTTAAATATATTTAAAATTCGTAAAATGTTAAACAATTTATTTAAAATTGTATAAATTTTAACTACTTGTAAGACCGCCCAATCTCCATGCTGACAATGTCAGATTTTACAGTTAGATATATCTCACAACGAAAAGCATAAATTTCATTTACTCTCAAAATCGTGACAAATTTGCTAAAACATCCAAACATATGTGACAAGCAACACACAAAAGTTGTTCTTTCCGTATCTGTTAAAAAGAAGATTGGGTTTAAAAAAAAAATTCTTGCTGTCGGTCTTGAACCCACCACCTTTGATGGCGCAACGAGATGCCGCTAACTCCATACCTATTCTTACTAGATGGAAAGTAGTGACTTTATTATTATTCATGATTGGATCTTCCGAAGACCCTTACAGTTGATGCGTCTCTAATTTATAGTACTAAAATATTTTACCAAACATATGTTTTTTTTTCCTTTTTTTTTCGGGAATCCTCAATGCGTCAAAAAACAAATATGAAGGGCAGATGTTGCCTTAATGAAGAATTTTCCTTTGCGCAACGCGAGGGACGCAGTAGCTCCATTGCCTTTGCTTCATGACAACGTACGTAATCGCTAGAGCTCGAGTAGCCGGGAGTTGTTGTCTCTACCAGCTCCGACGCCAATGTTAAAAGCAGCGTTTCCCCTGCCCCTCCCTGCCGCGGGAGCGCCCATTTGCTGCCTCCAAGGGGTTCAGAAGAGAATTTGAACCTCTGCCGCGCATGCGCATTGCTACTCTGCTGCCACTGTCGTCAATATTAAGCGGTCGCGCTACGGGTCTTATACGTGCTATCTTCACGAAATGAAACATTTCTCATGCAATAAAAATACTTTGAATGTGCATATAAAATGATCTGACAGAAGAACGAAACGAAGAATGATAGTTTAAAAACACTTTTTATTTATTTACTTTCTTCCAGGGTTTCACTGAACCAGTGAACACATAGAGCGCGCCGCCACTGAGCTCCATATGTCGGACAGTGTGAGACACCGGCTAGTCGAGTTGTGATTCAGAATATTTATATACTAGCTGCTGAACTCGGCATTGCCCAGGTATAAGTACGTTTTTCCAGTCTTGTATTAGAAACGAAAATAAAAACTCGAAAAAGATTCCATCCTCTTGTAATCATCAAAACAGTTCAGAAATTATGCACAGCACAAAGAAATATGCATAAAGTACAAAATTTTAAGCGCAGTATCCAAAGAAAGAAACGAGTAATAAAATCAAATGATGTATAACATTAATTTATTTCAAAACTTTACTATAAATAATATTTATTGAAACTTCTGAAGGGAAAGCTTGTGTGACTCATTGTTTACGACGCCTTATCTTCTGAACCCATGGCTGGCGAGAAAGACAGACCTGGGCACTCCGCCAGGTCAAGTTCAAAATGTTTGTAAATCTATCGGATCAAACTGCGTGGTCATCAGTCCGTAGCTTACAAACTACT
Organism: Locusta migratoria; assembly: GCA_026315105.1. Taxonomy (NCBI): domain Eukaryota; kingdom Metazoa; phylum Arthropoda; class Insecta; order Orthoptera; family Acrididae; genus Locusta; species Locusta migratoria. The sequence goes on from CM048747.1 coordinate 276,518,774, forward strand.
TAAACTAACGTAAACTAACCTAAGGACAAACACACACACCCATGCCCCATGGAGGACTCGAACCTCCACGGCGAGCAACCGCGCGCTCCGCAGCGAGACGCTTTAGACCGCTCAGCTACTCCACCGCTGCCGCCAGGGCATGTGCCGAGGCAACGCGATCGTGAAGCTGGCCGGTTGGCTGCTGAGAAACAGTGGGCAGTGGGCTGTGGCCAGCCAGTCAACTTCACGATCGCATTGCCTCGGCACTCCTCTTTATCACTTGTCCTGGCAGAGTGCCCAGGCCTGTCTTTCTCACCGGCCACGTCCTGGCCGAGGGAATCGAGAAAGACAGGCTGCGGTGCACCTGTCAAATCACGTAAGCAAGGTAGTCTTGAACCTGCACGATCGCTAGCTGATTGGCCAGCCCCTGGGGTACAGCCCACTGCCTCAGTGCGGCGAGCCACTCAGCTAGTGATCGCGCCGGCTCAGGACTACTTTGCTTACATAATGTGACAGGCGCGCCGCGGCCTGTCTTTCTCGTTGGCCTTGTCCTGAACTATGTGTCATAGGAAGTTTTAATCACACAGCGATTGTTGTCTGATAGTAAGCAATATGTGTACCAAGTTTAGTTGAAATCGGTCCATTATTTTAGGAGGAGATGCGGAAAAATAGCGCATGATGTAGGAGTTATTCGGAAATATCATTGCTACTCTCCTGAAATGTGTCGTACTATGACGTAAATTCGAAGGTACATTCAGTGGTATGTGTGCCTAATGTCCGAAAAATACGTCGTGAATGATGTTAGCAGTAAAGACGTAATAAATCTAAACCCCATGTGTGATGTTGCAGTTTTTCATGAACCAAATCCGTTATGACTACATATCTCATGAACTATATGTCGAACTGTGATATAGCATCTAAGGAACATTCATTAGTATGTATGTGTACTGTCTGAATAGTCTCGTGAATACAATTTACAGTGTAGAAATAATAACTTGCAACATCATGCCAAAGGCACATGAACATTGGAAAAGTAGTAAGCAATAAACTTTTTTCCTTTCATCATTTTCTTGGTGTTTTCACCGAGAAAAAGTTTCGTAAAGATATGAAATTATGTTCAAAGTTTATTGCAAGTAGCTAAGTGTCCTCATTCTCAAATAGTTGACGAATAAAATCACGCGCCGCAAGATGGGGGAGTTTTCGCTGTTTATGACGTGATATCGTATGAACTTTGTATTGTAGGTGGTTTTTGCAACCATCGCAAATGATTCCAGACCTTAAAGAATATTTGCACCTAATTGCGTTGAAATCGGTGCATTGGTTTAGGAGCAGAAGTAGAATATCACATGATGTGACCGTTTTTCACCACCGTCATTGTTTATGACGTCATAGCTGCTTATGTATGTGTTGTAGGTTGTTCTTACCCCGATAGCGATTGTTGACTGATAGTAAGGAGCATGTATACTAAGTTTGGTTGAAATCGATCAGGGAGTTTAGGAGGAGATATGGAACATACCCACATACACACATACAGCTTATTTTATAAGATGTATAGATGCTGACATTACCTGACATTGTAGGTTTTGGAGGCGATCTGATAGTTTAATATTCTTCAAATGTGAAAATGCCAATATCGCGAAATACGTATTTTAATCAAAGACGACTGGTTTCATCTGGTCATATTACATGTTATAAGTTGGTCATCTTATTAAAAATGGAGATAAGTTCAACATAGCACTTAGTCTACATGTAAAATACATAAATTATTATGTATTTTACATATATACTAAAATACTCTTGGAAACTGTGATGTTTTAATTTATGCATGTAGACTAAGTGCTATGTTGCACTTATTATCTCCATTCTTAAATAAGATGGCCCACTTATAATATGTAATATGACCAGATGATGGTGGACAGTACTTAATAATCACAACGATTTCAAACATAAAAATTATCTAGTTAATTTTATTGACTTCATCGGTAAAAAAAGCTGGGAACCAAATGTATAATAAACGACCAGATATAGCTAAAAATATAACTCTGTCTGACTAATGTAAACCACAGTCATACTTGAATTAAACTGGCAACACAGACATATATTACTAGACTGGGAATGCCGTATACAGTATCATTGGTTTCAGCAAAGTCTCGCCGCCGTATTTCCATACTATAAACGTGTAAGCAGTCATGTGTGTTATTACAGAAAACAGTCGTAAAAATACGAATAAACTGACTTAACTACGTTGTCTTTAGAGTTTTGACATATGGGAAATTAGTGTATTGTACATTGCTGCAATTTTTTCAGCTGAAGTAAGCTTTGGCACATACAGTAATGAGTCGCATTGATTTGTTGTTTTTATTAATCTGTTACCAATTTCATTCAGCTTCGGATTTTCTGCCAGTACTATGGTCATTAAAAACTGTTGTTTATTGTAGATAACACATATCCTTATTCTTTTGAGAGTTTTTACGAAATCTACACACACACACTAATGAATAATGTTTCCTGTTTCCATTAATCTGTTGCCAGTTTCGATCAACTTCGGCTTTTCTTTTATTAGTATGCCCGTTATAACTGTGCTATTTGTCGTGGATAATACATGTGTTTACACTTCTTCGTGTTTTTCAGATAACTACTTCCGCTTTAACTGTACGTAACGGTAAAATTTTACCAACCATCCCGGCGGCCTCTCATGATTATGTTGGCAACATTAACAAAAAGGTAGAAAGACTTTCCCAGGATATCAATATTCTTAGAATTCCATACAGAGTGACGTGATTAGTGTTTCGTACAGTCGATGAAGTAAATAAATAATGCTGTTCCTGCTTTATGTTTGACAGGTTCTTATATGTACCCTCGTTCACTCGCTAAAAGTAATTGCCCTCGTAAAACGAAGATGTCATGACATAACCATTTTCATTTTCATGCGATTAGCTAATGCCAACGTCACCTGATTGACAACACAACACAATCACGCGAGGCCGCCAGGACATTAAGTAAAATATCACCGTACGTAACACGTTCTTCTCATAACACATGTAGACGTATGTGTTAAATTCAGCTATTGCGGAAGTGTTAGCCCAAACGCAAATCATGTTCAAACCAACTAGTAAAGCTTACGTCATATCGTGTCAAAAGATCAGAGTAGTTCCGTACGGAAACTTCTTGACGTGAGGTGAGGCAAGATGCCGGCATCAGGCTTCAGTCTCAGATGCAAGTTTGCCTGTCTAGTAATGTATGTCTGTGACTGGCTATGCCCTCTGCATTATCATTGGTGTCACTGATGCAGTCGTCGCCACATTGCTACCATAAACGGCATGTAAACAACTACCAAGTTAAAGATAAAACAGTCTTAAGAAATAGGACTGAAGTGATGAAAGTAGTCCATCTTTATAGCGTTGACATCTGGATAGTGGTAATTGGAAGTATCTTCAGTTGTGTTACGTATTTATTAATCTGTCTCCAATTTGAATCAGCTTCGTCTTTTCCTAGAAAATTACGCTCGCTGTGAAAGTTCTTCTGTATGCAGATATGGTTGTTTGTTGTTGATATCTAGTGTCCGTATTGTTGAAGGTTTTTACGAAAACTGCCGTCTGCTGTAAACGTGGGCATATGTGTCTCAATGTTCATCTTATAATTCGATTCTACATTAAGCTAGTGTGCAAATATTAGCCAGCCGCGGTGGCTGCGGGGACTGCGGCGCGCCAGTCACGGTCTGCAAGGCCACTACGGTCGGGGGTACGAATCCCCCCTCGGGCGTGGATATTTGTGCCGTCCTTAGTATTAGCTAGTTCATAAGTAGTTTCTAAGTTTAGGGACTGATGACCCCGTAGTTAAGTCCCATAAGTCCTACAAACAATTTTTTTTTTTTTCTAATATTAGCTCAACTTCAGAATTTGTTTGAACCACCGTGAAAAGATTAAAACATAATTGTAGTTCAGAAGTGGTGTAACTGGCGTACACACGCACACAAACTTTTTGACGTTTCTGTAGGTAAGGTGGCGGCGTCAGGCTCCACTAAAACCAACAACTTCGCTAGTCTACTTTATGTATGTCTGTGATGTAAACATTAAACGTCTCTGGTGACATAGTTAATTTCCCTATGAATAGATTAGAGATTAGATTAGATTAATACTTGTTCCATAGATCATGAATACGACACTTCGTAATGATGTGGAACTTGTCAGGTTAATAAAAGGTGTCTGTACAAGATATTACATTACACAACATATTTATTTTTATTTTTTATTTAGTAATATAACTAAAAATTCATCCAATGAGTAGGAGTTGTTAATCAGATATTCTTTTAATTCATATTTAAATGCTAGTGGGTTACCTGTCAAGTTTTTGATGCTGTTTGAGGTGACTGAAGAGTTTTGTGGCAGCCTCTTCTGTGCCAAAGTTAGATTTAACCCAGCATAGTGAAAATCATTCTTTTTCCGAGCATTATAACTATGCATACGGCTAGGTTGGATTATTAGCAACAAATTTCATAAGTGAATGTATTGGGCAGTTACTGTGAGGGTACCTAAATCCTTAAATAGACGTCTGCAGGGTGATCTTGGGTGGGCTGCAGCAATTATTCTGATAACACACTTTTGTGCAATGAATGCTTCTTATTCAGTGATGAATTACCCCGAGAATATGATGTCATACGAAAGCAGTGTATGAAAGTAGGCATAGTAAGCTTATTTACTGAGATTCTTACCCCCAAAATTTGCAATAACCGTAATAGCACATGTAGCTGAACTCAAACGTTTCAGCAGACCATAAATGTGTTGCTTCCAGTTAAATCTCTCATCAATGCAAACACCTAAAATTTTTGAAAATTCTACCTTAGCTACATATTTCTCTCCAAAGTCTATATTTAATACCGGAGTTGTGCTACTTACCGTACGGAACTGTATGAGTCCTTTTGCTGAGAACAAGTTAATAATTTTGTGAAAAGCATTATTTATGATTACATCACTTAGTTCTTGTTTTTTTGGATGTCATTACTTGCATCATCATAAGAAAGAACTAACTTTGCATCTTCATCAATGTAGAATGCAAGTCATTAATGTATATCAGGAACAGCAAAGTACCAAAGATCGAACCCTGCGGGACCCCATTCTTGATAGCCCCCAGTTTGAGGAATCAGCTGATGTTTTTACTTTACACGAACCACTTATTACAATTTTCTGCATTCTTCCAGTTAACGATGAATTAAACCATTTGAGCACTCCCCCACTCAAACCGTAATGTTTGAGCTTATCTAGAAGAATTCCATGATTTACACAATCAGAGACCTTTGACAGTTCACAATGGATGTGATCTTTGGCAGATCTTTTGAAAGTTACGTAAGACATAGAAAGTTATAAATAAACATCACAGTACATTAAGCAGCAGAACACCTAGCAGCAAACATATAATTGAAAATTCATGAATTATTCATGAAATCTAATATATAAACCAGAGTGTCCGTATATTTGTAGGTGTTTCATACAAATCTACAGTTTTGTTCCAATCTTTATGAAATTTCGTACACGTAAGCTTCAATCCATGAGGACGGTCGCCGTAAGTGTAAGAATCACGTACGATAAATAGTTCACGAGATATGACGTCATAAACAATGAGATGCGCGAAAAACTGATGCATTTTGGGACAATTCTGCTCATTTTCTCCTCATTGGACCGATTTCAACCAAATTTAGTACACACATTCCTTACCGTGAGGCAACAATTGCTGCATGGTTAAGAATCACACACGTCACGCGGTTCGAAAGATATTAATTCATAACCAATATAAATCGCACGAAATGCCATATAATGCGGCGAGATTTGGAAATACACTGCATGAGAATGACAGTACTTAGCGACTTGCAACAAACTTTAAACATAATTTCAAACCTTTATTAAACTTTTTCTCGCTGGCAACCATAGTAAAATCATGAAAGAAAATAAATTTCTCGCTTACTGCTTTTCCGCTGTTTATGGAGTAAAACTACACTCGGTATGACGTTAAAATTTGTAATTTGAACACTACAAATTGTAGCGACAGGAAATTTTACAGACAATATACACATATATAGTTGAATGTACCCTCTAATTTGTATCACATTCCGACAAGGGGTTAATGAGATATGAGCACGTAAACAGTAACGTTCATGGACAACAGCCGCATCCCGCACCAAGTTTTAATCTGTTATTTCTTTACTACTAACTGTATTCCCAAAATAACTTACAGACATACAACCCTTATACAGATGAATATATACCTGAAAACTAACAGGAATAAATAAATATATACCCGGGCAACACTGGGTTTTCAGCTAGTTCATTATAACTGTACCACCAGATATTAATTATGAATGTCAAAACATCTTAGACGTACGTCGAAAAATTTGTACATGTAATTTTGTCACTTCAGACTCATAATAATATGTGAAATTAATAAATGTAATTCTTACAGACACGCAGGCACTTGAAAATGCCAAACTGCTGACACGGCTTTAGTATTAAATATTAAAGTTTGAGCAATGTTCAGCGTGTATTTGTAAAGGGCGGCCACGGCCGTTATAATAACGACGTGCAGCCCCTGCCGGCAGCAGCAGAGATGTCTGCGGCCGCGCCGCGCGCTCATTATGCGTGTCACGCGCTCTAACTTGTTTGGCCAACTCCGCCATAAGCCGCGCTAAGCCTCGCCGCTGCCTTACACACAAATTAGCGGCCAAAGTAGAGCTTCCCACGGCTTTTAACATTCCTCGCCGGCCAACGAAAACCGATCCCGCCTCGCGGCCACGCAAAGAATGCGCCCGTGACGTCACGCCCTGCTGCCGGCCGTGCTCCTCACAGCGGCTGCTGGCTTCACGCGGCGATGACTCGAGCATTTCTGTACCACAGGCCGCTCCAGCGTAAAGTTCCTTCCCCTAAAATACAACGCACTGCAACATAGTGTAAGGTCGGGTATGAGTACACGCAGTGGCGGCTGGTGATAATGTGCTAAATGTGCTGCAGCACACTGTAAATATATTACTAAAATTATGCCATTTCTCTTCGAATGCAAGCGAGAAATCGCTGTAAAATTACATCCTTTCTCTTGGAATACGAGCCAGATATCGCAATAGAAATATGCCAATTCCCTTCCAATGCGTATCAGAATGCTAGTAATAAGGATGAAAACGCATTTTGCAGGGTTCTCGCCGCGACAGCTGGAAACCAGCTCCGTGTGCTGAAGTGGGATTCAGCCGCGCTGGTACGTGCGCAGAGAGGCGGCGCAGTCGTCTGTTAGCTAGTGCGCATGCGCAGACGTGACGTCAGGCCTGGCGACTCATGGGTGCTGAGACCGACTGCAGCACCAGATCAATATTTCTCTTTGCTCTGCGTGTAACGGCTGCGGAGGAATAGTATATGACGAATATACAGAGTCAAATAGCGCGCTGGCTCAGGCGTCTTGCGCGTTGTCTCTCAAACCTACCTGTGTGAGGCTCGTATTCAAATACCTCTGAGTCTAAATTTTTAATTTCTGTAAATGAAATTAATATTTTAAACGTTATATTTACTACCTGCAGTGAATACATGCAGTTGGCAGCTCTGTTATAGATTCCCTGAAGGTGTTACTGTCAATACAATATTAATTGATATTTAATTAAAGGCAATCATACGAAGGTTGACTTTTTATTTTAGTATATTTTATTTCCTGTTTATTTTTGTAATATTGTAGCACACTGATCAAATTTTGTACGAGCCGCCACTGAGTACACGTCTGGTAAGAGGACCGCGGTGGATTAGTCGTGCGTACTGGGGCGCAGTGCTGTGTTGCGCTCGACCGTTCGCCGTCGGGGATTCGAGTCCCCCCTCGGGCATGGGTGTTTGTATTGTCCTTAGGTTAGTTTACCTTATGAAAATTAAAATACACAATCTTGTGTTTGTTCTACAGGTAGAACAGAAACAACATTGTGTATTTTAATTTTCATAATGAATTTGTTCTACCAAGAAGCGATGGAAGAATCAGTTAACATAGTTTACCTTTTACAGTTTTCAAATGACAAGCCAAGATCACAAACTAACAATTTATTAACTGACGACCGGTTTCGGTGCACTGTGTCAGCATCATCTGGTCATATATATGTTATAATCTGGTCATCCGTCAAAAATATAAAAGACATGCAAGAAATAACGTAAAAACATACAAAATAATATACATCTGGGGTTAAGAGGCACTTAACCTACATTGTTAAAAATTGGGTATAAAATAACAAATGCAGCATTACACTTAGTCACTATATAAAAAATAAATAAGTTAAAAACATGACAGCTTACAATATATATATATATATATATATATATATATATATATATATATATATATATATATATATATATATATATATAAAATAAAAAATAATAACTGATGACCCCGTAGTTAAGTCCCATAAGCTTTATTTACAAAAAATAATAAAAAATGTAGTACATAATTGTAATGTCACCCATACATAGAATATGGGTTTCATATCTTTGACTAAAAATAAGTGAAAATTTGTTTTTATGCAATAACTGACTTCTGTGAAACCAGCTATGGTGCTACCACCTTGCGCCAAAATGTAAACTAGAATTTTCAGAGCTGTCAGTATTTTGTAAGCTGTCATGTTTTTAACTTATGTATTTTTTATATAGTGACTAAGTGCAATGTTGCATTTTTTATTTTATACCCAATTTTTAACAATGTAGGTTAAGTGCCTCTTAACCCCAAATGTATGTTATTTTTTTATGTTTTTAGGTTATTTCTTGCATGTCTTTTATATTTTTGACGGATGACCAGATTATAACATATATATGACCAGATGATGCTGACACAGTGCACCGAAACCGGTCGTCACTTAATAAATTGTTAGTTTGTGATCTTGGCTTGTCATTTGCAAACTATAAAACGAACTGATCGCCTCCAGACCAGACGATGTCAGGTAATCTTAACAGTTTACCTTATTTTAAGTAATTTGTAAGCTACGGACTAATAACCATGCATCTGAATCCGATAAATTTACAAACATTTGAACATTTTACTATAGTCTCGCAATTTTTGGAATCTGAAACAAAAATTAAAAGTAAATTTCACAATGAACTGTAAACAGAACGAATTCCAGGACAATATGAAGACTTTAGAAAAGATAAGTACCCCTAGAAACGACTTTCTCTTTGATGAAGTAAATGAATAATTTACTAAAATTTCTCACGTTGAACTTATTAGCTGGACAGCAGTAGTTTTGTTGTATATCAGTGCCAATCAACTCCAAGCAGTCTAAGTACCCTGGGTAACTGAAGTAAGGTTTATTGGACAAAGCAAAAACTGACCCAACGAACACATTAGACAGAGATTCAGTCAGAAGCAAATCTGACAAGTGGAAATTTACTCCATAGGCGGAACCAAAACTATAAATAACCAAAGTGACCCGAAGACAGAAAAAAGGCCTTCGAGGGAAAAATGAAGAACTATTGGGAAATAAGAGGAATCTTTGAAAATCACTTTGTAAGATACCTGCTACGGGAAGGTGTACATTTCATATTCAAATGTACCGCGAATTTGATACCAGTGTCAAGCTAGTCGGGCATGGGTCATTTATCTTTGGTTGCAGGCTTATTTTTCGATGGCAGTACTATCGATATTGGAAACGGTGATAGTACTGTTGCCGGGAAGTAGGGTTGTGATTATTGAGAGTGCAGACTTTGCTAGGCGCGCAGATGAGATTGCAGAAGCGTGGGGACCGTGGTTGTGTGCAGTTGTCGTTCCGGCGGGATAGCCGAGGAGATGAGATTGGAGACTTGAATGCTGAGTCAAGCTGTTTGTTTAAGATATGGAGACGAAAGGTATAGATGACATTGGAGAAATGATCTTTTGAAGTTTTTATAAGGTAAAGTTTTTCATGGAATACTTGGCATGTTTCTATGGCACAACTTCGCATTGTTAGGCTGAATTGATAGTAACAGTAACGGTCGGGAAAGGTCTTGCTGTTAGCTTGTGGTCTCACAATTCATGCTAGGAACTCCTTCCTATGATAAGAAAAGTATTTATTGTAATAGTTTAGTTTTTAAATTGCATTTTTTAAGAAATTGGAATTTCATGGGTAGTGGTCTTGAAATATGGTATTGTTGTAACATTGTAGGTGTAAATTGAGTTAAATTTATTAACAGTAAAGAAATGTTTATTTTTGTTTAAAAATAATTTTGTAGGCAGATTAATTATCTGCGTTATATTTTCTCTGAAAGATTTTAAAATCATAAACACGACATTGTTAGTAATTTTCATGAAGTTACATCAGTTAGAAAATAAATCAGATATTTCATTTTTAACAATTAGTTAGAGTTTCTTAAACAGATTACCAGTTTATCTCGCCTCACATTTCTATTAAAAGTGCCATAGATGTTTTCTGTAGTTCGTTTTCCAGTAGTTAGTACAGCAGGAAGTAGTTTGGTGTTGCGCAGATTTATGCAGTAAGTGAAGGTGAGAAAGAATCAGTACTAATTTTATTAGTACGAGGCGTTTCGGCACCATACTGCCATCAGTTGTTGCGTTTTTACAGTTCAAATGCATTACAGTGCGGCTATGTTCTTACGTGTCGAAGTTCAAGCCTGTTCAGTGTCAGTATGTATATCATATGATACGAGTATTTGATTCATTATGTTAGCGCATTTCCTTACATAGTCCGGTATCTGGCACAAGAGAACACAAAAATATAGCCACAAACATGTTATAGCATGACATTTTCGTGTCAGTTGCTTACAGTGTTTGAAAGATTCTTAGAAGCTAAGATAATCTACTTACAGTGATATCTACAGTGAAGATGGTACTTATTGTTAAATGTAGTTATGTAATAGTTGATCACATCTTCCTGATGATATAGAAAATAAACAATGGCGAAGTTTTTGAAAAAAAAATAGTATTATTACTTTCAAGTTTGCACTTAGCAACAGGTCACCTAGCACTGTTTCATGAATGAGGATTTTTATTCTTCATATAGGTTCATTAAATGTCCCTTACCTTTTTTATTTAGCATATGAAAATGCTACATGGGATCTACATGGGATATTCTGCAAATCACATTTAAATGTGTGGCAGAGCGTGCATCGATCCATCTTTACACTATTTATCTCCCATTCCATTCTCGAATAGCGCGCGGAAAGAAAGAACCCTGAATCTCTCCGTTCGAGCTTTGATTTCTCGCATTTTATTATGATGATTATTTCTACGTACGTAAGTGGGAGTCAATAATATATTTTCGCATTCGGAGGAGAATGTTGGCGATTAGAGTTTCGTAAGTAGCCCACGCCGAATCGATAAACGGCGTTGTTGTAATGATTCCCACCCCAGAACCTGTATCATTTCCGTGACGCTGTCTCCTCTTTATCGTGGCGATACAAAACAAGCTGCCCTTCTGTGGACTCTTTCGATGTCCTCCGTCTAACCCACCTGATGAGGATTCCACACTGTGCAGCAATACTCCAAAAAAGACGGACAAGCGTAGTGTATGAAGTTTCTTTAGCAGTTCTGCCAATAAAACGCAGATATTCATAATATCCTGAAGTGCATGACCAGTGTCTTTTATACAGTAAAATTGTTGATGTGGCAGGAATTTATTTTTCATTGTATATTTCCTTGACCACCGACAAAACTGTAAGTAAATGCACGAATACAGTTGATCAGATACTCTAATCATGTAATATTTCTACTAAAACAGATGTATGAGGGTTGTTCAAACGAAAAAGTACCAAACGTTTAACAACAAAATCGGTTGAAATCTGAATATGTCGTTTTGGAATTTCTTAGTGTGACATGAAGGTAGGCGAAGCATGCGTCGTCATCTCCCCCTGTGTCCTCAGCAGGCAAAGAGATGTTCACCGTCTTCTTCGACGCCCGAGGTCCGATAGTCATCGAATTCCTCGAGCACGTAAAAACCATTAACAGTGACGTGTATTGCGAGACACTCCGTAGCCTAGGGCAGGTCCATCAAGAGCAAACGGCCTGGGCTGCTCACGGAGGGAGTGATTCTGCTCTATGACAACGCGCGTCCCCACGTCTCCAGGGTCACACAAAGTGTACTGGCCACGTTCAAGTGGGAGCAGCTTGAGCATCCGCCCTATAGCTGGGATATGTCACCCTGTGACTTCCGTCTGTTTGGTCCGCTAAAAAGCATCTCAAAGTGGAGCATTTCACGTCGGACGATGAATTGACGGACACAGTAGAGAACAAGCTCTTGTCACAGCCAGAGGAATTCTGGGAACAGCCACTCTTTCGGATCGTTAAACAGTGGTATAGTTGTGCTCAGGTGTCTAATGATTACTTTTGAATGAATACGTCAATTATACCCACAGAGTCGTATCGTACATTTTCATTTGAACACCCCTCGTATCTTGCCGAATAGGCTTGAATATCAACACATGACCTCTCTGATAAATACAGCATACAGTATTGCACTTGTAACTGTAACTGACGTTATTGACAAGGTCTGGCTTATTCGTAGCTATAATGTCCAAAATATTTCCATTGCTTGTGGGCTGACGATTTAGCTGCTCAAAGTAGTGTTCGGAAAACGTGATCCACGATAGTCCACAAGACTGTTTAGGCAGGTAGAAGTCGTCCCCAACTAATAATGCATCGTCCGAGTACTTAAGCGCTACTGATCGTAAAGTTTCTTGGAATGACTCTAGCACTGCAACGGTGAAACCGGGTGGCCGGTAAAATCACCCAACTATTAATTTGATTTCGCTTATAGCTGTTACACATGTCCAGATAACCTCACAGTCACTCTCGACTTCGAGCTCAGTAGAAGGAATATTTTTGTGGAATGCAATGAGCACACCCCCTGCGATCTTATCTTCGTTAAATATTTCGAAGCTTCCAACTTTGGGATTCAGCCAACTATGTCTGGAGGATTATTCTAGCACAGCAATTTTCCTGAAGAGCAGTAAATTCAGGAACTTTTACGTAGGCTTCCGCGGCCAAAGTCAGATGACATAAAAGTTTTCATGGTGTTGTACCGCGTCATGATGTAAGAAGGTTATTACTTTAATAACCGACGTTTCGGCCAACGTTACAGTTGCCTTCATCTGGGTATACTGATGTGAGCTGGTTGTTACTATACTTATATTTACTTTCAATTAGACATTACGTCTTTTTTTTCTAAATCAGCGATGTAGCCCCCTCCTGGCTACCAGCCATCACAGCGAAATAGGCCGCACTGACAACACAACACGCGAGCGTCACCAGTAAGCAACTGCCGCTGCGCGGCCCACGGCCAGCAGGAGAGAAACGGAAGCCCTCATCTCATTCGCCGATGAACACCAGTCATGTCTCGCTATGCAAGAAGCAATAGGCAACGGCTAACCCATCACTCCATCCACCTCAGCATCCTATCATAAGAAAGGTTCCATTCTTCAGCCAAAAATCCACCAATAACATCGCTGATTACAAAAAATAAAAAAATAAAAAAAAAATAAAATAAATAAATAAAAAAATAAAAAAAATGACTTAATGTCTAATTGAAAATAAATATAAGTATAGTAACAACCAGCTCACATCAGTATACCCAGATGAAGGCCACTGTAACGTTGGCCGAAACGTCGGTTATTTAAGTAATAACCGTCTTACATCATGACGCGGTACAACATCTAGAAAACTTTTCTGTCTTCAGGAACTTTTTTTCTAAATACTAGATATACGCTAGTGCTTCACAATGGATGTTAAAAAAAAGCGCTTCTGAATATCATTTCTTTAAGGGTTCCGGACCTCATACTGTAAAAATGAAATCATTGTTGGATCACTTTGTCGATAAACTCAGTTTTTCCTAGCCAAGAGACCGCACATTCCTGAGCCTAGTTACCACTTCTGTGTATTTCAATAAAGAATCGACGTTTGTCTACGCATAGTTATTTGCAATCAGAACGGATTCAATAGTACGCACCCCAATCACAAAGCAAAATTCGGCTTTCCTTGCAAAGTATTCTTATCGATAAACGTGGTCTATCGTTATGTTTTAAATACAAATGAAGCAAGCAAAAACTGTCTTTAAGAGTGACATACACAAGAAAAAATCAGTAACTCGCTGTTTAGTAATTAGTTTGTACTCTTAGGTATGAGAATACGGTGCTTAATTTTGTCACTGACGTACGTTTACGAAAATACTTCTGTTACTGATGGAATACCTGCAACAATGGTACGTATTATTACTTTGGTGCAATACTCAACTAAGAGCACTTCTATTGGTTCTTTTTGTTGTACTTTGTCGTACTTATAAGCATAGCTTACACTTAAAATTTCAATTTACGGTATCTTTTCTTCCCCTGAACTGATTTTGATAAAGCCTGTATGTTACTGCAAGCTACTCTCAATTTACCTGTGAAATTTGGAGATTAGACTGCGCAATAGACACACACGATTCCTTTTAGATAAACGTCTAATGTATTATATCTTTACTCTCTCTCTCATACAATTTTGATTAAATGAACGCTTCATCTAACCGCACGATATGCTCAATTTACCTGTGACAATTCCATACCAAGTCTTTTAGTAGCTGGAGGTTAACGTGTTGAAAAAGAGAGACAGACATGAAGGTCGTAGATAAAAACATTAAATTGCGATATATTTTTCTATGATCCTATTTTTATGAAACTAACTCTATTTGTTGCCCCCTTTATGCCCAATAGTTGCCTGTGAAAATACAATGCAAATTATTGGATATAGAAATTAACAAACCCTGAGACTGTTTTTCGTCTCAAACATGTCAGAGACACTAAAGATAAAGGATGCGGCCAAGAATTGAACCCGTACCTCCATACTTACTAGGCAGACGTCTGACCGCTGGATCACTGCATCACTAGCGATTAAGGCGCCTCGGATTAGCCTAAGCATGATTTCCCTCCACGGTGCAAACTTTAATTCGGCTTCTGTGTTCCCATGAATTATTGCCACTACTGCCAAGGCTCTTCATGCAACGGAATAGCACCTCGGCAATGGACATATTGCAACATTTCTGCCTTTATCCTCAGGCTAAGGTGATATATATATATATATATATATATATATATATATATATATATATATATATATATATATATACTGTTTTCGTCTCAAACATATCAATGACATTAAAGATAAAGGTGAAGCATTGAATTAAAATTTGTGATGCGGCCTAGTAAGCGTGGAGGTCCGGGTTCAATTCTCGGCCGCATCACAAATTTTAATTCAACCTCCACCTTTATTTTTAATGCCAATGCAAATTGTTGAAGTAGTTTTGCAGATAAGCGTTCTCTAATAGATTAACAAATACGAACGTTTCTGAAGACAAAAAATTATGATATCCCTCCTTTATTTATTTATTTTCTCCGTGTTCCAATTCTGATGAAATCATGCCTATACAGGACGTAAATAAATATGTAGTAAAGCTTCGGGAATTTGACAGGGAAACTGACAAGCAACAGGACATGTCCTGTACACATACAGTTTATTTGCTTACATTACCGTATTATAGACATTTGTTGAGATGTATATAACGCAGACTACTTCACAATGCAGGTTGGTGATTTATGTTGATACACTGCAATTTACTACGTACATGTGTCTAAAGGAGATGATCAAATTGACTACCAGGAGCAGTAATGCAGGCGTCTATGGACCGTATTATTAACTGTCTCACTGTTAATGTAAATCCGATTTGAAGTCTTGGCGGAGGTATGTAGCCATTATAGCAATTACTACTAAAATGACTTTATAAAGCTGTTGAGATGCAGAAATGATGAAGATACAGATAGTAGTAAAATCTTTATTATTCTTACGCATTTTGGGCTATGCCCAAAATCGGTGTATCTAGAGAAAATACAAAATTCAAACAAATTACAAGTGTTGAAGATGTTTCCTAAGAAAATGTAAAAGTGATCGGCAACCACCAAGCTTTTAGCACGCCTCTTCTCTCAATCTAAAAGAAATTTTAAAAAATGAACAAATAAAAAATTTGTTTAAAAAAGTGCCTAACAGCCCATGTGTAACAATTTACGACCCACAGAAAAGTTAATAAGGAAAATCGGGGAAAATATTCTAAGAAAGGTTAGAAAAGAGCCGATAGTGCACAGAGAAATAATACGATACATTCAAGTAACGTATTTTGGTGCAGTATCAGATAAGGCCGCGAATGCGTTTCGCAAGATAAACGTCAAAGTTGATTTTAGTACTAAGAATAAGTTGGGAATGTTATTCAGGCACAGTATGCAGCCAGTTCTTGATAAAATTTGTAGGGCTGGAGTATACAAGATTCTCTGTGGTTGGTCCGAAAAATTCTATATTGGACAGACCGGGAGAGAACTTCGTATTAGATCACGTGAACATGGATACACCAGGAATAGCAATGTCTTGGGTGAACATGTATAGGAATATCAACTCCATTTACAAACTATTGACTTTAAGTGGCAAGTATCTTACTCTTTCCCACACTGCTGGTGTCTGTCGTATCTGCTGACACCATTGCTCTATGTGATGAAGTAGAGATTCTACGTAATGTAGAAGTGTGACATACACAATGGCCTTCAAATGACCGGAAAGAAGGCTAATGGATTGAGGTCTCAAGAACAAGCAGGCCTCGGTGTCTGTCCGTGACGCCCTATCCATTTCTTTAGGAATCGCCGATGAAAAATGGCTCTGGCAAAATGCGGCAAAACAAATGCACAAAGAAGTAAATAGGCCTGTGCGCCCTACAAAAATGACCAACCTGCGTAGTGAAGTGGCCTGTGCTATGTACACCACAGCAAATACCTGTTACACGATAACCAAAGAGATGTTTGGAAACATTTCAGATTCCTAAATTGTGGGAAAAAAGCGCAAGTAGTAGCAATGGCTGCTAAAGTCTGGCAAAGAGCCAAAAGAATCAAAAAAATTCCGACCTATTGCCTCAACATGCCACTTACATAACCTATTTGAAAGAATGATCTTGTCAAGAAGAGCAACAAAAATTGATACAAAACTTATCCCTGAACAGACTGGTTTGGAGAGCATGTTGAAGCCAAATATTGAATCTGACTCAACACGTCAAAGTCATTAGGCAGTTGCTTTTGATCTTGTGGCCAACCGTCCTGGATTCTTTGGGACAATCCCGCGTTTAGACTCGTTGTCCCGCTTTGGTATAATTAACTGAAAAATGGAAAAAGCGCCCCGCAGTCCAGTAATTTTAAAATTGTTGGTCTAAGAGCACAAGGCGAAACTATTTGTGTACGGCACGCTATTCATACTGCTTGCAAGTCAGTTTCATAATGAGTCATCTACGAATAAACGGCAGTCTTCTTACATTGAATATAAAAGGGAAAAAACTATACACATCATCTGTTTGATAATGACAAATTACCTATCAATGGAATTTGTATTTGTTTTAAGCTGTTACTGCATTTGATGATAACTTATTTAAAAAATTGTTTTTTACAAATGTCTCGTGCCTTCTGATACGCATTTCATGAAGTGCAATGAAATATTTTTCGGTGCTCAAGGTGGCAAACATGATGTAATACTTTCACAGTTTTGTAGAAACATATTTAAAATCTGATATGCAAATACAACATCAGCATACATCTTACTTCCTTCAGGAATAAAAACGTGGTGAAATTCTGAAAATGCAACAACTGAAGTGAGTGGGCTTTGCATGAAGTAAGGCACAATTAAACTCTGTACTTCATCGAAAGAACTTCTATGATAGAGTAGAAAAAAAAATCAAATGTTTGTTAGGCTTATGGGACTTAACTACGGGGTTATCAGTCCCTAAACTTACAAACTACTTATGAACTACTTACGAACTAGGACGGCACAAATATCCATGCCCGAGGGGGGATTCGAACCCCCGACCGTAGTGGCCGTGCTGACCGTGACTGGAGCGCCTCAGTCACCTCGGCCACCGCGGCCGGCTGATAGAGTAGATCAAATGGTTTTAAAAAGTAGTTTTTATCAAATTTAATTCGAGGTCATTGCAAAATATAATTCTTTGGAAGGAGTAAGCTACTTATCAAAATGTGTGGAGCACGATGCTGTAAGAGCTAAATTAAAATAAAAGTAGTACAGACAACGAAGGTGACCGGAAAAACGTAACGGAGAAAGAATATGTAAAAATTGTCAGACTCTAAAATTCAAAATAGGAGACTGAGAAAATATTTATGAACTGTAACTAAAGACTGAAAATTAAGAATAAAATGCACCTCATGTTACTTTAAAAGTAAATGAGTAGGCATGCTCTGCTCGCCTAAATTTCTTTTCTAGTTTCAGAATAACTGATACAATGAGTAGCCGGCCGCAGTGGCCGAGCGGTCTGCGGCGTGCCAGTCACGGTCTGCGCGGCCGCTGCGGTCGGAGGTTCGAATCCCCGCTCCCCCCCTCGGGCGTGGATGTTTGTGCCGTCTTTAGTATAAGCTAGTTCATAAGTAGTAAGTTTAGGGACTGATGACCCCATAGTTAATTCTCATAAGCAGTACCAACATTTGAACAGCACAATGAGTCGCATAATCTTAGTCCTTCATATCCTCGAAATGTCTCGCGTTGAGTTTTGGAACAGTTGGCCGCATTAGACTTCACAACCCGACAAATGACAACATCATCCCCGATCATTCTAAGAGAGTTATTTCCTTTGAAATTGATTGTGAGCTGCGGCGGATTAGCCGTGCGCACTGGGGTGCCGTGCTGCGGTGCGCGCGGCCGTTCGCCGTCGGGGCTCGAGTTCCCCCTCGGTCATGGGTGTTTGTGTTGTCCTTAGGTTGCTTTAACTTAGTATAATTAGTTTGTAAGCTACAGAGTAATAACCCAGCAGTTGAGCCCGACAGAATTACAAACATTTGATTTGACATTTGAAATTGATTGTCTTTCCTCTTCAGCTGTGCTGTAGAAAAGAACAGACTCTCTATATGCCTCGTGTAACATTGTAGAGGCCTCTTGAGATGAAAACAGAATTTCAAAGCCGCGCATTGTTCCTCGTGTGTTGCCTCCATTCCAGCGGTAAGCGATACTAAATAAACATGTCTGAACTTCTTGAATAAAAGAATGTCTTGGTTACAAAAAATTTTATTTAAATGGCATGTTTCGCTCGGTTAGGGCCTCTTCAGATATCTGACAAAGAAGAAAAATGAACCAGAACTTACAATATTTACATGACAATATTTCTGCAAAAGTTTTAGCTACAAAACAATGCTGATATCGGTAATAAGGAATTGTAATGATGTGCGGTACTAATTAAAATGCAGCCGTAGGGTATCTTACGGACACAATAAAGATGTAACGCTGTGATCTGCGGTAACATTGACAGTTAAAAACAAATCGACACAATGTTCAACTAAATGACTATTGAAATAAATCATGTTCCGAGATTTACCATGTCTGATGTCCCTGTACAATAGAGTAGATCTTCAACTCATTTACACGATATGCGTCGGTATTGGTACTTGAACTGTACTGCCTGGGGCAGCGTTCAAATGTGTACTGCGAGTAACCGCTAAGAAAGTGTAGTGCTCCACAACACAGTAGGTGATGGATCGGACGGATAACAGTTGTTAATATCAAATATGGACACCATATTTTTTTAGGTAAAAATACCCAGTATTACATGAAACAAATTTGAAAGGATGGCAGGGTATATAATAGAAATATTATTTTAAAATTTCCATAATAGTATCGAAAAATGCTTAGTCTTTTGAGGTCAACTGATCGTTTAGAAGTCTCGGGTGTTTAAAATAAGCCCGCTTAGATATCTCAAATTCTTCCAAGACGTTTAATTTCCGTCCCTTTTGGGCATAATGCAAAATTTCTAAATTACCTAGAATCGGAGCTTGATGCCCAGAAGATATTAAATGTTCAGCAAAAGGAGAGTATTTCTTTATTTGCCCCTTTTTTTTTTTTTTGTAAAGGATAGATGTCTTTTTAAATGCCCTCGCCGTCTGTCCCACATACTCAGCTCGACAGTCTACACATTTATGCTTATTAACACCCTGAACTTGTCTGCCTCTCGCAGGCAGGAAGCGTGTCCCAACAATGAATCTACTGCAGCGTGATTGTTTCACGTTAATCTAACAATATATCAAGAATAATGGGTTTGACTGTCATTTGCTGCCTACAAATAACGATAAATCTTCGTTTCGCTTTTATTTATAAAGCATCTTCAGTGTTTCTGTAAGGGTATACAATGGATTGTACATATCGTTTTTTTTTTGTTTTTTTTTTTTGTTTAGGTTAAAAACAGTTTCAGTCGTTCTTTGCACCTTAACCCTCGCACCGCACACTGGGGTCCTAGGGACCCCAGCGTAATTTGTGTTGTGTATTACAGAGAGTACGTTGGCTTAAAGGTTTTGAAACTTGGTGTATATTAAGTTGGTAACACTGCCTACACGTACGCGATGTTAACTAAAATATCCGCATTGTTGTTGCACTACTGTCTAGCTGTAAAGATTGCCGAACGCCCGAGGGGTCTTGATTACCCTAGTGTGCATTCCGTGTAGTTCATTTACGGTTCACTATATTCGAGAAAAAGGGACACAAAAACAGAAATGTGTTGCCAGGATTGTAAAAGGGCGATCTTTGGGTACGGATCTTTCGCTGAGTGATCAGTTGTAAATGATAGCTAAGTACGGAGCTATTGCATCAGCATACTCTGAGAGGAATCTAGTTGGTATTCAATCTGGCCCGGAAGATTTATTTTTGTTTAGTGACTTAAGTTGTTTTACTACTCCAGGAACATCTAATTCTAAGTTTCCCATGGTGGCAGCTGTTCTTGGATTGAATACTGGAGTGTTGACTTCGTCTTCTTTGGTGAACGAATTTCGGAAAGCTATGTTTAGTAATTCTGCCTTAGCAGTGCTGTCATCGGTAGTATTACCATTGCTATCGCGTAGTGAAGGTATTGTTTTATAGGTATTGTTTTATAGATATAGATTACATTTTAGCGCGGGAAATTGTGACCGTAAACAGACTCGTTGGTTATTGAAAGCGTCTGTTGTGTAGATAGGCTGGTGTTGCGAGGGTGGAGCCGCGCGACCACCCACGGCACGCCCCGCGGCGATTAATTCAGGGCGGCAGCGGCAGGGCGGAGCGGGCAGTCCGCGCAGCTGCCCACTCGTGCCCCCACAAAGGCTTGTCACCTCGAGTGGCGCGCCACACCTGCGCCGGAATGCACCGCCGCCTCAATGGGGATGGAAATGCGGCCAGTTAATCGAGCCATTCTGCGCTCTGCGGTCTGCGGTCGCCCCCCATTCAGCCAATTCCCGCCCTTCTCCACGTCCACGTCGCGCCGCGCTGATCCGCGGGCCCATACACGTCACGCCGGCTGTCACCGCTGGCGCACTTGTATCTGTCCGCAGTGCGCGACCGTGGGGCTACCGTCGAGCACCACTGGATGTTCGGCCCGGCCCATCTCTCACCAGTCTCCACATTTCGCGCATTCTCCTCGGATAAAGGTTTCACTTTGACGTTGACGTTCAGGTTGGAGGAGAAGTGGGGAAGGTTTCGGCCACGGCCTTACACTCCACTGGACGTCTGGTCATAAAAACTGGAAAGCAATGTGCGTGGCAGTCAAACTAACAAGGAGACCACATGGGGGTCGGATATTAGAATTTCTTTATATTTATGGTGCGTGAAGTTCAGAACGTAAATAACAATCAGCCAAAACCATTCGACGCAACTCTCAAAAATTCTCGAGAATATCGACTTTCAAGTTTTGCAAAGTACACGTAAGTACCAGTAATTATACATCTGTCGGTGTAGCTCAGGTGGTAGCATTCTGACCTCGGAATCACAGAGGTGGTTCGAATCTGACTGTGACATATTTTCTTCGTTTTAGTATTTAGTTACATAAAACATTTTGTAATCTCTAATTCCAAGTGTACTCAGTTTTCAAAAAATAATAATAATAATAATAATAATAATAAAATAATAATAATAATAATAATAATAATTGTAAATCTATGGGACTTAACTGCTTGGTTATTAGTCCTTAGCTTCCAAACTACTTCAACTAAGGTAAACTAACATACGGACAACTCATACACCTATGCCCGAGGGAGGACTTGAACCCCCGACGGCACGGTGCCTCAGTGTTCACGGCTATTCCGCCGCGACTTTCAGTTTTTCAAAAATGTTCAAATGTTTGTAGAGCTTATGATACTTACCTACTGGGTCATCACTCCCTAAACTTACAAACTACTTATGAACTAGCCAATACTAAGGACGGCACAAATATCCATTCCCGAGGAGAGATTCGAACCCTCGACCGTAGTGGCCATGCAGAACGTGACTGGCGCGCCGCAGACCGCTTGGCCACCGCGGCCGGCGTCAGTTTTTGTTTATGATGGTTGAGTAGGTTAGCTGCTTGGAAAGCCATTAGTAGCTATGGAGATGACTTTCCAAATCAGCGTCGTAGCTCTTCACAAACTGAACAGTCAAAGACTACCATCGTCAACGAATAGTGAAGCCAATAATGTAAAAAAATGTAACTTATGTTTTTTTTATTGCAACCATCAATATTAACGACCTTTTATAAAATATAGAAAATTACGAATAAAATACATGCATTTTTCTTAAAAATTGCCACTAGATATTAAAATTACGTAACTTTTAGAACCGACAAATTTAAAAAAATCAGCATGACAGGGATCGAACCATCGCTCCCATGGGTGTAATGCCAGAACGCTACCACCTGAGCAACACCGAGAGATGCTGCACTTGATTTTATTAATAGTACTTACAAGTCCTTGCAAAATTTCAAAGTAGACTTTATCGAAATTTTTTGAGTTGCGTCGAGTGGCTTTGGCTCATTGTTATTTGAGTTCTGAACTTCAGATATCACAAATATTTAAAAAGTTCTAAACTGCGATACCCATGTGGTCTCCTAGTGAGACGCAAAGGAATTACAGAGAGCAGCTGCCAGAATCATTGATGGACGGCGCCGCGGTCGGTAACGCCTAAATTAGAAAACAGGTGTCTGCTGCAGGCGTTATATCAGTTCCAATGGCAGGTTATCACAATTTAAGTGAGTTTGACCGTGGTGCTATATTCGGCGCACGAGAGATCGGACACAGCGTCTCCGAGGTAGCAATGTGGTGGGGTTTTTCTGTCACGACCGTTTCGCGAGCCATCCATACACCTGACGGTGTGTGGCGGAGGGTACCTTGAATATCACTATCGGTTCTCCCTCCAATTCCAGTCTCTTATTGTTCGCACAAAGAAAGATTGTCGGTATGCCTCTGTGTGGGCTCTAATCTCTCTGATTTTATCCTCATGATCTCTTCGCGAGATATACGTAGGAGGGAGCAATATACTGCTAGACTCCTCGGTAAAAGTATGTTCTCTAAACTTCGATAAAAGCCTCTACCGAGCTACAGAGCATCTCTCTTGCACAGTCTTCCACTGGAGTGTGTCCATCATCTTCGTAACGCTTTCACGATTACTAAATTATCCAGTAACTAGCACGCTGCCGTTCGATCTTTTCTACTTCCTCTATCGACCCCATCTTGTACGGACCCCACGCTGGTGAGCAGTATGCAAGCAGTGGGCGAACAAGTGTACTGTAACCTACTTCCTTTGTTTTCGGACTGCATTTCCTTAGGATTCTTCCAATAAATTCAAGGCTGGTATCTGCTTTAACAACGATTAATTTTGTATGGTCGTTCCATTTTAAATCTCTGCTAATGCCTACTCTCAGATAATTTATGGAATTAACTGCTTCCAGTTGGTGAGCTACTATAGTGTACCTCAATGTTAACGATCTTTCTTTTTTGTATTTGTAACACATTACACTTGTCTACATTAAGATTCAATTGTCATTCTCTGGACCATGAATTAATTCGTTGCAGATCCTCCTGCATTTCAATACAATTTTCAATACAACCTCTCGATATACTACAGCATCATTCGCAAAAAGTCTCAGTGAACTTCCGATTTTATCCACAAGGTCATTTATACATATATTGTAAATAGCAACAGTTTCACGACACTCCGCTGTGGTACACCTGACATCGCTCTTATTTCGGAAGACTTCTCTCCATTGAGAATATGCTGCATATTGTTATTTAGTAACTGTTCAATCCAATCACACAATTGGTCTGATAGTCCATATGCTCTTACTTTGTTCATTAAACGACTGTGGGGAACTGTATCAAACTCCTTGTGGAAGTAAAGAAACACGGCGTCTACCTGAGAAACCATCTACCTGGGAGACTCGTGGACGAATATCGGGAGCTGGGTTTTACACGATCGCCTATTTCTAAACCCATACTGATTCCTACAGAGTAGTCTCGAGAAAAGTCATTATACCCGAACATAACGCGTGTTTCTAAATTCTATAACTGACCGACGTTAGAGATATAGTCCTATAGTTCTGCACATCTGATCGACGTCCCTTCTTGAAAACGGGGATGACCTGCGCCTTTTTCCAATCCTTTGGAAAGCTACGCTCTTCTAGAGACCTACGGTACACCGCTGCAAGAAGGGGGGACAAGTTCCTTCGCACACTGTGTAAAATCGAACTGGAATCCCATCAGATCCAGCTGCCTCTCCTCTTTTGAGCGATTTTGTTTTTCTATTCCTATGTCATTTCGATATCTGCTATTTTGTTACCTGTGGGACATTCTAGAGAAGGAATTACGGCGCAGTCTTCCTCTGTGAAACAGCTTTGGAAAAAGACATTTAGTATTTCAGCCTTTAGTGTGTTAACCTCTATTTCAGTACCATTTTCGTCACAGAGTGTCTGGACTTTTATTATTATTATTATTATTATTTGTGATCTACCTACCGCTTTGACATAAGACCAAAATTTCTTAGGATTTTCAGCCAAGTCATTATTCTCATTCTTGAGTCATTTCGCAGATTCCCGTAAAAGTTTCACC
Source organism: Locusta migratoria (assembly GCA_026315105.1). Taxonomy (NCBI): domain Eukaryota; kingdom Metazoa; phylum Arthropoda; class Insecta; order Orthoptera; family Acrididae; genus Locusta; species Locusta migratoria. Next base: position 276,543,616 of record CM048747.1, read on the forward strand.
GAGGTGTCCATCACTGTAGGGATCACTAGCCTTAATTACATACATGTGGTGACCATTGTTTCAGTCAGTAATTAAGGGTACTCCGTGCCGTCGTGTGACGTAGTGGTCCGCGTGACTTAGTGGCCACTGCAACTACCTTGTAAGCAGGAGAAATGTTCTTAATAGGAAATCTCTGAAGGTTCTTAACAGATTCCTTTGAAATTTTTATACAACGTTGCATTGGACTTCGCCCGTTGTTTTATGTACTTTTATTTTTAATACTTTTGCGAAATGAGTTACGAATAACTTCTGTAGTAAAGAAATGATTAAACAATAGGTCATGACTGACGCAACCATTTCACGCATCTAAATGTTTACGGCATTTATATGTACTTGTAAACTATGTGTCGAACAGTTATATAAATTTGCCAGTGCATTTAAATATATATGTCAATACTGTATGCAAAATATGTAATGATGCGTTAATAGTCACGATGTAAAACATTGAAACGTCTAACGTGATGCGGTTGTTTTACGGCACGTACAACGAAAATTTTTTTCCTTTCATCGTTTAGAAGATAATACCAGTGAGAATGATATTCGTAAATAACAGAAATTATGAGTAACTTTTGTTGCTAGTCGGTATGTGCTCTCATTCTCAAACAATTTATGCATAAATCTATGTATTTCCGCGCGGTTGTTAATTATGTCATATCACCTGAACTATGTGTCGTACTCTTATTTCTGGTCTAGGAACCGCAGTGTATTGGCCGAGAGCTCTAAGGCGCCTTGATGGGGATATGGAGGGTACCCCCCGTCGGAGATTCGAGTCCTTCCTCGAACAAGGTTATGTGTTCTTATGTTAGTTTCAGTAGTTTGTAAGTCTAGGGACTGATAACCACAGCAGTTAAGTCCGAAAGATTTACAAACATTTGAACACTTGAAACCTTCGCGGGCGTGCTGAGAACTACTACCACCGTCATACCTTAGCAAAATACCTTGCCGAGAACCCGAAAAAATCTGGTCCTATATAAAATCGGTAAACGAATCAAAGGCCTCTATCCAGTCACTCGTTGATCATTCTGGGGTGGTGACAGAAAAATGAAGGCCGAAGTTTAAAATTTAACATACTTTCATTTGATGATCGCACTGATTCCCAAATATAGGACATAGTAATAGGTATAGCCGATGTAGAGAAACAGATGAGAGAATTGAAATTTTACAAAGAGTACTTTGCGGTATTGGCTCCTTACTCAGCTTACATTTATCACAAATCTTTGATCCAGGGCAAAGCTACAAGCGACTGAAAACAAAGCGCTGGTGATACCCGTAGCACAAGAACGGACCAACATAATTACAGACCAATGTCATTAACATCGGTTTGCGGTAGAAGTCTTGAACATGTTCTCAGTTCTAATATAGTAAATTTCTTTGAGACGGAAAAGCTTCAGTCCATGCATCAAGACGAATTTAGGAAGCTCAAATGTTCAAATGTTTGTATAGCTTATGGGACTTAACTACGCGGTCATCAGTCCCTAAACTTACAAACTACTTTTGAACTAGCTAATCCTAAGAACAGCACAAATATCCATGCCCTAAGGGGGATTCGAACCCCCGACCGTAGTGGCCGTGCAGACCGTGACTGGAGCGCCTCAGTCCCCTCGGCCACCGCGGCCGGCTTTTTTTTTTTTAAATATGGCACAAACATCCATGCCCGAGGGGGGATTCCAACGCCCGACCGCAGGGGCCGTGCAGACCGCGACTGGCACGCCGCAGACCACTCGGCCACTGCGGCCGGCTTTTAGGAAGCATCATGTGAAACTCAGCTTGCCCTTTTCTATTAAGATATGTTGCGTGCTATGGATGAAGGGCAACAGACAGACTGCTTATTACTCGATTATAGAAAGGCGTATGACACGGTGCTCACTATAGACTGCAAACTAAGGTACGAGCATATGGAATAAGTATCCAAATATGAGAGTGGATCGAAGATTAGTTAAGTAATGGAACCCAGTACGTTGCCTTCGATGGCGAGTGTTCATCAGACACTAAGACACTAGCCAATCTTCAGGAGTGAACCAGGGAAGTGTGATAGGACCGTTATTTTCTAAATGATTTGACGTACAGATTGAATAATAAAATTGCGGCTGTTTTCTGCTGATGCTGTAGTGTTGGGGAAAGTGTCGCCATTGAACAAGTGTAGTAGGATGCGTCATGACTTGCACCAAATTTCCAGTTTGAGTGAGAAATGGCAGCTAGCTTTAAATGTAGCAAATGTGAAGTGATGCAGATGAGTAGGAAAAACAATCATGTAATTTTTGAATACAGTATTAGTAATGTATTGCTTGACAGAGTCGCGTCAATTAAATATCTTGACGTAACGCTGCACAGCGATATGAAATGGTACGAGCAGCTAAGGACAGTCGTGGGGAAGGCGGATGGTCAACTTCGATTTATTGGGAGAATTTTGGGAAGATGTGATTCGTGTGTAATGGAGACCGCATATAAAACGCTTATGCAACACCGTTTTGAGTATTGATGAAGTATTTCGGATTCCCACCAGATCGGTTTAAAGGAAGATATAGAGGCAATTCAGACGCAGGCGGCTACATTTGGTACTGGCATGTTCCATCAATACGTGAGCTTTACTTAGATGCCACGGGAACTCAAATGGGAGTCGCCAGAGGAAGGCGACGTTATTTTCGGTAAAAAAAAAAAAAAAAAAAAAAAAAAAAAAAAAAAAAAAAAAAAAAAAAAAACTGTTGAAGAAATTTAGTGGGCTGGATTTTGAAGCGGAATGCATAATGAATCTGCTGCCACCAATTTAAATATCGCGTAAAGACCACAATGATAAGATCAGAGAGATTACGGCTCGTACTGATGCATACAAGCATTCGTATTTCCCTCTTTCTATATTGGAGTGGAACAGGAAAGCGAGTAACTAGTAGTGGATCTGAGTACCCTCCGCCACGCTCCACTGGCCACACACTTTGTGGTGGTCTGCGGAGTTTTTTTGTAAATGTGAATGTAGAAGTTTCATCAGAAATCCATATATATGTTACTAGCAAACCTGGTAACGATTCGCAGTAGCTAACGTGTTGTCCATCTCCTCCTCCCCCTATCTTTTTCCATCACCTTCCCTCTTATCACCACTCCCTCTTATTCCACACCATATCCATCTCGTCACCCCTCCTACGTCTATATCATGCCCCATTTTTAAATCCAATTCATTCTCCCCCCCTCTCTCTCTCATGTTATTTATTGTTATTGCAATCGGAACCATGAAATAGAAGTCAAAACGGGTGGGTAAATCAATTGGGAACGGGTTATTAGAGAGACCTTTCGAGCTGCTCTATTGTGACGTTAGTAGCTTTAATGGCCGTACTTTTAATGGTTTTATTATACGAACAGGTATGATTATAAATTTAGGCATAAAAAGAACTTTCCTATTTTATGTTAAAAATAACTGGGAAAGGGAAAACAAAACCGCACAATTTTAGAGCACAGCTTAGCATGTTTCTCTCGCAGAGAGCAGAACGGAAATGCTTTTTATAATTTGTATATATCTTCTTGAGAGTTTTTGATTTGAAAATAAAATAATTGTAGGAATCACACAATGATAGAAATAACATGTGAAACAAAAAAATTAATTAAAATGCAATTAGTGGAATGGAAATAAAACGGTTCGAAAGTCTTTGTGTTGCGTTCATTATTCCCGTTGTTTCACAGTCATAACGGATCGCGCTTGAGAATTGCCTTATAGATTTACCTCCGAGCACTGTGTACTATCTTCGTCAGTCTAATTGACTCTACGATCACTTAATAGGATTGCGTTGCGCGTACGCCGACCGATATTACGACGACGCAATGGAGGCATTAAAAAATAAACCTAGATCTGCAATTAATTTGTGTGCAAATCTCAGAAATACAACGAACTGACTTCAATTCTATTTCTGCAACGCTCCAAAAATATGATCATCACCTATAATACCACTGAGGTAAGAATAATACGGAGGGGCTTCTAAAGAAACAACGTTTCATGTTAAATCTGTCTGGCTGCTTTCACCTTGTGTACATAGGCTTGTTCTAGGAAGGTTTTTCACTATAATGATGAAGGGCCATTTTTACGACATGATTCCACCCGGCTGGAAATGTAGTTTCAGTTTTTCTCAAATTCTGATATTTCCCGGTAGAGTTTCCAACTGCACCCTGGCTTCAAAATATGCCTGTTCTCATCATAGATAATGCCATCTACTATTATGCTAAATTCCTTGGCGTATTTTTTCGCTCCTTTACAGCATATTTAGTCGCTAGGCGAGTAGCGAATGAATAAGCTTATTGTTAGAGAAACTAGCAAATGTTCCAAACTGAAAGCGTACTTTCCGTTTTCCTCAAAATCTGAAATTTTCCATTAGATTTTCCAAAAATTTTCCTTCATACAAACCTTGTCTGGAGAATTGCGAGCCGGCCGCCGTGGCCGAGGAGACAGGCGCTCCAGTCACGGTCTGCACGGCCACTACGGTCGGGGGTTCGAATCCCCCTCGGGCATGGATATTTGTGCCGTCTTTAGTATAAGGTAGTTGATAAGTAGTTTGTAAGTTTAGGGACTGATAACCCCGTAGTTAAGTCCCATAAGCTTAACAAACATTTTTGAGAATTGCGAACAGAACAAAGAAATATTAACCAAATAGGTGAAGCCATTCCCAAGTGATTCGCTTTCATACATGCGGCAATTCATTTTTATTAATAAAGAAGATACTGGTTTGTGAACTCTTCGAAAACTCAAGAAGTTCTGCACCAATTGAGCTCAAAATTTGACGCAAAGATGCATTCTAATACATGAAGATTTTCTGACACCGATTTCTTTAATATATTATACATAACCTATATATATGTCAATTTTGTTATTTTTGGGAACAATGTTTCCCCATCATAAAATTTATGTAAATTCATAAAGGACATATATGAACATTTTCCTTGTAAATGATCGTTTGTTCAAAATTTAAAAATTCCTAAATTACTTCATTGGTTGCGTTGAAATTTTGACACAATATTGTCTTCGATTTCGCTCATGTTTTTAGTATTCATTCCGTTGAATTATATTTCGTAGAACATAGCACCCAATAAAACCATTTTCAAATATATGGTAAAGTTGAAAATTCAAAGAGTAAATAGTATTTTCACAGACTACTTACAGTTCCGAATTTCATGTTTTGAGCTCAATGTTTGACATACCGTGTAAAAATGTTTTTTATCCATTTTTTGTGCCAGTGACATATCCGCGACCACGATTAAACATGTAATTAAAACAAATGGAAATCTTAATTTTAACTGACTGTAACGCCCAGTCCATAGCATGACGCCTTAGAGTACGCGTGCATTCCGCGCGGCTTGCGTGCCGCAAAACTACCCCAGTTATCCAACCGTTGAAAGGGAATCTACAGTTTACTTGGGATCCGAACCACGTGTCGTTTCAGGCGACTCCTCACATTGTTGAGAGGTGAAGGCTGGGTTAAAACGCAGACTTAAAATACCGTGATCCGACCGTGTTTCGAACACGCGACCTTTCACTTTTCCAGTCTAGTACTTTACCCCGAGATCAACAGGACATTTTTCTTAATAGTAAAATTCAAGAGAAAAAAAATCAAATGTTTGTATAGTCTATGGGACTTAACTACGGGGTCATCAGTCCCTAAACTTACAAACTACTTATGAACTACTTACGAACTAGGACGGCACAAATATCCATGCCCGAGGGGGGATTCGAACCCCCGACCGTAGTGGCTGTGAAGACTGTGACTGGAGCGCCTTAGTCCCCTCGGCCACCGCGGCCGGCAAAATTCAAGAAACATTTGTATTTTATGAAAATAGAAATTCTTATTTAAGCCCCATTCCAATTATTTTGTTAATAATTCATGCATCACGGGGTTAAATTGTAGGAAAAATTCAATTGGACGTGACCCTTCTCGACATACGGATTGAAAATTAACGCACAGCCTAAGTCAATGAAAATACAGGCACGTCACAAAAAACGTACCTTTTTCTAATATTTTGTTGTATTCATGAGCCAGAGTCATGCAATAGATGCCGGCCGAGGGGACTGAGGCGCTCCAATCACGGTCTGCACGCCCACTATGGTCGGGGGTTCGAATTCCCCCCTCGGGCATGGATATTTGTGCCGTCCTTAGGTTTAGCTAGTTCATAAGTAGTTTGTAAGTTTAGGGACTGATGACCCCGTAGTTAAGTCCCATAAGCTATACAAACATTTGAACATGCAATAGTTATTGAATGATTTCACCGCGTTTTGATTGTGTTATATCACTATATTTAGTCACAATCCGGGTTTCGGCTGTAGAGCCAGTTTCAAGTGTACAATTACTTGAATTAATTGGTATGTATAGGTAACCAAGTCGTCATTCTCGAGAGTCGTAGGTTTACATATTCACAACCATGTGAATTGTCAATCAGTAAAAGATCAATGTTCCAATGCATTTTGAACATATGTCAGACCCAAATCTGATTTCTTCGTTAGTGTACTGCTGCACCCAAGCGAAGCTGGAGCGGGTCGCTAATAAGAATAGGAAATCAAGAAACACGATACCTGGATTTTGATACACTGACGATGCGGTCTAATGTGCAAATGTTTGTAAATTCAAGAAACATTTGTATTTTATCAAAACAGACATTCTTCTTTAAGTCCCATTTCAATTATTTGATTTTGATACACTGACGATGCGGTATAATGTTCAAATGTTTGTAAATCTATGGGGACTTAACTTCTTTGGTTTTTAGTCCGTAGACTTACGAACTACTTAAACTGAGGTAAACTACCCAAGGACAACACACACACCCATGCTCAATGGAAGACTCGAATCTGCGACGGCGAGTACCCGCGCTGCACAGCAAGGCACCTTAGAGCGCTTGGCCACTCCACCGCGGCTGCGGTCAAAGGCCCAGAATATTTTATTGAGACTCTTAACGGCTGCGGAAGCCTTCGTTTACACAGAATAAAATAAATTTGTTTTTGGGTATGATCTGCCTTGAGCAAACAATTTTTTAATTTAATACAAATAAACAATCCCTGAGACAGATTTTCGTCTCGAATATGTCATTATTGATAAATCTGAAGCATTGAATTAAAATTTGTGATGCGGCCGGGAATCAAACCCCGCCCTCCATGCTTACCGTTAGAACACCAAACCACTAACGATTAAGGTGCCTTGGAATAGTCTAAGTACGATTTCCCTCCACGTCACAAACTTTAATTCAGCTTCTGTGTTCCAAAGATAATTGCCACTACTGCCAAGGCTCTCCCTGCAGCGGAATAGCAACTCGGCAATGGACGTATTGGAACAATCCTGTTAAGGTGGTATAAATATCAATTCAATACAAATAAACAATCCCTGAGAAGGATTTTCGTCTCGAATATGTCAAAGACATTGATAAATCTGAAGCATTGAATTAAAATATGTGATGCGGCCGGGAATCGAACCCGGACCTCCATGCTTACTAGGCAAACGTCTTGCCGTTAGTGGTGTGGTGTTCTAACGGTAAGACGACTGCCTAGTAAGCATGGAGGTCGGGGATCGATTCCCGGCCGCATCACAAATTTTAATTCAATGCTTCAGATTTATCAACAATTGTTTTAGTTTTTCCCAAACATTTTTCGCTGACGTTGCAGCATCATCAGTGGGATTTTTATTGTATAGTGTCTTAATACCACATGTCGTTGTATTTGTGGTATTAAGACACCATACAATTAAAATCCCACTGATGATGCTGCAACGCCAGCGAAACATCTTTAGGAAAAACTAAAACAATTGTTTCCAGAATGAAACTTCACTCTGCAGCGGAGTGTGCGCTGATATGAAACTTCCTGGCAGATTAAAATTGTGTGCCGGAAGCGGGACTCGAACCAGGGACCTTTGCCTTTCGCGTGCAAGCGCACTACCGACTGTGCTATCCCGACACGACTCACCATGCCGCCTCACAACTTTACTTCCGCCAGTACCTCCTACTTTCCAAACTTCACAGAAGCTCTCCTGCAAACACGCAAGACTAGCACTCCTGAAAGAAAGGATATGGTGGAGACAGAATGAAACTTCACTCTGCAGCGGAGTGTGCGCTGATATGAAACTTCCTGGCAGATTAAAATTGTGTGCCGGAACCGGGACTCGAACCTGGGACCTTTGCCTTTCGCGGGCAAGCGGACTACCGATTGTGCTATCCCGACACGACTCACGATGCCGCCTAACAACTTTACTTCCGCCAGTAAAGGCAAAGGTCCCAGGTTCGAGTCCCGGTTCCGGCACACGATTTTAATCTGCCAGGAAGTTTTAAAACAATTGTGTTTGCTCAAGGCAGATCATATCCAAAAAGCATACCTCAAGATGAAAATAGAATAATTCAGCTTCTGAGGATCGCTTAAAGACTATGAAATAATTTTGTCGATCCGGCTCCGTGGCGGAGAGAGTGAGTGCATTGGTGGCAGGGCAGGGCAGGGCGGGCGAGTGAGTGAGTTTGCCCTGCGAGCCGAGGCGGCTGGTTGGCTGGCCGCGGCCGTTCGATCGGCAAGCGAAGCGCGGCAGTGCTGGGGTGGGGCGGGGGCGCTGGCAGCTGTCGGCTGAAAGCGGATTGCCAGACAGCAATCTCATTAAGGCGCACTTGTGTTTCAGTAATTAGCGCCCGCCAATCAATACTGCGCCGCGCCGCGCGCCACCGCTAAGCCACCGCCGCTCACCGCACCCCTCACTGTCCTGCAACTCCGCACCTGTCTATGTATGGTTCGGCTGATGTACATTATATATAATCTCTTTTGAGTGATGACAAGCTTGTAGGAATTACTGTATGTACTGTCTCCAGCATCGTGTTATAGAGCAGTGTTTTTCAACCTGTGGGTCGCGACCCAGAGATGTTGCCATCTCCTGCTCTGGAGGTCGCCCCAGAAGGCAGTACTAACACCATATAACAACCAGCCAGAAGCATGCCTGAATACTAGCGATCCGAAATGCCTAAGACAATTGAAATGTATTCTATATCAACATTACGTGATTCCTTGTTGATCAGCAGTTCATTTGAATAGGACAAAGATTGGTTTATAATAAACGCACCGGGTTAAGAATAAGTAAATCAAAGGCCCGAAAACTGTTTTAAGGTACCAGGCGATAGCTAAATTTATTAATACAATAAGTAATTTGGAGAAATTCGATTGTTTACAAATTTATTATACAGTGATACCTTGCTTAACGATCGTAATTCGCTTTTGAGCTTTACCTGCAATGCGAAACTTCTTTATGGAACATATATTTTTCTGTCGCTATTCACGCAATAATAGGATGTGTTCCACTGAGAAAAGTGGACAAAAATTTATCCTATATGTACAATATTGATTTTTTTTTACAAGAAAGTTGTAAATACACACATAGCTGTGTTATGGTTGGGGAGGGAGGGGAGATCGCAAAAATTTATTTGTAAGGGGGTCGCGAATTCAAAAGGTTGGGAAACAGTGTTACAGAAAAGCTAACTGAAAACACGTTTCCGGATATTTATTTATTCCGAACTTCTATTAACCCTTAGCGCCGATGCTTCTCTGCTTCTCCCATTATTTTCCTTTCTCTATCAATCTCCTCCTACCCCTCGGTCGCCAAATACATCATTTCCTACGCACTCTTTCTCTGATTTTCGAGAGCTTCTGCCTTATATCGTACGATGGATGGTGGAATAAAAAAAAAAAACTTTCTCTATCAAAAGTTACATGCACACGCCAACTTTCAGGGCGATCGGTCAAACGGTATCCAAATCTATTAATCATAAGTCTGCGCCGGCCGCGGTGGCCGAGGGGACTGAGGCGCTTCAGTCACGGCTACTACGGTCGGGGGTTCGAATCCCCCCTCGGGCATGGATATTTGTGCCGTCCTAGTTCGTAAGTAGTTCATAAGTAGTTTGTAAGTTTAGGGACTGATGACCCCGTAGTTAAGTCCCATAAGCTTTACAAACATTTGAACATAAGTCTGCCAATTTTATACAGGGTATCCAATTTTAATCTACTCCGGCCAATATATCTGGAGTGGCACCATCCTGCAAAAAACAAGTCTGTAGTAAGGTTTGAAAGGGGTCATGGAATGGTTGCCTCTAGATGACCTCAACCCTGTTTTCAAGGTCAAACCAGGGTCAAGTTCAATTTTTTCAAATGGCAACCCCTATTTTTATTCCATATTCGTATTCTACATGAAAAAAACGCATTTTTTTGTAGGGGACTTATTTTTTTTTTTTTTTTTTTTTTTCACTAGTATCTCGAGAACGAAGCAAGGTCGGGAAACATTTTCAATGAAAAACTTGTGTGGTATCTGAATTCTGTCCACTGATGACAGTGACAGCATAAGCACGATTCAGGTCTCTGATTCGGCGCCCTCCAAGTGGTGCACATTGGGTTACGCTAATGCCGATGGTATTTAATTTCAGGTTCTTCCGTACTGAAGAATTTCAAGGTGATTGATTTCAAGTTAACGAAAATTTCACAAGTGTACACAGTTCAGAAACCACAAAAGTTTTTCATTGGAAATGTTTCCCGACCTTGCTTCATTCACAAGATACTGCTGACCTGAGTCAGTTACAATGAAGTGCCATTTGGCGACGAATGATTGGTTTTTCGAAGAAAATGTTCCCTACAAAAAATGCGTTTTTTTCATGTCGAATACGAATAGGGAATAAAAAATAGGGGCTATCATTTGAAAAAATGAACTTGACCTTGGTTTGACATTGAAAACGGGGTTCAAGATCATTTCGAGGTAACCATTCCATGATCCCCTTCAAAACTTACAACTTTCACTAGAGACATTATTTGCAGAACTATGCTACTCCACAGATATTCGACGGAGTAGATTAAAATTGGATACTGTGCATTAATAGGCCAGATATCACTGATACTACAATAGATATTGAAAATCGACTTTCACGCTCATGACAGTATGACAGAGGCTATGAGATAGTCTAACACGTAAGCAAATAATATTTTCAACACATACTTATGTTTCTTTTTTTTTTTTTTTAAAGGAAGCCCCATATTATTTTTACGTAATCAATAGCATGAAAAATCACAAAAATAATGGCGGTGGCTGCAATCCAAATGCGTCAATAAATTCGGAGAATTTGTAAACGAAGTTGACGTTTGAAATTCATGAAGCGCGTTGCTAACGCATGTGCCAATACTCATTCGTGAAGCTAGCTGCGCGCTTCATGTACTTCAAACATCAACTTCGCTTCGCTTGCGATCATTGATCTCTATATTACATGGATGTTGAACTTCAGCTGTCTGACCGTGACAGCCATAGATGTTCATTTTTGGTTTCTTGCCAAATTCAAAAACGGCTACTATGACGTATTACAAGAAAACGAAAAGAAAATGTTTTTGATTGTGCTCCCATGTTAGCCTATTACACAGCGTATTCACATAAATTTCAGATCAAGAGGTAAGTAAGCAATACTTAGTCACATAATAACTTATGGAAATTCGTTTGCAAAAATTTATACATGGCGGACAATACGAATACGTGCGGGAAACGTATGAATTTGTAGGTACGCTGTGGTTCTATACTGAGACACCAGAGTTACACATCCAGTTTGTATAGAGATCATTGATTACGATGCAACCAACGCCTTTTCTTTGTGATTTTTCATGGTCTTGATTGCGTAAGAATTAATATGGAGGCATCCATTAAAAAAACATAAGTTTGTGTCGAAAATAATATTTGTTTACGTGTTAGACTGTCTCAGAGTATTTGCTTTCATAAGCACCTACCATATGTTCATTACCGTAAAGTCGTTTTTCAATATCTGTTATTGTTCCAGAGATATCTAAGAATGAAAAAGTTGAGTGAGACACCCTCTATATGGCATATGTAATTCACCCCGGCTTCACACGGATAGCAGAGCACGGGCCTATATCATGGTACGTTCCACAGACGACATTCTATAACTCTTTACGAAGCTTGTTTCTCAAGAACCAACCACAGTCTAACACATACATTCAAGAAACTTGCAGATTTTTGTTATACACTGCGACAGCAGCGCTCCAGGCGGCCGGCTAGCTACATTTCTGAGTACGGTATTGGATGAGTGAGAATAGTGTCGTAAATATTGATTTTAACATACTTTCTGCACTAGGGAACGTAACTGGAAAAAAACTCTATATTTATGTTTCTTAATTTTGCTAAGATCCCTGACAAGGTACGAAACGGTAAATTACAGGACAGTTATTTACAATTATATTGTAACCTGCAGACTTGTACTGAATAATTTCATTTTTTTTTAATTTAAAAAAATTGCTACGAAACCCCAGAAGACCGGGCCTTTGGCAGAAAGAAATCGCTTTTCTACTCGAAAACGATAACGTTTCTTCACTACAATTCCAGTAAAATCGGTGGCCGTGGAGCATATGAACCGTATACAGAACGCAATAACTAAAGTATTTAACAAACCAGACCAGCCACCACAACTGTAGTTAAAGGGAAAACTCCACAGACGTGGCAAAAAGAGGGCAAAAGTAATCAAACTGTTTTCCAGCAAAGTATAACCCAATTTCACAATCGTTGCTACAGCTGAACACAAACGGGAAGAATCTTCAAAACATTGGATTTTCAAGCTAAAGTAATTACATTCAAAAGAATATGCACCTAGAAAAAAGACAAGTGAGATGTAAAAAATTGTTAGACTCCACACTGAATTGATGTGCGTCAAAAACTGAAGAACAGACCATAATAGAAATTTATGTTTCTCTTATGTTTATATTCTACTTACTTTCAGCGGAATAAGATGTAAATATACACGAATTCTTAAGTATTTGTGCATGACGAAATTGTTCTTTATACTCTGAGTCAGTATTTACACTAATTTGCTTATTATGTAGTCTCTTGATAAGTTACTAATGATTGTAACGCAAAAATTATACTAACCATTTCGTTAATCACTACAAAAATAATTATAAAAAAATATCACTCTTGCGGTGGCTTGCACTCCGCTAGGAGCGCTAGTGTCGTTGCAACTGTCAGTGGGTAACAACTTCCACAGCAGTGAGTGTCACAACTGTTTATGTTAGACTGTGGTACAACGATAAAAGGAAGTCGGTCTCTTAATCATTTTCGTTATTTCGGCTCAAACGACGTCTTTTGGCATGTGAAAAGCCGTTGAATTGGATGTCAATATTACACGACACTATGTCTCAATCGTTACAGTATGAATGACGAAACAGCGTGAGAGTTTTATTACAAAGCAATAAACTCATATTCACATGTACGGTGATGTTCGTTAAGTCACAGAATATATATCTTTTCCAAAGAGTATTTACAATAACTTTGTTATTACTCTATTTCGAGGATTTTTGCTAACTACACGCATCCACTGCTAAGTGCCTTAATGAATTACGTACCTAACCTTCCTCATGAATCACACCGGCAGTTGTTGAATGCCGATTTTTGGTAAAAACTTTATACAGCTATTTAAGATTATACAGTAGTCTAGATGCGTATATTTACATACCATATACATTTTAAAATATTCAGCCTACATGTATCAGGTCGTTTATTACGATATCGTGTAAGTATTCGAAGTAAATGCTCCACGAATCCAATTTCCACTGGACACTTATAATTATTATATTTGGAGACGATCGAACAAGAATTTTTCGATAATACTATAAATTTATCGCCTACGCAACAGCCAATTTTATTAATATATCAACAAAATAATGATCTCGTCCGCTGAGATTGCTTCTTCCTCCAAGGAAAAACGACACAGTTTAAGGCTATTAGCTCCACATAATGCACTAAATTATTCATGTACATATGATAGTGGTCACTCAGCTATGCGTCTACCTCTTTTTTGGTTCATTGAAAACCAGAACCTAGACAGTACGTTTATGAAACGTATACGTCGTAATGATAATATTCTTCATGCTATCTGACAATACTTTCTACTTTATAGTTCCAGGTTTGTTGTATATTTTTGACACTATTTATAAGCAATGTGGACAAATAGTAAGGTTGAAATTATGAATCTATGCAAAATCGTTTGAATTTACTTCTCCTATGCCACGAATATTTTTCAATAAGGTTCAGAAACTAATACTTTAATGTAAGAATCCTTAATAGTTGGTAATATCTTGTTGTTTACTTTTACGGAAATTCTAATTACCACGTCGCTGACGCACTCTCTCTTACGTCTTGTAGTATAAACCAGATAAATTGTGATAAAACTAAACTTAACAGGAAAGGTGATACTAGCTTCAACTTTCAAATTTAAATCTGAGATATTTAACAAGGGATTATTTTACTCACAGTTAGAAACATTTCACTGGAATATTTCAGTCATTTCGACGACATTTCGAACTAGTTACTGTTTTGTTTCTCACTGCGGGAGTACACAAAGTCAAAGATCTAATAAAGAGTTTCTCAGCGATATAATATTATCACTGTCTCTTGACATTCCCACGGATTATTCTTATACACTGCGACAGCAGCGCCCCAAGCGGACGGAAAGCTACATTTCTGAATGTGATATTAGATGAATGTAAGAAGTGTCGTTTATTTTTATTTTAACATACTTTTTTGCATTAGGGAACGTATGTAGTGTCACAAAACAGGTAATAACTAAACAATATCTCCACATTTGTCTTTCTTAGGTGTCCTAAGATCTTTGACAAGCTGTGAAACGGCACATTACAGGACAGTTTATTTACAATCATCTTGTAACCTAATGGTTTTACTGAAGAATTTCATTTTCTGTTACAAATTTTAAAAAATGGCTATAAAACACCATAAAGCCGTTTCTTTTCTACTCAGGAACGTTAAGTTTAGGGTTGAACGTAGGAAATGTATAGGCCCATATAATGTAATAACTACAGTATTTAACGTACCAAATCAGTCACCACAGCTGTAGCTGAAGGATAAACGCCACAGACATGCCAATAAAGTGGCAAAAGCAATCAAACTGATTCCCAACAAAGGTCAATCCAATAGTTGCTACAGCTGAACCACAAACGACAAGAATCTTCAAAGGACCTGCTTTTTAAGCTGAAGTACTTATACTCAAAAGCATACGCGTATATAAGAAAGACAAGTAAAGTGTAAAAATGTACGAATCATTAAACTCCATACCATACTGATACAAGTGAAAATAATTGCCTGTCATGTTGCGAATAGACCATAATAGACATTTATGTTTCTATTATGTTCATAAGATACTTACTTTCAGCGGAATAAGCTGCAAATATACATATATTGGTATTTCTTCTTGAATAATTTATATAAATAAATCAGTAGAATTCGACTCTTTTACATCGTTAATTACGTACAAAAATAATTATAAACAAAGATTACCCGTTCGTCGCTTGCAAGCTGCTAGGAGCTCTAGTGTCGTTGCGACTATCAGTTAGTAACAACTTTCACAGCAGTGAGTGTCACGACTGTTTAGATATAATGTGGCAATATCATATAGCGATTTTTATCACTACTGTAGTGACATATAAACGACAATATTCGCTCTCATCCGAAATCGTATTCTGAAATGTAGCTTGTCGACAGCTTGTAGCACTGCTGTCGTGGTGTATAATAAAAATCTGTGAGAGTATCGCGACTGTGTAAGTTACTCTGTGATATTAACTTTTCTTCCTCTTTTCCTTCCAGTCAATATTTATATGCTTTCCAATAACCTCTTAACTTATTACAGAATTTTCTTTTAATGGAATAAATTTTTCAGTAATAATTAATATCTGTGATTACTGTCAAACAAGGAAATTAAAATGAAAAGGAGATTTTAATCAGCCACCAAGATCTTATCTGAAGGGGAAATCCTCACAGACATGGCAATGAAACGTTAAAAGCATAAAACTTCCGCTACAAAGCAAACCCCAATTTCATAATTGTTGGTACATCTGTCCCACAAACGACAAGAATTTTCAAGTCTTCTAAGACAGAGAAATTACGCGGCCAGCACTTAGAAAATATTACTACAAGAGGTCTTACCTGGACTTTTGGACTATATTCCACTAGCTGTTCGCAGACGAATGTGGTTCCAGCACGATGGAGCCGCACTGCCTTTCAGTCGAATGGTCAGGAATCACATGGACGGTGTCCACGGCCAGCAGTGGATAGGACGGGGCGGACTTGTTCACTGGACACCCCTTTCACCTGCGAGAATATCTTCCTTTGGGGTCCTATTAAAAACCTGGTGTATGAGAGTCCCGTCACACCTGAAAAATATCTGGTTGCCGCGTACCTGTTGGTGCTGGACATGTGGTCGACAAAAAATGTTCAAATGTTTGTTAAGCTTATGGGACTTAAGTACGGGGTCATCAGTCCCTAAACTTACAAACTACTTATGAACTACCATATACTAAAGATGGCACAAATATCCATGCCCGAGGGGGGATTCGAACTCCCGACCGTAGTGGCCGTGCAGCCCGTGACTGGAGCGCCTCAGTATGTGGTCGACATGCCTGACGCCTATTGTAATGTACACCGATCCATGCACCGTCACTGAGAATATTATGTCGTTGTTCGTGCCCGCTCTTTCGAGCACCTCTTGTAAACTATCAATAAATAATTTTTTTGGGCTTCATTTCCTTTTTCAGTTTCCTTTCTTTCACACTTCTGTAGAAGCTAGCACGGAATACGTCATTACCGACCACACGTTCCTATACGAAATCTGCTTCGCTCGGTCCCCTCTACCTCCCGTCTCACTTTTGACATATATTTTAGGACCACATTGTATGCAAACCGCTATCCTTATATGCATACAACCAGATAGGCAAAGGACAGAGTGCACCAAAACGCCTCAGACTTCCTACTCTAGAATATTACTGACCCATCAGTTTAATAAGTAATGGCTGCAAAATACTGTTTGGCTATGTGACATTTACGCAAGATTTTAAAAGTTAATTACTGGAATTATCAGTTAGGGCTGCAGAGAATGCTGACTGTACGACATACGGAAGATAGAATGAAGGAAGACCAACTTACATTTATACACTCCTGGCCATTAAAATTACTACACCTCGGATATGACGTTCTACAGATGCGAAATTTAACCGACAGGTGGAAGATGCTGTGATATGCAAATGATTAGCTTCTCAGAGCATTCACAGAAGGTTGGAGCCGGTGGCGACACTTACAACTTGCTGACATGAGGAAAGATTCCAACCGATTTCTCGAAAACAGCAGTTTCCTAGTGAAACGTTGTTGTGATGCCACGTGTAAAGATGATAAATGAGTACCGTCACGTTTCCGACTTTGATAAAGATCGGATTGTAGTCCATCGCAATTGCGGTTTATCGTATTGTGACATTACGGCTTGCGTTGGTCGCGATCCAATGGCTGTTAGCAGAATATGGAATCGGTGGGTTCAGGAGGGCAATAAGGAACGCCGTGCTTGATCCCAACGGCCTCGTGTCACTAGCAGTCGAGATGACAGGTATCTTATCCGCATGGCTGTAGCGGATCGTGCAGCCACGTCTCGATCCCTGAGTCAACATATGGGGACGTTTGCAAGACAACAATCATATGTACGGACAATTCGACGACGTTTGCGGTAGCATGGACTATCAGCTCGGAGACCATGGCTACGGTTACCCTTGACGCTGCATCACAGACAGGAGCGCCTGAGATGGAGTACGCAACGACGAACCTGGCTGCACGAATGGCAAAACGTCATTTTTCGAATGAATCCAGTTCTGTTTACAGCATCATCATGGTCGCATCCGTGTTCGGCAACATCTCGGTGAATGCACATCGGAAGCGTGTATTCGTCATCGCCAAACTGGCATATCACCCTGCGTGATGGTATGGGGTGCCATTGGTTACACGTCTCGGTCACCTCTTGTTCGCATCGATGGCACTTTGAACAATGGCCATTACATTTCAGATGTGTTACGACCCGTGGCTCTACCCTTCATTCGATCCCTGCAAAACCCTACATTTCACCAGGATAATACACGACAGCATGTTGCAGGTCCTGTACGGGCCTTTCTGGATACGGAAAGTGTTCGACTGCTACCCTGGCCAGCACATTCTCCAGATCTCTCATCAATTGCCGCGGTGGAGTAGCCGAGCGGTCTAAAGCGTCTCGCTGCGGAGCGCGCGGTTGCTCGCCGTGGAGGTTCGAGTCCTCCCTGGAGCATGGGTGTGTGTGTTTGTCCTTAGGTTAGTTTACCTAGGTTTAAGTAGTTTGTAGGCTACGGACTGATGACCACGCAGTTTGGTGCGATAGATTTACAAACATTTGAATTTGAATTTCTCATCAATTGAAAACGTCCGGTCAATAGTGGCCGAGCAACTGGCTCGTCACAATACGCCTGTCACTACTCTCGATGAACTGTGGTATCGTGTTGCAGCTGCATGGGCATCTGTACCTGTGCACGCCATCCAAGCTCTGTTTGACTCAATATTGTGCGGAAGGCGAACCAAAGGTTACGTTTCATCGGCAGAACGCTTCGACGATGCACCAGCTCCACCAAAGAGACTGCCTACATCACTCTTGTGCGTCCTCTCCTGGAGTACTGTTGCCCGTTGTGGGACCCTCACCAGGTGGGACTGACGGAAGACATTGAGAAGGTACAGAGAAGGGCAGCTCGTTTTGTTTTATCACGTTACGGGGAGGGGGAAGCGTCACGGAAATGTTGCACGAATTGGGGTGGAAATCATTAAAATAAAGACGTTATTCATTGCGGCGTGATCTGTTTGCGAAGTTTCAATCACCGACTTTTAGTTCGGAATGTGTAAATATTTTGCTAGCACCCACCTACTTAGGGAGACATGACTATCCCAATAAAATAAGAAAAATCAGATCGAAAACGGAACGATTTAGGTGTTCTTTCTTCCCGCGCGCTATTAGAGAATGGAATGGTAGAGAAAAGTTATGAAAGTGGTTAATGAACCCTCTGCCAGGCACTTGAATGTAATTTGCAGAGTATCTATGTAGATATGTTGAATGCCCAGGCGTATCAAGACCGTTTTTATGACCAGAGGTGGTTGTTATGGGTACTGATTTCTCGGGATCTATGCACCCAAATTGCGTGAAAATGTAATCACATGACAAATCTAGTATAATATAGTTGTCCAATGAATACCAGTTTATCCTCTTCATTTCTTCTTGGTGTAGCAATTTTAATGGCCAGTAGTGTAGCATTTGTAGGTTTAGAGACAGCATTGACATACAGAAGTTAACAGAGTAAATTCAGGTAGCGAATTGATATGTACGACTTGTACAGAAATGAGACTGCAGTCGTAAGAGTTGATGGACCAGAAAGGAAGATTAAGTTGAGAAGGGGATGAGATGAAACTGTAACCTATTCCCCCGTATCAGTCAGCCTATCAGTTGACCGAGGAGTAAATGAAACAAAGAGAAAAGTTCATGCCGGCCGCAGTGGCCGAGGGGGCTGAGGCGCCCCAGTCACGGTCTGCACGGCCACTACGGTCGGGGTTCGAATCCCCCCTCGGGCATGGATATTTGTGCCGTCCTTAGTCTTAGCTAGTTCATAAGTAGTTTGTAAACTTAGGGACTGATGACCCCGTAGTTAAGTCCCATAAGTTCTACAAACATTTGAACATTTGAGAAAAGTTCATGGCGCATGAACCTCACTCATAGTGTCTCTGGCTGACATTTCCGGAAATGGCTTCGATATCAGAATTTCACTCTGCTCTAGAGATGGTGGAGTTTTGTGCCGGTAATTTCGGAACACCCTGTACGGAGCAGGCGAGACGCGGGGAACGAGTAGTGCGCAGGTTGGCGGCGGCGTAGCTGCGTGTTTGCGGAGAGGCCTGTGTTGACACAGGCGGTTTAATAACGGCCGCAGATTACCCAGCCGCGCAGCGCCACGCAGGGCCTAGATCGATGCCGCCCCCGCCGCCCCCGCCGCCCCCGCCAACATGGCGCCGGCGGTCGCCACGCGCCGCCACCTCCGCGTCCGCCCCCGGCGTCAGTGCAGGGACCTGCCCTGCCGACACGACGGCTAAAATGGTGGCCGCCCGTCTCGCCGAATGAACAGGGGCCTTTCCTAATACAAACTCACATTGTAGCGCATGAATTATTACCGATTAAAATCACTTGCTAGTTTACATTTCACACGTTGGAGCCGTTTTCTACAATCAGAGCGCTCAACGTGAGATGCAGTTACATACGAGGGTCGTGCACAAAGTAAATTCCGTTTTTATTATTATTCCTTCAGTAAAAAACCGCCTTGATTGCAAATTGTTTTATTCCTTAATTAATGACGCGTTTCGCCTTTAGCAGGGCCTCTTCAGATTGAGACTTTAACTTTTCTCGGCGTAATGAATGTTCAAACAACTTACGGGTATGGTGCCGGGTGACGTCGTCGACAACCGCCGATATTTCGGCAGGAGGACACCCTGCCATTCTCAAGGCACAACTGCACTCAAGGAAGCAATGTGCAAGCAATTAAATACGCTTGCGCATTGCTTCCTTAAGTGCAGTTGTGCCTTGAAAATGGCAGGGTGTCCTCCTGCCGAAATGTCGGCGGTTGTCGACGACGTCACCCGGCACCATACCCGTAAGTTGTTTGAACATCTTCAGATTATCTGCGTGAAAGAATTTACACAAAATTACAAGGCGGAATTACAAAGCGGGTATAATGGTACATGGGCTTATTTTGTGTAAAGAAGACAGTATATATGGTAAACAAAGCTTACAATGCGCTCTCCATGGTGTGACACCGTAAGTTGTTAGGCGGTGTTTCTGGAATTTTTGGATTTCCTTGTATAAACGATTTTAAAGATTAAGGTAATCTTTAAAATCGGTTTTATGTTTCTCACATCTTTACCGAGTATGTTCCAACGGTAATTTGTTGTTACCCGATCATTTGTAGGGCTACAACCAAATGGTTGAATACTCAGGCGGCTAACTTCTATGAAGAAGGCACACAAAAACTTGTGCCACGTTATGACAAGTGCCCACAAAAGCTTGGAAGCCAAGGAGAAAAGTAGTTTAACAGGTGTAGATTTTATTACAATAAATATTTTTTTCTGCATTTGTATACATTTCTATAGTCAAACGGAACTTACTTTGTGGACATACCTCGTAATTTTTAACAGACGTATTACATTCCACAAATGATTTCAATTTTCACAATTACATGCATTTACATGCATATCTTTCAAATCAGGCTCAATATCGGTCGTTCTTAAACATCCATGTAACATATTCAAAATGTTGGTAAACATTTTGGACCAAACTGCAGTTCAAATGTTTGTAAAATTATGGAACCTAACTGCATTGGTTCTTTGTCTCTATACTTCCAAACTACTTAAACTAACTTATCCTAAGAACAACACTCACACCCATGCCCGAGAGAGGATTAGAACATCCGACCGCAGCTAAGCGCCTTAGCGCGCACAGCTAGTCCGTCGCGGCATGGTCATCAGTCCCTAGACTAACAAACTAATTAAACTAATCAACAATCATTCAGTTCCCTATATTGTATCATTGTATGAAATATATTGAATATAATGAGAGGCGATGAATTAAAATTCGTGCCGTGGCTGGGATTCGAATCAAGTACCTCCTGCTTACATCTACATACCTAGTGCGACATACTAGTACGACTACTAGTTACTAGCTTTCCTGTTCCACTTCCATATAGAACGGAGGAAAAAAACGAATATTTGTATCCATCAGCGCGAGCCGTAATCTCTCTGATCTTATCTTTGTGGTCTTTACGCGAAATGTAGGTTGGCGGCAGTAGAATCGTTCTGCAGTCCGCCTCAAATTCCGGCCCTCTAAATTTCTTCAACAGTGCGTCTCGAAAAGAACATCGCCTCCCCTCCAGCGACTCCCAGTTAAGTTCCCGAAGCATTTCGGTAAAACTCGAGCATTGATCGAATCTACCAGTTACAAACCTCGCCGCCCGCCTCTGAACTGCCTCTGTGTCCTCGTTTAAAACGATATGGTGGGGATCCCCAACACTTGAGCGATACTTAATACGGGGTCGTACAAGCGTTTTATATGCTGACTCCTTTACAGACGAATCATACCTTCCTACAATTATTCCAATAAAGCGTACTCGACCATCTGCCTTCACCATGACTGTCCTTATATTATCGTTCCATTTCATATCGCTGTGCAGCGTTACACCTAGGTATTTAATTGTCACGACTGTGTCAAGCAGCACACTACTAATGTCGCATTGGAACATTGCGGGATTATTTCTTCTACTCATCCGCATCACCTTACATTTTCGTACATTTAGCGCTAGTTTCCATTCCATACTCCATCTAGAAATTTGGTACAAGTTATCCTGAATACAGTCATTCAATGACGACACCCTCTTGTCCACCACAGCATCAGCATCAAACAGCCGCAGATTGCAACTCACTCTGTCCGTCAGATCATTTATATAGATAGAACATAATAGCGGTCCTATCACACTTCCCTGCAGCACCCCTGACAATACCCTAGCCTCTGACAGACGCTATAATCGCACAGCTAACGCAGCCTGCGACTCTACGGACTCTCTTAAAGCACGTCTCCCTCCACAACACAAACTTTAATTCTGCCTCAATTCCCCCATGAAATACGTATCACATTTTAATTCATCGCGTCTCCTTATGTTCAACATGTTTGATATCATGAAACAATGAGTTGTTGTTGATATCTGTATTGACATCACCTCTGCCTGAAGAAAGGCGGGATTGTTCAAAAATGTTCAAATTTTTGTAAATCTGTGGGACTTAACTACTCTTGTCTCAGTCCCTAGACCAACAAACTACTTATACTAAGGAGAATAAATGCCAGAGGGAGGACTCAAACCTCCGACGGCGAGCCGCAGCGCGCTCCACAGCTAGGCGCCCTGGAACTCTCGGCCACCCCACCGCGGCAGGGATTGTTTCCTTTCACGTTCATAGCTGGGTTGCTATTCCAATATTTCAGAGCCTTGTCAACTTCTGTACTTAAAATAATTTACACTAAGGACAACGCACACACACCCATGCTCGAGGAAGGAATCGAACCTCTGGCGGGAGCAGCCGCCCGGTGCGTAGCATAATGCCGTAGACCACTCGGCCATTCCAGTACGGCTGTAATTCTGACAATAATCCGTATATAGACTATGTTTTGAATTAACCCAAACATTTTCTCTAAAAGGAATAAACCACCATAATCTTTAAATAATTCATCTGTATTAACATGTTGCTGAGGAAAAAAGTAATGATAAAATTTATAACTCACTATGAATAAGCCTTCATCGAACGCAACCTGTATTAAAAGCAAATACTAACATTATAAATGCGAAAGAAGCTCTGGCTATTACGCTTTCACGACTTTAAACGATTTTGATGAAATTGGGTAGGGAGTTATCTTGAACGCTGAAGAAGAATATAGGCTACTTTAGAAAGTGTGTAATACAAAATATTTGTTCATTTTAAGTATAAAAATCGAAACATAGAGCAGCGTGATTCGATTCAGCGTAATGAATACAATGCTTACACAACACAACTGAGGCGCTTCAGTCGCGGTCTGCACGGCCACCACGGTCGGGGGTTCGAATCCCCCCTCGGGCATGGATATTTGTGCCGTCCTTAGTATTAGCTAGTTCATAAGTAGTTTGTAAGTTTAGGTACTGATGACCCCGTAGTTAAGTCCCATAGACTATACAAACATTTGAAAAAACAACACAAAAAGTCTTCAAACTGCCGAACCAAATCCTTTCGCACAAGCTACGCTACAACGTCACAGTTATTATAATCGCAGAAATCGGCTTACGTGAGCTTCGTATGACTTAACGTGAAACCGAACTGCATCATTGTTAGCAGCTACTTATAAAGAGAACGTATTTCAGAGTTGAGGCGTAGCGTAATGGTTAAGGTTGTGGATTTATGTTCAAAAGGTTATTGGTTCGAATATAGCAGTCTGCCTCGGGCAGTGTAGCGGCGCGGAAGGTACTGTTTACCTCCTCGCCGTAGCGCGTGTTCCGCGGTTGTTTACCTTCGCAGCGCTTGTCGCGTGCATTACGATCAACACTAGAATGGCCAACTCGTACCGCAAAACCACACTGAAGTTCACCTTCTCGAACGAATATGTACGACCAAAAGCACTGGAAATCGAACAGTTCCTACGTGAGGAAGTGAAGATCCCCTGTGAGGACATGATTGGAATACACTTCTCGATCGTTAGCAGTGTAGTGTACGTCAAATTGACATCCGCTGCAGCCTGCGACAGAATACTTGCACGGACAAAAGATGGCCTTAAATTCCGGCATTCGGACGGATACATCGGCCCAGTAGCAGTTGAACATGTCGGCCTAGGTTTACGTACGGTCCGAGTTTTCGAACTTCCGTTCGAAATGCCAGCAGAAGAAGTGATGGCGGCGCTCCGCCCTTACGGAACAGTACACGGACACGTAGCAGAGAAATGGATACACTTCAGTACGTATCCAGTCCTGAACGGCGTGCGGCAAGTGAGCATAGAGCTAAAGAAACACGTCCCGTCCTACCTCTACATCGGCGGCTGCCGGGCCATTGTTATATATGACGGGCAGCCGAAGACCTGTTCCGGATGCGGTAAAGAGGGACACGTGAGAAACGAATGTCCCCAACGCAGGATTCCACAACTTCGGAGCGATGATGTCACACTTCCGCAGCCCATAACAACCCTACCACTAACCTATGCAGCGGCAATGAGACAGGAAGACCTTCAGACGCCAGTTCAAGATCTGGCTCCAGAACTCCCACAAGACCTTTCACAACCTGCAACGACTGGACGAGATGAGGCCGGCGAGTACCACCGATCCCTCGCTCGGAGGTTCCAACACGGGACGAAGATGTCGACAAACGAGACACTGGCATGGAAATTGACGCCATGGTCGTGCCCACAGCCGCTTTCGTCCCTGAACGTCGCAACTCCATTCCGTCATCTGATTCAGAACTACATCCTCGGAAACGGAAGTCGCCACAACGACGCAAGAAGAGGAGGAAAACATCGACAACAGAGTCGGAATCACGACTACAGGACGAATCTGTCCCGCTCGCACCAGAGGATTCCCAGGACGATGTCTCCAGCGCAGCTGACAGTGCCCACCACGTGCAGGACGATTTACCGAGTGCCTCTGGAACACAACAGCGTTCTGAAGACCCGGATGCCGATGCTTCTCGAGAAACCAAAAAGGATACCGGAATGAGAGCAGCTACTCGCGTATCGACTATGACTGGATCTGACCCCGTTTCCTGGGGAGACGAAGTACCACCAGATGAAGAAATGCCACAGGATGGCCCGGAAAACCGGGCATGAGTAATAAGCAGGAAACACGCAGCGCCCAACGACTTCCGTTCCTACGCACATGAACGTGCGGGACAACGTACAAGCATACAGGATCGCCACAATTAATTTGAATACCATTGGCTCCCATCCAAAACTTCAATTGTTACGCGACACACTACGAGCTGCGGACATTGACATTGCGCTGTTCCAAGAGCTACGGACGGACACCTGGCCCGATTTATATGGTTATACCGCATATTTAACACCAACTACCAACGGAGAGGCGGGAGCTGCGATCGTCGTTCGAGATGGTATGGCAGTCGAAGACATCACTTACCTGCCGTCATCACGAGGGCTGGGACTAACAGTACACGGAATCAGGCTGGTCAATATCTACGCTCCCTCCGGTACAGGAAAACGACGTGAACGATCCCAGTTTTACTCTGAAGCGATTACACCGCTTTTTCTGGGACGTTATGAGAACATCATTGTTGGCGGAGATTTCAACTGTGTTCTGTCGAAGAAGGACCAATATCCTAATTTTACCACCTGTCCCGAACTCCGACACTTGGTGCAAAGACTCAGTCTCGCAGATACCTGGGAAGTGGTGCACGGACAACGTCCGGGATTTACGCATGTCACGAGTCACTCGGGCAGTCGATTGGATCGCATCTACGTGTCTTCTCCGCTCACTTCGGACGTCTTAAACGCCGAAAGATGGCCTGCAGCCTTCTCAGACCATAGTGTTTTCGTGTGCACGATAAACCTTCGACGTCAAACAATATGGCGCAGTCGGGGCCAATGGAAACTAAACATCGCCTATTTAAAGGAACCGGAATGTCGAGACAGGGTGAAGGATACGTGGGAATCCTGCGAAAGACGCCTCACACAATACTCGTCCACTCTTCTGTGGTGGGTACACTGTGTAAAGCCTGCCTTACGCCGCACTCTGCTCCGGTATGGCAAGGAACGTATGCAGTGGCACCGACATACGACAGAATTTTACTACATGATCCTGCGGGACCTTATGGAACATCCGCCGTCGCCAGAACGTCATGTCGAAGCCCAACGTGTCAAGGCAAAGATTTTGGCCCTCACTCGGCGCCAATTGGAGGGTGTCGTGGTACGAGCGCGCTGTCACGACAACATCAATGGCGAAACACCCTCCATGCATCACGTTGTCACAAACCTCAGACGCCGTCGACAAGCGCTGATTTCCTCTTTAGATTTACCTAACGGTCGCCGACTGAACTCACAGACGGACATCGCAAAGGCCTTCGCAGCTCATTACCGCCACTTCTATCGTGAAGAAGAGCCTAACGCTGTGGCATTGAGAGAGGTACCACGGACGATCCATCGTACCCTTGATGTTCAGGCGGCGGAATCTCTTTTAGACAACATTTCTACTGAAGATGTCACTGCTGCACTCGCCAAGGGAGCTCTTAACCGATCGCCAGGACCAGACGGACTGCCTTTAGAATTCTATAGAACCTTTCAAGACTTGATGCTCCCACGGGGGAGAGAGATGTATCAGGAGATACTGTCCAATACAACCTCACCACCGCCAGAATTTCTGGAAGGCATCATTATTCCGATACCAAAACCCGCCGGAGGCAGACGACCTGACAGCTATCGGCCGATAACGTTACTCAACTCCGATTTCAAAATTTTTTCACGGATACTCGCGATGCGACTCAGGCGAGTCCTGTATCAAGTCCTTTCACCCGCACAGACGTCCTTGGGTGGAGACACCAACATACAAACAACACTATCTGACTACAGAGACATCATCGCCACGGCAACAGTCTGTCGACTGCAGGGAGCCATGATTTCTATCGACTTCGACCACGCCTACGATCGCGTGAGCCACAATTTCCTCGCAAAGGTCATGGAACGGATGGCTTTTCCTCCCGCCTTTGTCCTCGTAATCATGCGCCTCCTTCGTGGAGCTTCTTCGACGGTGATGGTCAATGGACGAACGTCAGAACCAGTACCAATCGCACGATCAGTACGACAGGGTTGTCCTCTGTCAACGATCCTGTATGCCATCGCATTAGAACCCCTTCTCTGTGGCTTGCAAAGTCTGTTATCAGGGATCACCCTGCGGGGACATACATTCAATTGCCGCGCCTACGCAGACGATCTCGTCTTCATCGTACGTACCAAAGAGGAGGTACAGGAGGCGACGCGATTGATCGAGAAATATGGCAGCGGAGCGGGTAGCCATATGAATATAGCCAAATCCTGCGCGATGAACATTGGACAGGGACTCCCAGATGGAAGCGTAGCCCCAGTCAGAACTACAGAGACTCTCCGCTGCCTGGGGATAATTTTCACTCCAGACATCCGTCGTACCACAGCCATGAACTTTCGGCGACTACTTCAGAACATCAGGACTGGAGTTCGAAGTCAGTTGTTGCGAGCGATGGACATGATACAGAAGGTGAAATTCATAAACATCTATATGGCATCCCGTACAACACACATTGCACAAATTTTACCAATTCCTAGAGCGATGGCACGACAGATCCAAGCAGCCTTTGGTTACTTTGTCAGTAACGGTCACATCTTCAAGGTCAAGTACGACACCCTCACACTCCCTAAGCGGAGAGGGGGTCTAGCCTTGGTCAACGTCCTGGCACGCGCGACGGCGCTTTATATGCGTATAATCGTTAAGCTCTGGAATCACAGACCCCATAGTATTACGGGTCTGTTGGTCGACGAACTTGCACCTACTTCACGCCACCCGCCGATCTTCCTTGCCCACATAGTACCAGCGCTCTCACACATCAAATTCTTTTTGCTTGAATATAGTTATATTCATCACGACTTTCCTCGTACCAGAGCTCCCGCTACGCGCGATATTTATCAACTGTTAATGAGAACACATCCACGGAACGCCGTCGAAGGCCGCCAACCAGAGGTTACGTGGACGACGGTATGGCGCTCAGTGCACCAACCATACTTCACCGCAGAAACGAGCAGCATTTGGTATACCTTTGTCAATGGTAAATATCCGACGCGTCACAGACTCCACGCCATCTCCCTGGTGGACTCCCCGCTCTGCCTGAGGTGCAACGAAGACGACACCGACGAACACCGTCTGCTCTGCGGCGACGCGGCGGCCGTATGGCACCTAGTCCAACAGATATTAGCCCTTTATCTCCGATTACCAACAAACATGATTACCACGAAGATGATACTCCATCCGGATGCGACTTATTTCCCATCATCGAAGATGCATGCAGTCACTTGGATAAAGGGCATGGCCACCCATTACCTTTTGCGAGAAGGACCCAAGGACGTGATAGATTTCTGGACGTTCTTACTAACACGACACGACATTATGAGACGGCACGCAAAGTACCGATCTGTCTTTGCTAACTACTTAGGAAGCATTTTTACCAATCCGCCCCACAGTTGGAACCTTCCTGGAGATAGGAGCTGAAAGGTGCGGAGCCCAGTCTCCTACATGGATCTAGAAGTTATTTAACATATTCCTATTGCTAACCAAGTAGTTTTTCTATCACTCTCGACACGACGTATAAAGCAACACGATCAAATCGATGAAACGAACGCAGAACAGGACCAATCACAACACCTTGCCAAATACTTACGCAACACATCAAGGTGCCCCCCGTAACTGGGTCGATACGGGTAAGAGAAGACAATTAAAACGAACAATAATTCGGACCGAAATCGAACATGGAGGAAGAATTATTTACGCGAAGACATACCCGGGTCCCCGTTGCGGAGAGTCGGACCCGAAGAATGTTTATTTCCGATATCTGAAGAGGACATCACTCTTCTGTCATCCTTCCAGAAGCATATATTAAGTTTGATTTATTATATTTCGTATTATGTTTTAAATTATATTTATTTAAATGTTCCAAAGAAAATACAATATGTTGGCCATGTGAATCCACTGACCTGAAGGAAGGCAAAACAAATAAATGAAATTAATTCCCCACCTACAATTCATTTAAATTATTAAGGAAGGTATTTTGTTTTCTTACAAAGTAATGATACTAAATTTAGATTAAAAAAAAAATAAAAAAAATAAAAAAAAAATTTAAAAAAAATCGGTAGAGCGCTTGCCCGTGAAAAGAAAAAAAATATCGATGTGGTAATAATTTTTTATTTCTAAATGTAATGAAAATAGTTTTCATTCAATTGTTTTATATGTAATACTTTGCCACATGTAACTCCCAAAGGCAACAGAACGGACACACGAAATTACAGACCTATATCATTAACATCAGTTTGCGGTAGAATTCTTAAACATATTCTCAGTTCTAATACAGTAAATTTCCTTCACATGGAAAAGCTTCTGTCCATTGAAATGTTTTACTATATTCTATTTAAGTAATCACAGTTCCTTTCTACCACTTCCAAACAAGATACTTAGCTTTTCAACATTACGATGTATGGGGGTTCTGCTCGCTGCAACATTATTCTCCTGGAGCGTCGTGGTGGAAATAAATACTCGTAAGTACAATTTTCACTTCTTCTTTAATTTGAAACAAACTTCTTCTCCACCAAAACATTACAAATTCAAAACATCCACAATACATCAGAACGTAGCTGGTAGTACTTCCATTTTCAAAACACAGAGTGACATAGCTTCCAGAGCACATGACAAACGACTAAAACTCGAACTCCCCCACGCAATGCGGCGAGGCAAATATATAACATCGACAATAATGACATTACATCATGCATTCTTCATAACAATTGAATATACTAATTTACAATTACCACACACAAAGAAAACATTTCATGTACACAAAAATAATCACAATATAAAATGAAAACTATACATACATACATGGCCCATATATTTTAAGTCATAATTTCGGTTCTTTCTGTATGATAACAAACAGCAATGTTAAATATCAATTAATTAGTTAATTAATACATCATACATGTACCTAACATATATTGACCTATCAAATATATTGTCAATTCTGAAACTAGGTTTAAAATCTCACGTCAGTCAATATATACAAAGAATTGCAATATTGAATTTCGACTATTACATTAATTAACACAATTAGCTGGTCAATAAAAATGTTCAAATGTTTGTTAAGCTTAAGGGACTTAACTACGGGGTCATCAGTCCCTAAACTTACAAACTACTTATGAACTACCTACAACTAAGGACGGCACAAATATTCATGCCCGAGGGGGGATTCGAACACCCGACCGTAGTGGCCGTGCAGACCGTGACTGAAGCGCCTCAGTCCTCTCGGCCACCGCGGCCGGCAGCTGGTCAATACAACTTGTTTATGAGCCTAACCTATAGACAATGCTATTTATTTTCATGACTTTATGTTTTACATAAGTTTGTACCCTTCGTCTGTCTATTTATTAAAATAATTTACAATGACAAAGTATTGTTTATAGAACTGTCTGAATACGTCTTATACAAATCTATTAATTAATGAAATCTATCACTTGTTTTGATCACAGTATCACCGAGACGAGAGGACCAGACAGACGTTATCGTCACACCATGCACCAGCACGGCTTTAGGAGGCATTGATCGTACGAAACCCAACTTGCCCATTTCTGTCATGACATTCGCGTGCTATCGATGAAGGGCAACAAGTAGACTGCATATTTCTCTATTTTCGAAAGGCATTTGCCACAGTCCCACAGTACAGACTGCTATCGAAGGTACAAGCTTATGGAGAAGGTACTTAAATAATGTCAGTGGTTCGAAGATTACTTAAGTAATAGAACCCAGTACGTTGTTCTCGATGGCGACCGTTTCTCAGAGACTAGTGTATCGACATGGGTGTTCCAGGGAAGTGTGATAGAACCGCTATTATTTTCTATCTATATAAATGATCTGACGGACAGAGTGACTTGCAATCTGCAGCTGTTTGCTGATGATACTGTGATGTACAAGAGGGTGTCATCATTGAGTGACTGTAGTAGGATACAGGATGACGTGGACCAAATTTCGAGGTGGTGTGAGAAATAACAACTTGCGCTAAATGTGGAAAATGTAAGATGATGAGTACGAGAAACAATCTCTTAATGTTCCAATACAGCATTAGTATTGCTGCTTGACGAAGTCGCGTGAATTAAATACCTAGGCGTATCGCTCACAGCGATATGAAATGGAACGACCATATAAGGACAATCTTGGGGAAGGCAAATGGTCGACTTCTCTTTATTGGGAGAAATTTGAGAAGGTGTGATTCGTTTGAAAAGGAGACCGCATAAAAACGATTATACGATCGTCTTGGGTATTACTCAAGTATTTGCAATCCCCAACAGATTGGTCCAAAGGAGGACATAGAGGCAGTTCAGGAGCGGGCTGCGAGGTTTGTAAGTGATAGATTCGTTCAATATGCGAGTGTTAGCGAAATGTGTGCATCTACATACATACTCCGCAATTCACCGTAAGGTGCGTGACGGAGGGTACACTGTACCACTACTAGACATTTCCTTCCCTATTCCACTCCCAAATTGAACGAGGAAAAAAAGAATGCCTATATGCCTCCGTAAGAGCCCTAATTTCTCTTATCTTGTCTTTGTGATCTTTACGCGAAATGTAAGTAGGCGGCAGCAAGATCGTACTACACTCAGCTTCAAATTCCGGCCCTCTAAATTTACTTAACAGAAATTCACGAAAAGAACGTCGCCTTCCTTCCAGCGATCCCCAATTGAGTTACCAGAGCATTTCCGTGACACTCGCGCATTGGTCGAACCTACCAGTAACAAATCTAGCTGCTCGCCTCTGAACCGCCTCTATGTCTTCCTTTAAACTGATCTGCTGCGGGTCCCAAACACTTGAGCAATACTCAAGACGTGGTCGTACAAGCGTTTTATACGCGGTCTCCTTTACAGATGAAATACATCTTCCCAAAATTCTCCCAATAAACCGAAGTCGGCTGTACGCCTTACTCACAACTGTCCTTACATGCTCGTTCCATTTCATATCGCTCTGCAATGTTACGCCTAGATATTTGAACGACGCTACAGCATCAAGAAGCTCATTACTAATGCTGTATTCGAACATTATGGGATTTCTTTTTCTACTCATGCGCATCACCTTACATTTTTCTACATTGAGAGCTAGCTGCCATTCTTCGCACCAACTAGAAATTTTGTCTAAGTCATCCTGTATGCTATTACAGTCAGTTACAGACGACACCCTCCCATACACCACAGCATCATCAGCAAACAGCCGCAAATTACAACTTACTCTGTCCATCAGATCATTTATATAGATAGAAAATAATAGCGGTCCTATCACACTCTCCTTGGGCACACCTGACGATACACTCGTCTCTGATGAACACTCGCCGTCGAGAACAACGTACTGCGTTCTATTACTTAGGAAGTCCTCCAGCCAGTCACAAATCTGTGAACCTATTCCATAAGCTCGTATCTTCGTTAGCAGTCTCCAGTGTGGCACCGCGTCGAACACCTTTTTGAAGTCGAGAAAAACACAATCCGCCTGTTGCCCTTCATCCATGGCTCGCAAGATGTCATGTGAGAAAAGGACAAGCTGAGTTTCACAGGAACGATGTTTCCTAAATCCGTGCTGAATCATGGAAAGAAGCTTTTCCGTTTCAAGGAAATTTACTATATTCGAACTGAGAATATGCTCTAAAATTCTACATGAAACTGATGTCAACGATATTGGCCTGTAATTGTGTGGGTCAGTTCTATTTCCTTTCTTATAAATGGGATTCACCTGTGCTTTTTTCCAATCACTAGGAATTTTGCGCTGAATTAAAGATTCGCGATAAATGCAAGTAGGGGGCCAATGCCTCAGAATAGTCTTCGTAAAACCGAACTGGTATTCCATCCGTACCAGCAGACTTTTTCGTATTTAGCTCTCTCAGCTGCTTCTCTACACCGAAAATACCTATTGCTATGTCACCCATTTCGGAATTAGTACATTGATCAAACGATGGTACGTTTGTGCGGTCCTCCTGCGTGAAAGATTTCTTAAAGGGTAAATTTAGAACTTCAGCCTTCCGTTTGCTTTCTTCTATTACTGCCCCGGAATGATCAACGAGTGACTGGACAGTGGGCTTTGACCCGCTTGTCGATTTTACATAGGACCAGAATTTCTTCGGGTTCTCGGAAAGATCTTTTGCTAAGGTATGGCTGTGGTAATTATTGTATGCTTCGCGCATCGATCTTTTTATAGAAGCACGAATCTCTACTAACTTTTGCCTGTCATCATTTGCGTGTTCTTTTTTGAATCGAGAGTGCAACAGATTTGGCTTTCTCAGCAGCTGTCTAACATTATTGTTATACCACGGTGGATCTTTTCCATCCTTAATCGTCTTTACTGGCACATGTTTCTCTAACCCTTTATTAACAATGCACTTAAATTTAGTCCACAATTCCTCTACATCCATAGTCCCGGAATTAAACGATGCCCATTCATTTTCTAAGTGCGATCGTAACATTTGCTTATCGGCTTTTCCCAACAAAAACACGCTCCTAGCCTTCTTGATTGGTTTATGAACTTTGGTCACCATCGACGCTATGACGATACCATGATCACTAATTCTTGTCTCTACACAGGTATCGTTAATAAGGTCAAGCCTGTTTGTGGCTATAAGGTCTAGAATATTTCCATTGCGCGTGGGTTGCCGGTTTAACAGCTCAAGACAGTTTTCGGAGAATGTGTCCAAAAGTAGCTCGCAAGACTGCTTGTCTGTACCGCCTGAAATGTAACTAGCGAGGTCCCAATCTATACTCTTAAGGCTGAACTCTCCTCCGACTAATATTACATGGCCCGGATACCTATGCACCACCTGGTGTAGACTTTCTTTGAATGATTCTAAAACTGCTACAGCAGCACTGGGGGGCCTGTAGAAACACCCAAATATTAACTTTACTTCTTTTAGACTATTTATACGTGCCCAGATAACTTCACAGTTACTTTCAACTTCGATCTCAGCAGAAACAATATCTTTGTTCACAGCGATGAACACTCCTCCTCCAGTTGTATCCGATCTATCTTTCCGATATACATTCCAAGCTTCGCTAAATATTTTTGAACTTGCCACATCATGATTTAGCCAGCTTTCGGTGCCTAAAACTATCTGAGCGCAATAACTTCCATGCAGTGCAAAAAATTCGGGAACTTTGTTTCTAATACTCTGTAACTTCGCGGCTAATATTTTGATGTTCGAACTTTTGTTCCGAACGTGGCCTGAATTCGCTGTTTGAATGCTGACAGGCGAGTGCTCATCTGAGTTAGCGCCTAGCCTAAAAAACCCAATGTGCACTCCGCACGTACTCTGTTACCCGAGTAGCCGCTTCCTTAGTGTAGTGCACCCCTGATCTATCTAAGGGCACCCTACAATTCCCCACCCGACAACGCAGATCCAGAAATCTGTAGCCATGACTGTCACAGAGTCGCGCGAAGCCTCTGGTTCAGACCCTCCACTACGCTCCAAACCAAAGGACCCCGATCAACCCTGGGAACAATGCTGCAAATCGACAGCTCTGCTTGCACCCCGCGTGCAAAGGCAGCAGCTTCACCTATTCCGCCAGCTGCTCGTAGGACCTGAGGTTGTCCTCAGAACCCAAGCGACAAGCGTCATTGGTGCCGACGTGAGCCACGACTTGCAGTCGACTGCACCCCGCATCGTCGATAGCCGCCGGCAAGGCCGCCTCCACATCTCGGATGAGGCCCCCCGGCAGACACAACGAGTGCACGTTGGAATTCTTCCGGATCTCGACGCTATCTGCCTAAGGGGCTCCATCACGCTTCAGGAACTCAACTGAGAGTGTCTGGAGGGGAGGCGACGTTCTTTTCGAGACGCAATATTGATGAAATGTAGAGGGCCGGAATTTGAGGCGGACTGCAGAACGATTCTACTGCCGGCAATCTACAAGAGAGAATAGCGCTGTTACGGATGAAGACAAGTATTCGTTTTTCCCTCGTTCTATATGGGAGTGGAACAGGAAAGCAAGTAACTAGTTGTGGTACTGAGTAATAGTGCCCTCCGCCACGCACCTTTGGGTGGATTGCAGAATGTGTATGTAGATGTAGAAGATAAGAGTCAAAAGTAAATGCACTGATGTTCAAAGGAAATACCGGGTATTTAGAAAGTATCTATGCAGTAACATGTTGCTAAGTGAGCTAAATAATTATTAATACAACATTTACTATTGTGTAACATATTTGAACCATATTTGAGCATCCTATGAACAGGTATTTTCTTCGCAGATTGAAGACCAACATCTTGTGTGACATAATTGTGATCCAGGTCGTCATGTTGACGAGTGTGTCCTTGTGGAGCAAGTATTCGAAATGGATACATGATTACCTCAACAGTAGACGCTTCATTCCCACGAGTGAAGAAGCCTAATCGTAATACTGTACGGAACCTCATCACCAAGTTTCGAAAGACGAGAAGCCCCAAAAGCAGGCAGGCCATCCACGTCCATATATGAAGAGAATGTGACGGAGGTACAAGACATGAGGCTGCAAGGCCCAAAGAAATAGGTTAGACGATTAGGTTAGCAGCTCACAAGATTCTCAGGAAGTCACTGTCCATGTACCTGTACAAAATTTCGGTCGTGGATGAACTGAGAGACGCCGATCGCTCGGCGCTTGTGAACTTTTGTAGCGGGTTTCTGTCCTTCCTGCAGGGAAATGGTGAGGGGATTCTTCTTGACACAACATTTTTCACGGATGAGCATGATTTCACTTCACCGGTTACATGTATAGCCAGAATAGTCGTGTCTGAACTACGGAGAATCCGCATATATTTAAGGTGCCCACACTCCATGATCACAAGGTAGGTATTTAGTGCACCGTGAGTCGAAACGCATCATTCGGCCAATCTTTTTTCAGGACACCATGAATGCGGAACGGCACAGCACCTGCGTTCTGGAGTTCTTCCTAGGTTAATAAGGACGAAATCGAGAATCCATATACCGGCCTCAAGACAATGGACGTTTTAAATGGCACCTTCGGTGACCGCATCATCTCTCGAGGACTCTGGCCTCTGCGTACACCCGACTTGGCTCCATCCGGTTAGTTTCCAACGCGTACGTTGAAGGGAAAGGCCAATCCGCACACCATACGAAACCTCCAAGCTGCACTGACACGTCACATTCGAAACATCAATCCGAATGTTCTGCATAACATCTTCAAGAACATGCGGAAACGTGTGCAACTGTGTGTTCAAATTAAGAGGAATCACTTCCAGCATCTCTTATAGCTTCCATTACTGTAATATCCAGCATTGATGGAGGATCTGTCACTGACAAACGTCAGAACAAGAATCAACAAATTCATAATCTGATAAATGGTAAGTTATATAAATAAAATCGAAAGAATAATCAGACTCCAATTATATGCAGCTATTTGAATAAAACTGACAACTCCGCGATGCAATATGGACACAGAGCCGAAATAGGTCTATGGCTCTTATGTTAAAGTAATAAATAACATTATCTTACTTAACAGGGGCATTTTGGTATCACTTATATTACAATTACGTCCTTAAAGAACATACCCAAGGCTACAGGCCCAAAAGAAACAACATTCTCCTATGACTTTCTTTGCCTGGTAAGAAGCCTCAGCTTCCTTATCTAAAAGTTTCTGATTAGGATATCGCTTCGCAATGTTACGTTTACACTACAGTCAATCAGGAAAAATTTTAACCCGTAAGAGTAACTTTGAACCACTTCCTACTTACATTTCATATGTATGGTGTACCATCTAGAGCACATTCAGAGTACTGAAAGTTGATGCATTATTATATATAGGCTTTCTGTTTCGTATTTAAAGTACCTATGCATCGATCTAGAATATATTTGGATTGTTATTATTTTTTTACTGCACTTGTAGAGTAGAAAGTTTCTGAATACAGTGATTTTAATTCATGATTTAAAGTATAAATAATGGCATGTGCCCTATTGTTTTAGTTTTAAACTTTTAAATAATTCTTAATTTTACATTGATGTAATTTGATTTTGTATTATTCCATACATTATCAACATAATTTCTTTAATAATAAAAGTTCATTTTGATGCTAATTTTGGGGCAACAGTGTACCAGTACAAAGTTACCAGGATCGTGGCGAATGTTTATGGAGTCGGAAATAAGATAATAAATTAAGAATTTATGATATTAAATTTAAGAAATTACTTGGTTTAACATGGAGGATGGAAACATATGGAGAAGGAGATGTAGGAAGAAACTGAACCAAGGATTGGTCCTATTTGTGTAACCCTTTGGCTCTGCGTCTCAACACAGACTAAAAGCAAGAAAAGGGAGTTATGTAACGACTCAGAATGTAACAGCCAGCAATTGAAATTGCCTGCAGATACTACTGATAGTCGCATGATCCTAGCTGAATTAAATAGGAACAGTAGTAAGCCTGATGAGAGTCATTGTAATCACCAAAGTGGATC
Organism: Locusta migratoria; assembly: GCA_026315105.1. Lineage (NCBI taxonomy): Eukaryota > Metazoa > Arthropoda > Insecta > Orthoptera > Acrididae > Locusta > Locusta migratoria. The sequence goes on from CM048747.1 coordinate 276,581,266, forward strand.
CCGTTCTAAATGAAGGTTCATCACTGGATATTTTCGGTAACTGAACAGGTGCAAATGACTTTCAGGTTAATGATTATCTTACTACAGTGTATAAAGTTTAATGTTACCCCCTAAAAAGTCACTACTATAGAGTTGCAAGGCAATGTCACATCATTTAGAGAAGTTGCATGATAAAGAGAGGGAAACACTGGATGTCGACTGAGATGGAGGATGAAATATGTTTAAAGTGCAGTATATTAAAAAGAATTGATGAATCCTGCATAAAACCTGTAAACAAAAGAAGCATGTTGCTTGCAGTGGCCATTTTGAGCAGCAGCTGAATTGTATTTCACTGTAATGTTTTTAAAGTAAACGCCTTTTGCTACTGCGAATGAAGGATTTTATTTTTATATTTTTAAGTCACCCATACGCATTTCACCTTTCTCTCAAGGCATCATCAGTGGGTGTCCTGAAATATTTACATGTTTCTGTTTACACATATAGGTTAGGTTTCTTACATATGTTACATATATAGCAAACAACTAACTGTTTTAAATCAGAAATGAAATGTTTTGTACATATGTAAGAAATCTAACCTATATGTGTAAACAGAAACATGTAAATATTTGAGGACACCCACTGATGATGCCCTGAGAGAAAGGCGAAACGCGTATGGGTGACTTAAAAATATAAAAATAAAATCCTTCATTCGCAGTAGCAAACGGCGTTTACTTTAAAAACATTACAGTGAAAAGAGGCATGTTTCACATTAGCAACGAGTTCCTGAAGATGTCTAAGCACAATATATATAAAGTGATGTTCCTTTTTGGGGGAAAAATATGTGCAGTATTACTTGTTGTTTGTATTATTAAGACTTGACATCTTATTAACGCCAGATATCGTTTGTGGATCTGTGGATCCGCCTTGATGCAAAACACGTATTTATTTACATATCAAAGGGGGATCCACCAGCCCACATTTGTAACGCAAACACAGATTAACAAAAGAGATTCAAATCACAATGATAGTCCCAGATTTCTTTTTCACATGGCCAAACGTTACCTGCAGCATTATACACAGGGTGAGGCAGCTAATTCATAACATCACTTGTGTCGCCCCACACGTAATGGGTAGAAATATGCTGTTTGGACAGTGAATTGCAAGGAGAGGGGATAGATATGAGGCCATCTTTCTTTTGAATGTAACTTATATGTGTAAATATGATAAAAGAATATATATATATATATATATATATATATATATATATATATATATATATATATATATATATATGTGTGGATGACAGCGTAGATTTGTACCCGTACAGGCATGGAAATTTTACTGTAAAAGAACATATTTAGGAAACATTTTTACTTTCGGAGTCATCAGCAACTGTAATTGAAACCTTCTATAGTGTCCGATGGGATGTGTAATTTCATTTACCGCAAGAACACTGAAAAAATGATAAAAATGGTGTACAGTTAAACCCAGTTGACTGTAATTTCTTCTCATGCCTTGGGTTTTATATTTAGCGATTATTTTGTAGTTATTTACTAACGTAACTATTCCTAAATCTGATATTCCATGTTTTTTTATTATTGCACATTTATTATGAACATCGAAAAAGCATTGCATATTTATTAGCAAGCACGCAAGTTTGAATGTAATATCATTGGAACAGCTGCCTTTTATTTTATTGTTGTGTGTTATGTTTGGTGAACACTTATTTATAGTTGCGCGTATATATGGCAAATTCAGTACGCCGTGGCACGCTTTTACTTGGGTCACGCAGCGCTCTTTAGCAGGTGACACGGCAGAAGTTGTGTTTACTGTGCGAGAGACCGTACTCATTAACGCGACAATTAGCACATGTGGCCTGGCGTGTTTTGCGTTTCACGCGGCCCACACGCTCTGCGTGGCGGCAGGCAGTGCCGTGCTTTCGCTGCGGGCACACGCGAACAAACTGTATGCTGGCAAGCGGATAAAACAGTCCTCAACTCATTAAAGCGAAACGCAAAACGTTTGCACTGAATACCATCGCGACAAAAAGCACTACGTCGATTCGACGTTGTTTGTATCTACTATTCCCGTAATTTTATTTCCCCATCAGCTCCCTGGGCCTCAATGGACAGGAGTCATAGAAATTCGAGTAAATAACGTGTCGGTGTCAGCAAATAACAAGCAGTATTTCTAACGCTTGTGTAAGGGGAAGAAACAGTCATTAAAGATAAGACATATCTTTATTTTTCTACATAATTTCCAAGTACATTGTGACATTTATCACACCGCTTTGTAAGCTTCAAAAAGCCTCCCAGGGAAAAAACAGGGCGACAGCATTGCTTCCAAAGCCCCTTCCGCCAAGAGTCTTTTCAAAGCTTGAAACAGATGGAAGTCACTTGGTGCGAGTTCAGGACTGCATGGCGGATGGTGTAGGCACCCCCAACCAAGAGTTGCAACATGATTTTGCGTTGCCGTCGCCGAGTGTGGTCTACCGCAGAACGCCAGATTTCTTTCAGTACCGCGCAGCATTGATGGTTGCATCCTCCAAAAAGTCCAGCAACAAAACTCCTTGGGCTATCCAGAAAACAGCAAGTAGCACTTTACTTGCACGGGCCCGGTGGTCTTGGGGTAAAGCGCTCGACTGGAAACCGAAGGGTCGCGTGTTCGATACCCGGTCGGACCTCGGATTTTTTCAGTCTGCGTTTTAACCCATCCTTCACCTCTCAACGATGTGAGGAGTCGCCAGAAACGACACGTGGTTCGGATTCCACGTTAATCTGGAGTTCCCCTTTCCCCGGTTGGATAACGGGGGGCCGGCCGCGGTGGCCGAAGTGACTGAGGCGCTCCAGTCACGGTCAGCACGGCCACTACGGTCGAGGGTTCGAATCCCCCCTCGTAAGTAGTTTGTAAGTTTAGGGACTGATAACCCCGTAGTTAAGTCCCATAAGCTTAACAAACATTTGAACATTTTTTGATAACTGGGGTAAGCTAGGGACACGCAAGTCGCCGAAGTGGCGTCCAATTGAAAGACTTGCACCAGGCCAATGAGCCACACGAAATTGTTATTAATATTATACTTGGAGACGAAGTTCTTTTCAACATCTTTCGGACAGGTGATGAGGGATGTTTCCTCTCCATTGTCGTTCAACGCTTCTTCTGTATGTAACGCCCTGATTTTTTTCATGGACGGCTTTTTGAAGCTTATAAAGCAATTGTCAAATGTCTCGATGTACTTGGAAATATTGTAAAAAATAATAATAAAGATTTAAACGTCTCATTCTATTTATATCCTTTCATACATCTCTGTGCACACTGTCGGCAGGGGACACTTATTTTTCAACTCCCCCTTGTACATATCACTGAGAAATAATCAAGAAAATATTGTATTTTAAATTAATTCTACAGCTACATATGCTAGCGAAACTATATTTAAAACAACCAACACTGTAGCAATAGACAGGCTACTCAAAATAGAAAGGAGGATAGTCAGAACTTGCATAAATAAGAAATACCAAACAGACGGGATTTGGAGAATAGCTACAAATATAACTGTTTATAAAGAAGTAGAACCAGTGACAAGCACAGTGAAAAAGAAACTGATCTCTTTCCTAGGACGTTTGATGAGAACACCAGAAAATAGAATCAGCAGGAAGATAGTTGAAAAGTTATGGAACAGCAAAAGCAACATAAGATGGATCACAGAAATCAAGGAAGACATGATGAAACTACAGATAACGATGGAAAATTTGAAAAACAAGACACACACACTCAAGGTACTTCAGGACAAACACGTCACACTACCAATAAAAATTAACAAAGAGAGACTGGGAGGGTGATTTCGGATGAGGAGAGAAGGGCACGATCTGAAAGAATGAAAAAGTATTGGGCCAAAAAAAAAAAAAAAAAAAAAAAAAAAAAAAAAAAAAAAAAAAAAAAAAAAACAGAAGAATCTAAATCATAATGTTTATGTTGACCCTAAAAGTAATAAATAAAAAAAGTAATAAATAAATTAACCACTGTATTATTAAATTGTCATGTATATTTTTGAACTAAATTGTGTTAATGCATAACAACAAATTGTAATAACCTTTGTAATATTGACTAAAGTGGACCAATGAAGGCCATAAAATAAATAAATAAAATAAAAAAATTCTACAGTGCCGAAAATATAAATGAATGCGCCCTCTTACTGTTTTGCAATTCATTCAAGATATTAATTTGTAAAAATAATTTGTAAATTGGCTAAGCTGTGAAGAAAAGCAAGGAGAACTTTGGAGAAGGGATTAGAGTTCAGGGTGAAGAAATCAAAACATTGCGTTTTGGCGATGACATTGTAATTCTGTCAGAGACAGCAAAGGACCTGGAAGATCAAGTGAATGGAATGGACAGTGTGCTGAAAGGAGCATATAAGATGAACATTAACAAGGGTAATGGAATGCAGTCTTAGAAAATCAGGTGAAGCTGAAAAAATCAGATTACGTATCGAAATAATAAAGGTGGTAGATCAGTTTTGTTACTTGGGCAGTAAAATAGCATCTGACGGTCGCAGTACAGAGAATATAAAATGCAAAATATCAATGGGAAGAAAAGCGTTTTCTTAAAAGAGAAATTTGCTAACATGGAATATTAATTTAAGCGTAATAAGTATTTTCTGAAATCATTTGTATGGAGTGTTGCCTTGTACGGGAGTGAAACTTGGACGATAAATAGTTCAGACAGGAAGAGCATAGAGGCTGTGTAGATCGCGTAATTAATGAGAAGGTACTGAACAGAATTGGTAAGTAAAGAAATTATGTCATACCTTGACTAAAAGAAGGGATCGATTGATATGACACCTTCTGAGATAACAAGGAATCGTAAATTTAGCATGGAGAGGAAATGTGTGGCGTAAAAATTGCAGAGGGAGACCAAGAGACCAATATAGTAAGCAAATTGAAATGGATGTAGGTTGCCGTCCTTATGAGGAGATGAAGAGGCTTGCTCAGGGTAGAGTAGGGTGGAGAGCTGCATCAAACCAGTCTCCGGACTGCCGCGATGGAGCAGCCGAGCGGTCTAAAAAGCGGTTGCTCGGCGTCGGAGTCCTGCCTGGGGCATGCGTGTGTGTGTGTGTGTGTGTTGTCCTTAGGTTAGTTAGTTTAAGTAGTGTAGGGACTTACGACCATAGCAGTTTGGTCCAATAGTTTACAAACATTTTTCTCCGGACTGAAGATCACAACAACAACATAGAGATGAAACAGCACATATGGAGTACATGATATGGTTACATTTACATATAAATAGCTCAAGTAGTACTGAGGTATCAGATGCCCGTGCTGAAAAACCCATATTAGTAAATGGTGTAACCTATTAACCTATACCGGTGACAATGCAAGCGCTGATTCTAGTATCCATTCGATCATACCGATGTCGAGTACCGACTTGGGACACATCATCCCACGCCTGCTCAACCAGTTCACAGAAATGTTGGTTGATGAGTCGAACGTGTCAATCTGTCGCCCCATAATATCCCAGTTGATTAGGGGTAAGACCGAGGATCGTGTATGTCAGGAAGCTGTTGGCGTATTGCAGAGCACGTTGAGTTTCACACGCAGTGTGTGGGCGAGCATCATTCCGGTTTGAACAACAAATCTCTAACGTGCAGCGTTGTTCAATGACAGTTCTGTGCTTAGTTTTGATCTGCAATGTGATCTGGTCCACTCCTATACGGCTGTCCATTGGCAGAGTAAATATACTGTAGATGTTTATGTATATTTGAATTCCTCTGCTAGCAATGGAAGATTCTGGAACGTTGACCAGACATGAGTCCCTGTAATTACAATCTCTTTAACCTAATTGAAAGAACCACTGCGAGGGGTCCAGTACATCACCAGTATATTATCAACGCCATGGGGCAGTCAATAAGGCACAGCAGCAGAAATACACTTGCAGGTGGCATACGATGCCTTGGCAAAACTCCATAAATAATCGGGGTGATTACCTTGAAGGTGTGTAACTATTATCACGTCTGTCAATAAAATTCGAGAGAAAAATAATTCAACTACTTTTAATCCAACAATCATATACGGCGGAAACAACTGGTCTAATGGTTTACATGCCCTGCTATCAGAGATGAAACTCATTATGAGTAAGGAAACGAAACCACATCTTTTCACATCAGAACATGGAATTTTCTTACTGACAGTCGGTTTTTGAAGAAAATCTGCACAGTATCTTAAAAATACTATCTAGGTTAGGGGTATATAATAATAATAATAGTAATAATAATACCGCTAACAAGCCGTCTTCAGTCACAATAATTTTATTGTTTTTATTCTCCGACGCGTTTTGAGCTCTAACTCCATTTTCGAGGACTTTATTACTGTATTTTTGTGTTACAACTGCTTCAGTTTTTCACCTGCATTTCAGAATGTTCATATGTTAGTAAATATATCGGACCAAACTGCGTGGCCATCAGTCCGTAGCTTACAAACTTCTTAACCTAAGGTAAACTAACCTAAGGACAAACACTGACACCCATGCCCGAGGGAGGACTCGAACCACCGACGGCGAGCAACCGCACGCTCCGCAGCGAGGCGCTTTACACCGCTCGGCTACTCCACCGCGGCCTCCTGCATTTGTCGAGATGAAATTATCTACTGCATTGGTGAAATGACTTCCACATTTGCACATATTTTACAACACATTTACGCAACTGACCAGTTGCATAAATGTGTTGTAAAATGTGTGCAAATATGGAATATATTTCAACAATGCAGGAGATATTATCATCTGAGAAATGCAGGGGAAAAACTGAAGCAGATGTAACATAAAAATACAGTAATAATGTCCTCGAAAATGGAGTTATAGCTGCAAAACGCGTCGGACAATAAAAACAATAAAATTATTGTGACTGAAGACGGCTTGTTACCGGTATTATTATTATTATTATTATTATATGCCCCTAACCTGTGCGCTACAGTCACGGACAGTGGCGAAATGTCGATTAATAATATAAATGTTAGCTATGTGACGAATGAATTTTTGCTAATGTATCACGTAAAATTTGGTATAAAATGGTCAACAATGTTTGAGATTATTGATAACAATGGTTCTCTTTTATGTGTCACATAATTATATATTTTTGTGTAATATATCGTCAGTATTCATTGCCGCGGCGGAGCGGCCGAGCTCATTGAGGTGCTATGCTCCGATGCACGAGGCCGTTCCCCGTCGGGGGCTCAAATCCCCCTCGAGCATGGATGTTTGTGTCGTCTTTAGTATAACGTAGTTAATAAACAGTTTGTAAGTTTAGGTACTGCTGACCCCGCAGTTAAGTCCCTTAAGGTTAACAAACATTTGAACATTTTTGAACAGTATTCGTTGGAATGATCATTTGAGTATCTCATAAAAATTTGAAGTAAATCAGTGGAGTACTTTTCTAGGTTTTTGATAATAAGCACGTTCTAGCACGTGTAACTTTAGATGACACCGTCTTGTGTCTACAGCTGGACAGACGATTTCTTCAACCTTTTATTACCCACAAGAACTGACCTGTGATGTTTTGTACCCAAAAACGTTTGGCTTTGCAGGCCGACTAAATCTATGGTAACACATGAGCTATAACTTATACATCAGAAATTAGTGCACATTTCAATTCAAGACAGGTAAGAGGTTCTTCACTGTGTTCAAAATGAGCCGACCGACCACTCCTGTAGGTAGAAAATAAAAATAATAATAATAAAATAAAATAAAATAAAATTACTGCTCAGTAAAAGTTCTTTTCTACTGACAGGCAAAACATTAGTTTGTTATTTTAAAAATCGGAAAAACAAATGCAAATGAAAGTATGTGAAATTAAACAATTTAAATTAATAATAATAATAAAGGACAGGATTCAACCGTTAATGGTATCGTTTCGATAACGCAAACCGCAAATCTAAATAAAATAATTATCAGGAGAAAAATGTCTGTCAATCGGTGGCTGAGACGTCACACCTACACTTGACTCTACAATTGAATTGAAACAGAAGAGGCTATCACGGTAAATACAGCGAATAACGCTGTATTTCTGTCAGTGCCACTGCACAGAAGCGACCTTGCAGGAACAAAAAATAGCTTACTGTAAATGTTCAAACACCATTCCCTATGCCGGCAGCGGCTGCATGCATGGTTCTGAAATCTTATAAAAACTAACTGGTTTAGCTGAAGTAAATTAGACAAACCTTCCTACCAATCTTGATGAGGTCAAAACTCGCTTACTTCTCTAGTCAAAACTAAGTTGGCAGGGTACGCTGATTCAGCAAACCAGCCCACCATTGTGCCTTCTTGGTATCGTCTGCAGACGTTCACTAATTATTATGGACAGCAAATAAAGTTCATTACTCGCTCTGTGAAAGTGCCTTGATTATAGGTGAAGCCTGCAACTCAACACTGCACCTCGCACCACTGCTTAGCCCACTAGGCAAAACTACCAGAGAAAGGTTGACAGGAGTGTCTTTTCGTAGCTTAGACAGCCATATATATCTAATCTTTAGATATTTTTCATAAATTTGCAGCTGAGATGCATCTGCCTCAGACAGCCAATGAGAAGCGCTGTATCAATCCATCATTGGCTCTGCTACCTCACGTCAAGGCACTAAGAAGTTAGGTCTTAAACCATAATGGTACATATTAAGAATTTGACCAACTTCTGATACCACCGTGTTGAGCAGATACCAGCTACCCAGGCGATCAATACATCATCACACAAAGGACGTCAACTATTGTGAATATCCTATCGTCTGCTAAAAACTCTTGGTCAATCAATCGCTCGTTGTATGGGTTTTCTAGTTTTTCCTGCTAGGCAGAAAAACAGCTCTGTGCCACATCACGCAGTTTTAAATGTCCATCTATTGTCAGGCTCTTAATATATTCAGTTTATTAAACGCAATGATTTCTGTAAGTGCAGTGGTGGTACATAAAATTGCTCAAAAAAGTGCATAGATGATGAAGTGCATGAAATTGACATGTAAGGAAGTCAGTATTTTTTTTACGGAAGACAATGGGCAAATGTGGCTGACATTTCGATCGGAACGTTATGAGACTGAGATGAATTTTGTAATTATTCCCAAATTAATTGTTGACTTGATTACTGGCCCCGACTTTCTAAGTGAGAGGAAGGCCATAATCCACATGGATAAAGGATTTATGATGTTACGCTGTACTTCATTCAATCGTTGCAGCAGAAGAAATGCCAGGGCAGTAAGTACAGCTACACTTACTCCAAAATAGCAATAATAATGAGTATAGAGAGCCTACGTAGCTGTTGCTACCGTCTCTAATTACCATCACTAATATCATCTGTGGTGTATCAAATTGCTCAGAAAAGTGCGTAGATGATGTTTAAGTGCATGAAAATGACATGGAATGAAGTCGGTATTTGCCGCGGTGGAGTAGCCGAGCGGTCGAAGGCGCCTCGCTGCGGAGCGCACGTTGCTCACCGTCGGAGGTTCGAGTCCTCCCTGGGCATACGTGTGTTTGTGTGTGTGTGTGTGTGTTTTCCTTAGGTTAGTTTACCTTAGTTTAAGTAGTTTGTAAGCTACAAACTGATGACTACGCAGTTTGGTCCGATAGATTTACAAACATTTTGAACATCTTTGAAGTCGGTATTTCTTGACTCCTTACAACATAAATAAGAGTAAAATATGGGCTTTAAATTTTTTGTCTTAAAAAGTTGTCTATTGTTTTCTAAACAAGAAGTCTACTTCAAGGAAATGGTACTGAAGAAAGCTCTAAAATTAGAGGAATTTAAAAATGCCGGCACAACGACAACACCCCTATGTCAGTTTGTTTTCATGATTTTATAGTCTATAATTTTCAGAAAAGATTCGGTACAAAATTGAGAAACTTGGAGTATTTGAAGTAAAATAAATTAGCTGATGGGAAGTGTATAAGTGGGCATGGTTCATTTGGTTGAAACGCACCTTACAGGTGAGGAAATAGACTGCTTGCGGTATTATCATTCACAATTCACCTTGTAAAATAAAAACAGCCTTTCATAAACCATTCACAGATGACATCCCATGGAATGAACTCTGTCCGCCTGGTAGTGAGTCCTGTTGTGGCTGCTTGAGGGTTATTATTCAAGGTACGACCCACAACCATACACTTTCTTTGCCTTTTGTTATAATCGAGGTTGTAAAACCTAAATATAGAGATCTTAGTGAAACATTTTTATTAGAAAAGTGTTTACATGGTAGAACTGTTGATCCAAATAAGACACATTTGTATAGGGGAGTAAAACCTTTTAGCCGCGGCAGATAAGCCGTGCGTACTAGGACGCCGCGCTGTAGTGCGCGGGCCGTTCGCCGTCGGGGGTTCGAGCCCCCCCCCCTCCCTAGAGCATGGGTGTTTGTGTTGTCCTTACGTTAGTTTAACTTAGTGTAAGTAGTTTGTAAGCTACGGACTAATAACCCAGCAGTTGAGTCCAATAGATTTACAAACATTTAAACATTTTAGAATAGGAGTACTGGATGCTGTGCTATGTTTTAATGATGGTTCATCGCGAAGGTGTAAGGTTATGGCGTTGCTGGGACTGCCTTACGGACTAAATAAGAAGAGCTATAATTGTCGTTGACCGCAGGAGATTCTGTCAAGAAGTTACTGTTCGTAGACTCGAAAAAGTAAGACTAAGAAGAAAAACTCTGACAATGAAAACCAGAAACAACAGTAACAGAAACAAGATAAATATGGACCTGGAATGTATTAGTATTATGTAGGTTAAGTAGAGTAAGAAGTCTTAACTTCAACTTTAATTTTCTGAAATGAACTTTTTTGTTTTCTAGTACACAGTGATCAACAACTATTAAAGAGAGAGATGTGACCTATTTATACTGTCATAAAACACATTTAACTAAAAAGTAGGCTATTATTATGACATAATATTAAAAACAAAAGATTTTTAAAGAAAAACTCTGTTTTAACTACTGCAATGCTTGCTGGTGTGGTTGCAGTATACGTAAAGAAAGGGGAGTGGTGAACAGCTGGGGAACAGGCGTGGAATTTAAAATACCATGTACCACTTCAATACGTTAAATATAATTATAATATGAATTTACCAGAAATCTTGGGCACTCTAAATATCAGTCAATTTAACAATGGCTGGTGAGCTTTACTGAGGACACTATAAAATACACTAGCCTTAACATTTGAAATTTAACAAGGCCTGGGAACATTTATCGGACAGGATCAAATACACTAGCCTGTGTGCCCATAAATTTTAACTTGAAAACAGTTAACACTAAAAAAATACTTTACTTAATTTATGAAATTTCACAACAACTTTAGCCATGAAGGGCATTATAATTACGCTAGTTTTAAAATTTTAAAATTTAACAAGGCCTGAAAACATTTATCAAACTGTCCAATATGCTAGCCTGCGTGCCCATCAATTTTAACAATTTTAGAAAAGTAACTACTAAGGACACTATGAAATACACCAGCTTTAAAATTTAACAAAGCCTGGTAACATTTATCGGACACAAATACGCTAGCCTCTGCGCCCATCAATTTAACAGTCTTAGAAAGGTAACCTTTGGAACAATCAAAACTGAACTTTAAAACCGTTAACCACAAACATCATGCATGCACAGAACGCAACCACTTAGGAGACTTGAAGGAACTGCGTGCGCCCCCTTTTAAACAACCGATACAATCAAACCACCGTTAAAGAAAGGTATAAAACACATAGTCTAAGCCCTGGCGGTAGAACAACTGAAGAACCGGGCCCAACGGCATGGTGAGCCGACACAGTCGTACATACACAATGTTTTGGCCCTATGTAACATAGTTAATCCGAATCTGACTTAGGCCGACAAAATCACACACCTGATGAAGGGCATTGCAGAAGACATGTACCAAACTGTTGTTATAAAAGATGTCTCTACGACGGAAGAGTTCATCAAGTGGTGCCAGCGGATTGCAGAGATGTAACAGAAGAGGGTTGGACGAAAGAAGTATGACAGACTCCCCAATGTAGTCCCTATGGCCGTTGTGGAAGACCAGCATGAGTTTGCTTCTGTCATACGACAAATTGTGAAAGAAGAATTACAATAGTTTATGTCAGCTGGGACTATTAGACCGAGCGAACATCAGCTTATAGCCATGAATGTAAACCCTCTAAATCGTAAGGAAGCCCACGCCACTGGGAAAGAGGTATTTCAGGCATTAGCACCTGTCCGCCCCGCCAATCGCACCCGACGTGAAGAATGGCGTCGCCCTGCTATGACTTACGCTGCAGTGACTAAACAACAGCTTAGGAACCGGATGACGCGGCCACAACTAACTCCCGCGGCAACTATGACGCCCCGCAGAAGAACAGACGTGTGGAGGACAGAAGACAACACGCCACTGTGTTTCCACTGTGGGTGCCCTGTACATGTCGTACGCTACTGCAGATAGAGAAGGCGAGTATTCGACGATTATTTTGCCGCAAGATGTCAGTCATCAGAGCAGTTCTATGCCAGGCAGTTATCTGCTGATGAATCCAGTCCACCTGTCGGAAGAAGCCCATCGCCGTACCCTGGACGAGGTCGCACTCCGGCGCGCCGCTACCGTTCACCGTCGCCGTACAAAGGTACCAGCCGCTCCCCTAGCCGCCGCGTCCAGGACAACTAAGCAAGGTGACCATCTGCGGAGGTGAGGCCGCCGCAGATGAAAATCCTCCATGGACGACAGTCGCTAAGATGCCGGGAAATCTCATCGACGTCATTATCGATGGCCAACCTGTCCGGGCACTGGTTGATTCAGGAGCTCTTTCTCTGTATTGTCGGATAATTACCGCCGCACACTACAGAAGACAATGTTCTGTGATACGGGGGCAACTGTACTGAAGGTCGCAAATGGGAATTACGACCAGCCAGCAGGAACTTGTGTCGCAAGAATAACCATCAACAACAGGACCCAGTCCTTTGAGTTTGTCGTTTTAACAGAATGTAGTCATAATGTCATCCTCGGATGGGACTTCCTTCAGGCATCCCAAGCAATCATTGACTGTGGAAGATCTGAGCTACAAATTCAGGAAGTCGTTCCGACGGGTACACGTAATGCAGGATTTTCTGGGAAGTTATTTGCCGTTGACAAGACGATCCCGCCGTTGAGAATGAAAAGAGTTGCATAGAAGATTCTCGGTTTTCTAGCCGCGTCATGTCGGATAAAATCCTCGATCTTTCGATGGCAAGCTCCGCCATCGTCAATAGGAGTAAAATCACTGACTGCCGGTGTTGGCAAGGCGTCCTGCTTATAAAGCTGCAGCGCTGCGTCTAGAAGCTTCTGGAGGGCCGGAGAGCGCCTGCGCGGGCCGATGGTCCGCGGTACCGCGTGACGTCACGTGGAGCATGCCGCCGGCGCCACGTGTGAACCTGGTATGGCGCTCTCGCTTCCCCATTAGCGCGAGGCCTCTGTTTTCGCTCTACGTCCAGAGCCCGCCCCCACGCCCTGGGACGTAACATGTCTCTGATTTTGGAGGCGAGCCGGAAAACTGGTCTCAGTCCATGTCTCTTCAGGAGGCGTCCAATCTTGCTAGTCGTTGCTCCACAGAATCGGAGGAATGCTCCTGGCTACGCCTCGTCTGTGGATTCACGCGTTTCCTTTTTTTTTAATCTATCGGACCAAACTGCGTGGTCATCAGTCCGTAGCTTACCAACTACTTAAACCTAGGTAAACTAACCTAAGGACAAACACACACACCCATGCCCCAGGGAGGACTCCAACCTCCACGGCGAGCAACCGTGCGCTCCGCTGCGAGACGCTTTAGACCGCTCGGCTACTCCACCGCGGCGCGTTTCCTTACTTTGGTGGCAACGGAAAGCTTTAGAGATTTTACTTTCGCTGTAACCGTTCTCCTTGAAAACACGCTGCAAATACTGAAATTCAGACTCCAGATGGTAGTCGTCAGAAATAACCTTTGCTCTGTGTACTGGTGTGTTCAGGACAGCTTTCTTGTGTACAGGATGATGGAAGCTGTTGCCGTTCAAGTAGCGATCTGTGTGTCTAGATTTCCTATACACTGAATGATCAAGCCGGCCTCCTGCTTTTCGCTCGACCAAAACATCCAAGAATGGGAGCTTACCATCATTCTCCATCTCGACAGTGAATTTTATGATGGGATGGACACCGTTCATGTGGTCTACGATCTGCTGCAATGTATCCTTGCCAAGAGGCCACATCACAAAAGTGATGTCAACGTAGCGTAGGAAGTAGGATGGACGCAACCTCGCCGAGATAAGTGCCTGTTATTCAAAGTGCTCCATAAAGTAATTTGCCACAGCCGGAGACAGTGGAGATCCCATTGCTGTGCCATCTGTCATCTCATAAAATTCGTTGCGTTACTGAAAGTACGCTGTTGTTCAGGTATGGCGGAACAGTTTGACGATCTCAGGTGAAAATTGTAGCACCAACAGGTCCAAGGTGTCTTGTACCGGCACTCTAGTAAAAAGCGAAACCACGTCTAATTTAACCATAATGTCGTTTTGCTCTATTTTCATCTTCTTGAGACTTTCGACGAAAGACTGTGAGTTTACAACGTGATGTTCACAGTGTCCCAGTTTTGGAGCCAATAATCCTGCCAGATGTTTTGCCAATCTGTGTGGTGTCGCACAAGTCCAAAGTGCGCGCCACCTACTTTCGCCGCGCGCCGCCATGCACGCACGGCGCGGCGTTCTTACGACGTCAGCCACGAGCGCCCTCTGCTACAACTCCGCTCGTGGCCACCACTGAACGACATCGTTCACTTGGGACTGAGATAGGAACCAGCTAACACTTCGGAATCAGATAGGCACCAGTGAAGACTTGGCTATCGGAAAGGAACTAGGCAGGCCTCTAGCTCAACTATGTATCAGCATTCTGCAGTACTGAGCTATGTAAAAGTTAAGTATTGTGTAAATTCTGTGCAATATATAACTCGTTCTAATTTACTCTAGTGTTTCTAGTTTCTGCTGTCCCACTGGATGCTCACCTCCGTACCTGCACAAGCGTGCATCCTTTATTCTTGTGTCGGTCTCTTTCTATTCGGCCACCGACACCTACGACGGAAACGAGACACAAAAGCGGCGACGAGGCTGGGACACAAAAATCTGTATGTGGGAGAACTGAATGCACTGAAAATTGGTCTTAACGGGACCCGCTCCTTATTTAGGTTCGGTAAACCAAAATACCTGGGAGGTCTTGATGCACGTGGAATCAGTTTCTTCACCAATTCTTCTGGTATAACAGAATCCGTAATTGACTTTGCTGTCTTCCTGGCGATGGTCTGTGTTGGATCTCGGCTGAATTTACGGCATGTATCGTCTGCCAGTAAGTGGAGCACCTTTAGATGGTAGTCTTCAGTGTTCAGGACCACGGACGCGTTTCCTTTATCGGCTGATAAAACAACCAAGTCCTCATTCTCACGTCATAAACGTACGCCAAGTCGTTCTTCCCGGTTCATATTGAGAATTCAGCCTTGGCAGAACATTGCTTAACAAATGGGCATAAAATACTTTGGAAACCCTAAAATTCTGGCCCAAACATCATATTTTCTGGGATTCTGTTATAAAAGAGGCGGCTGAAATTAGATTAAACGTCAATAATTTTAACAGAGACCAGGGGTATACACTCAGCAGGGCGTGAGGGTGGCCCCTGGACGTAGAGCGGAATCAGAGGTCTCGCGCTAACAGGGAAGCGAGAGCGCCATACCAGGTTCAAATATGGCGTCGGCGGCACGCTCCACGTGACGTCACGCGGTACCGCGGCCCATCGGTCCGCGCAGGCGCTCTCCGGCCCTCCAGAAGCTTCCAGACGCAGCGCTGCAGCTATATCAGCAGGACGCCTTGCCAACACCGGCAGTCAGTGATTTTACTCCTATTGACGATGGCGGAGCTTGCCATCGAAAGATCGAGGATTTTATCCAACATGACGCAGCTAGTAAACCGAGAATCTTTTAGGAAGAATGCTGTCGCGAAAAACTCCGAGGACACAAAAGAGTTCCACTCACAAACACAGATGACTGGTTAAACTGTGAAGTGATTGTCGATAGTGAAACATTTATTAGGCTCACCAAAGAAATTTACATACCAGCGGCTATCATAAGCATTA
Source organism: Locusta migratoria (assembly GCA_026315105.1). NCBI lineage: Eukaryota > Metazoa > Arthropoda > Insecta > Orthoptera > Acrididae > Locusta > Locusta migratoria. The sequence continues at coordinate 276,597,334 of CM048747.1, forward strand.
CTGGTGGTCAAGGGGAGATTTGGATCACAAATTGTCACAAGCAGTCACAAATTATCCCCAAGGGAATGTATATCGGGACAGCTGAACCAATCCAGGACGGTGAGCTCAACGTCATCAACGAAGACTCATGCTCTGCTGTTAGTACAGACAACAAGCTGGAGGAAACAACCGTGGAACAACCAATAGGGTCCGGACTGACCAAGGAACAACGCCAGGACTGACCAAGGAACAACGCCAGCGGGTGTTAGCTACACTACGCCAATTTTCGGGTGCTTTCACACCCAGCAGGAAATAGTCAGACGAAACGACCCACGATAAGGCACTGTATAAATACCGGGGATCGTCTACCAATTGGCCAGCTGAAAGACGGATTATTCGTAAGTGGAGAAGATGTTGAATGATGACATTATTCAACCTTCGGAGAGTCCTTGGTCGTCTCCGGTGGTCCTCGTAAAGAAGAAGGATGGTACGTGGCGATTCTGTGTCGACTATCGGCGGCTGAACAAAATCACAAAGAAAGATGTCTACGCATTGCCGTGCATTAACGACACCTTAGACTGCTTGAAAAGAGCTACATACTTCTCAACTATGGAGATGCAGACACATTACTGGCAAATCGAGGTTGACGAAGCTGACAGGGAAAAGACGGCTTTTATTGTAACTGACAGACTCTATCAATTCAAAGTAATCCCATTTGGATTATGTAATGCTCCGGCCACATTCGAACGCATGATGGACAACTTGCTTCAATATCTTAAGTGGACGACTGGCGTTTTCACGAAAATATTTGAAGAACATCTGAGTCACCTGTCAATAGTGTTGAAGTGTGTTCAGACTGTAGGACTCCTGCTTCAATCCAAAGAAGTGCCTCTTCGTCGCCAAAGAGATACAAATCCTGGGGCACCTAGTTAACGGAGATGGTGTCCGTCTTGATCCAGATAAAGTAAGGGCAGTCACAGAATTTCCAACTCCTCAGCACATTCGTGATGTGAGAAGTTTTCTCGGGCTGTGCTGATACTACCGACGTTTCATAAAAGGATTTTGTAACAAGGCACGTCCATTACAAGAACTTCTGCAGGGAGACACCAAATTTTACTGGGATGAGACAAAAGATAGAGCTTTCCAGGGACTTAAGGAGGCTCTAACTTCCGCACCAGTGCTAGCCTTGTACGACGAGAATGCAGAAACGGAACTTCACACAGACGCCAGTGGTTATGGGATTGGTGCAGTGCTTGTACAAGTTCAGGAAGGTGCTGAAAAAGTGATAGCCTATGCGTCAAGAGTACTCTCAAAGTCCGAGATAAACTACTTTACAACTAAGAAAGAATGTTCCGGCCGTATTTATTCGGCAAACCATTCACCGCCGTGATAGACCACCATTCTTTGTGTTGGCTTAGCTTGAAGGATCCAGCAGGTCGACTAGCAAGATAGGCACTAAGACTCCAATAGTGTAAGTCAAGAATGGGCGCAAACTCAAGCATGCCGACTGCCTTTCGAGGAATCAATTAGTGGAACACAACAGCATGAATGAAATTTCAGCCCTCATTGAATTAGGTGACGTTACAGCTGAACAGAGGGAAGATCCAACACTATTAAAAATGATAGAGGCCTTGGAGAAAGGAGAACCGACCAATGGAGAGTTCCAACTTATAAACGGGACATTGTATAAGAGCAACTACGATCCACTGGGCCCCAAATGGCTACTGGTCGTTCCAGCTCATCTCCAGCCAGCTGTTTTCAAGTATTTACCCAATATCCGCCGGTCATCTGGGATTCGTGAAGACCCTAGACAGAATCAGACGGAGGTATTACTGGAAAAGTCTCCATCGGTCTGTCAAGCCTCATGTGAGTCACTGTAAAGAGTGCCAGCGACGGAAGCAATTACCTCCACGGAATCTCGTACCAATCCCACCTGCAGAAGCTCCATTCCACCGAATTGAAAACGACCGCTTAACGAGGTTCCTGAAGTCGACAACCGGCAACCAATGGATAATAGTTTGCACTGACTACCTCACACAGCACGCTGTCACCAAACCTGTTCCGACAGCAGAAGTTCAAGAGATCGCGAAATTCCTTGTGGAAGACATTATTTGGAAGCATGGAGCACCAAGTGTTCAAATGTTTGTTAAGCTTATGGGACTTAACTACGGGGTCATCAGTCACTAAACTTACAAACTACTTACGAACTAGCTAACACTAAGGACGGCACAAATATCCATGCCCGAGGGGGATTCGAACCCCCGACCGTAGTGGCCGTGCAGACCGTAACTGGAGCGCCTCAGTCCCCTCGGCCACCACGGCCGGCGCACCAAGTGTGATGATGTCTGCTCGTGGAAAAGTATTCCAGTCAAAGCTACTATCAGAGGTAATGTCACGTGGCAGCATTGTCCACAGAATGACAACTGCATACCATCTTCAGAAAAAAGGTCTTAGAGAATGTTTTAACAAGACGTTAGCAGATATGCTGTCGATGTACGTCGATGCTTAGCAGAAGGATCGGGATACAATATTGCCAGTCGTGATATTTGCTTATAATACCGCAAGGCTTCGCGCCGTTTTTACTGCTCCATGGCCGTGAAGCTGAGACGACAATGGATACGCTGTTCCCGTTCCAGCCGGACCACACTCAAGATGACTATGTGAAGAAGATCATCACCAGGGTCGAAGAAGCAAGACAGCTAGCTCGCATACGGACACTGGACGCCCAAGAGAAGGAACGTCAGCGGTATAACGACACGCACCGACCTGTTGTGTACAGCCTAGATCTGGTATGGATTTTTACCCCTGTGCGGAGAGTTGGGCTATCAGAAATGTTATTAACCCCTTTCTGTGCCAAAGTTATATTTAACCCTGGATAGTGAAGATCATCCTTTCTCTTGGTGTTGTAGCTTGCACACTGCTATTACTTTTGAATTGGGTCGGATTGTTAATAACTAATTTCATGAGTGAATATATATATTGTGAAGCTACAGTGAAGATCCCTGGAAGCTTAAATAGATGTCTGCAGGACGATCTTGGGTGGGCTCCAGCAATTGTTCTAATTCCACGCTTTCGTGCAATGAATACTTTTTTACTCAATGATGAATTACCGCAGAATATAACGTCATACGAAAGCAGTGAATGAAAATAGGCTTAGTAAGCTAATTTACTGAGATTCTTGTCGCCAAAATTTGCAATAACCCTAATAGCATACATAGCTGAACTCAAACGTTTCAGCGGACCATCCACATGTTGCTTCCAGTTTAAACTTTCATCAGTGGAAACCCACCCCCTAACCACAGACATTGCCGAGGTGGGGTGGCTCGCGTGCCTCTAGGATACAGATAGCCGTACCGTAGGTGCAACCACAGCGGAGGGGTATCTGTGGACAGGCCAGACAAACGTGTGGTTCCTGAAGAGGGGCAGTAGCCTTTTCAGTAGTTACAGGGGCAACACTCTGGATGATTGACCGAGCTGGCCTTGTAACATCAGCTAACTTGGCTGTGCCTTGCAGTTACTGCGAACGGCTGAAAGCAAGGGGAAACTACAGTCGTTATTTTTCCCGAGGACATGCAGCTCTACTGTATGAATATATGATGATGGCGTCTCCTTGGGTAAAATATTCCGGAGATAAAATAGTCCCCATTCGGATCTCCGAGCGGGGACTACTCTGGAGAATGTCATCATCAAGAAAAACAAAACAAGCATTCTACGGATCGGAGCATGGAATATTCTAACCCTTAATCGCGTAGGTAAATTAGAAATTCTGAAAAGAGAAATGGATAGGTTAAAGTTAGATATGGTAGCGTTCGGTGGCAGGATGAACAGGATTCTAGTCAGGTGAGTGCAAGGTTATAAATACAAAATTAGTTGGTGGTAATGCAGGAGTAGGTCTAATAATGAATAAGAAAATAGGAATGCGGGTAAGTTACTATGAACAGCGTAGTGAATGCATTATCATAGTAAAGACAGACACAAAAACAACACCGACTACAGTAGTACAAGTGTATATGCCAACTAGCTCCACCGATGATGATGATATCGAACAAATGTATGAGGAGATAAAAGAAATTATTCAGAAAATTAAGGGAGATGAAAACTTGATTGTGATGGGTACTGGAACTAGGTCGTAGGAAAGGGAAGAGAAGGAAATGTAGTAGGTGAATACGGAGTGGGAAAAAGGAATGAAAGAGGAAATCGCTTGGTAGAATTCTGTGCAGAGCACAATTTAATGATCACCAACACTTAGTTGGTGAAAGAAGGCTGTTTGCGTGGAAGAGACCAGGAGACATTGGACGGTACCAGATTGACTTTATAATGGTAAGGAATAGATTTAGGAACCATGTTTTAAATTGGGCAGATATAGACTCTGACCATAACTTATTAGTTATGAACTGCAGATTAAAACTCAAGAGACTGCAGAAAGATAGAAAAGTTAGGAGATGGAACCTGGACAAACTGAAGGAACCAGAGGTGGTGGAGGGTTTCAGAGGGAGCATTAGGCAAGGATTGGCAGGAAATGGGGGAAAGTAATACAGTAGAAGAATAATGGTTAGCTTTGAGAGATAGGGTAGTGAAGGCTGCAGAGGATCATATAGGCAGAAGGACAAGGCCTAATAGAAATACCTGGATAACACAGGATATACTGAACTTACTTGATGAGAGGAGAAAATTAAAAAAATCAGAAGGGAAGCAGGAAAAGGGAGTACAGACGTCTGAAAAATGAGGTTGACAGGAAGTGCAGACTGGCTAAGCAGGAGTGGCTTGAGGAGAAATGCAAGATTATAGAAGATTGTATAAATAGGGGAAAGATAGATACCGCCCACAGGAAAATAAAAGAGACATTTGGAGACAAGAAAAGTAGCGGTGTGAATATCAAGAACTCGGATGGAAAACCAGTATTAAGCAAAGATGGAAAAGCTGAAAGGTGGAATGAATATATAGACGGTCTGTACAAAGAAAATAAACTTGAAAGCAGTATTCTAGAAATGGAAGATGATGTAGAGGAGAATGAGAGAAGCGATACTATACTGCGAGAAGAATTTGACAGAGCACTAAAAGATTTGAGTAGAAACAAGGCCCCTGGAATAGATGATATTCCGTCTGAACTGCTGATATCGTTAGGAGAGCCAGTCATGAAGAAATTGTTCCACCTAGTACGCAAGATATATGAGACGGGGGAAATACCCTCCGACTTCAAGAAGTATATTGTAATTCCAATTCTAAAGAACGCAAGTGCAGACAAATGTGAAAATTACAGAACTATCAGTTTAATAAGTCGTGGTTTGCAAAATACTGCAAACATTTACAGACGAATGGAAAAACTGGTGGAATCCGACCTTGCGGAAGATCAGTTTGGATTTAGGAGAAATGTTGGAACACGGGAAGCAATACTCACATAACGAATTCTCTTAGAAGATAGGCTAAGAAAAGGGAAACCTTCGTTTTTAGCGTTTGTAGATTTGGAGAAAGCTTTTGACAATGTCGACTGGAAAACATTGATGCAAATTCTGAAGGTAGCAGGGGTAAATTATAGGAAGCGAAGAGTTATACTCAAAGTATACAAAAATCAAACAGCGGTTATTAGAGTCGAAGGGCATGTTCAGCTGTTTGTATAGCTTATGGGACTTAACTATGGGATCATCAGTCCCTAAAGTTACAAACTACTTATCAATTAGCTTATCCTAAGGACGGAACAAATATCCATGCCCGAGGGAGGGATTCGAACCCCCGACCGTAGTGGCCGTGCAGACCGTGACTGGAGCGCCTCAGTCCCCTCGGCCACCGCGGCCGGCTCGAAGGGCATGAAAGGGACGCAGAGGTTGGGAAGGGAGTAAGACAGGGTTGTAGCCTTTCGCCATTGTTGTTCACTCTGTACATTGCGCAAGCAGTGAAGGAATTCATGGAGAAATTCGGAGAGGGAATTAAAGTTCAGGGGAGAAGAAATAAAAACTTTGCCGATGACATAATAATCCTGTCAGAGACTGCAAAAGTTCTGGAAGATCAATTGAATGGAAAGGACAATGTCTTGAAAAGAGGTTATAAGATGAACATCAACAAGAGTAAAACAAGGATAATGGAATGTAGCGTCAGAAAGTCTAGCGATGCTGAAGGAATTAAATTAGGTAATGAGGCAATAAAAGTAGTAGACGAGTTTTGTTACTTGAGTAGCAAGATGACATCTGATGGCCGAAGTAAAGAAGATATAAAATGCAGAATGGCTATGGGAAGAAAAGCGTTTCTGAAAAAAGCGGAACTTGTTGATATCCAATATTAGTTTAAATGTTAGGAAGTTTTTTCTGAAGGCATTTGTCTGGGGTATAGCATTGTATGGAAGTGAAGCATGGACAATAAGGAGTTCAGACAAAAAGATGATAGAAGCTTTTGAAATTTGGTGGTACAGACGAATGATGAAAATTAGATGGGTAGATCACGTAACTAATGAGGAGGTGCTCAACATAATTGGGGAGAAAAGGACTTTCTGGCGTATTCTGACTAAGAGAAGGGATAGGTTGGTGGAACACATCCTGAGACATCAAGTAATCGTGAACTTAGTATTAGAAGGAAGTGTGTGGGGTAAAAATCATAGAGGGAGACCGAGGGACGAATACAGTAAGCAGATTCAAAGGGATGTAGGTTGCGGAAAGGATTCTCAGATGAAGAGACTTGCACAGGAGCTGCATTAAACCAGTCTGCGGACTGAAGACAACAACAACAACAACAGTGCAAACACCTAAAAATTTTGAAAATTCTACCTTAGTTACAGACTTCCGTTCAAAGTATATCTTTATTACTGGAGTTGTGCCATTTACTGTACGGAACTGAATATACTGTGTTTTATCGAAATTCAATGGGAGTCCGTCTGCTGGTTGAAAGGCCAGAACATTACAACCTGTTGGTACTTACATGTACTTGCAAACTTCAAAGTCGAATTTCTCGACAATTTTTGAGAGTTGCATCGAATGGCTTTAGCTGATTGTTATTACAGTTCTGAACATCAGGTATCATAGACATCAAAAAATTCTAAAATGCGATACCCATGTGGTCTCCTTGTGAGTTCCAATGAAGCGTGGCCGGCTACAGCTGGTGTTCAGTAGAATGTGTTCTGACAGAGAGAGGTGTTACATAATGAAACAGATCGGTGGCGTGGCAGCGGCTGCGTTCCCACGGCGCCGGCGGTCTGGTGGCACACGTGGGCGGCCGCGGCCGCCTCATTTGGCCGCATTCAGCTGTCAGCGGCTTCCTGTCTTGGCCGCATTGTGGCGCGCGCGCCCTTAATGCACCTGGTGACGTCACGTCACGTCACGTCGAGTGCTAAAATAAAAGCAGCCCCGGCGACGGAGCGCAGACGCTAAGAGAAGCCGAGGCGAGCCCAGGCGAGGAGAGGTGTCACTCCTCGCGGCCGCTCGTTACCGTTTCATACAGCTCGCGTCTCGGCGCCCGCTTCTGTCAAAACAACCAGCCCACACGTAGGCCTCCCGTATTTGTAGCCGTTCCTTCTTACGGTAGGCCATAGAACTCGACGAGAGCACTTCGCGTTTATGGGCAATACAAAAAGTTACAAATTCCCTTGCCGGAAAGAGCCGTCTTGTAAACAGATAACGGTAACTAAAATATTCTCTTCATTCCCAGTGCCAAGGTTAATTTAAAATTTTGAAAATGTCAATTTTTTTTAATTATTTATTAGGTTGCATAGGCATCATATTTCTCTCTTTTGCAATTTGGAAAATTTTCATTTTTTGAACGTTGATGGCACACAAATTTGTGTACCTCGGGTTTCAATCATAAACCTATTTATGGTGTCGCACAAGTATGGAGTGCGCGCCACGTACTTACGCCGCGCGCCGCCATGCACGCACGGCGCGGCGTTCTTAAGACGTCAGCCACGAGCGCCCTCTGCTGCAACTCCGCTCGTGCCCACGACTGCTGCATCGGCCACTTGGGAATCAGATAGGCACCAGTTAAGACTTGGCTATCGGATAGGCACTAGGAATCATCAGTAGGCAGGCCTCTATCTAATCTATGTATCAGCATTCTGCAGTCAAGAACTATGTAAAAGTTAAGTATTACTAAGTCTCTATGAAATACATATCTCGTTCTAAGCCGGCCGCGGTGGCCGAGGAGACTGAGGAGCTTCAGTCATGGTCTGCACGGCCACTACGGTCGGGGGTTCGAATCCCCCCTCGGGCATGGATATTTGTGCCGTCCTTAGGATAAGCTAGTTGTTAAGTAGTTTGTAAGTTTAGGGGCTAATAACCCCGTAGTTAAGTCCCATAAGCTTAACAAACATTTGAACATTTTTTGACCTCGTTCTAATTTACTCTAGTGTTTCTAGTTTCTGCTGTCCCACTGGCTGGTCACCTACGTACCTGCACACACGTGCATCCTATTTTCCTGTGTCGGTCTCTTTCTACTCGGCAACCGACACCTACGACAACCGGCGGAAACGAGACACAAAACTATTTCTTAAATTTTCTTACGGGAACATACTGTTTTAAGGGTAAAATTAATTACAGTATGTTGTATTTATACAACCTACATATTTTATTTACAATAAGAAATTTTACAATACATATTTACAAGTATTTCTTACTGCCACATGGTTTTGTATGAGTCCCCATGATGTAAAATTTGTGATGCGGTTGGTTTGAAACTAAGTGAACTAGTCTGAACAGATTTGAGGTTTGTCTAATATGTCACAACCTCTCAGAAATCAACTGGAAAGAATTCAGCGAAAGATTCCATGTCTCCTTTGGGTCCACTGGAATCACTTTCCTCTCCAGAGATGCGACAATGGCATGCTAAAAACATAACGAATAAACAATGGATAGGCACCAAATCTACATTTTTCTTAAAATTTGATGTGAAAATTTACACATTTTGTTACAAATAAAGAAATAAACAAAAATAGCTCTTCACGTCAAGCCTCTTATGGATTTTTTAAATATCACCAATCATTAAATCTTCAATGTTTTAAGACTGAATTTCGTTAGGAGCATCACGTGGGGAGTCAGAATTCGTACGCTGTCGATTCATTACAGCAAATAAATCATCCTCAGATACAGAATTCGAATATTCTGCAACACGTCCCTTTAGTATGCTTGATATCCCTTCATCATTTAGCTTATGAGCTGCCAAAATATGATACGTTATGAAGTACAGAGCTATTGTAAAAGTGCACACTAAGAACCAAGGTACACAAACGTGTTTTATGAAAACATCGTCATTTATTGCCAAGGAAAATTGAAATAATTCCCATTTCAGATGATTCTTCAAAAATTCACTTAACACTCACCACAACAAAGATAATTACATAAAGCTTTATGTTTTATTTACTCGTGACTTGCTGTCATAACGACGCTGCCGGGCTGCCAGCTTCACTAACACCAAACTTCTGATTCGTGTAGCTCCAGAGGTACTGCAGCAAGGGCTATACAAGTGGCGTCATTTGAAAGCAAAAAGTAACGCGATTGTGTACTCGCGATCTGAGCACACAAAATACGCCACAGACAGAGAAAACAGTTTACGAACCAAGGTGCACAAAGTGCACGTACAGACTGAAGAGGGTATATCTGACAACTAACACTACCCATAAGCCAATAGCTGATTCCGACGCTTTGAATACAATGTAGTCTAGGTCAAAATATGATAAACATATTTTATACGCCCGTTGAAGTACCGATCCTCCCCTCCCCCCCTTTCCCGAAGAAAACACAGTTCATAACGTTCTGAGTACATATTGTCGAAGCAGTAGGAGATATAACAGTTAAGAATAATATACATATACAACTAACACATATAATTCACAGTAGAAGCACAGAATTAAAGGGCCAAGAAGTACAGTAACAGTATATATAAAGCTTTCTTGAAAAGTTACAAAATGTAAAATATTTATACGCTATCCTGCTGCATTTTAGTGTATTAATGTTTCACATTTTGTAACATTTCAAGAAAGCTCTATATATACTGTACTTCTTGCCCCTTTAATTGTGTCATTCTACTGCGAATTTTAAATTTTTTAAATGTTTGTTAAGCTTATGGGAGTATAGCGCCTCAATGCGCTCGGCCACTCCGCCGCGGCCTGCGAATTTTATGTAACATTTGTGTTTACATATTATTTTTAACTGAAATGTGCTGCTACAGACGAATGCTGGTTTGATGCAGCTCTCCTCCCTACTTTATCCTAAGCAGGCTTCACAAGGCAACACTCCGCATAAAATGCTTTCAGAAATTCATTTCAAACACTTAAATTAATATTTGATTTTAACAAATTCCTCTTTTTCAGAAACGCTTTTCTTCAAATTGAAATTCTGCATTTTTATATAATTTGTGCTGTGAACATTGTACGTTAACTGCTTGTATAACATATCTCATTTACCACCTTATTGTCTCGTTACCTAATCTAATTCCTTCAGCATCGCCCTTGTTTTGGTCTTGTTAACGTTGATCTTATACACTCCTTTCAAGACAATGCAGATTTCGTTGTATTGTTCTTCCGGGTCGTTTGCTGTCTCGGACAGAATTGCAATGTGATCAGCAAAACGCATAGATTTTATTTTTTCACCTTGAACTGTAATTTCTTCTCCACATTTCTCCTTGCTTCCCTTCACAGCTTGCTCAACCTACAGATTTAATAACAGGGGAAAGGCTAAAACCCTGTCTTACTCCCTTTCCATTTCATACCCTTCGATTCTTATAATTTCTGACTGGTTTCTGCACAAGTTGGAAATAACCTTCAGTTCCCTATATTTTACCCCTGCTGTGTTTAGAATCGGAAAGTATGTATTCTAGTAAACACTGTCAAACGCATTCCTCCAAATCTAAAAGAGCTAGAAATGTATGTTTTTCTTTCCTTACACTGTTTCTTCATTTCCCCTAAATCTGAACTGATCTTCCCCAAGGTTGGCTTCTACCAGCCTTTCCATTCTTCTGTAAATAATTTGTGTTAGAATTTTGCAACCATGACTTTTAAACTGTAAATTTCACACCTGTCTGCAACTGCTATGTTTGGGAGTCGGATTATTACTTTTCTTAAGTCTGAGCTTATTACGTCTGTCTCATAGATCTTGCACACCAGATGAAATAGCTTTGTCATGGCTAGCTCTCCCAGAAAGTAGCTCTCATGGAATGTCGTCTACTCCTTGGGCTTTGTTTCGACCTAGGTCTTTTAATGCTCTGTCAAATTATTTTCTCAGTATAGTGTCTCCTATCTCATCTTTATCTACATCCTCTTCCCTCTTTACAATTCTGTCTCGAAGTCAATTTCTTTTGTAAAGACCCCCCCCCCCCTACCTCCTACATAATCTTTCCACCCTTCAGCTTTCCCATCTTTTCAAAGAACTGGTTCTCCATATGAGCTCTTGATTTTCATAAAGCTGCTTTCCCTGTCTTCAAATGTATCTCTTATTTTCGTGTATACGGAATTACCTTTTCATTAGTTATACGTTCTCCAAAAACTTACATTAGCCATTTTGCATTGTCTGACAAAATCATTTTTTAGTCGTCTGTACTCCATTTTACCTGTTTCATTTACTGCGTTTTTATAGTTTCTTCTTTCATAAATTAAAGCGGATAAAGAACCTTTCGCAACGTTGAAGCTGGCGAAAGAGGCAGTTTTCCTTTATGGGTGCACAAAAGAGTACAAGTAGCGATTGTACCTCAGAGGGGCGGCTGACTTTAGGCTGGGCAATCTACTGCCTATGTGAAAAGTAACTGGCTACTGTCACATTAAGTTCACATGCAGTACATAATATGTGAAAGATTCCAAAATTAAAATTTCCCCTCATTCGGTTTCCACAGAGGGGAACGCACTGAAAGGAAAAATATTATACGGAAGGAACGAGAGGAAGGGGGAATGACGGAAGAAAAGTTAAGGATTGGAACATGCAATGTCTACACATTGCTGCAAGCAGGAAAGCTAGCAAATGCTAAGCAGGAGATGGAAAGCAATAAATTAGACGTGCTTAGAATGTGTGAAATGAGTTGGAGAGGAACGGGGACGTACAAAGTGTAGATTATAAGTTCTTCTTGTCAGTAGAAATCAAAAATGGTGAAAAGGGAGTTGGAGTACTTATAGAACAGAAATTGCAAGGGGAAAAAAGTTAAAGAAGATACAATATATTGATGGAACTCCATGTAAACAACTGCATGGCAGTGCGTAAGATGTGGTATCAATACAAGTATACATGCCAACCAGCCAGGACAGAGATGAGGAGGTTGAAGAATATTATTTACATCTACATACATACTCCGCAATCCACCGTAAGGTGCGTGGCGGAGGGTACACTGTACCACTACTAGGCATTATGAGACGATTCAAGAACTTAACGAGACAGACAACAGAAACGTCTGCATTATCATTGTGGGGGACTCGAACGCAGTAATGGATGAAGGAAGAGACGAAGATACAGTAGGTAAGTTTGGATTAGGGACATGAGAGAGGCGATGGTCTAATTAGCTTCTGCAGAGAAAAGTTCCTAGTGGTGGGTTACACATTATTTGAATATCACACAAGAAGGCGTTATACATGGATATCTAATATGAATACAGAAAGTATCTGTTGGACTGGATCCTCGGACAGAGAAGGTTTATAAACTTACCCAAGACATACATAAACTCTGACTAAAAGCTCACAGTGGGAGAAACACACGTGAAGCCGACGAATGTTTGGAGAGGTAAAGCAAAAGAAACTTTAAACTTGGAGGCACGCAAGGAGGTAGGTAATGCATTAGATATGGAGGATAGGTTTATGGAAAAACGGGAAAGAGGCAAGGTTGTAGAATTTTTAAATGAGAAATAGATAAAAATAAAGAAAGGACTCATGGAATCTGCCAAAGAAGTATTAGGAATTAGAGTGTCAAAAAGTATCAGGAAAGAATGGATAACAGAAAATATGCTGAAAAAGATGGAGAACGGAGGAAGTGGGAAAACGTCAAAAAATTGAGAAGGCCAAAAGAGGAACAGGAAACTGATTAACGAACTAAGAAGAGAAATCGAAAAAGCAAGAGAAAGATGAATGAAAGAGAAATGTGAAGCCGGCCGCGGTGGCCGAGGGGACTAAGGCGCTTCAGTCATGGTCTGCACGGCCACTACGGTCGGGGGTTCGAATCCCCCCTCGGGCATGGATATTTGTGCCGTCCTAGTTCGTAAGTAGTTCATAGGTAGTTTGTAAGTTTAGGGACTGATGACCCCGTAGTTAAGTCCCATAGACTATACAAACATTTGAACATTTGAGAAATGTGAAGAAATAGAGAAAAAGGAGGAGGAGGAAAAATATTAAATGATTTACAGACTGGTTAGTGATTTAGTTTTTGAAAATAAAAGGAGGAAGACTAACGTGAAAATAGAAAGAGCGGATGGAGCATTAGCTGAAGGAGCACAGGGAGTTCTGTATAAGATGGATCACACTTCATGTCAATGTGGGCCGGAAGATTGAAAGGGGTACAGTATTTTGGAAGCAGAAGCGGAAAATGCGCTGAAGGAGATGTGAATCGATGACCTACTGGCAAAAGTGTTGAAGAGGCAGGGGAATGAAGGAAATAGTCTTTGTAATGAGACTTACAACAAAAGGGAAATGGCGTGATGACTTTCTTGCAACGATAATGATCATAACTGAGAACAAAGAAGTACCAAAACTGTGAAGAGCATAGGGCTATTAGTCTAATTTCTCATGTTGTTATTCGTGTGCAGGGCGCCCTGGTCAAAGGATGGCAAAGTGTGAAGGCGTCAGATGCCCTGGGCAGAATTTACACAACACTACATGTAACACATTTTGAGTGTTACTGTGTACGTTTGCTTTTTACCCCTGTCTATTGTCCCATCAGTTTTCAGGTCCTGAAAACAGTCGACGGATAAGTAAAAGTCACGTTCCAAGAAGCATGAGAGGCGATGGGACTTTTGGAATATGATAGCCATTGCGACGCTACAATAGAGAACGCTGTATTATACCGGTCATCGGCTAAACTGAGAGAGCTCTTTTCTATCATGCTGAGCACCTGTGGACTCGCGAAGCCTATGGCACTTTGGAATTAATATAAAAGAGCGTTATCTGAAGTCATCGCGCATCAATACCAAGGCACAGCTCAGGCCAGCGATGAAATATATTTTGACAAATCAAGCTTATTCAGGATATTCTCGATGGTGGGGAAACGACTGTCTGATTTCGACATGCCCACCGTACAACGATCAGGAGAGTTGTCTACAGATTTGCTCAGGGTACTAAGTTACGACACGACAGCCTTGGAGGACCAAGGCCAAATTGAGCCCCGGCTATAACCAGAAAAAAAACACGTTTTCAATTCAATTTTGAGTCGCGTGAACGGAAGACAAGGCTCCTTTTCTTGGACGCAGCTGGGGGCACTGACAAGAAATTCCTGTTGAAATTGCTGCTGGCCCAGTTGCGCGAGGACAGGAATGTCGCTCTAGCTGTTGCGTCCTCTGGTATAGCCGCGACCTTGCTCAGCGGAAGAAGAACTGCCCATCGGTATTGAAGCTTCCTTTTAACCTTGCGAGTGAGGAAATGCCCACCTGCAGTATAAGCAAATTAAGGGTGCTTCTGTTTGCACAAGGCTTCGTGCAATCGTGACGTCACACGCAGGCTCACGCGTAACATCGAAGATCACAGGTACTGCTATCGACTTTTCGGTAGGTTCTGAATACCTCGCGCACGTGAAACCCACTTCCTGCTGTGTCGTGTATTTGGTGCTGCGTGCTTCGCTTTTTGTGTGTGCACCTGGCTATGTTGTGCATAACAGGGAAAACATTAAAAGTTTTTAGTAACCAGTCTATACATTATCATAGAACCAAAACCAGTTTATATTTCTACTGGGGAATGAAACAACTACATAACTATTGTTTGTGAAAATTCTGCCAGTTTTCCAAATAAACTGAAGTTAGTAGAAGGGACATAGGCCTAGCAGAAATATTCACAGGAGTTACCACCGGGTGTCCTTAGTGTGTGCAGCAGTGAACAATTGAACCAATATGTATGTAGGCTAATAATAAAAATGTGTAACAGGGACAAACTGAATGTGGGGATGGGATTGCTCTGTCTGTCCATCTTGATTTAGGTTTTCTGTGATTCTGATAAGCCTAAACGGTTTTGAAGATCTGCCAGAACAGTTCCAAAGCAAAAAACAACAATCTCAAGCCAGCGAGAATTGATTCCAGTAATGTAAATATTCAACAATGTCGATAATCATTAATATAAGTTTAAGAAAACCTAAATATTTGTTGGCCTGTAACTACACACAAATTAAAGCAGCACCACACTGAGTATCTCTCGAAAACGCTTCAGTATTGGTATAATGTGTTGAAATAAAACGACGAAAACCTCATACTACCGGTTACAAGATGTACCTGTACGTTAATGAAAGGCATACTTATTTGGAATAGTTGTGTCCTAAAAGTAGGTCATTCGTAAATTTTTTTATATAGGCCTACATTCGTCTCGTTCTTTTTTGTGTATGTCAGTCATTTTTTTACCTTTTTATTTCGAATTATGGTAGTCTCACCAGATAATCAGCATGTTCTGAACATTTACTCGTATTTCAGTGTTCCATGCTAAATTTGCGAAGACAACACATTTCTGGATGAACACCTTTATATCTGCGAAACATCGAACATTAGGCCCTACAAAGCGAATTCCATGCTCGTAGCGCGAGAGGTCCTTATCGACTATCGAATGCTAACTAAAGAGTCGATAGCAATTGGTGCACTGTTCGATGATGTGTGTGACGTCAGAAAAACGTCACGCTTGCACGAAGCCTTGTGCAAACAGAATTACCCACAAATTAATAGTGTGGGATAAATGCTCGATGTCACATAAGCGTGCAATCGAGGCGCTCAACCGAAGTTTGCAAGACATCCGTGGTAACGGAATGTTGATGGGTGGAGTCGTTGTCTTGCTCGCAGGCGACTTCCGACAGACGCTGCTGGTCATAGAGCGAGGCACTGCGGCAGACGAGATCAGTGCGTGCCTCAAATCCTCGCCTCTGTGGGCACACGTAGAAAGTTTACAGCTGAAAACTAATATGACGGTCCAACTCTACAATATCAAGAATCTGGGCTCTTTCTCAATACCTCTTCGACATCGGTGAGGGCCACATCGCAATGGATGCGGAAGGCCTAATAAAATTTGAAAACCACTTCTGCACTGTTGTAAGCTGTGACAACTTGAGCAATGAGGAATGGTTATGTGAAAGAGTTATCTTGGCGCCTAAGAATGAGTCGCTGAGAAATATCAATTACAAAATTATTGCTCAAGGCGTGGTGACAAGGTGAGGCGACTACCTACATGTCAATTGATACAGTGATGGAAAGAAATGACGCAACTTCAAACCCTGTAGAGTTCTTAAACTCATTAGAACTGTCAGGGTTGCCATCCCACAAGCTGGAAATGAAGGTTGGTGTGCCTGTTTTGCACCTTGGATCCGCCACGATTATGCAATGGCACCAGGTTACGCATCACGGACCTTAGAAGGCATATCGTGCAGGCCACTATCATCACCCGTGGAGCCAAGGGAGAGACTATATTAATACCGCAAATTCCCATCACCCCAACAAACTTGCCATTCCAGTTTAAACGCTTGCAGTTCCCATTGAAAGTGGCCTTCTCGGTCACGATAAACTAGAGTCAAGGACAAACATTAAAAGTGGCAGGTATTCAGCTGGTGCCGCGGCGGAGCGGCCGAGAGTATTGAGACGCTATGCTGCGATGCACGAGGCCGTTCCCCGTCGGGGGAATCCCAACAATGGCTGTTGCAGTTAAACGCCTCTGACACTCACGAAATTCGATACACGGTCTCTGTCGTTTTCGATACAGCTTGCATCCGTCACAATGATGTCACGTCTGACCGAACCATCGTGCAGTAAGTGTCACCGTCGGAGCCACGCCTTCGGCTGGTCGGTCCCAGCGGTGAGAGCGTGGTGTTGGAACGCGCTGTCTGGAGCAGGAATGTCTGGCTGGCTGTTGGCCGGGTGCGCGGTCTGTCCTGGATCCCGTTGATGTGGTCTGGCGGCTGGGAGGCCTCACCGTGGCGGAAATAACAGCAGGCTGCCGGCGCGACGGCACCTAGCAGGCGTCGCTCAACAACACACACCTCATCGTTAGAGAGAGCTCGGCGCGAAACGAGAATAACCAACAGCATTCCGGGATAGCGAGAGCCAATAGGATTGCACCTTTGCCTAGATGCAGCGTGGCGTTTTGAACGCATTCTGGCACTTGAGAGAGTAATACAAGTACATTCTGCAACATTCGATGTTATTTACATTGCTGAGTATTCAGAAAATGAAGGATGATATAAAAACTCCTGTGCCAAGTATTTCGCTGTTTATTTCCTAATATATCACTATTTCCGAGTATGTGCTAAGGCAGGAAGCTAAGAGGACAGGTTAAATAGCCCGAGTGAATCCAAGACTAGTAAAGACTAGTAAAATTCATAGTCTTCCTTATCACAAATACACTGGTGAAAGCCGGCCGCGGTGGCCGAGGGGACTGAGGCGCTCCAGTCACGGTCTGCACGGCCACTACGGTCGGGAGTTCGATTCCCCCTCGGGCATGGATATTTGTGCCGTCCTTAGTATTACCTAGTTCATAAGTAGTTTGTAAATTTAGGTACTGATGAACCCGTAGTTAAGTCCCATAAGCTCTACAAACATTTGAACATTTTTGAACAACAACTGACTTCTAAATTGTTTGTATAGCTTATCGGACTTAACTACGGGTTCATCAGTCCCTGAACTTACAAACTACTTATGAACTAAATAAGACTAAGGACGGCATATATATATCCATGCCCGAGGGGGGTTTCCAACCCCCGACCGTAGTGGCCGTGCTGACCGTGACTGGAGCGCCTCAGTCCCCTCGGCCACCGCGGCCGGCAACTGTCTTCTCCGAAGGTCGTTGTTGTTGTGCTCTTCAGTCGGCAGACTGGTTTGATACAGCTCTCCACGTTACCCTGTCCTGTGCAAGTCTCTTCATCTGAGACTATGTTCGGCAACCTACATCCTTTTGATTCTGTTTACTGTATTCGTCCAGCGGTCTGCCTCTACGATTTTTACCCCACACACTTCCTTCTAATGCTAAGCTGACATTCCTTAGTGTCTCACCAATCTATCCCTTCTCTTAGTCAGGATATGCCAGAAACTCTTTTTCTACCCAATTCGGTTAAGCACCTCCTCATTAGACACGTGATCTACCCATTTAATCTTCATCATTCGTCTGTAGCACCACATTTCAAAAGCTTCAATCATCTTTTTGTCTGAACTCCTTATTCTCCGCGCTTCACTGCCATACAATGCTACACTCCAGACAAATGCCTTCAGAAATGACTACCTAACATTTAAACTAATATTGAATGTCAACAAGTTTCGCTTCTTCAGAAACGCTTTTCTTCCCATAGCCATTCTGCATTTTATATCTTCTTTACTTCGGCCATCAGAAGTTATCTTGATACCCAAGTAACAAAACTCATCTACTACTTTTAAAATTTATGATAGTTATTAAAATACTTTAAATGGTTGATATGTCGTACGTAATACGATTCAACATAATGAACACAATGCTTACAGAAGACGAAAACGTCTTCACAGCGCCAAACCCATTTTCGATGTCATTTGAATCCTGCATAATTTAGACGATGTATAACGTATATCGTCCTCTGTAGCGGTTTGGTCACGGTGTAACATACATTTTTTTATATTTAATAATATCTTTATTTTCATGTCGATACAGAAGGACAATACTTATCGCCGTCTATATTTAAATCGAAAAAATTGTTCGTTGCTTTTATCCTAAAGATCATGGGCATAACTTAAGAACAAAGTTGCGAAATTATTGTACTTTCGGTGGTCTTTGACACGTATGCATGGACATCAACATGAGTGAAGCCGCTGGTAAAAACTAATAAAGGTATAACAGTCATCTTGGGTGTACTATTTACTTCAGAATTCACAGTTTATATAGGATGTCGTGAATTCCTTTACTTTCATCACGTTTCCCTGCTTTCCAAATCACTTACCGATTTAACGTGATGTATTTTCTACGCTAATTTCAATAGACGATCCTTACCCATTCCAAATGTTTAACTTAAGTAAAAGCCGCAAACGACTCGTACGTCATTGTCAGCACAAGTCTGTAACAACACCAAAGCAAACACCCCATTCTTTCAATCCCGGGCGTTCCATTGGAAAGTGCTGGGAAAACGTCCAGGCACATTCATCGGACCACGAGCTACAGTCAAAATGTTCAAATGTTCGTAAACTTAAGGGACCAAACTGCTGTCCCTAGTCTAACAAAATACTTAAACTAACCTATGCTACAGAGAAAATGCACACCCATGCCCGAGGGAGGGCTCGAAGCTCCGTTGTGAGAGGCCACGCAATCCTTGACATGTTGCCTCAGGCCGCGTGGTTATCGACAAAATCTTAGTGTCATCATCGAATGAACGCGCGTAATCCAACGTATTCGTGGTCAGAGAGATATGCGGGCCCTTCCGCGTGCGTCACAGTACGTGATCCAACAGGTCAGGTCTTACGACTTCCGCCGACCGTCTTCGTCAGGAAGCAACTTACTTTTCGGAGTAATTAAATGCATGCAAGCCCTCGTAACGCATGATACATGCTGCATTTTTATGCTGCTTTGCTATTTTGGGACGACTAGGGCCCGCCATACAAAAAATAAATAAATAAATAAAAATTGTGTCTGTCGTATTGCTCCACTCAGTCTCCTCAGCCGGAACCCACGACCCCCTGGACTGCAGCCTCCTGCTACGTAGTTGAGGCCGCGGCTCTATTTCCCATGCAGCACCGCGCACCTTCCTTTTTTTAAGCCAGTAACATGCGCTCATCTAGCTGATACGTCGATCGGGATGGACACGAAGTGCCTCTGTTGTAGCAGTTCTAAGCGACCCCGCAAGCCTAAAGAGTACGCACACTCCTTTGTTCACGTGTTATGGCTGTTCTATTGCTCTCTAGAGCAAGCGTATGTGCCTATACATTTGCTGCGAAGCTCATTGCCGATTCTTAGAAAGCCAGTGGCATGCTCTGATGTGTGGAATTCTGTTCTGTGCGCTGTCTATGCGTGCTGGTTTATAAAATATATTCTCTGCTTTATTAGTGGCTATGTGTATGTGTCGATTGAAATCATGTTTTCCGATAATGTATTCTCCAGGTATCTTTTGGCTGTTTTTCCTTTAATGTTTATGTTTTGTACTTTAATTGATGGGTTCTGCTGTAAAGTGCCTTTCAATAATGAACTAAGTTCTGTGAATAGTCCTGTAAAAGTTAACGTAGATGAATATGAACTATAGTTTTCTTACTGTCCTAAGAAATAGTCACCTCCCATAACTATGCAACTCTGATCTCTACGATACGTCCTGGAAACTTTGCACGAAGTCATCCTTGGTTTTCAAAAGTCTCGTCACGTTTCGTTGGATGTCAGGAATATCGTCAAATCTCTCTCCTTTCAAAGCGAGTTTGAGTCGCGGTGGATGTCCACGTTGCACCAAAGATATGTGGCAAGTAACAATCCAACAGTCACTGTTCTTCCCGTATTTGTTGAAAAGAAGAGTCAGTTTAAAAAAAATTGCTTGCAGTCGGTCTCGAACCCACTATCTTCCACAGCTCAACGCGATGGTGCTAACCACACGGCTATTCTTTCTAAGTGAGTAGTAGTTACTTCATTATTATTCAT
The DNA here is from genome assembly GCA_026315105.1 of Locusta migratoria. Lineage (NCBI taxonomy): Eukaryota > Metazoa > Arthropoda > Insecta > Orthoptera > Acrididae > Locusta > Locusta migratoria. The sequence continues at coordinate 276,618,005 of CM048747.1, forward strand.
GATCGGCTCTTCTGAAAGCTTTTACAGTTGATGCGTCTTTAATTTATTGTTATATTTTACGAAATATGACGTGTTTTTGATGAATCCTCAATGCGCCAAAAACAGAGATGAAGGCCGAATGTTGCCTTCATGGAGGATTTGCGTATGCGCAAGGCGAGGTTCACAGTAGCTCCATTCTCTTGCTTCGGGACCACTCGTGCTTAACCGCCAGAGCTCGAGTAGCCGGGAACAGGTATCTCTATCATCTCCAACGCTAATGTTAAAAGCGGCGTTTCCCCTCGCCCCTCCCTGCCGCGGGAGTACCCCTATGCTGCCTCCAGGAGGTTCAGAAGAGAATTTGAACCTTAGCCGTGCATGAGAATTGCAACGCTGCGGCCACTGCCGCCTATATCAAGCGGGCGCTGCGCTACGACTCGTATACCTGCTGTCTCCGCGACGTAAAACGTTTCTCATGCGATAAAATTACTTTGAATGTGTATATAAAATGATGTGATAGAAGAACGAAACGGAGAATGATAGTTTAAAAAACTATTTATTTTATTTATTTACTTTTTTTTCAAGACGCCACTATGAAGATTCGACACTGAATGAAGTGAACCCTTAGTCATCTGAAGTACCAGTTGCCACTGAAACCATAAGGCCGTAGAGTTCTCTATGTTCCTGTAGGTGTTTACAAAGGAGAAAGGAACCATTCCCGCATCCGGCAGAGAGTTTACCAACCAAGTAGGCCTGTAGGACATGGATTGTGACGCGGCTTTGTCTGCCGATTGTTTTATGATAACAGTATTGGCTGATTTCCATGATTCAGGTACCCTACCCAGTCGCGTTTTTTATAAGGTAAGTCAGATAAGGCGTTATTATGTACCAGCTAAGACCTCTATTGGGATCAATTCCATTGGTGTACCGATTTCCTGCGTCGGCCCGTGACAGAGCCGAGCGTTTACGATATACGGCGGACAAGGCAGCCAGTGTGACGTTACGAGGCCCGTACGTCTCGTGAGCCCCAGGCACGGTATTCCGCCGTCGGGACGCTAATCCAGTGCAGCAGTAAGACAGACTGGAAGCGGCGCCATCCATCCGGACTCTTTAGAACCCTGTTTTCGAGTGTCTCCGCCTCACCTCGGGTCGCGGGGATTAGGCCGGGAGCACCTCCTCCGATGCGGCGCGGATTAATTTAGGAGCGGTTAAATGAACAAAATGGCGGCCGAGTCAACAGGCGGCTGTTTGGCCTGGCCGCTATTTGCGGCCGCGGCGAGTTATGGGGCTGCAAATTGTCCCCTGGCCTACCCCAGGCGGCTATATCTGGCCGCCTAAGCTCCCGACACAGGCGCTGCTATCTCGCGCCCCTACAGGCGCCACCCAGGAATGCCCGAGGCTGCTGTGCCAAGGCAAATATCCCGTACCGGTAAACAACCTATACGGGCCATTTCACTGTTATAAGTGTGCAAGGAGGAGGCGGCTACAGGACAATGTAGCGGCCAGATACTCCAAAAAAATGTTCAAATGTTTGTACAGCTTATGGGACTTAACTACGGGGTCATCAGTCCCTAAACTTACAAACTACTTATGAACTACTTACGAACTAGGACGGCACAAATATCTATGCCCGAGGGGGCATTCGAACCCCCGACCGTAGTGGCCGTGCAGACCGTGATGAAGCGCCTCAGTCTTCTCGGCCACCGCGGCCGGCCCAGATACTCCCAATAATCAAATGTCCGGGAGGTTTTCCAGATATTACTGACAGGTGTCTGTTAGAGGTTAAAATGGCAACTTTTTCACAACTGAATGTCTGTTAAGGCGGAGCAGTTGACTTGCTTAGACATGCGCTCGCACTCCATCAGAGATGCTATGTTTATCTTTACACCGAGCAGTAACACAGACATACGAGGGATATTCCAAAAGTAAGGCCCGGTTAGAAGAAAAACATCAAAAATTAAACTTGTTTCCAACGCAATTGTTTTATTGACATCCCTTCCGTCTTACTCTATTTTTATCTATACTTATTTAGACATTTATCATGTCGTTTAACAAGCTTTTGAATTTTTTATCAATATTTTTTCGCAGTAGCGGATTTCTCTTAGCGTCACTCTAAAGGTATAGATGTTCTACCAAATGGTGAGCCGGCCGCGGTGGCCGAGGAGACTGAGGCGCTTCAGTCATGGTCTGCACGGCCACTACGGTCGGGGGTTCGAATCCCCCCTCGGGCATGGATATTTGTACCTTCCTAGTTCGTAAGTAGTTCATAAGTACTTTGTAAGTTTAGGGAATGATGACCCCGTAGTTAAGTCCCATAAGCTGTACAACCATTTGAACATTTTTGAACCAAATGGTGACATGAAAATTTGTGCCGGGCCGGGACTCGAACCCGGGTTTCCCGTATTTCGCGAGCGGTCGACTTAACCACTAGGCTACCCGAACACGACTCCAGAGCTGTCCCAAACTTCCATATGCCACGCTGACTGCACTTATGAGTCAACTACATTCATCCCTTAGCACTCGCAGCTTAATCTGTATTCCCGCACCAGGGAGAATGAAACAACGAGGCATTACCCTACGCTGTTATCGTCATGGTCTCGCTTAGGCATCTGTTAAATTACTGTATGGTGACTATTTACAGAATCGTAAATCGTCAGCATACAGTAATTTAAGCTTTTGAATGCCTAAGTCGTAGAAATCGGTCGCCTGAGAACATCAGTCTTTAACAGCTTCTTTCACTTCATCATCTGTGTCAAAGAGCTTGCCGACAAGAAACTCCTTTAGGTGGCGCCAAGTCCGGACTGTACGGTAGGTGGTCCGTCTGTTCTCATCCAAAGTACTTGATTAGAGTTTGCGTGTCCTTCGCAGTTTGGGGTCTGGCATTGTCATGCATCAACAACACTCCAGACGACAAAAGTCTGGATTGCACGTGGAAGTTTAGTCGGGGGAGCGCAGTAGGCGGCCTTATTGACCGTCGTCCCTCTTCCCATAAAGTCGATTAACAATACTTCATGTTTATCCCAAAACACGGTCGGCATAGCCTTCCGTGTGGAGATTGTCTGCTTTGCCTTGACCTTGCCTGGCGATGACGTGTGACGCCATTCCATTGACTGACGTTTAGGCTCGGGGTGACTTGAGAAACCCATGAGTCGTCCCCTGTGACAATATGGTCTAAAAGACTCTCACCTTCCTCATGATATAGCTACAAAAATGCAAAAGCAAAGGCCATTATTTTACTGGTAAGGGCGCACAGTTTTCGAAACTTCAAATGTTCAGACACAATTCTGTATAACGTTGTTCTATTCACATTCGGGAAATGCACTTCTAAACCTGAAATAGTGAATCGTCAATCATCACGTTGTCCTTAATCGGATGAAGCAACTCGTCTGAAATCACGGATGGTCGGCCGGAGAGAGGTAGTGCGTCGTGCACATTTCCCCGCCCTTCATTAAAGGCTCGCACCTACTTGAGCACTTTACTGTCACTCATTACGTTAGGACCGTACACCTCAGTAATCTGCCCATGGATTTCTGCCGCTGAAATGTTTCCTGCAGACAAAAACCATATCACTGGCCTTACTTCACAATCGGCGGGCTGATTGATTGTCTTAAACATTGTGAACTGACACTATCAACAGCACACAGCAACAGTAACATCGACATTGGCGGCGTTTAACGCGCGAGGTATGCCAGGAGTCGTCGCGGATGCGTGTTTTGTCCTTGGCACCGCTTTCAAATATTTACGGCGAATCGGACTTTACTTTTGGAATAACCCTCGCATATTACTAGACTGGCAATGTCGTATACAGTATCATTGGTGTCAGTGAAGTCTTGCCGCCATATTTGTATACTATAAATGTATTAGCAGTCGTGTGTGTCATTACAGAAAGCAGTCGTAAAAATGCGAATGAACTGACGCAACTACGCTATCTTTAGAGTTTTGGCATATGGGAAATTCGTGTGTTGTATATGGCTGTAATTTTTTTAAGCTGGAGTAAGCTATGGTACACACAGAGTCATGAATTGCATTACTTTGCTGTTATTAGTAATCTGTTAAAAATTTCATATTTTTTGAAATATTTTTGTTTCACTTTTTGGGTAACAGCACTCTTATTTAAATTTATATATAGAGAACACTCTAGAGTGCGATAATTTATTTATTTTGTTTCGACTAGTTTCGGTCTTCTTTTAGACCACCTTCAGGATTTTTAGCTCTGATCATAGTTACATTTAGAGGACTTTCAGCAATATACATTAGTGTCAAACTTAAACTAAATTAATAAAGAGAAATAAAACGATGTTACACCCATCGATATTGTGGAGCTGTCAGGTAACTGGGAGCCTTCCAGTGCGTTACTGCTGGCTGGAGCAAGGTCTACTGCTCTTGAATAGCTGAGGCTCCGCCCCTTTGCTCGCTCCACCCATCTTTGATAGCCAATGAAAAGACTACATAGATGAATTTAGCCAAAAAATATAAAATTATAATTCGCCACACATTTCTTTGTCAATGTCTAATATAAAATAATTAGTTATCCTTCTGAGATACAAATAAAGATTAAAACATTAAAATACTGACAATAAATTGTATCAGGTTCTTATAAATATTTTCAAAGATATTCTATGATTGGTACTGCAGCGTTGTATGTAATTTTACTGGTATTAAAAAAATTAACTATAAAATTTATTTAAGATACATGGAAAAACAATGATATGATACCTTGCAGAAAACCATTTGGTTAATTTGTCGTTGAAATTTGTGTAAAGCTATTGTTTTTTGATAACGTACAAAGAACGGTTGATTTTACTTTTTACAATTCTATTGTAATAAAGTAAGTCAAAGGGAATGTATTTTATATACATATCAAAAGTCCATGATCTATTGTACAAAGGTTTAGGTTGTCATTAAAAATATATACTTTTCTGTAACATTGTAAAATATTAGCAATGAGATGTCAACTGCAGAACGAGTTACAATTCAAATGGCGTCATGGAATAAAACACATAACTGTTTCTTAATAGTATAAAGGATAAAATTAAGATATTCACTCGAGTTAAGGGTCATCAGAATGATCTTAATTTGTTTGTATAGTGCCTTGGATGGTCACTTTTGTTTAAAAAAAAAAAAAAAAAAAAAAAACATATTATATGGTAACATCAAATAAGATAAAACTGCTATGTCGAAAACGTAGAAAGTTACCATTGAAATGGCGTCTGACAATGATAATCAAATATAAATGAAATTTATCGTTGATAGTTAACAGCAAAAAAGGATAAAATTAAGGCATACAATGTGTCTATGAATAAAATTTAAATGATTGTACATTACATTTGTGCATGATGTACATGGCTGTCAACTGTAAAGATCGTCAAAGAGTATAAAGTGGGTACAACATCATATATATGTTATTGACTACAAATAAACTTCAGAGGAGTAAACTATTGAAGTATATCTTCGAATAAGTCGAAGTAATTTTTTCCTCTGAAGTCAGTTGACAGATGTCAAATGTAACTATGATATATTCCAGAGATAAAAACCCTGAAGATGGTCTAAAAGAAGACCGAAACGTGTCGAAAGAAATAAATTATCGTACTCTAGACTGTTCTCTATATAAAAATATTAACAATTTCCTACAACATAGGATTTTCTTTCAGTACTACGGTCATTGTAATAGTGTTGTTTATCATGAATAACACGTATCCCTATTCTTTTGAGAGTTCTTACGATATGTATAGTCTGCTTTGACACATACACTACCGACTCTCGTTTCCTGTTTTTATTGATTTGTTACTAGTTTCGAACAACTTCGGCTTTTCTTTTAGTATTATGACCGTTATAAGTGTGCTATTTGTCGTGGATAACACATCTCTATATTCTTTGTATGTTTTCAGATAACTGCAGTCTGCTTTAACGGTAAGTAACGGAAAAAAATTACCTACCATCCCGGCGGCCTCGTGTGACTATGTGGGCAACATCAACAAAACGATAGAAAACCTTCTCAAAGATGTCGATATTTTTAGAAATTAGTGTTTCATACTAACGATGTAAATAAAAAATGTGTTTCCTGCTCTGTGGTTGACAGGTTCTTGTGTGTACCCTCGTTCACTCAGTAAAAGTAGTTGCCATCCTAAAACGAAGATCTCATGTCAAAACAATTGCGTTGTCACGCGATTGGCTTATGCCAACGTGACATGATTGACAACACAATCACGCGAGGCCGCCAGGATGGTAAGTAAAATTTAAGACGTTCTTCTCATAACACGATTCGATAATGTAAGCGTATGTGTTAAATTCAACTATTGCGGAAGTATTAGCTCAAATGCAAATAATGATCTTACCACGTATATCAACAATTACTGGACACTGATGACCTTGGCGATGAGCGCCCTAAAACACAAATCATCAACAATTACCTCGTCTTTGACTTTTACTTTGTAACTGGTCATAAAGACTGGAGCATACATTTTTCTCATTGGTATTTGAACGGTTAATCATGGCCGAGGATAAGGAACATTATAATGGTTGGTATCCAACTATCAATTCTATTATGCTCAAAATGTGTAAAAAATTGGATTATCAATGAATTAATAACAAGCAACATTTTCAGTTAAAATATAAAGATAAACACAAAACAAAGATCAAGACTTATGTAAAAAGCACTTAATGAAGTCATTATATACCTATTCAGTAGGCGATTAAAAAGGCGAATTGGGGAGGTAACGCACTTTGCAAGTAAACTACAAGATAGCTAGCCGCGGTGGAGTAGCCGAGCGGTCTAAAGCGACTCGCTGCGGAGCGCGCGGTTGCTCGCTGTGGAGGTTCGAGTCCTCTCTGGGGCATGGGTGTGTGTGTGTGTTCGTCCTTAGGTTAGTTTACCTAGGTGTAAGTAGTTTGTAAGCTACGGACTGATGACAATGCAGTTTCGTCCGATAGATTTACAGACATTTAAACATTTTTTTGAACAAGATAGCTATGTCGCAGGCTCACAGAAGGTTTTGCATTTACTATCGCAGTTGATTCAAACATCTTTTACGCGTCTTAAAACGACTCACAAGACGCGTAAAAGATGTTTGAATCAACTGCGATAGTAAATGCAAAACCTTCTGTGAGCCTGCGACATAGCTATCTTGTTCAAAAAAATGTTTAAATGTCTGTAAATCTATCGGACGAAACTGCATTGTCATCAGTCCGTAGCTTACAAACTACTTAAACCTAGGTAAACTAACCTAAGGACGAACACACACACACACACACACACACACCCATGCCCCAGGGAGGACTCGAACCTCCACAGCGAGCAACCGCGCGCTCCGCAGCGAGTCGCTTTAGACCGCTCGGCTACTCCACCGCGGCTAGCTATCTTGTAGTTTACTTGCAAAGTGCGTTACCTCCCCAATTCGCCTTTTTAATCGCCTACTGAATAGGTATATAATGACTTCATTAAGTGCTTTTTACATAAGTAAAACACGATATGTATAATTCAAAAGTAATCAGTAGATATTGTTATTGTCTATATTTATTGTTTTTATTGCCAATATGTGTATAAATAAAAGTCTCTGAAAAAAAGGTAGTAGCGTCGGACCCTTCGCTAACAAAACCACGTGTCGTTTACAAACTGTCTAAATTGTGAACTGCTACAAATGACTTAACCCACTTCGCATAGTTTTCAAGACCTTATTTGTGTCCATTTGTCACGAAGACACTTTATTGCCCCTGGTTTTGGCCTCTCGGGAAAACACAAAAACCAATCTCTGAACGATTAGAACAATTCGGAGTGCCACGGTGGAATAGCCGTGCGCTCTAAGACGCCTTGCTGCGGAGCATGCGGTTGCCCCCCCCCCTCTAGCATGAGGATATGTATGTGTGTTTTGTTGTCCTTGAGTTAGTTTTAGTAGTTTGTAAGCCTAGGAACTGATAACAACATTTGAACAGAATGAAACTTTCACTCTGCAGCGGAGTGTGCGCTGATATGAAACTTCCTGGCAGATTAAAATTGTGTACCGGAACCGGGACTCGAATCAGGGACCTTTGCCTATCGCGAGCAAGCGCACTACCGACTTTGCTATCCCGACACGACTCACGATGCCACCTCACAACTTTACTTCCGCCAGTACCTCGCCTCCTACTTTCCATACATCACAGAAGCTCTCCTGCCAACCATGCAAGACTAGCACTCCTGGAAGAAAGGATTTGGTGGAGACATGGCTTAGCCACATCCTAAGGGATGTTTCCGGAATGAAACTTTCACCCTGCAGCGGAGTGTGCGCTGATATGAAACTTCCTGGCAGATTAAAATTGTGTGCCGGAACCGGGACTCCAACCTGGGACCTTCGCCTTCGGTAGGGCGCTTGCCCGCGAAAGGCAAAGGTCTCAAGTTCGAGTCCCGGTTCCGGCACACAATTTTAATCTGCCAGGAAGTTTCAACATTTGAACAATTCGGAGGTGCACAGCTCGTGCTTAAAGCGTACTAGTGCCAGCTGTCACCAGTGTCGCTGCGTTAACAGCGCTAAATATCTGAATTTAATTTGTGTCAAATTTAATTTGCCTGTCTAGTTCATTTTCGGTAGTACTGTTTTAAGAGGTTTATTCCCGCGTACTTGCAGATTTCGTTTGTACTACTGTTTTAATAGTTTATTCTATCGTATTTGATAAATACCGTTGTTTTTAGTCTTCGTCTTTGACCGGTGTATTTCAAAACAAGTCAGAGACCGTTACTAAGCTCGTTATCAGTCAGTCCAGTGCCAGCTGTCACCAGTGTCGCTGCGTTAACAGCGCTAAGTATCTGAATTTAATTTGTGTCAAATTTAATTTGCCTGTCTAGTTCATTTTCGGTAGTACTGTTTTAAGAGGTTTATTCCCGCGTAATTGCAGATTTCGTTTGTACTACTGTTTTAATAGTTTATTCTATCGTATTTGATAAATACCGTTTTGTTTAGTCTTCGTCTTTGACCGGTGTATTTCAAAACAAGTCAGAGACCGTTACTAAGCTCGTTATCAGTCAGTCCAGTGCCAGCTGCCACGAGTGCCGGACTCAGTTTTGTTGATTCGACAGTGTAGTTACCACTGACCACAGTTAAGTCAGCAGCCAGCCGCCTTCATTAGAGTACTAGGCTTCTTTAAAGTTGTTAATTGCTGTTAATTGTATCGATAGGATGGATAGGATGTGTGCCTGCTGTGTGCGGACGCAGGAGGAGTTGGCCGCGGTTCGCGCAGCTGAGCGTGCTGTTGGCTACGGTCAGCCGTCTTCAGGCTGCTGTCTCGGGGTGCAGCGATGGTGGGGAGTCTGGTGCGTCGAGTGGGACACCTCAGGTGTCTCACGCTACGCTCTCTGTCCCTGCTACCGAGGCACCTTCAGGTGTACCGGACGTCGTCGAGCCGCCTTCTCCGCAAGGGGAGTGGCGGGTTGTACGGCGTTCGCGTCGCTCGAGGCGGAAGGCCAATGTGGAGGCTGGACGTCCGTCCGCGCCCGTTCGTCCTGAGTGTGAAAGTGTGGCCACTCCTTCAGCACGGTCCGAGCAGGTGCACGGGGGGAGGGGATTATTAGTTATTGGGAGCTCCAATGTCAGGCGCGTGATGGAGCCCCTTAGGCAGATAGCGTCCAGATCTGGAAGGAATTCCAACGTGCACTCGGTGTGTTTGCCGGGGGGCCTCATCCGAGATGTGGAGGCGGCCTTGCCGGCGGCTATCGAGGGTGCGGGGTGCAGTCGACTGCAAGTCGTAGCTCACGTCGGCACCAATGACGCTTGTCGCTTGGGTTCTGAGGACATCCTCAGGTCCTACGAGCGGCTGGCGGAATTGGTGAAGGCTGCTGCCTTCGCACGCGGGGTGCAAGCAGAGCTGTCGATTTGCAGCATTGTTCCCAGGGTTGATCGGGGTCCTTTGGTTTGGAGCCGAGTGGAGGGTCTGAACCAGAGGCTTCGCCGACTCTGTGACAGTCATGGCTGCAGATTTCTGGATCTGCGTTATCGGATGGGGAATTGTAGGGTGCCCCTAGATAGATCAGGGTGCACTACACTAAGGAAGCGGCTACTCGGGTAGCAGAGTACTTGTGGAGTGCACATGGGGTTTTTTTAGGCTAGGCGCTAACTCTGATGAGCACTCGCCTGTCAGCATTCAAACAGCGAATTCAGGACATGTTCGGAACAAAAATTCGAACATCAAAATATTAGCCACGAACTTACAGGGTATTAGAAACAAAGTTCCCGAATTTGCAGCGCTGCATGGAAGTTATTGCGCTCAGATAGTTTTAGGCACCGAAAGCTGGCTAAATGATGATGTGGCAAGTTCAGAAATATTTAGCGAAGCGTGGAATGTATATCGGAAAGATAGATCTGATACAACTGGAGGAGGAGTGTTCATCGCTGTGGACAAAGATATTGTTTCTACTGAGATCGAGGTTGAAAGTAACTGTGAAGTTATCTGGGCACGCATAACAGGTCTAAAAGAAGTAAAATTAATAGTTGGGTGTTTTTACCGGCCCCCCAGTGCTGCTGTAGCAGTTTTAGAATCATTCAAGGAGAGTCTACACCAGGTAGTGCAAAGGTATCCGGGCCATGTAATATTAGTCGGAGGTGACTTCAACCTTAAGAGTATAGATTGGGACCTCGCTAGTTACATTTCAGGCGGTACAGACAAGCAGTCTTGCGAGCTACTTTTGGACACATTCTCCGAAAACTGTCTTGAGCAGTTAAACCGGCAACCCACGCGCAATGGAAATATTCTAGACCTTATAGCCACAAACAGGCCTGACCTTATTAACGATGTCTGTGTAGAGACAGGAATTAGTGATCACGATATCGTCATAGCGTCGATGGTGACCAAAATTCATAAACCAGTCAAGAAGGCTAGGAGCGTGTTTTGTTGGGAAAAGCCGACAAGCAAATGTTACGATCGCACTTAGAAAATGAATGGGCATCGTTTAATTCTGGGACTATGGATGTAGAGGAATTGTGGACTAAATTTAAATGCATTGTTAATGAAGGGTTAGAGAAATATGTGCCAGTAAAGACGATTAAGGATGGAAAAGATCCACCGTGGTATAATAATAATGTTAGAAAGCTGCTGAGAAAGCAAAGGCTGTTGCACTCTCGATTCAAAAAAGAACACGCAAATGATGACAGGCAAAAGTTAGTAGAGATTCGTGCGTCTATAAAAAGATCGATGCGTGAAGCATACAATAATTATCACAGCCATACCTTAGCAAAAGATCTTTCCGAGAACCCGAAAAAATTCTGGTCCTATGTAAAATCGATAAGCGGGTCAAAGCCCACTGTCCAGTCACTAGTTGATCATTCCGGGGCAGTAATAGAAGAAAGCAAACGGAAAGCTGAAGTTCTAAATTTAACCTTTAAGAAATCTTTCACGCAGGAGGACCGCACAAATATACCATCATTTGATCAACGTACTAATTCCGAAATGGGGGACATAGCAATAGGTATTTCCGGTGTAGAGAAGCAGCTGAGAGAGCTAAATACGAAAAAGTCTGCTGGTCCGGATGGTATACCAGTTCGGTTTTACAAAGACTATTCTGCGGCATTGGCCCCCTACTTAGCTTGCATTTATAGCGAATCTTTAATTCAGCGCAAAGTTCCTAGTGATTGGAAAAAAGCGCAGGTGACTCCCGTGTATAAGAAAGGAAAGAGAACTGACCCATACAATTACAGGCCAATATCGTTGACATCGGTTTCATGTAGAATTTTGGAGCATATTCTCAGTTCGAATATAGTAAATTTCCTTGAAACGGAAAAGCTTCTTTCCATGAATCAGCACGGGTTTAGGAAACATCGTTCATGTGAAACTCAGCTTGCCCTTTTCTCACATGACATCTTGCGAGCCATGGACGAAGGGCAACAGGCGGATTGTGTTTTTCTCGACTTCAAAAAGGCGTTCGACACGGTGCCACACTGCAGACTGCTAACGAAGATACGAGCTTATGGAATAGGTTCACAGATTTGTGACTGGCTGGAAGACTTCCTAAGTAATAGAACGCAGTACGTTGTTCTCGACGGCGAGTGTTCATCAGAGACGAGTGTATCGTCAGGCGTGCCCCAGGGGAGTGTGATAGGACCGCTATTATTTTCTATCTATATAAATGATCTGATGGACAGAGTAAGTTGTAATTTGCGGCTGTTTGCTGATGATGCTGTGGTGTATGGGAGGGTGTCGTCTGTAACTGACTGTAATAGCATACAGGTTGACTTAGACAAAATTTCTAGTTGGTGAGAAGAATAGCAGCTAGCTCTCAATGTAGAAAAATGTAAGGTGATGCGCATGAGTAGAAAAAACAGTCCTATAATGTTCGAATACAGCATCAGTAGTGAGCTTCTTGATGCGGTCGCGTCGTTCAAATATCTAGGCGTAACATTGCAGAGCGATATGAAATGGAACGAGCATGTAAGGACAGTTGTGAGTAAGGCAGACAGCCGACTTCGGTTTATTGGGAGAATTTTGGGAAGATGTACTTCACCTGTAAAGGAGATCGCGTATAAAACGCTTGTACGACCACGTCTTGAGTATTGCTCAAGTATTTGGGACCCGCAGCAGATCGGTTTGAAGGAAGACATAGATGCGGTTCAGAGGCGAGCAGCTAGATTTGTTACCGGTAGGTTCGACCAATGCGCGAGTGTCACGGAAATGCTCCGGCAACTCAATTGGGGATCGCTGGAAGAAAGACGACGTTCTTTTCGTGAATTTCTGTTAAGTAAATTTAGAGGGCCGGAATTTGAAGCTGAGTGTAGTACGATCTTGCTGCCGCCTACTTACATTTCGCGTAAAGATCACAAAGACAAGATAAGATAAATTAGGGCTCGTACGGAGGCATATAGGCATTCTTTTTTTCCTCGTTCAATTTGGGAGTGGAATAGGAAAGGAAATGCCTAGTAGTGGTACAGTGTACCCTCCGCCACGCACCTTACGGTGAATTGCGGAGTATGTATGTAGATGTAGATGTACTAACTGCGCTATGTTTGGCTGTCGCGTCGACGTGAAGGAACTAAAATGTCGGACGCGCATGCCCGTCTATACCTCTACTCCGTTCACCGAAACGAGACTCCGACTGCAGATGTGGCGCGTGACAAGGGGTGGACAAAACATAGGCGCTCGCTCAATTTCGATGCAGGCGTTTCAGTTCGAAGGTCATTGAGTGTTTCGTCACATAGCACTAGTATTAAAAGCCTTAAAATTCATTTCTTTTGAATGTTTCTCTGTATGTCGTCTATGTTTTCATAAACCATTCATTCGATTGCAATGAAACGTCGTTGAACTGTTCATCGTACGCCCACGAAGGTTCCTGACCCAAAAACAAAAGAGCACGACACATAGCTCAGGAGATATGACGTCATAAATAATGAGAGGCCACCGCGTGAGAATACCCAGATGTATGCTTCAATTATTGGAAAATGGGAGTAGTTAGGGGCCTGCAACAAAGTTTCCATGTAATTTCGGAAGTTTATGAAGCGTTTTGTAAATATCTCCCCCTCCAACCCCCCCCCCCCCACACACACACACACATACACAAAATGACGAAACGAAAAGAAAACTGCCGCTCACAACAGTTTCGCTGTAAATGGCGTAAAACTGTCGCATCAGACATTATTTTGTAATAAATAAATACCCGAGCGACACGCCGGGTTTTCAGCTAGCAATTTATAAAATGTAGTCTTCCGAAAATTACCGATATCAGTACCTTCCCTTACGAGAGCAAGCAATTGTTCAATTTTTAGAATTTCTTCACAAACATTCGTGTACTTTCCTTCGTATTGCATTTCAGGCAAAATCATCAACAGTTTCGGAAAGCTACTATCTTCAAAGAGTTTGTGGCTTTGTACTGACTGTTTTCATAACAATATTCGTCATTGACTGTTCTTTACACAAAAGCTGCTAAGAAACATGTGTTGCTCTGAAGAACTTAATGAGTAGCTACTTAAAGGGAAAAAAAGGAAAGAAAATCAAATGTTTGTAAAACCCTTGGGAACAAACTACTGTGGTCATGAATCCCTAGACTTACAAACTACATAAATTAACTTTAACCAATCCTAATGACAACATACACACACACACGCACACAAATACTCATAGCCAAGGCAGGAATCAAAGATCCGGCGACAGCCTCCAATACCTTAGAAACCAAGTGCAGATAAATGCGAAAAGCTTTACAAATATTTGAACATTTTCGGCAAATGTGAAAATTACAGAAGTATCAGTGTAACAAGTCATGGTTGCAAAATACTAACACGAATTATTTACAGACGAATGGAAAAACCGGTGGTTCCGACCTTGGGGAAGATCTCTTTGGATTTAGGACAAATGTAGGAAGACAGGAGGCAATACTCACATTACGACTTATCTTAAAAGATAGGCTGAGGAAAGGGAAACCTACGTTTTTACCATTTGTGGATCTGGAGAAGGAATTTGACAATGTGGACTTGAATACCCTCTTTCAAATTCTGAAAGTAGCAGGGGTAAAATATAGGGAGCAATTATTAGAGTCGAAGGGCATGAAAGGGTCGCGGTGGTTGGGAAGGGACTAAGACAGGGTCGCGGCCTTTCCCCCCATGTTGTTCAATCTGTACATTGAGCAAGCTGTAAATCAATGTAAGGACAAATTTGGAGAGGGAATTAAAGTCCAGGGAGAGGGAGTAAAATCCTTGCGGTTTGCTGACATCATAATAATTCTGTCAGAGCCAGCAAAGGACCTGGAAGAGCAATTAAACGGAATGGACAGTGTCTTGAAAACGATGTATAAGATGAACATTAAAAAGAGTAAAACGAGGGTAATGGGTAGTGTCAGAAAATCAGGCGATGCTGAAGAAATGAGATTAGGTAACGAGACAATAAAAGTAGTAATTGAATTTTGTTATTTTGGTAGCAAGATAACGTCTGATGGCGGAAGTAAAGAAGATATAAAATACAGAATTTTTATGGGAAGAAAAGCCTTTGAAGAAGCGAAATTTGTTGACATCCAGTATTAGTTTAAATGTTAGGAACTCCTTTCTGAAAGCATTTGTCTGGAGTGTAGCACTGTATTGGACTGAAAACGTGGACGATACGGAGTTCAGACAAAAAGGTGATTGAAACTTTTGAAATGTAGTGCTATAGACGAATGATGAAGATTAGATGGGTAGATCAACTAACTAATGAGGAGCTGTTCAACAGAATTGGGAATAAAAGGCGTTTCTGGCATATCCTCTCTAAGAGAAGGTATAGGTTGGTCGGACACATTCTTAGACAGCAAGGAATCGTCAACTTAGCACTAGAAGGATATGTGTGGGGCAAAAATCGTAGACGGAGACAGAGGGACGAATACAGTAAGCAGATTCAAAAGGATGTAGGTTGCCGTTCGTATTCCCAGATGAAGAGACTTGCACAGGACAGGGTAGGATGGAGAGGTGCATCAAACCAGTCTGTGGACTGAAGACAACAACAGATACAACATTCTAATATAACATCCACACCTACATAGATACTCTGCAAATCACATTCAAGTGCCTGGCAGTGGGTTCATTAACCACTTTCATAACTTTTCTCTACCGTTCCATTCTCTAATAGCGCGCGGGAAGAAAGAACACCTAAATCGTTCCGTTTTCGATCTGATTTCTCTTATTTTATTCGGATGGTCATGTCTCCCCAAGTAGGTGGGTGCTATCAAAATATTTTCACATTCATAAGTAAAAGTCGATGATTGAAACTTCGCAAACAGATCACGCCGCAATAAATAACGTCTTTCTTTTAATGATTTCCACCCCAATTCGTGCAACATTTCCGTGACGCCCCACCCCCCCCCCCCCCCCCGTAACGTGATAAAACAAAACGAACTGCCCTTCTCTGAACCTTCTCAATGTCTTCCGTCAGTCCCACCTGGTGAGGGTCCCACAAGGGGCAACAGTACTCCAGGAGAGAACGCACAATTGTGATGTAGGCAGTCTCTTTGGTGAGGCTGGTGCATCTTCGAAGCGTTCTGCCGATGAAACGTAACCTTTGGTTCGCCTTCCCCACATTATTTTCTATGTGTTCTCTCCAGTCAAAGTTGTTCGTAATTGTAACTCCTAGGTATCGGTAGAATCTACGACCTTAAGGTTTGACTGATTTATCGCGTAATTGAAGTTCAGCGGATTTCTTTTAGTGGTCATGTGTATTACTTCACACTTTTCTTTATTTAGTGTCAGTTGCCAATTTTCGCACCAAGTAGAAATTTTGTCTAAATCGCTTTGCAGTTGCTTTTGATCCTCTGTTGACTTCACTAACCGATAAACGACAGCATCATCCGCGAACAGTCTAAGGGAACTATATAGATTGTCTCCTAAATCGTTTATAAACACGAGGAAGAGTAGGGGACCTATAACGCTTCCCTGTGGAACGCCAGATATCACTTCTGGTTTACTCGATGACTTACCGTCAATCACAACGAACTGTGTGCTCTCTGATAGGAAATCGTGAATCCAATCGCACATTTGGGAAGATATTCCATAAGCACGCAATTTCATTAGAAGCCGCTTGTGGGGTACAGTATCAAAAGCCTTCCGGAAATCCAGACATATGGAATCGATTTCAGATCCCTTGTCGATGGCACTTAACACTTCATGTGAGTAAAGGGCAAGCTGTGTTTCGCAAGAGCGATACTTTCTGAATCCGTGTTGACTATTGGTTAATAGGTCGTTCTCTTCGAGGTAGTTCATAATATTCGAACAAAGTATATGTTCCAATATCCTACTGCAAATCGACGTCAATGAGATTGGCCTGTAATTTTGGGGATCACTCCTATTGCCTTTCTTGAATATTGGAGTGACTTGGGCAACATTCCAGTCTTTGGGTACAGATCTTTCGCTGAGTGATAGGTTGTAAGTTATAGCTAAGTACGGTGCTATTGCATCAGCATACTCTGAGAGGAATCTAGTTGGTATACAATCTAGTCCGGAAGATTTGTTTTTGTTTAGTGACTTAAGTTGTTTTACTACTCCAGGAACATCTACTTCTAAGTTTCGCATGCTGGCAGCTGTTCTTGGATTGAATACTGGGGTGTTCACTTCGTCTTCTTTGGTGAACGAATTTCGGAAAGCTGTGTTTAGTAATTCTGCCTTAGCAGTACTGTCGTCGGTAGTATTACCATTGCTATCGTGTAGTGAAGGTATTGTTTGTGAAACCATCAAACCCGTGTACGGAGTGAAGACAACAACAAATACAACATTCTAATATAACACATCGGCGTTACCCCTGGAACGGATGGGGCGACACTGAGCGAACGCTCCCGTTTTGTCCACTCCTGGCCACGCGGCTCGGAGTGTTTACAACCAGACTATAGTTTGGGTGAGAAGAGTGTAATGCCTTATTTGAGTAGAATCCCAGCGCCTCGTTGGTAGGGTTGCCAGATTGTACTCGAGGCAGGCCCGGGGACCAAACGTGCCCCCCCCCCCCCCCCACCAACCAGGATTAAACGTGAATTCTAAAAGGAAAAAAATGCCTAATGAAAACGGGACATTTTGCTTTAATTCGCTTAGTAACTTCTCTTTAGCATAAGGCAGAAGCACATTTTTTACTAATGCCTCGCTTTTTGTTCGGCCCCATCTTACTTTCGTTGCCACTGAGGAATCTCTAAAAAAATTAAGGATATAGCTTATTACCACAATATTGAGAATTGTAAGAATGGTGGTGTTTGACACCATGGTAAGTCAAAGTTAATTCCGTTGTCGTGACTTTGTCGTCATCTGCAGAAAATTATTTCGGCAAGAATTTAAGAAGCGACTGATTCTTCTTTTGTGTGGTAATATTCGCGTTGTGTCTTTCTGATTGTAAATGTTTATTCACAGCTTTCACTCCGTCGTACTTAACAGTAAATAAGATATTGCATATTCTGCACTTACACATACACTCATCAGTATCGACTTTTTGTAGCCACTCTTTATAATTTTCTTCCTGCAACCATTCTTCACGGAACGAACTTAGATATCATCTCTTCATTTCACTGTTGTTACTCACTAATCTGAGTTAATGTAAGCTTGTCTGTCCACACACGATCCGAGTATTCCAAAAATTGCCGGTAAACTGATAACAAAGAATGAACGAACGAACATAAATAATAGACGTCGCCAGTTGACACGTTGCCGCAACAGTGTTTGCTTAATAATGCGCTAGCCGATTACTACCGACGCACCAATGAAAAGTTTTCAGAGGAAGAATAGAAAAGTAGCGTTTCGTAGCAATAAGAAATTGACATTTATTTAAAGTTATTCATAATTACTAGAGAGGAGCCGACCGGGAATGGCCGAGCGCACTGAGGCGTCTTGCCACGGTGCGTGAGGCTGCTCCCGCCAGAGGTTCGAATGCCCCCCTAGGGCATGGATGTTGTGTTCGTCCTTAGTTTAAGTTACGTTAAGTTCGATGTACATCGTCGCTACATGAGCATAGTACTGAAAAAACGTCGTAAAAAAAAAAAAAAAAAAAAAAAAAAAAAATGAAGGTTACATTCAAGCGCGGTGATGAGAGTCATTGGCCCGTAGACCCGGAGAATTCATTCCAAACCCTGGCACTCCGGGCGGCGCCCGGAGATCTGGCAACCCTACTCGTTAGTAGTGAGCTCGGCCTCCCCGCGACATGACTCGCTCGGCGGCCAGTGTGGGAGTGTGTGGGAGGGGCTGCCTGGCAGCCAGGTGTGACGGCCGCTACCTGCTCGGCCAGCTGTCCCCATTGGTCGCCGCGGACCAATAGCGCAGCGCCGCACCTGTCCGGATGGCGCGACCAGCTAGCCACCCAGTGCGCGCCATTTGCATAGCGCCCTGTTTACCTTCCTCCTCCTCCTCCTCCTCCTCCCACTCCCCCACCTAGGTGGAGGATTAACGCCGGACCCGCTAGTATTCTACCTCCGAATCCCTCCCTCCGTCTCCCAACGGCCGGACACGGTCCGTTGCTTCCCACACGACTTCGGAGGCTACAACACAGTACGTGCCACGACACTCCCACTGGTTTTTGTTATACGCCACGACAGCAGCGCTCCAAGTGGCTGCAAATGTACACTCTTTGACAAAAAAACCAGGCCGCCGGCCGGCCGCCGCTGAGCCTACAGCAAATAACTTTAATATTCGGACACTAGGATATTTTTAGTTTGCTGCGTTATAACTGTATTTTGAACAAACAAAAATATAATATAACCAAATATTATATGAAGGTACATTTCTTGTAAATAACAGTATGAATATTGTTTACATAACGTAACACAGTTGTTAAAGAATGCGAGCCGGCCGCGGTGGCCGAGGTGACTGAGGCGCTCCAGTCACGGTCAGCACGGCCACTACGGTCGGGGGTTCGAATCCCCCCTCGGGCATGGATATTTGTGCCGTCCTAGTTCGTAAGTAGTTCATAAGTAGTTTGTAAGTTTAGGGACTGATGACCCCGTAGTTAAGTCCCATAAGCTTAACAAACATTTGAACATTTTTGAATGAATGCGATTAAAATAAACCACTCTTCGATGGTCACGTTACTTTAATATCCGGACAGATGGCAGTGTCGCACTTGTCACCGTTCACGCCGGGGTGAGTAGGCATGCTTCTAGTTAGAAGGCAGGTGTGTGGGTTTACAAGCGCGGTCGACTGTCCAGACGGTACGATGCCACGCAAAGCTAATACCAGTTTTGAGAGACGACAACTTGTGATTTTTCACAATGCGAAAGAAAAATCATATGGACAAATTGCTACCATGCTGAACATGAGTAAGAGTACTGTGGCAGATATTGTCAGGCGTTTCAAAAACGAGGACCGTATAGACACCAACCTCAAATGGGCCAGCCACAGAAGTTGGATGCTGGCGACAAGAGGAAGCTAATACGGAAAATAAAGAAGGTTCCGACACTCAGTGCACCGAGATTAGCACGTGAGCTTCTAAAACAGACTGGACGAAGGTACATCCTCAAACGATTCGCAGAACATTGAAAGAAAGTGGGTACAATGGAAGAGAGGCTAGGAAGAAACCGTATGTGAATCAACAGAATCGACAGAAAAGATTGGACTTCGCTAGAGAGTTTATTACAAAGGATGCAATTTGGAGGAATGACGTCAGTTTTTGACGAAAGTAAATTTAATGTTTGTGCGTAGGATGGACGAAGCATGGTGTGGCGGAAGAAGAATGAGGATTTTACAGTCACAAATATTAAACCAACTGTAAAGCATGGAGGTAGCAGCCTTCTTTTCTGGGGCTGTATATCGACATTTGGACCGGGCGAATTGGTGTTCATCGACAATACTATGGACAAATATGTCTATTTAAACATATTAAAGAACAATTTACGAAAAAGTGCCGAAACCATGGGGATATCAAACACCTTCAGATCTTACCAGGACAATGACCCAAAACATAAGGCTCGCATTGTGCAGGAATATTTGTTGTACAACTGCCCCAAAGCCCTACAACCACCACCTCAGTCACCAGATCTCAACCCGATTGAGAATGTGTGGGGAGAACTGAAACGACGTATTAGAAGTACACCAATATCTTCCAAAGAAAGTCTGAAGCATGTTACTGGAAGTATAGTCAAAAAAGCCATTATGCGTATTACATCAGCGTCTACTGGGGATGATGGTATCACTATCCAAATGGTAAAGCTGATTATTGATCCACTGCTGCCCATCATAACAGATATATTTAATCAGTCCTCAGCCACAAGTGTTATTCCTGATGCATGGAAACGTGGACTAGTTAAGCCACTGCCAAAAAAGAACATTGCCACAGCACCCTCTGATTACAGACCTATCTGCATTCTTCCGGCACTATCCAAAGCTCTAGAATATATAGTAAATGATCAGCTAACTTCTTCTTTAAGAATGAGACGGTCTACGCGAGGACTACTTAAAAAATATTTTTATTTATTTATTTTATTTATTTGTTTATTTAGCCTGATCAGATTAGGGCCATCAGGCCCTCTCTTACATCGGACCAGGGTTTTACACATACAGAATTTTTTACATTTGAGTTACCTATAACATACCAATGATTTTTACAGATAAGCAATTAATAACATAATTTATAAAAGTTAACTACATGCAAAAGGATGTAAAATAAAAGGTATTGACTTAATTCTAATAGGATTAATACTAGTAGTACCACTGAGACACCTTCTGCTGCTGTTGGTGTAACAACATTGATATTAGCAGATACAGGATGTACTTTTGAATCGAGACTGGTTAAGGCAAGGCGAATTCTGACAAAAGGAAGTTAAGAAAGCTGTACCTGGCGAGAGCAATGGCAGTAAGAGAATATCTGGGAGGAGGAATGGATGTGACGTACCTGGACCGTAGGGTATTAAAGACTGGCGTAATTATTGCTTCAGTAGATAATCCATTAACTGTCGTTTGAAGCTGGCAGTGTTATTCAGTTCTCTGATATACTGAGGTAGATTGTTCCAGAGCCTCGTTCCTGCTACTGAAAAGGATTTTGAGAAACCGGCTGAGTGATGGATAGGGACAGAAAGGGTTTTGCTCTGACACGAACGAGTAGTTCTGTTATGCTGATCAGATAAGAGTGTTAAGGTCGAGGAAAGATATGAGGGACAGTGTACGTTGATAAGAGACTAGAGGAAACAGAGTGTATGAAAATCTCTGCGCTTGTCAGCACGGAGCCAGGATAGTTGCATATAAGATGGTGAAATGTGATCAAAGAGACGGATGTTACATATATATCGAACGCAGGCATTCATGATTAGTTCCAGACGTCTTGAGCTTTCCCAAGAAAGACCTTGCAAGATAACATCACTGTAATCAATAATTGGAATTACAAGTGTTTGTATAAGTTTCTTTTTGAGATCGAGAGGAAAAAACTTCTTATATCTCTGTAGGGCATGAAGAGATGCTGATGCCTTCCTACACACGGCGGCTGTGTGCTCAGCCCAATTTAGTTTGTCGTCTATTATCACTCCCAGACTTTTTGCCGAGGGCGAAAAATAGATAGGTGTGTCATTTAATATTAATGATGGTTGAGATTCGCGGAACTTGTGGTTAATGAGCCTAGGATGTCTTACCAGAATTGCTTGTGTTTTACTTGGATTGAGCTTTAATCCTATATTCTGTGCCCACTTTGATAGTGCACATAGGTCAGAATTAAAATTTTCGATTGCTGTCTTCAGGTTTTTTGGTTTTGCACTTAAATACAACTGGAGGTCATCGGCATACATGTGGTATTTACAAAAGGACAAGACCGATGATACGTCATTTACGTACAATGAAAAGAGGAGTGGACCTAATACCGAGCCCTGTGGTACGCCTGATAGTACTTTTCTCCACTGTGACTTTTTGGTGCCGGACATGACGCACTGAAGACGCGATGTCAAGTATGAGCGAAACCATTGCACCACGCCTTGAGAGAGATTTAGGCTGCTAAGTTTAGCAAGTAAAATGTCAAAGTCCACAGTGTCGAAAGCTTTGCTAAAGTCTAAGAAGCACATAATAGTCGCCTCTTGTCTATCCATTGCCTGCTTAAGATCGTCTGTCACTTTTATCAAAGCAGATGTTGTGCTGCGATATTTGCGAAAACCTGATTGGTGTTCGTCAAAAAGGTTATTAATAGTCAAGTAGCTGGTTAGCTGATCATTTACTATATATTCTAGAGCTTTGGATAGTGCCGGAAGAATGCAGATAGGTCTGTAATCAGAGGGTGCTGTGGCAATGTTCTTTTTTGGCAGTGGCTTAACTAGTCCACGTTTCCATGCATCAGGAAAAACACTTGTGGCTAAGGACTGATTAAATATATCTGTTATGATGGGCAGCAGTGGATCAATAATCAGCTTTACCATTTGGATAGTGATACCATCATCCCCAGTAGACGCTGATGTAATACGCATAATGGCTTTTTTGACTATACTTCCAGTAACATGCTTAAAACAAAACTTATCATGGTTAGCGTTGTTTATCCTCTTGATATGGTCAATAAGTGTTTGTTTCGTTTGGTGATCTATTGTGGTGGTAGGCGTTGTGAAATACTGATTTAGTTCCTCAATGGGGACAGTGGGTTCGGCTGCAGTTTTTACTTTTCCAATACCAAGACCGCGCAGGTTTTTCCAGAGGACGGCCGGTCTATTTATGTTGTCGGTTAATGAATAGGCGTATCTGAGTTTAGCATTTCTCACAGCCTGGCTGACTCTGTTACGTTTCTGCTTGTAAGCGGTGTGGTTTTCAGGTGTAGGGTGCAGTTTGTATGTCCGATGTGCATTGTCCCTGAGATTCATGAGCTGTTTTAGTTCATCAGTTAGCCAGGGTGCAGGTTTCCTTCTCACTTTTTTGGTCTTGATGGGCGAATATTTATCATACAGCTGGTTAAGTTTATTTGTAATTTTGTGCAGTTTCTCGTTTACGTCCGGGAGGGTGTCGGAGGTTGGCTCGAAAACTATTTCTTGTGCATCAGCTGTCAGTTCAGGTAAGTTGACGCGTCTTAAGTCACGGTATGTAGTTAGAAGTGGTTTCTTCCTGGGGCATTCTAGCGAGTATGTCATGGAAATTACATCATGGGCAGACATGCCAGGTGCAGATGTTTGTGACGTTCGAATTACTCTGTCTGGAAACCTTGTTGCAAATATATCTATTAAAGTGTGGCTATCAGCTGTGTGATGGGTGGGTGCAAGCTGAAGTAAGGTCAGATTCGAAGACGTAAGCATACGCTTGAACTTCATACAGGACGGACTGTTCAACAGAAAATTTATGTTAGTGTCTCCCGCTATAATTATGTGCTCATAAGCTGATTCGAGGTCTGAGAGGGCAGTTTCGAAGCAGTCCAACGCACCTACCTTCGGAGGTTTATAGAGGACGCATATGAGACACTTTTCTTTGAGGGGTTTTATCTCTACGAACATGTATTCCACTTGTTCAGTTTCATCATTATTTGATGTGTGCAACACGGTAGGAGATAATTCAGAGCGTATGTAAGCTCCAACGCCGCCTCCGCGTTTGTTCAATCGGTCGTGTCTTAGGAAGACATAGCCGTCTAAATTTACGGAACTGGTGGTAATGCTTGGTTTGAGCCAGGTCTCCGATAGAAGAATTATATGAATATCATTAGCAGTATGCCGCAGCGTTTGAAAGAAGTGATAAAACAGAATGGCTACCCAACAAGATATTGAAACATTTGTTTTCCATAAAATTTTGTCTTGAAACACGTAGTTCTGCAAAGTGTCCGAATATTAAAGGAACGTGAATATAGGACCGAGTTGTATTTAAATTGTATTATTAAAGAAGTTATGTAAGTTAGGTTGATAAAATTTGTATTATTACTTACAAGACACATCACGTAATATAATAATTGGTTATATGTTTTGTTTGCTTTGTTATAAATAAAGTTATGACGTTCCAAGATTGAAATATCACAGTGTCCGAATATTAAAGTTATTCACTGTACGTCCGAGCCGATCGCGACATGGAACAATAAACGTGGCCGCGCTGATTCGCTCTAAGTCCGGCTATCTGTACAATCTGGCACCACTGTAGACTGCGGGAGTTCATACACTATTTCTTGTGTGCACTTAGAAGACAACTAGGTCAGCTACATCCGTGGTCTTGCGGTAAACTGGCTGACTTACGTGCGAGTCTTCCTGATCGAAACCGACTATTGACAAAAATTTTAATTCACGTCCCTCGTGCATGCTGATGCCAAACGTGTAAGGGGAGCATATTCGTAACGTATTTCATTTTTTGATACACTGGTAATAACATTTCGGCCCAATAACATCGCCGCCTCTGGCCGCAGCACTTGGCAGAGCTCTCCGCGGCCCACTCGCCGGCAGCAGCGGTGGCGGCGCTGCGCTGCCTTGCCCTCTGCCCACAGCGCCTGCTGCCGCTCATCGTCCTGGATATGTAAAATGCTTGAGTGTTGCTGAGTGGTGATCCAGAAAAAAAAAAAAAAAAAGTTGCGATGGGTATTTCACACAGGATATAACGAAGCAGACCACCTATTTTGAATGATGAGAATATTATTACACTAATACACAACACATTAGAGAGGCAAAAATTGTCATAGTCGTTGATCCAATCCAATGGCACTCTACGATGGTTAACACTTATTTGTAGTTTACGATGGTTAACACTTATTTGTAGTTTAAATCTCAAACCTTTTCCTTTCAGAAAAGCCCTTCATGTAATTTGTTATTGTCATTAGTTCATATGTTTTCATCAAGACACAATGTGTAACTGACTAAGATGTTTTAGTGTCGTTGTTTCATTCCTCACGGTAAATTTATGAGCTAAATTATGTGAATACGTTTCAGGCACACTGCAAGGTTCGTGACTTCATGTCTCATTTCTACAGCATATATTTCGCATCAATGGAGGTCAATTCGAATTTCTTCAAAGGCGTTTATGTGGTGAAGCAAAGAAGACATCTAATACCATTTCCATAATTTGGAGTCGACGTTTCTGAAAGACTTATTGTTTAAAGCTTTTCTTCTGATTACGTTAAAGTGTTTCTTCTTGCAATCTGCACCGTATGAAGTAAAATAAAACGAAGTAAAATGAAATTCCATCCCCAAACACACTTTCTCCGACCAGGATTAGAACTGCCGACTCACACCAGGGTTGTATCACAAGACACAAGCAGAACCGCACAGCCAAACACACGCTATCGCTTTGTGGCCTCTCCCTGTCTCACATATTCAGTGCTGAGCCTCTAACGCATCACGAAAGATAACCTGAAAGTCACCTACACGAATAACTGAATTTCTTGAGTGCAAAAGTTAAATTTCTGTCTCTCATATCACATGGGCATTATACAACGTGAGTCATGAAAGTAGAAGAGGAATGTCAAGTGCACTTAGCGAGACAATTCAGTACCACTTGCGGAAGTAACTACACTGTAACAGTGTTGCCAAATATCAGCAACGGTGTTGCCAGTTCTTAGCTGTACTAGGAAGACCTGTGTAGCGATAAGCGACGCAAAATCGCGCTCGTCTCATACGGGCTTCTAGAAGGGAGTCGCGCATTTCGGTTAATATGCGGCGCTATCTCCTCATAGATTCCATCGTCACATTTAAGATGCAATTCGTCCAATGAGGCCGAAACCAGCGTTTAAATTTTTTGAAGCTTTACAGCATTATATTTTCAGCAAATGACTAGAGAAGTTAAAAATACTGATATTGTGCTTGCAACATACGGCAGGCCAAAGACTGAGATATGTAAACATTCATCGATTATAGTTTCACCAACTCCCCCCCCCCCCCCCCTAAAAAAAAGACTCAAATAAATTTGTCACATTTCGAGAAAAAGCTATTTTTGTCATGAAAATTTACTGGAAATCAATTATGCCCTATCAGTCACTAAGAACCTCGCAACTTGAAAGCGACTGCTTTTCAAAATGCAGCCTTACGACTGTGCAAGTAATATTTCATGTCTTCTACGTGAATACATAAATGTGTGCCGGCCGCGGTGGCCGTGGGGACTGGGGCGCTCCCCCCTCGGGCATGGATATTTGTGCCGTCCTAGTTCGTAAGTAGTTCATAAGTAGTTTGTAAGTTTAGGGACTGATGACCCCGTAGTTAAGTCCCATAGACTCTACAAACATTTGAACATACAACATAAATCTGTTGGTTCGTTTGACAGCCAGAAGGAACATAGTTAACTGATGATTTGTGCAACACAGTAATTATTTCATTTGAGGATTCAGCAGACAGGAGTCAGGACACTTAAAATTACGGCCATGGACACAGAAACTAAACTGTATATGTGGGAAATGTGCAATTCTGCGGTTTTTCCTCCGCAAACATATACATATAATCTATAGCCTACTAAGCAGCTTATTGATTTCGCAGTGTTACAGCCTTGTTGGGCCAACAAATCATGAGAATCCGAATGCATGTGTCTGATGGATTCTTCAAACGTTGCAACCTACGACTTGCATGCGTTGTTGCTTAGTATCTGTCACCACGATGTTAAATCAACAAATTGTTACAAACGTTTTACCTACTTTTTCCTATTGTCCTATTTTTCGTCAAACCTCATATTCTTTCTGGTTTCTTGGTCACATGGGAAAGAACGCTTCTGCAACTGAATTAATGATAATAATCATGGTAATAATGATCGTAATCAATGATGTTTACGGCATTACAGCAGAATGATAACGATTACAATAACAATAGAAAATGCCGATCTCTTGGTTAACCCACTGCAATGAGTTTTGGTATTTCGTTGCTGAATACCATTTAGGACATTTTTCAGAGGAGAAAAATAGACCTGAAGCTACACATATCACTAGTACGATATCTCACCAATCAACTATGCTTGCTGTAGATCAGGAGACGAGAATGGCGCCACCGAGCTAAAATGAGATTACTCGTTCAGTTGTCTGACTTTTGTCGGAAGTTAATACAGACAGTCCCGACATAAAACGCGAAATTGTTTGCAATTTAAGCAGAGGTCGACCTGTCTGCGGTCGAAAAATTAATTCAGGATAACAGAGTCATATAAATGCAATGACTAATCTCATATCGTCATGAATATTGGAAAATACCTCAAATTCTGGAACTGAGGAAACGATAAGAGTTGCCTAGCGTCGTAAGGAATACTGATAATCTATAGGAAGAACTTCTTGGTCATCCCACAATATCCTCATTCCTACAAACTGCATGCTTCAACAGGCTTTTAGCCATGCTGCGCTGCCAAAGCCCATTGTAAGTAGGCTTCAGTCCGAAAGCAGACAACAGCATTGAAAAATGCTGATGAATAGATGACTTACCCTCATCAACTTCCGAGGAGAGTTTCTTTTAACAAAACACATTCCAGGAATAACACCAAAATGAGCATCTGGTGGGTACCGTCCTAGAGCAGCTATTACGAAAGATTTTACCGGTAATCATAAAATTGACCAGACGGTTTTTGCTGCAGAATATAGCAACTTTTGTTACATCCATGTAACCTTTCCCGATAAGAAACGGTTTTCTTCGTATAGTGATGCCCCTGTTTAGGTGAATTATAATGTTAGTGTTTAATGTTGCTTCAGAAGAACTTTTTGCCTTAAATATTTTTATCTTTGCAGGTGATTCAAAGTAATTGTAATAATTAGTTTCTCCTCAAATTACTCGATTTATTTGATCTATTATTTGTAAAGTAATTGCAACCGCCAAAAGTGAAATTGTCCTATAAACCAAATCGTTTGGTTATTTTAGGTATATCGTCCATGGGCAGAACACTTTCATCTAAAATATCTCCACGAAAGGCAGAGAAGCGGACAGTTATCTGTCATAGTAGAGTAATGCTCGCGTCGGTCCTCTGTGGAGAAGAGATATAATTATATGTTGAAGAAAGAAGTCATGTCTAAGAAACTTGCATATTAATTTTATTTTTCTGATGTATATATATTTTTTCAGGCTTATATTCGCCTTTACTTCTCACAAAAAAATGAGACATATTTTTCTCTTCTAGTAGCTACCTTTGGTCGTTCCGACCGCATTACTTTGTCTCTGCCGGTCCCAGATTTCACGCCGAAAGAAAACATGTGCTCCACATCATTCATTTCGCAGGAGACAGTCGTATTTTTACCGTTGGTATATTTACTTGTAGGAATATTGTCCGTAACTGTAAACAGCTTGCTCTTGCTATTCGTCTCCTTAATATTGTTAAACACATTTTCCTATAATTCTCCTCGTGAAGTGGTTGAACTACTGTGCTTTATTATTGTTAGTACCATTAGTTTTTCTTTCAACTTGATCTTTGAATTTGTATTTTTTATTACCGTTACATTTGTTTGTTCAACATTGAAATCAAGTTATCATATGCATTAACATAAGCGAGTTAGACCTAATGTATAAGGTCATTTTTGTCTTGTTTCATCCGTAAAAGTTCCTCCGAAAATGTGGAACACTTATTTTAATACCCTTCATTTGAAACCGATATGTAGGCAGAGGACATTCACGGATTACTCATTTATTAACTTCATTCATAATGATAATTTGGATCAAATTTATTTACAAATTTTGTACTCAGTCCATTTAATTTTTATAATAGCGGTAAAATTGCAGCTTTGCGCATTCTACGGCATCTGTTCAAAATCAATGAATAAGAGATACGTCAATACGTTTTACTATCTTTTAACAAGCAACAGTGCAATTGCTTTCCTTAATACTTTAAACCATGGCACAATTCGTCGATCAATTTTAATCGTTGTAACACGTGTTCATTAGGTTGCTTTATTGTCTATTGTGTGTTTGTTACAAGTTTGACAACTGATTTTATACTAACGTTAACCCAGAAACTTAATTAACGTAACTCAGAACTGCGTGACAATGCAGTATTTACTCGCATTCGTTTTTGCTACGGAGCGAGTTGGTGCAGGGTAACACACTGGACTCACATTCGGCTGCACGGCGCATCGAACTGGCCTTCAGCCATTTTGGTTTGAGTTTTCCATGATTTTCCTAAATACGTCTAGGCAAATGCCGGAATAGTCCATGTGGCAGGGCACGGCCGTATTCCTTCCACATCCTTATCATAACAATCCGAACATCTGCTTAGCTCTAATGACCCCCTTGTCGAGGAGACGTTAAATCGTAATCTTCCTTCTTTCTTTCGTGTCTCTTATGCAATAGAGCTTACTTTGTTTGTTTCCGTGTGTTGGTACAAATTTTGCAGTTCGCTTCAAACCAACTTCTCTATGAACAAGAGTCTTTAAACTTTCAACTCAATTAAGAACTGGATGACACTGCTTCATTAACGCCATTTCTTAATTGGTGTGTGGTGGAGGGCACTTTTTATACAACTGCTGTTTCCTCCTGTTTCTCTTCAAGTCGTGAATGGTTCGCCGTTAAAACTATTTCTCGTAAGACTTAGTGTGAGTTCATATCGCGCTATCTTTTACCTTCACGATCTTTTCGCGACTAATACGTAAGAAGGGTCAGGTGAAATAGAAATAAAAGAAATGTGTCCAATGTCTCTGTTGTGTTCTCATGAAAACGTTTGAAATTGAATGAAAAATTTCACACATACAAAATATGAAAAGTGTAAATAATCATTCAAATAGAAAATGCATATAAACGTGGTTTTAAAATAGACTAAGACGTGTAAAGTAACTTTTGTCCACTCGAAAATTGCTACCACGTTAAAGATAGTTCCAAAAAAAATTTCGAATTTTTAATAGCTATGTCAGGCATCATAGTAACACTGGAACATAGTGTTCTTGCTTCATGAGTAATGCAAGCAGTAGCGTTTTGTCGCCACCGATTTGAAGGGTAATTTATTTCATTAACTTTCTGAAGTCGGTAAAAGGTATGACGCGGTGGCGACAGCCACGGTCGTTTCGGTAAACGCGGCACAACGAGCGAGCGAAGGCGCGCGCGTCTGGAAACGGAGAAGGTAGAGCGCGCCTGCTGGAGGGAAAGG
The DNA here is from genome assembly GCA_026315105.1 of Locusta migratoria. Taxonomy (NCBI): domain Eukaryota; kingdom Metazoa; phylum Arthropoda; class Insecta; order Orthoptera; family Acrididae; genus Locusta; species Locusta migratoria. The sequence goes on from CM048747.1 coordinate 276,648,304, forward strand.
ATAGCTGTCGTTCTGAATAGACGAAGCCATCAAACGGAGTCTCACAGATGTTCGGTAAACCTCCCCAAACTTTCACGTTTAGACTGTAACATAAATAAATGAAATTCACGAATTGCCTTGAACATTGCAATGGTTAGTAAATTAATGTCGTCCGCTATCTGCGACGATACCAATCGAATGATAATCTATCGACGTGAGATACCTGTCACCTAAAAGTCTCCATTAAGTTTGTACTCTGAAACCTATCACCGCACTGTAATGAGCAAATTGCAACTAAAATTGTCTGCAACACATCCGGCTACATCAGACTACGTAACTTTGTATGAAATCAACGAGGCAGGCAACAAACACAGGTCCGGAATCTATTGAGCACCTCATCAAGGAACGCGCTCAAAATTAGTGTTTCATTCAAATGGAACGCTATTAAAAGTAGCAAGATATTTTACCAATAACAGGTTGCTTGTAATTTCCATATTGACCTGCGGACATTTTATTTTATCAGGAAGCCAACTCGAAGGAAACTGGACAAAATTTGAGTATTTAGGAAGACTTTTCTGCGACAAATTGTGTAACTTTTTGTTTATGGAGTAAAGAAAACATAACTATAAGGCCTATCTAGGAATCAACCATAAACCGAGAAACAAAACTGGTAAAACGCTCAATGAGGTATTTATTGACTCTTTTTTATTTATTATTTATTTATTTTTACTCTTTTAAAATAGCTGGCCACGTGGCATATATGCAATTTTAAGAGCACAGTATCTCGAGCCTGAGTGGAATTACCGATCCTAACATGCAGGACGTCAGCTACAAAAATTCGTTCATCAGGCCACCAGTGTAATCAAGGTTTTCCAACGTCGTAGTAGGGCCTATTGTTTCGCAACTTCGTCATCATGTGCATCATGTAGATGTTAGTCTGATACGTAATTCTTCAGTCAGTTGACTTTTTCTTGTCACCTACATTAAATATTTTGAAAAATTAACATCGTAACATGCACATTGTAGTAGTTAGCTGAATTTGTGTTCAAAAAAGTCGTTAACTACTCCTACACTCTTTCACGTTGCAAGCAATCTGCCTCAGCTGTGAGTAAATCAATGAGGTAAGGTTTACAGCAGTAATGTCTAGCTGTATAATAGTCACTTTCTAAAAACCTAGTCCATTTCGAAATCGGGTCAGTTTTGTTGCAAAAGCTGGATCTCATCATTTCGTCTCGTTACGTCTTTAATTTATCCGCATACTGTCAAACAAAACCATCCGTGCCAACTGTCTCCTGGCAAACTCGTAGCAGATGCCATAGCCAACTACTTCAAGAATATCAAGTGACATCACAAACAAAAAATTAATTTATCAATTGTTTTAAATGATGGTAAAATTTTAAATATAGATAGAACGACTTATTTGTAATACAAATAAACGATCCCAGAGACGGATTTACGTCTCAAATATGTCAAAGACATTATTGATAAATCTGAAGCATTGAATTGTGGTGCAGCCGGGAATCGAACCCGGACCTCCATGCTTACTAGGCAGACGTCTTAACCGTTTTTTTTTTCCAGCCCGGCCTTACGCTTGCGTAAATGGTTCACTTGTGGCGTCCATGTATTGCAACGCCGCAGGTGGCTACCCAGCGGGGAAGACAGCGGCATTAGCTATGGTCCATGTCTTGTCCTATCATTCTTGTAGATCAGGTCAAGTATCTGTGGTAGAGAGAAAATCTTCAAGGTTATGGATCGGGATGTGTACTAATTGTAAACGTAGGTGAATCGAAAGTACTGTCAACACCTCACGAGACATGGGTTCATAAAAAAAATCGCCCCTCCAGGGGGCCCAAAGCTCTTTTGTGGTTACGTGTGTGGCGCGCACGAGGCCCTGAGCCGAAGCAGCCTTCCTTCCCGCCTCAGGGTGCTCCCTTCCCCTCCCGGTTCATGCCTTAGCCCAGAGACGGGCATCCATTGCGAGGCGGTTTCCTGACATAGTTTCTCTCTTTCCTTGGTTTCTCCCTTTCCTAACCCTTGCTTCCGTCTTTAACTCCTTGCTGTACTCTCCTAGCCGTCCTCTCCTCATTTAGTATCCGCTTTGGCGTTTGAGACTCTCTTTCTCTTCACTTTCTCTACTTCTTTCCTCCCTGTGCGTGTCTGAAGGCCGACCCGCGCATTCTCGTGCATAGCAGGTGACGGGATAATGCGGCGTAATTCCCCGCCCCAGGTAGACAAGTATGGCACGTACGTACCCCTTGGTACCTTCTGAACATGCTGATTGGTCCCTTCGTCCTTTTTCGGGAGGTGTGGCCTGAGGTGTGAACAATCACTTACAGCGGGTAAGCCTTCAGTGAGGGCCCCCACTAAGAAGGAGCGCGCCATCGGAGACGCCGGTAATCCTGGGTGACATTTCCGCAAGGACTTCCTTCTCTTCTGCCGTGACTTTGACCAAAACAAGATAGATTCACCTCAGTGTAAGAAAACTTTGCCTAATCTTCCCAAATTCCTAGTTTCTCGAATTGACGGTCAAGATTTCTCTTCTGTTAATCTATTCGTAATTCAGAAGGGTGTTGATACGTTTGCTGGCCCTGTTAAGACCTGTTCCCGGCAGAGCAATGGAAAATTGTTGCTGGAAGCGGACAGTGCTTTCCAGGCGCCAAAACTGATACGGACTACGCTACTACACACGTTTCCTGTCCAAGTAGAAGCGCATCGCACCCTCATCATGGGCGGTAGTTTTCAAAAGATCCCTAGAAGCGTTATCAGACGATGAGATTCAAAACCACAGGGTGCAACAGCCGTGCATAGTGTTGAAAAGGGTCGATAACCATTTAACACCAACATGGTGTTTTTGACGTTCGACAAACTCCCGTCAAAGGTCAAAGCAGAATACAAAGTTGTCTAATCGCCCTTATGTACCAAATCCTACGCACTGTTTCCAATGCCATAGATTCAACCACACCTGTCAATCTTGACCCAATACAGCAAAATGTCACTTGTGGTAGGGACGCCCTTGAGGACGACTGACCACCTCCGTCCCCTCACTGCATTAATTGCATGGGTGATCATGCTGCTTCCTCTAGGGACTGCCTTGTGTATAAGGAAGAGGTCATTCAGCAAATGCGGGTCACGGAAAAGGCCTCGACCTCTGCTACGAGTCGGAAGCCCACTGTCCTTCCAGCTGGCACATACAGTAAGGTCCTCACCTCCACTCTACCTACTAAGGATGCAGGTACGCAGACCTGTGATTTCACTTTCGCTGACACAGTTGTGCGATCGGCCAGCCCGGAGATTGCCCGTTCCACGTCCTTGCTTCCTCCTGCTCCTTCTAAAGTTGTCTTGTCTAATAAACCGCGGACACCTAAACAAGATGCCTGGACTTCGAAAAAGGAACCTGTCCATGAAGATTTTCTTCGTGCTCAGGCTTCTCAACCATAAACTACCTCTTCTTCTCAGTGTCACTCTTCCAAAAGAGCTGACAGAGTTCCTCTCGTTCCCCGCTGAGGTGTGACTCACCCGTCACGCAGTCAAACAGTAGGCGGCCCTGGTCATCCTGTCTCGCCAGGACGCACTGTTAGCCGGACAACCTGCGTTTTACCGGCGTAGGATGCTGCCCCTCAGGGGCGGCTCCTGCATACGTTTGCAGGTTTGCACTACCCCCAGGAATAACAATACTCTTAAACTCCATTTACTGTTAGAGATTCTATGAAATGGGAGAAGTAGCACTCCATTTATCTCTTTCGAAACGCCCGGGCTGCTACGCACCGACCGCTCCCGAGTGGACCGAACTTCGCCGACAGCGGCTGGGTTTGCAGCCGGCCTGCAAACGCCGACTAGGGTGTCTCGGGGGTGTGCGGGGTGCAGGGGCAACGCTTGGCAACAGTGTTTCCGTATAGGCGCCTTGAGTGTATAAACACCCCGCCCGAGCCACCATGTCAGCCGCAGAAACAGAGTCCGAACTCTCCCGAAGACAACCGGAGTTGTCGGCCCTTGAAAAAAAAAAAAAAAAAAAAAACGGGCTTTTCGCGCCTTCTTACCAGTTCACGTGTAGCCGCGAGCGAAGTAACTGTGCGTTGTGTCCGTTGTTTAGCGTGTTTTGTAGTTAATTTTGAGTCTCAAGGAACAGGTGAAGTAATGAATCAGGTAATTTCCTTGCTTTCCGAACCCTTCAATTTACGCAGGTTTGAAGAGAAATTATAAATCAAGAGGCTAGGTAGACCGATTCCAAGTTTGACAATTTCACAGACAGTTAAAACGAAAAGTTGTCAATTCATTTTTGAAATGCCTTGGGTAGATATTGTGTCTGCGGTCGAGTGATTGTTTCTGATCCATATACATCTATGATATCTTCACTTATAGCATTTTTTTCCGAATGCGTTGAGCTGCCACAATGGAGAGGCCGAACTTTGTATTGGAGAAAAAGAGCACTACCATCTTTTCTGGTTACCAGCCGCCACTGCTGCCCCTACCGATCAACTCGGGAAGGCGGCAGAAATTCTGGTCGCACTGAAGGAACACGATTTTCCACAAATGGATTGCGATAGCAGTGCTCCCTCGAAATCAGGCTCTCAGTGGCCGTCGAGGTGACTCCCTTCTGCCTCGTTCTAAACTTTTCTCCCCTTATTCTCATCATGGCGCTTCTTCAGTGGAATATTAGAGGCATTCGCTCGAATCGCGAGGAATCAAAATTACTCCTTCGATTGCACTGTCCGTTCATAGTTACCCTTCAAGAAACCAAGTTACACCCACAGAATCGTACAGCCTGCGTTATGAGCCAGCTCCTGTGGATGGTATTCCACCCCATGGAGGGGTTATGTTGCTCGTTCAGGACATCTATTCCCATCCTATCTCTCGGCATACTCACATATGGGCAGTTGCCACCTGCATCACTCTCCCTGCCCTTGCCTTCTCTCTCTGCAATATCTATACCCTGTCATCGTCTGCCTTTACTAGGGCAGATGTGCTGCAACTTGTTGCCCAGCTTCCTCCACCTTTTGCTTTGCTTAGCGACTTCAACGCCCACCACCGGTATCTTGCCAAAGAGGCTCCCTTCTAGCAGACCTTTTCAACCATCTTGTCTACCTGAACACCGGTACACCAGACACCAGACACAACGCACACCTATTCCCACTTGCACCTTGCGATATGCACTTCTCAGCTGGCGCATCGATTTGAGTGGTATGCCCTTTCCGATACGTACTCGAGCGACCATTTCCCTTGTGTAATCCACCTACTGCATCATACCCCATCTCCGCGTTCCACCACCTGGAATATCTCCAAAACCGACTGGGGGCTGTATTCTTCCATGGCGGTTTTCCACGACCTGCATTTCCTCAGCTACGACAGACAGGTCCAGTACCTCACAGAGGTTATTCTCACTGTTGCCGAACATTCCATACCTCGTACTTCTTCTCAAAGCTGCGTCCCAGTCCCCTGGTGGACTGCTGCGTGCAGTGACGCTATTAGAGCCCGGCGACGTGCTCTACGCACCTGTCAATGCCACCCAATGATGGAGAATTGCATCCATTACAAACGTCGTGTTATAAAAGAAAGCAAAAAGCCTGTTGGACTGCCTTCACTAGTTATTTTAACAAATTCACTCCCTCCAAGGTTGTCTGGGGTAGTCTACGTCGGTTATCTGGCACTAAGGCCCACTCCCTAATTTAAAGTCTGACAGTAGGGAACGCAGTCCTTGTGGACCCCGTTGACATATCCAATGCCTTAGCCCGCTCTTTTGCGGAGGTTTCGAGCTCTGCTCATTACCACCCTCCTTTCCTGCCCCGCAAACATTAAGAGGTGGCACGGTCGCCATCTTCCCAATCTTCAAATCGTGAGTTACAATGACAATGTTGAACCTTTCTCTTGCGGGTTGTTTCCTTCTCCGCATCTATAATCGCATATGGATTGAAGGTCAGGTCCTCACAAGTTGGCTTGAAGCCATTGTCGTCCCCATCCCCAAACCAGGGAAGGACAAACATCTTCCTTCCAGTTATCGCCGCATTTCTCTTACCAGCTGTCTGTAAGGTGATGGAACGCATGGTTAACGCTTGTTTGGTTTCGCTCCTTGAATCCCTCCTTACCAATGTCCAATGTGGTTTTCGTCGGCACCGTTCTGCAAGTAACCACCTCATCACTTTCTTACTATTATTATGAATAACTTTTTGAAAAAGCGCCAGACGGTGGCTGTGTTCTTTGATTTGGAGAAAGCCTACGACACCTGTTTGAAGGTTTGGAATTCTCCGCACCATGCATACCTGGGGTTTTCGCGGCCGTCTCCCCCTCTTTGTCCGTGCATTTTTAACGGACCGACAATTTCGGGTACGAGTGGGCTCTGTTTTGTCGGACCGTTTTTGCCAGGAGAATGGAGTGCCACGGGGCTCCGTTTTGAGTGTAGTACTCTTCGCCATAAAAATGAACCCAATTATGGACTGCCTCCCACCCGACGTTTCTGGTTCCTACTTTGTGGACGATTTCACAATCTACTGAAGCGCTCAGAGAACGTGTCTATTGGAGCGCTGTCTAAAACATTGTCTTGACCGTCTTTATTCTTGGAGCGTCGCAAGTGGCTTCCGTTTATTCAATGATAAAACAGTCTTCATTAACTTCTAGCTATGCAATGAGTTCCTTCCACCATCTCTACATAAAGGCCCCGTCGCTTTCCCATTCGTGGAGACAATGAAATTCTTACGACAAACGTTGGATAGGAAACTTTGTTGGTCTCCACACGTGTCTTCTCTGGCTTCCCTTAATATCCTCAGTGTTCTTAGCGGTATGTCATGGGGAGCTGATAGAACCGTCCTTCACCTTTGTCGTTCCGTACTCCAGTTATGTATTATTCATAAATAATTATTAACGAGAACGACAAACGATACGTGTTTGGTCGTGCCCTTCCAAGTATTTTCATAATATATCTTCCTTGATTTAAAATTCCTGATCTCAAACCAATTATCTCATCAATAAACACATCTGTTACACATCCATGAGCTCTAAAAGTCATTAATACTGTAACAGCAGAGACCAGCTCATTAGAATTTAACTGACAGATAAATCTTTCTTGCAAGTGTAGAAACTTTGTCTGACATAAGACTATTCAAAAGTGAAAGCCACAATCCCGACGAATTCAACAACGGCGTAATCTTCGCAACAATGGAGAAATGAAGTTCGTAACATTTATATATTTGCACACCCTACATCACTACCCATTAGTGTTAGAGCCAATATCTTGATGAAATTATCACAATAAGTGTTACCTTTGAGAGCTTTGATTAGCTATAATACAGCAAAAAAGTACATATTAGTAGGCCTAGACCAAAATATATTTTCGTGTATAATAAAAAATAGTGACACCCTTCTGTTAATCAATGTAAGTAGAAGCAAATAGTGTTGGGTGCCACATGTTGCAATAATTTGAAGTATAAATAAAATTAAAAAAGCGAAACCTATTAGCACACATGAAACTTTAATACTCACTGATAACGAATATTACGTTTATAGACTGTATAACACGAATCTTGTCATTAATTGCCGATTTAATAAATATAACGGGACTTTCCAAATTCATGTAAACATTGGTCACTGATGATCGAAACAGATACACCAAAATATATTCACGAAAATAAATCATTTAATAACACGCACAAACATTAAACTCGTAACAGATCTGTCAAAACATTCAATATACTCGAAGTAAATACACGCCATTTATCAAAGTCATGACAACTACTTTGTTAGACGTACATTTTAAAACTCTTAAATGAAATATGTATATTGTTCACTACTTTCACATAATATGTAAATAACTTTTACCTTGCTTAAATTTTTAAGTGGATAAAGACATACTTGTGAACCAGAGTGTCAATAAAAGCATCGAACTCGCAGACGCTGGGGCACTCTCACTCTCGCAGGACACTGGGAGTGACACACTGACTCTTGCTCTGAGGCCAAGCATCTGATATTGTGGTATTTATAATTGTGAAAGTTTGCACAAGAGAAGTGCAGTAACAGTTCATAATAAGTATAAAGACTGCTACGCGTTTTCATTTGAACAAATATTTCCTGAACAATATTTACAGTGAAATAACAAGACAGCTAATGGTACGCAACGCAAGAACATCGCAGCAAGCAACGCAACCGGCCAAGATAAAAGATAAGTACAAGATTTTATTTGACGTGTGTTTAACATTAACTGAGTGGACTTTTATCCATAAAAGCCATCCAGCAGATACTTAATTGTCCAAACCTACGTCTCTGTAGAGGACAAAAAGATATATGTTGGAAGAAGAGCAAAAGGGAGAGGGACGTCGCAAGTTCAATGTGAGAATTCCTAAGGAATTGTGCAATCCAGTTTCACACTGAACTAAATGGTACTTCGGACACGCCATGTTGTGTTAGGAGTAGTGTAGGCAGCAACATACCGCAAAAACTATTACAGAGCTCCACACAGTGATATAGGAAAGAAACATTGACAGAGCTTGATATTTTCAAGCACCACATATATAAGAAAGAATATACATAGATTTCAACAGTTGTTGACACATCAATGATTGATATACAGTATTTTCGATAAGGCTGTACCTGTACATTTGCGCCAATGGCATCTGCACTTCCCCGAAGCACAGCAATCATTAGTGTGATTTGTACCTGTCACAAAGTTTAAGACACAGGGACTTTGCCCATCAGATTTATAACAGGTATTAAAACAAGCGTAAGTCAACACAGATGAGAATGAGTAACTTTCACATGATGTATAAGTTTACAGGAACAGGCATACATATAAAACATAACATTTATTTTTTCAGTGGCTGTTTTTCCCCATAAGAGTTCTTAAAGCCGAATCCTTTATCACATTAATACAGCGTAACATTCGGAGTGATGCATTACAACAGTATTAACATATCAAATCGATAAAAGATATTGTTTGTCCCAGGATTTCACAAACATTTCACATTAAAGCAATTACTTGCTACAGTGTTTATTAAACTAGAAATCAACCAATATACAATCCACAATTAATTCTGAAAGTAATCAATCGTTTATAATAGGAAATTCAAAAACAGATTAGACAATGTCACTGTAGATCCGGAAATATTCATTAATTGTTCCCATAGATCCCTCGTCACTCAAGGTCTTAATGCAAATATATACACAGCATGTGTTTGAGTTATAACAAATGATATTCCATTAGCATGTTACAAAAGAAACTGTGACATTCTGAAGCTATTTATTCCAATCAATTACCCCGTGGCTGCCGTGGCACCGTTGCTGCCATTGCTGCCGTTGCTGCCGTTGCTGGCGTGGCTGCCGTTGCTGGCGTGGCTGCCGTGCTGGCGTGGCTGCCGTTGCTGGCGTGGCTGCCGTGGCTGCCGTTGCTGCCGTGGCTGCCGTTGCTGCCGTTGCTGCCGTGGCTGCCGTGGCTGCCGTGGCTGCCGTGGCTGCCGTGGCTGCCGTTGCTGCCGTGGCTGCCGTTGCTGGCGTGGCTGCCGTGGCTGCCGTGGCTGGCGTGGCTGCCGTGGCTGCCGTGGCTGCCGTGGCTGCCGTTGCTGCCGTGGCTGCCGTGGCTGCCGTTGCTGCCGTGGCTGCCGTGGCTGGCGTGGCTGCCGTGGCTGCCGTGGCTGCCGTTGCTGCCGTGGCTGCCGTGGCTGGCGTGGCTGGCGTGGCTGCCGTGGCTGGCGTGGCTGCCGTGGCTGCCGTTGCTGCCGTGGCTGCCGTGGCTGCCGTGGCTGCCGTGGCTGCCGATGCTGCCGTGGCTGCCGTGGCTGGCGTGGCTGGCGTGGCTGCCGTGGCTGGCGTGGCTGCCGTGGCTGCCGTGCCTGCCGTGGCTGCCGTGGCTGCCGTGGCTGCCGTGGCTGCCGTGGCTGGCGTGGCTGGCGTGGCTGGCGTGGCTGCCGTGGCTGGCGTGGCTGCCGTGGCTGGCGTGGCTGCCGTTGCTGCCGTGGCTGCCGTGGCTGCCGTGGCTGCCGTGGCTGCCGTGGCTGCCGTGGCTGCCGTTGCTGAGTTGGCTGCCGTTGTGGCCGTGGCTGCCGTTGCTGACTTGGCTGCCGTTGCAGCCGTGGCTGCCGTTGCTGACTTGGCTGCCGTTGCAGCCGTGGCTGCCGTTGCTGGCGTGGCGGCCGTTGCTGGCGTGGCTGCCGTGGCAGCCGTTGAGGCCGTTGCTGACTTGGCGGCCGTTGCTGCCGTGGCTGCCGTGGCTGCCGTTGCTGCCGTGGCTGCCGTGGCTGCCGTGGCTGCCGTTGCGGCCGTTGCGGCCGTGGCTGCCGTGGCTGGCGTGGCTGGCGTGGCTGCCGTGGCTGGCGTGGCTGCCGTGGCTGCCGTGGCTGCCGTGGCTGCCGTTGCTGCCGTGGCTGCCGTTGCTGCCGTGGCTGCCGTGGCTGCCGTGGCTGCCGTGGCTGGCGTGGCTGCCGTGGCTGCCGTTGCTGCCGTGGCTGCCGTGGCTGCCGTGGCTGCCGTTGCTGCCGTGGCTGCCGTGGCTGGCGTGGCTGCCGTGGCTGCCGTGGCTGCCGTGGCTGCCGTGGCTGCCGTGGCTGCCGTTGCTGCCGTGGCTGCCGTGGCTGCCGTGGCTGCCGTGGCTGCCGTTGCTGCCTTTGCTGCCGTGGCTGCCGTTGCTGCCTTTGCTGCCGTTGCTGCCGTGGCTGCCGTGGCTGCCGTGGCTGGCGTGGCTGCCGTGGCTGGCGTGGCTGCCGTGGCTGCAGTGGCTGCCGTGGCTGCCGTGGCTGCAGTGGCTGCCGTGGCTGCAGTGGCTGCCGTGGCTGCCGTGGCTGCCGTGGCTGCCGTGGCTGCCGTGGCTGCCGTGGCTGCCGTGGCTGCCGTGGCTGCCGTGGCTGCCGTGGCTGCCGTGGCTGCCGTGGCTGCCGTGGCTGCCGTTGCTGCCGTGGCTGGCGTGGCTGCCGTGGCTGGCGTGGCTGGCGTGGCTGCCGTGGCTGCCGTGGCTGCCGTGGCTGCCGTGGCTGCCGTGGCTGCCGTGGCTGCCGTGGCTGCCGTGGCTGCCGTGGCTGCCGTTGCTGCCGTGGCTGCCGTGGCTGCCGTGGCTGCCGTTGCTGCCGTGGCTGCCGTGGCTGCCGTGGCTGCCGTGGCTGCCGTGGCTGCCGTGGCTGCCGTTGCTGACTTGGCTTCCGTTGCGGCCGTGGCTGCCGTTGCTGACTTGGCTGCCGTTGTGGCCGTGGCTGCCGTTGCTGACTTGGCGGCCGTTGCTGGCGTGGTGGCCATTGCTGGCGTGGCTGCCGTGGCTGCCGTTGCGGCCGTTGCTGACTTGGCTGCCGTGGCTGCCGTTGCTGCCGTGGCTGCCGTTGCTGCCGTGGCTGCCGTTGCTGCCGTGGCTGCCGTTGCTGCCGTGGCTGCCGTTGCTGCCGTGGCTGCCGTGGCTGCCGTGGCTGCCGTTGCGGCCGTGGCTGCCGTTGCGGCCGTGGCTGCCTTTGCGGCCGTGGCTGCCTTTGCGGCCGTGGCTGCCTTTGCTGGCTTGGTTGCCTTTGCTGGCTTGGCTGCCTTTGCTGGCGTGGCTGCCGTGGCTGCCGTGGCTGCCGTGGCTGCCGTTGCTGCCGTGGCTGCCGTTGCTGCCGTGGCTGCCGTGGCTGCCGTGGCTTCCGTGGCTGCCGTGGCTGCCGTGGCTGCCGTGGCTGCCGTGGCTGCCGTGGATGCCGTGGATGCCGTGGATGCCGTGGCTGCCGTTGCTGCCGTGGCTGCCGTGGCTGCCGTGGCTGCCGTGGCTGCCGTGGCTGCCGTGGCTGCCGTGGCTGCCGTGGCTGCCGTGGCTGCCGTGGCTGCCGTGGCTGGCGTGGCTGGCGTGGCTGCCGTGGCTGCCGTGGCTGCCGTGGCTGGCGTGGCTGCCGTGGCTGCCGTGGCTGCCGTGGCTGCAGTGGCTGCCGTGGCTGCAGTGGCTGCAGTGGCTGCCGTGGCTGCCGTGGCTGCCGTGGCTGCCGTGGCTGCCGTGGCTGCCGTGGCTGCCGTGGCTGCCGTGGCTGCCGTTGCTGCCGTGGCTGGCGTGGCTGGCGTGGCTGCCGTGGCTGCCGTGGCTGCCGTGGCTGCCGTGGCTGCCGTGGCTGCCGTGGCTGCCGTGGCTGCCGTTGCTGCCGTTGCTGCCGTGGCTGCCGTGGCTGCCGTGGCTGCCGTTGCCGCCGTGGCTGCCGTGGCTGCCGTGGCTGCCGTGGCTGCCGTGGCTGCCGTGGATGCCGTGGGTGCCGTGGCTGCCGTGGTTGCCGTGGCTGCCGTGGCTGCCGTGGCTGCCGTTGCTGACTTGGCTTCCGTTGCGGCCGTGGCTGCCGTTGCTGACTTGGCTGCCGTTGTGGCCGTGGCTGCCGTTGCTGACTTGGCGGCCGTTGCTGGCGTGGTGGCCGTTGCTGGCGTGGCTGCCGTGGCTGCCGTGGCTGCCGTGGCTGCCGTGGCTGCCGTGGCTGCCGTGGCTGCCGTGGCTGCCGTGGCTGCCGTTGCTGCCGTGGCTGGCGTGGCTGCCGTGGCTGCCGTGGCTGCCGTGGCTGCAGTGGCTGCCGTGGCTGCAGTGGCTGCCGTGGCTGCCGTGGCTGCCGTGGCTGCCGTGGCTGCCGTGGCTGCCGTGGCTGCCGTGGCTGCCGTGGCTGCCGTTGCTGCCGTGGCTGGCGTGGCTGGCGTGGCTGCCGTGGCTGCCGTGGCTGCCGTGGCTGCCGTGGCTGCCGTGGCTGCCGTGGCTGCCGTGGCTGCCGTTGCTGCCGTTGCTGCCGTGGCTGCCGTGGCTGCCGTGGCTGCCGTTGCCGCCGTGGCTGCCGTGGCTGCCGTGGCTGCCGTGGCTGCCGTGGCTGCCGTGGGTGCCGTGGCTGCCGTGGTTGCCGTGGCTGCCGTGGCTGCCGTGGCTGCCGTGGCTGCCGTGGCTGCCGTTGCTGACTTGGCTTCCGTTGCGGCCGTGGCTGCCGTTGCTGACTTGGCTGCCGTTGTGGCCGTGGCTGCCGTTGCTGACTTGGCGGCCGTTGCTGGCGTGGTGGCCGTTGCTGGCGTGGCTGCCGTGGCTGCCGTTGCGGCCGTTGCTGACTTGGCTGCCGTGGCTGCCGTTGCTGCCGTTGCTGCCGTGGCTGCCGTTGCTGCCGTGGCTGCCGTTGCTGGCTGCCTTTGCTGGCTTGGTTGCTTTTGCTGGCTTGGTTGCCTTTGCTGGCTTGGCTGCCTTTGCTGGCGTGGCTGCCGTGGCTGCCGTGGCTGCCGTGGCTGCCGTTGCTGCCGTGGCTTCCGTTGCTGCCGTTGCTGCCGTGGCTGCCGTGGCTGCCGTTGCTGCCGTGGCTGCCGTTGCTGCCGTGGCTGCCGTGGCTGCCGTGGCTTCCGTTGCTGCCGTTGCTGCCGTGGCTGCCGTGGCTGCCGTGGCCGCCGTGGCTGCCGTGGCCGCCGTGGATGCCGTGGCTGCCGTTGCTGCCGTGGCTGCCGTGGCTGCCGTGGCTGCCGTGGCTGCCGTGGCTGCCGTGGCTGCCGTGGCTGCCGTGGCTGCCGTGGCTGCCGTGGCTGCCGTGGCTGCCGTGGCTGCCGTGGCTGCCGTTGCTGCCGTTGCTGCCGTTGCTGCCGTGGCTGCCGTTGCTGCCGTGGCTGCCGTTGCTGGCTGGGCTGCCTTTGCTGGCTTGGCTGCCTTTGCTGGCGTGGCTGCCTTTGCTGGCGTGGCTGCCTTTGCTGCTGTTGCTGCCGTGGCTTCCGTTGCTGCCGTTGCTGCCATGGCTGCCATTGCTGACTTGGTGGCCGTTGCTGCCGTGGCGGCCGTTGCTGCCACGGTGTCCATTGCTGCCACAGTGTCCGTTGCTGCCACGGTGTCCGTTGCTGTCGTACAGCTGCAAGGTACAACTGATGTTAATTGTTTCCTTCTTTTATAGTGGCATGCCTTTACATGGTGTAAGAGGAATATGATTACTGTATTGTAATGTTGAACAGTAAAAGTTTTTCATGCCCTGCAACTGTTATAGTTGCAGCTCTCACCCTGGAGATTAAAATTGTCAGATGAAATTCTTGGTATATTTTCTGAGATTAGCAATAAAATCCTCATTTAAGTAATTTCAGTCATCAGTTTTGTGATCTCCTCATACAATATAATCTTCACCTTAGAATCGCATGTTAGTTTTCCAAATATGGTATCAGCTCTCATAAATGTTCTTGTTGAAATCTGACACTGATAAAGAAAATCTTGAATCTCTTAATGTGGTATTCATTTGCAAGGGTTAGTGTGTAAGTCCTTGCCAAAGTTTAATGTGCATACTCATAAGACTGTCAGAAGATTATCACATAAGTTATTATTTTGGTACTCCTACTTCAAAGACGAAACAGCTTAAATGAGCACTCTTCTTTAATGGTCCAAGTGTTTTAGCCGATCACACTAGTTTCCTGGTCTAGCCTCCCTCCCTGGAAGATTGCTATACCCCTATAAGTTAAGAGTGATCTTGACACAAGACGTATTTGACCAAACTTCAGAGATTTCGTACTGACTTAACAGTTCACAATATTAAATATAAAAGACATTAACATTGTGAGCTTGTCACTATTTATGAACAGAAATGTATAAATAAACAAGCCAGCCTTCTTGAGCTTGACTCCTCCTATGATATGATATTTATGTGAAGTTACTGACAAGAAACAAACATTAGTTACGTGAAAATAATCGCAAGACGTGATTATCATGATTTTTTAGTGTTGAGTTGCAGTTAAGTTGCTGTGACTGTATTTTCATATTAAATTATTACAGAAAGTGTAATTAATCCTTAAATACATAAATATTTGTTGCTTTAGATAACTGCTTGAGGTAATAAGCTATCGTCTGGGCACTGAATTTTTTGAATTGCATTATGCAGTCAAGTTGGTAATTTAAAGAACAATTTCGGTATATTCAAATACTGTGAACATTATATTTGATACTGATACGGTTGGGGTCTCATTAGAAGCCCCTGGTTATTTTGAGTTCACTATGATATTTGGACTTTCACTTAATTTTGAATTTTGTGTTTCCAAGTATAGCAATTTTAAACTTAATTCCATTCTCCATGTTATCTGCCATCTTTGCATATGCCGAGACCAGTACTGCCCACTGTCCAGTATCATTGCTGAGTGAAAGGTGCAGTTTTCTGAAAACCAAAAGGGGCCCTCAGCTTCTCGTTGCTGTCTGCTTCTTGCCTGCATGCTCGCTGAAAAGATGTGTCCTACCACAAGATGATAGATGACGAAATATCTTATCACGGAAACTGAGGTTGTTGCTACTTTTAATTATTCCAGTGCTGAGGTATGTAAAGTGGAGAGAAATTATGATGGACTAGGAGTTAGAATTGTCCGTATTTAAATTTTTTTTTTAATCGTTATTTTACGGATTGAACAAACGCTTTCTGCATTTGGTAATGTCAAACAAATCTATGGAGGGAAAAATGGAGTGGACTTCAGAATTTTAATATAGACAATGGCGTTAAAATGTAAAAATCGAATTACGAAAGCACATTACTTCACATATAATCGCCCACGGTTCCAAGGCTCTTGTTGTATATGATGGACAACCAGATACGTATGTGGTTGTGGATCTCTTGATCATATTGAAATTGCTTTTTCGCGCGTTAAACCCACACAGAATGGTTAATACATGTCGAAATTAAGATCAAGGAATTAAGTCAGTGGCGAGTATAGGCAGGACACAGCTAACCGTCTCAGCCCAGAACGCCTCTCGCGGTGCCGAAGGTAACATGGTAGGTGATCGCCCACGGCAAACCCCAGGTCGGTCAGTAAACAGACGTACGAGCCCGCCAAACCTAATACAATGAATTCCATTCCCTGTAATAGATCCAACAGTTATCAACAGAGAATAAAGAGAAACAAGTAAATGGGGAGAGTCCTTTTCATCATAAGTAGGGAAATAACAAATACCAACAATGCAGTTGAGGAACATGTTGTAATAGGAACTTCTTTCTTAAACAGACAAGCTACTGAAGGGAATAAACACTCCGAAGAATGCCAAGAAAGAAATAGCAATACAAAGCCGCAGACAAAAATCGGCAAATCCAAAAAAAGACAAATAAGGGAACAAAGCTATGAAGAAAGGATACAGAGGAAAAACTTGCAACGGACAAGAAATATTGCTAAAACAGATAATAGTGACAATAAGGTACATTAAGTTGAAAATAAGGGAATATTCTTGAACAGTGAAATAATTGTTGGTAATGATATCGATACACAGAGGGGATGTGGAATGGAAATTGACCGTCCATACACACCTGAAAAGGTGGTGAGTTGGTCTGAAGATTCTGAATAATAAAATATCCACATTAAATATCAATAGAGTTAAATAATGAACTACGAAGATGCTTGTGGAGCAAGACTTCATCCACACAAATCCAAAATATTGCCTTTAGTAGCATATGCAGCAAACATGGAAATCTCCTGGCTTCAAATACTCACAAGATTCACCACATGGATATGACGTTTACATGAAACCCGAGCGAAATGGGTCAATTAAATTGGATTCAGACTGCAGATGGTAGTAATTGTTTTGTAATCAATAAGTTAAACCACAATACTGCAGTGCCATCAATACCCATTGCTGTTGAAAAAAAAATTCTTGCGATCGTGTGCTGGTATATTTGGAGGGGTAACATCTTCAAATTTTCTTCTGAAACTGCCACATTTCCTAGATGTAATGGAGGACTAGGTGTCAGACATACAAGCACGATGTTTGACACTGTTTGTTAATCACACTGGCAAATTATTACACAGTAATCAGCCCAGTATTTCACGAAACCTATTTCATGTGTTAGATCCTAATGATCGATGTGCACCTATAAATGTTAGACAAATAAACCCAGAATTGGAGTATGTTCGAAAAATACTTTGTTGAAATTACTTACATACATGACAATATTAAAAAGAAACTTAATACCATTCAATTATACTGTGCACTTACGAAAGGTCACCCCAAAACAATATTGAGATGAAATGTAAACATATGAATTGGAAACAAATTTGGCGTAATATTAATAATATGTTAAGATCAAATGCTCGCTGTCTGGTATGATGTAGTTAACGAGAAAGTTACCACAGGGGAAAAGTTACACAGAATAAATTTGCGACTCGCTCCTTTTTGTGATACCTGTCAAACATTAGAACATGTTCTTACCTCTAAAGAAAAGATTTTGATTTTGAAGTGGATGAGGAAATAACTAGCCATAATCAATAGAACATCTGAGAAGTGTTATAATAAGAGATGAACTTCAGCCAAAACAATTTATTTCCTAATGCATACATAAGTTATAATTGGCTCATTGGACAGTATGTACTTGATACAATTGATCAATGAAGAGCACAATTCTTTGAGGAAGTAGTATAAATGAAAACAAAATTGTCAGATTTTTCATTGCCTTCTTAAATCAAGACAGAGAAGTAAAAGAATAATATTGCGTACATGCATTATCAAAACACCGAGTCTAAACAAAATTAGACTGTTTCCAGTCAAAATATCGAGTGCAGTGACACTTTCAGACATGAATTGTATGGTAATAAGTTTATCAAAAATTTAAAGGTTATACATGTAAACAAATAAAGTTGCCCCTCAGGGGCTCAGCAATTATTTGCTGAGTACGGGCTTGCCGAACCCGGGGTCCTGAGACATGGGCTATGTCGCACCAACAGTCCGCTACACCGTAAGCTCTGTGCGTCCTTCAACGACCATCTTTCGGCGCGACGGTGGAACGTTGCACGTTTCAGAGCCTGGAGATCTTGGCTTAATTGCCCAGGTTGCGAAGACGGTACAAACCTCTATTAAAAACAAAAACCACTGAATCTCAAGGTGTGCAACGTGCCGAAGTGATGCATGGCTGTTGAGGTTCAACAGTCGCTAGTGAGCAACCTCTGAGGGACCTGCCACACCTCAGTTGTATAAGGCTTACCCAGGCAAGGAGGGCTCTGCCTGTGTGGACCTTTAGTTCCCTAGCTACTCGTGGTACGAGAACGAAACGAGCCAATAGTAGCGTTGCTGGACGTATAACCGGTGTCTCAGAGCGTGGAAGAGTCTCCTTTAATGCAGCGTGGTATGACCGCCAATCGTTTCCATCCCTGGCTACGCCATGGGAGGAATGTCGGGCTCGTCGTTAAGGTGAGGCGTATGCCCCCCTGATACCTAGTGTGCAGCTGAACAGATGGCGAATCGTTTATGACTACAAAGCCTCTGTTTTTTGTCGAGAACCTTGAAGACGAGTTTGGCGAGGTAGACTGAATGTCAAAAAAATGAGATCTGGGTCAATTTTGATAACGACGTCGTCCACAGCCCAATCACGGACACTGCGTGCCTGTGACAAGCTGGGTGACATTCCCATTGCCATCATGCCCCACATAAGTTTGAATATGGTCCAGGGTATTATCTGTGATCGTGATCTCTTTCTACAGTTCGATGAAGGACTCTGGAAGAACGTAGGCGAGAAGTGCAGTTTATTTGGCGCATATACAGGGGTCCGAAGGACAACAGGGTCGCCACCGGTGCCTTCATTTTGGCTTTTGAGGGTGATACATTGCCGAAAAATTCGAGGTGGTGATATACCGGTGTGACGTCAAACCCTACATTCCTCCCCTTATGCGCTCCTTTAGGTGCTGGAGGTTTGGTCATATCTCATCCCGCTGTGATTCCAACCCCACCTGTCGGGAGTGCGGATGTGCATCTCATCCAGACGTTCCATGTACCCCACCTCCAATTCGTGGATCACATGCCAGCACCACTCTCACTGCTCGCCACAGTGCATAGTTCTCCAAAAAGAAAGAAAAATAATGGAGTAAAAGACCCTGGACAGGCTGTCATATTCTGAGGCTAAGAGAAATATGAAAAGTCTCACCATGTCAGCATGAAGTCCACGTTTGCTACAGCAACATTACCGTCACCTCCTATGGTAAAGTTACGTCCCGTTACATATACCATTCTGGGTCCTCTGGCCAGTTACCAGCTGCCCCCTTGATATCAGGGGACGCCTCCTCTTGTATTGCCCCAAAAGTCCCTACTTTTGGAGTGATAAGTACAAAACCACAGGGGAAAATGGCCCCCATCCCTGAACCAGAGAACCAACAACCATCTCTGGCTCCTCCTACAAGGAAGGGCTCCCTCGATGCCCTTCCTCCTAAGGTCTCACGCTGGTACAGTAGATACCAGTGAGTAGGATACTATTGGGTATACTGGGTCATAAATTGATATCAAATTAATTATGTCTAATTAGAGTAATTGCAATTGTGTGTTCTTAGGGTAATTAGGGTAATTGTTTATTTGTTTATTGTTATTGCATGTGTTCCTCCTCCCCGTCTGGTGTGGAACTGAGCTTACCTCACCCCTCCACATCACTTGACTATCTACGTCACCCCCATCCTACCACGTGACCACCACCGACCAATGAGAGCCCAGCACATGACTACCCCCTCTCCCACCCTACCATGTGACCATCCCCAACCGATATTCTGCAGTCATTCAGACACAGTGTCGGAGCGACAGCAGCAGCATAGGAAGGATGCAATTACGGTAATTACTTTTGACTCCTGTAGTTGGGAGGTTCCTGGTACAACCACAAATTTGCGGCAAAACCAATTTCTGGTTGCCCTACAAGGCTTTCGCCCCTCCTATCTGGTGGAGCACCCACAGACTGCACCTGTTTCTATATATAAAAGCAAATCAGAGCACTCTGTTCGCTAAGATGATAAAAAGAGTGTTAATTAGAGCTCATATTGCATCCAAAATTAGATGTGCGTATAGATGAATCATATATAATATCAACTTTAATGTCAAACGTATGTACTCCCATTACTCTAGTAATTATATCGAATTTTCAATCCATGGCCATGGAAATCGGTTGTTAGGCTGTCTCATTGAAAGAAGCAGTTGCAAACACTGACAACAGATGGCTCTCCTCCCCCCACCCAGCGCCTACACAATGAAGCAGCATCCGCCTCTGGAGCTGACTAGTCTCTATTGTGTGCCTCAGTCCGCCGGCCATAGCTGCTGCAACCACGGAGACGCGACACACAGGCCAACTGCCCACTCACACAGCGTCAGCCCCCTGACAGTCATGTACATATGCGAAAAAAACTACCGTAGTGCACTTATGCATCCCGCCGCGGTGCACACGCAATTTTTCCTGTTGACCAAAGTGCGGCAGCTGGGCTGCGCCCCGCACCTTGTGAAAGAATTGCCGCGGAGCCCGCTCCGAAAGTTACTTAACTGCGGTACTAGCCATCCGGACGACGCGGATACAGTGATCTAACCGCCCCTATTATAATTTTATTTTGCATTAAAATTTTTTTCTACAAACGGTATAGATAGAGCACATCCTACTGTTTATGTATAACGACCGCTGTACTCGTCGTGTATAGTAAAAAGAAAATGTGTTTGTGTTAGCTGCAAGGGTGTAATACATGGAAATGTTGCAATATTTGTCAGTAATACGCTTGTCTTGAATGTGCTAAAAATACCGATTTTTTTTTTTTCGAATGCACTTATATTTCAACCTCTTCTCCAGAAAAAATATCGATTCGTTGCAATACAGAGGTGATTCGTCTGGGAAAATAGCATGGAATGCTGTTGGAGTAGAATAGACTTAATAGTTGTATTATTATTTAGGATACATAGTTAAAATCCTGAACGCTGCTTGTTGACGGTTGTGTATGCTAGTATTTCGATAGTTCTAAACGAACAGTTGGATGGTTTCCTCTGTCCAAAATAAGGCCGGTTAGTCATACGATTCATTGAAATACAGAGGTGATTCTTCTATCCCGGAAAAAAAGAAATAGTATCTCAGCTTCTTACAGGTAGCTGAGTTGTAGAAAACACGAGCATCCGATTATATCAGTTAAAAATGCTGTATTTCGAGATGAATTTCGGTGCAAAGTGTTAACAGCCGAGACGATGTAGTGCAATAGTTTCACGAAAAGATCTGTGACTGTCACGGCAGTAGCAAGTCTTGACCTAATGTTCCATACGGAATTGCAGGTATCATAAGAGTCGGTGGCATACGCGCAGTGTGTTCTAACCAGGAAATAATGGGAAAAGTTAAAAAAAAAAAAAAAAAACATCAGTGTTTAGAAGAATATTGTCGGAAGGTGTATAACTGGTTGGCGGATAACGATACATTGATCTAAGTTTAAGAATGAACGGGACAAATGCAGAGAAAAAAATCTAATTTTCGGTTAGTGTCCGAAATCCAGACATTGTCGCAAAGTACGGGTCATTTGAGCTCTAATGGAGTGGTGCTATCAGAAATCTGTGTATGCAGTAGGCGAAAGAATTCTTTCACTATGGATTCCAGTCTGTTACAGCCGCCAGGGAGAGATTCTGCGCTCATCTGTCCCTTCCTGCAGAAGGAAAAAAATATTTCCAAACACGATTACTGCAGACAACATGTAACCTAGATGCAGTGCGTAATAATAATAATAATAATAATAAATCTGGTCACGTGTATGTATTGGAATATGATGTATGCAATAAGCCTGACGTTTTTTTTTTTTTTTTTTTTTTTTTTTTTTTTTTTTTTTTTTTTTTTTTTTCCTACATAATACTGGTTCCAGAAAGGACGACATCAGTTACATTAAAACACATATTTCTCGCATTCTCTGCTGTTCATTTATTTATTTTAGTGGATTAGGACAGAGAGAGAGATTTGTAAAAAAGTATGATTCGGTCGTTGCTGTCACTGTTTTTGAGAAGTGATATACGTTTGATAATTTTTAATGTTTGTCCGCAGAGTGCAGCGACCAGCGCTTCTTCTTCATGCATGTGGAGTGGAACTATTTGCTTAGCCTTTACAGGTAACGCTCGGCCAGAGCACGTGTGTGATTCACAGCCGCCAGTCGTGCTAGCGAGTGGCCACGCACGTTGTTTTCAAAGGCCCCTAAGGTGTTGAATGGAGAGGACGGTCGCTATTGTCCTTCTAAGTTCTGCTTTTCTCGCCAGGAGAGACACAGCAAATTGTTTTCTTGCGGGCGGACTGTTCCACTGCAAATTAGAACCGCGCGGACGTTGGTGTAGAGGCAGTAAAAGGAGCTATAATGTTCGTAGAAAAAAAAAATTGTAATGCAAAATAAAATAATAATCGAGGCGGTCAGATCGCTGTGTCCGCGTCGCCAGGACGGCTAGTGCCGCGGTTAAATAATAATTTTCGGCACGGGCTCTGCGGCCATTCTTTCGCCAAGGTGCGGGGCGCGGCCCAGCCGGAGTGCTGGGGTCGACCAGAAAAATTGCGTGCACGCCGCGGCGGGCTGCGTAAGTGCACTATGGTAGTTTTTTCGCGTATGTACATGACTGTCACGGGGCTGAAGATGTGCGAGTGGGCAGTCAGCCTGTGTGTCGCGACTCCGCGGTCGCAGCGGCTATGGCCGGCGGACTGAGGCACACAATAGAGACTAGTCAGCTCCAGAGGCGGATGCTGCTTCATTGTGTAGGCGCTGGGTGGGGGTGGGGAGGAGAGCCATCTGTTGTCAGCAGTTGGAACTGCTTCTTTCAGTGAGACAGCCTAACAACCGATTTCAATGGCCATGGATTGAAAATTCGATATAATTACTAGTGTAATGGGAGTACATGCATATGGCATTAAAGTTGATATTATATATGATTCATCTATATTAACATCTAATTTTGGATGAGATATGAGCTCTGATTAAGGCTCTTCATCATGTTAACGAACAGAATACTCTGATTTGATTTTATATATAGAAACAGGTGCAGTCTGAGGGTGCTCCGCCAGATCGGAGGGGCGAAAGCCTTGTAGAGCAACCAGAAATTGGTTTTCCCACCAATTTGTGGTTGTACCAGGAACCTCCAAACTACGGGAGTCAAATGTAATTACCATAATTGCATCCTTCCTATGCTGCTGCTGTCCCTCCGACACTCTGCTTCTGAATGACTGCAGAATATCGGTTGGGGATGGTCACATGGTAGGGTGGGGGAGGGGGTGGTCACATGCTGGGCTCTCATTGGTAGGTGGAGGTCACGTGTTAGGGTGGGGGTGACAATAGTCACGTGATGCGGTGGGGTGAGCTCAGTTGCACGCCAGATGTGGAGGAGTTAACACATGCAATAACAATAAACAATAAATAAATAATAAACAATTACCCTAAGTACACATAATTGCAAGTACTCTCGGTATATGTAATTGCTCTAGGTGCACATAACTGCATAATGCAATTACACAATTACTCTAAATACATGCAATTGCAATTAATCTATTTACACATAATTAATTTGATATCAATTTGTGACCCAGTATGCCCAATAATATCCTACTCAGGTGAGTGGCACATAAAGCCACTACCTGCTGGTCGCAGGGCCTCGCAGGTGTCCTCCTGCCTGGAGACTGTGGCAGCAAAGCCTTCCCAGCAGAAGAGACTGAAAGATCAGAGGGACAGAAAGAAAAAGAAATCCAAAAAGACAGAACACCAGGTGGCTTCATAGCCACCACAACAAACGTCAGCCACAGAGGACGACATAGATTCTCAAGTCCCCTAAGGACTTGGCTTTTGCTGAGTCCCCAGACATGGTGGACATTGAGGCCCTGCCCCCGTCATCAGCGACGGCAAACAACCTTGCGGACTCCACTGCACCATCCCAATCTGCATGTCCCAGCGACCAGGAGCCTCTATGATCACGCAGTGGAACTATGGCGGTTTTTTTCCACCATTTGTCCGAATTGTAGCAATTGTTGGGACCATTTCTAGCATTCTGTATAGCACTGCAGGAAACGTGGTTCCTTGCACAGAGGACCCCACCCCTTCATGGATATCGGGGCTATTAGAACGATTGTTGTATCTAGGACAGGGTATCTGGCGGAGTTTGTGTCTATGTTCTTGCAACCGTTGGTTGATGGGTAGACGGAACTAAACAACTAAGTCTTAAGTCCCATGACCTCTGTATGGAGTACAAGCCAAGGTACAGTCGGCTAAGACAATGATGAGAGGAAAATGGAGGAACGGAAAGGGGGTGAAAATAAAGTAAAACAGGACTAAAACCAATAAGAAAAATGGGGATTCTGCAAGGAACGTCACGACAAATCAAGAATCCCGTCAATTAGACAGATACAGGAGAACAGTGTATGCTATTCTATTCTTTTAACAAAAAATTAACAAAAAAATGACAAGAACCGCATGGTAGACTTCTTTTTAATCTTTTTGACGAAAAGGGCCAAGGTGCTTGCGGTACCACCTAACCATTAACCCCGATATCTATCATAAATCACTTATATGGAAAACTTTGTAAGTAATATAAAAATATTTATTGCAATCAATAGCCTACTGGCTTATATATATATATATATATATATATATATATATATATATATATATATATATATATATATATATATACATAATTTTTTTTTCTTTTTTTTTTGCATGTAACTTTCTCATACATACTAGTTCGGATTTTTTGTTTTCAATATGTAATTTTTATTCTAAACATTCATTTTTTTAAACAATTATCATTTTGTACAGTAAGAAACGCCTGAAGATGCAACTGTAGGTTGCGAAACCGATTGCGTGGCTCTGCAACGACTCCAATAAAAATAACAGCTCAAGTGGACCAAGGACTTTCATTCAGACTCTTACAATTTTAACACCTAAATTTTAACTGTGTGAAAGTTTCTTAAATATGCCTAAATGAGAAGCCTAAAAACGTGAAAAGGGGAAACGTGAATGAAAACAAAGTTAAAAGGAGAAATAGAAGTCGTCAGGGGGAGGGGAGAGGAGAGCTCCAAGCCCTGCTGCCACAAACCCACCCATCCTCTTCAAGCGCTAGCTATAAAATCTTATAGCCGAGAGTAAAATCACGGATAAATCCAAGAACTCTCAGCTATCCGTGAATCATTCGCCAAAACCGACGGCAACGAGTGCGGAATTCCGTATTTGGCACGAAGCGTCAAGAGGAGCGGACATTCCACTAATATATTAGCCTCAGATTGTAGGGCCCCACAACCACAATGTGGGGGAGGCTCATTGCGCAAAAGGTAACCATGGGTCAGTGACTGATGCGAAGACGGCAAAGGACAGTTGATTCCTGTCGAGTAGGGCGTAAGGAAGAACTCCAAGCCGCAGTGGTCGACTTCATGGAGCGTAGTTTATTAGACAGAGCAGTAGCCTGCTAGTTGGTGTTCCAGTCCTGTATGAGTAGCGATCTCAACTGCACCTTCAACTGTGTGCTCGGCATTACCCAGGGGAAGGGGCAGGGAGTTAAAGCTACTCTAGCCAACTGGTCAGCCTGTTCATTTCCTGGGATACCCACATGACTGGGGACCAGAGAAAGGCAATGGAGCAGTGCTTTCCGAAACACCCTTTGGTACAGTGCAATCTGGAAGCTGTGTACAGACTAGGTATATCTGTTCGCACTGTGGTATTCTTTTGGACTCCAGGCCACATTGTCATAACGGAATGAACGTGTCGACCACCTGCCGAAGAACGCTACTACCTAAACCATGCTGGAAATCGGTCTGCAGGAGAGGTATCTCGAAACGGTGCTTAATCAGAAGGTACTGGGACTTTGGAATACTGAGTGGGCTGAATCAAACGCACCGAATAAGCTCCGTGCTGTTAAGCCCTCTACGGCAATACGGAGGTCCTCACTGCGAGCGATTCTGTTATACTCTGTCGTCTCCGCATTGGCCATACGTTGTTAACGTACAGCAACCTCTTGCGTCGAGAGGGCCCACCAGATTGCCGTTGTGGTGCCCTGCTGACCGTGGTCCACATACTGTTGGATTGTCCGCTTTTAGCCGCTTTGAGGCAGTCCTTTAATCTATTAGATGCGCTGCCTTCAGTTTTAGGTGACAATGCCTCCATGGCTACTACTGTTTTACATTTTATTCGCGCATCTGGTTTTTTACCGTTCCATTTGATGGATGGCTCTTATGCCTGATTCTAAGGTCCTCATTTTTACAGAGCTTTTAAGTTATTGATAGCCTCTTAGTTTTTGGTTGAGGTGATTTTTAGTGTATACAGTATGGCTCGCTCATCCGTTTTTATCCTAGTGATCAACCAGCCACTGAATTCTGCTGTGAAATTTGTCTCCTGCACCAGTAATTTTATACCTTTTGTGCACTCCTCTGAGTTTCAGTGCAGTGATTATTTTCGTTCTATACCCATCAAGGATTTCTCTCATCCGTGGCCTGTGTGTTTGATTATTGAAAAACTGGAAGCAGAGTTGTAAGCCCCCCCCCATGCATGCCTAGGAGAGGTTTCGTATGCTTTTGAGGATCCTGCTGTCTGGGTGTTCCCATGGGACGCTGCCCTGGCCACAGTGAATGGAACCAGGGCGGACGTCCTGCCATGAAAAGTGAGGTTTCCGGCCGCTCTCCTGTGGCTAAACTCTTTAGAAAGGAATGGTTCATCTTCAGTTCACGTTTATTCTTCCACTGCCTTTCCCTCCCTGGCTACCCCCTGGGAAGAGGGCAAGGCTTGTAGACTGGGTGCAAAGACATTTCGCCAGTACTTAGTATGAAACTGGCTGAATGGGGAGACAATCGCCACTATCGAACCTCTTCTTTGTGGAAAACACAGAAGGTAAATTTCGTGAAGTCTAGATACTATACAAGAATCGATCTGGCTCGGTCTTCATTCGATCATCTTCTGCCAATCAGTTGCAATTTCAGCCTACAAAGTCCCTCAATATGACCCAGGCAGCTATCTTCCACATGAACCTTCTGCTGCAATCCGATGAGGAACTCAATGCAAACCAAGAACTGGGTCGAGTTTGATTCGTTTGCCACATCCAGAGAGGCCCTAAAGGTAATCGTGTTGACACTGTTATTTTCATCTTGGTTCTTGAAGGAGATACTCTGCCTGAAAAGTCACGGTCATGATACAGAGATGTGAAGCTGTACATCCCATCACCTGTGCAGTGCTTCCGTTGCCTCCGTCTTAGCGTCATGTTCTCCCAGTGCAACACAAATCCACACAGGGAGTCCTTGCACCCCAACACAAAGTTGTGTGAGCTGTCATGGCCCACATGCTTCTAGTTCGCCGGATTGGACAGCATACAAAATCGTAAAGAAAATTCAGAATACAAAGACTCTCTGGAGCCTGATCTATTTTCAGACTCATAAGATGATCTACATTAGCCTCTGTTAACATTTCCAAATACCTCTTCCCTATCCGCTACCCCACAACTCCGGCTCTGCTTCCCGGTTCCTTCTCCCCTCCCACTCATCCAGAGAAGAGAGCATCTTCTGAGGCACCTGTTGGGGAGGTGACTCCTTCAGGAATCACATTCCATATCACTTCAAGAAGCATAATCCGGATAGGCAATCAGGAGCCAATCAGGGTTGAAAGGCCCCTTGTTAATACCTAGATATCCCCTCAACCTACCCCCTACCTAGCGACTCATCTCGTCCTCAGGGGGAGAAGAAAAAGAAGTGTCGCAAATCTCAGGATGAAGCTCCCACAACGTCTCAGTGCGTTTTTTCCACAGCTGCCAAATCAAAGCCCTATCCAATAGGGCAGAAATGCAAATTATTTTGCGTACTTACTCCTTAATGATTACCTACCTCAGAAAAAAAACCTCACGATCCCCTTTGCCTTCCGCACTTCACATCAGTCCGTTTTGAACGCACGCTGTAGCAGAAATCCCAGCTTACGACGAGGGGAGGTGGTGTTGCTTATAACATCCATAGCCACCTCACTTCTTCAGATACCCAGCTTCAAGCTGTAGCTGTCAGACTTCCCTTCCCTACCCACTGCGTAATGTGTACACAAATACACCTTCTGCCACCACCAGGGTAGAATGTTTACTCCTTAATAGAATGCTTCCTCCGTTTCTGCTAGTCAGCTACTTCAAAGCCTACACCCCTCCCCCCCCCCCCCATGCGGCTCTCCATGCTCGTACCAGAGGAGATCTGTTGACAGAAGTTTTCAGTCAAGTCTCAATTCTGGTGACCCTAATCTCTCCACTTAGGCTCGAGGATCTGTTCAAAAATGTTCAAATGTTTGTTAAGCTTATGGGACTTAAGTGCGGGGTCATCAGTCCCTAAACTTACAAACTACTTATCAACCACTTACGAACTAGGACGGCACAAATATCCATGCCCGAGGGGGTATTCGAACCCCCGACCGTAGTGTCCGTGCTGACTGCGACTGGAGCTCCTCAGTCACCTCGGCCACCGCGGCCGGCGAGGAGGATCTGTTCTTGCAGATACACACTCCAGTGGCCATTTACCGTGTGTATTCGTCTGCTAATTCCCATTGCATCAGCGCGTCCAAAGCTGACTGACAGTTCTACTCCTCCTTAGCAGCCTTCACGGTACACCATCATCCCAGTATATATGACCAAGTCGACTGCCTTACTACCACTATTCTCCCTGCCACCAAATGTTCCATTCCTCACACCACCACCTCACCTCGAGCAATGTACCCCTATCTTCTGGTGGAATGAGGCATGCCACGAGGCAATAAGGTCCCAGAGAAGGGCTCTCCGCATCTTTGAATAACACACAGTGGAGAATTGTATTCGGTACAAACGAATACGTTGATAATTTCGCCGCATTATTAGCGATAATGAGCTACCTGGCTCTCATTTATCAGATCTATCAACTATTCCCATATTCCATTATTTGTGACAATCATCGCCTCTCCGGGACCTTGGCTCATTTCCCGATCCCTGGGCTCAAAGTTGTAAATGATATCATTTTGGACCCCAGTGCCATCTCACACCTTGGGCAGCTACTTCAGAGATTTTTAGCTCCACGATCTACCATCCCACATTCCTTCCTAGAAAATGCGCAACAGAAGAAAGGACGCTCTTTCCACTCTGAAAATAATGCTATAATACCGAATTTACTATGAGGGACTATTCTTGATCATATGCAGTTGTTTTTTATTGGTTTTTTTCTGTTCCATAGGACCCAACCGAGGAGTGAGACTCCATGGTCATGGAACAAGTCAATACATTAATTATTACACAAGAATGGTAATAGAAAAATTTTAAGTAGTCCTTTGCACACGATAATCTTAAGACAAGTCGAAGAGAATCAATAGAGAAAAAAATGAATTAGCTTAATTGTTTAACTTTTCTAGGAGTTACTCGACAGAATAAAAGGAGTGATCCATGAGGTAACTCTTCAATTTAGATTTGAAAGCGTGTGGATTACTGCTAAGATGCTTTAGTTCTTGTGCCAGCTTATTGAAAATGGATGCCGCAGAATACTGTACCCCTTTCTGTACAAGTGTTAAGGTGGTGTGATGCAAATGTAGTCTATTCTGTCTAGTATTCACCGAGTGAAAGCTACTAACTCGTGAGAATAAGCTGATATTATTAACAACAAACGACATTAAAGAAAAAACGTATTGTGACGCCAGAGTCAAAATTCCCAGACTACTGAAAAGGGGTCGACATGACGTTCGCGAACTTACACCAGATATTGCTCGAACCGCCCGTTTTTGAGCCAGAAATATCCTTTTTGCATCAGGCGAGTTACCCCACAAAACAATGCCGTACGTCATAAGTGAGCGAAAGTAAGCGTAATAGACTACTTTTCGTGTTGAAAAATCACTTATCTCAGATATTGTTCTAATGGTAAATATAGCAGAATTTAGTTTTGGAACAAAATCCTGAACATGGGCTTTCCATGACAGCTTACTGTCTATATGAACACCTAGAAATTTGAACTGTTCAGTCTCACTTATCAAATGCCCATTATGTGTAATCATAATGTCAGATTTCGTCAAATTATGTGTTAGAAATTGTAAAAACTGATTTTTACTGTGATTTAACATCAACTTGTTTTCTACAAGCCATGAACTTATCTCTTGAGCTGCATTTTTGATACTGTGTCAATATTACGAGCAACATCCTTCACTACCAAGCTGGTATCATCAGCAAACAAAAATATTCTACAGTCACATGTTATACTCGAAGGCATATCATTTATATAAATAAGAAACAGCAATGGTCTCAAAACAGACCCCTGGGGCACCCCATATACTTAATTGTGCCCCATTGGGATTGCACGTCATAGCCGTTTTCTACACTGCGGATAATTACCTTCTGTTATTTATGATTAAAGTAAGAGGTGAACCAGTTGTGGGCTACTCCCCATATTTCATAATGGTCCAACTTCTGCAACAATATTTTGTGATCAACACAATCAAACGCTTTTGTTAAATCAAAGAAGAAGCCTAATGTCCGTAGCCTCTTATTTAACCCATCAAGTGCCTCACAGAGAAACGAAAATATAGCATTTTCAGTCGTTAAACCACTTCTAAAACCAAACTGTACGTTTGACAATAAATTATATGAACTGAAATGATCAATTAATCTTGAATATACCGCCTTTTCAATAACTTTAGAAAAAACCGATGGCATAGAAATAGGTCTATAGTTGTCTACATTATCCCTTTCTCCTTTTTTATAAAGTGGTTTCACTACTGAGCACTTTAATCAGTTAGGAAACTGACCATTCTGAAAGGAAAAATTACAAATATGGCTTGGTACTGGGCTAACATATGGAGAACAGTACTTAAGAATTCTGCTAGATACCCCATCATATCCACAAGAGTCCTTAGTCTTTAGTGATTTAATTATTGACTAAATCTCACCTATGGAAGTATCATGAAGGACCATTTCAGGTAACAGCCTCGGAAAGGCATTTTCTAAAAACGTTATATGATTACCTGTAGAAATTAGAGTTTTGTTTAGTTCCCCTAATATATTCAGAAAGTGATTATTGAATATTGCACATATATCTAACTTGTCAGTAACAGAAACATTTCTACTACGCACTGATGTTATATCTTCTACCTGCTGCTGCTGACCAGACACTTCCTTCACGACTGACCAGATAGTTTTAATTTTATCTCGAGAGTTTGCTATTCTTTTTGCATACCACATACTTTTTGCATTCTTAATGACATTTTTCAGAACCTTACAGTACTGTTTGTAATGAGCTACTGCATCTTCATTCTGACTGCTTCTAACATTTTGATACAACTCCCGCTTAGTTCTACATGATACTCTTATCCCCTTTGTCAGCCACCCTGGTTGTCTGTTACTGAAAGTACCCTGTTTTGAGCGTTCTATCGGAAAGCCACTTAAAAACAGCATAAGAAATGTGTTCAGAAAAGCATTATATTTATCATCTGCATTATCAGCACTATAAACATCCTGCCATTCTTGTACCTTAATTAAGCTTAAAAAGGTCTCAATTGAACTGGTTTAACTTTTTTGAGTAGTTGATATTTATGTTTAACATTTGTTTGAAAACAAATACTTTTTAGAATTAAAAGTTGGGCATCGTGGTCTGATAGACCATTTACTATTCCGCTGACAGAGTGCCCCTCTAATAATTAAGAATGAACAAAAATATTGTCAATGGTAGAACTGCTATTTCCTTGCACTCTCGTTGGAAAAAATACTGATTGCATCATGTTATAGGAATTAAATAGATCTAACAGATGACTTTTCCTTGAGCTATCACCTACACAATTAATGTTAAAATCTCCACACACAATTAAATTTTTATACTTCCTATACAGTGAACCCAGAACCAATTCCAGCTTGGGCAGAAACATTTTAAAATCTGAGTCAGGGGATCTATAAATAACAACTATTACTAGTTTAGTTCCATTAACATTAACAACTCCTGCACAACATTCAAATACCTGTTCTGTGCAGTGTTTAGAAAAATCGATTGACTCCGATGAAAAATTGTTTTTTTACATACATGGCCACTCCCCCACACTGCAAGAAACTCCTAGAGTAGAAGGCAGCTAACCTGTATCCTGGCAAAGGAAGTCTTTGAATTGTCACACCACTTAAAAAGTGCTCTGAAATACCAATAATGTCAGAATCAGTATCAATAAGCAGTTCTCTAACTTTACCTCTGATACCCTGTATATTCTGATGAAAAACAGTAATTCCCTTATTACTTATATTCTTAGACTTTGTCAAAGGTGGTTCCTTTCTTAGAGGGACTTCCTTTAAGCAGGGATACCTGCTACACTGTCACCTACTACACTGTCACCTATGAGCTTTGCCAACCTCCCATTCCCATACCTATTGAGGTGCAGACCGTGCCTAGTAAAATCCGACCTTTTGATAGTCTCAACTGGCACCACTGCAATGTGATCCAAGCCCTCCGTCATCAGCGCCTTCTCAAGCCCCATGTTAACACGGCTGACAGCCGTATTAAGACAAGGGCTATCATGACGCTGAAACAGCTGCACGAAATGCACATTCGTCCCACCAGTTTGAGTTGCTTCCTTTCCAGATCACCACTTATATCATATTCCCCGTCCCTATCAAGACTATTCCCGGCCCCACCCACTATAACTACCTGATCCTCTTTTGAGAAATTCCTACATACGTCCCCTATGTTACAAGTTACCTGAGCTAACCCTGCACTAGGCTTCACTATGCTGGTGACCTGGTACTCACTCCCAAGTACTTTCTGCAACTGTTGGCCAACACCTCTGTCATGAGAACTGCCTAGCAGCAGAACCTTCTTCTTCCTAAGAGCCCTCTACAAATTTCGGCTTCCTAACAGCTGAAGTCTGCTGCGTACTTCCTACACCTACAGCTACAGGAGGTTCATCTCCACTCAACTCTGACAGTTGGTCAAACCTATTTGCAACTTGCAATGTAAAGCTATCTGAATACCTTCTCCTAGCTACCTTCTTGCCAACTGCCAGTTCCCATTCCCCATCCCCCCTTCCCCTACTCAACCTGCCTAGTTCCTCTTCAGCGTTTTTTAACTGCACCTGAAGGGCGCAGATCAAACGCTCCTGCTCCTCTATCATCTTATTCCTGCTGCAAATCCTACAGTTCCAGGAGAGAACCTCACCACAATGCCCGCTGGCTTCCCCACTGCACTCCCCCCATGAAAATAGTTACTACAAATCCCACACTGCAGCCCACTACGCACGACCCTACGACAGAGCCCACACTTTTCACTCATGGTAAAATTTCACAATTATTTGTCAAGAAAAACTAGACGTGTACGTTATGAAGTTACGTTTCTACAAAAGAATTAGGATGTACCTCAGTCTCTACAAATCAAGTAACAACAACAACAACTAATAGTATCAGAAAGGAGCAAATAACACTACCACAGAAACTTTACACTGTTGCTTGTATAAACAAGTTCAAATTCAAGCGTCACTAATAAACTAACTAAACATAGTGAGAGTATAAAAGTAACTTAAAGTTTCCCAACCTCAACTACGTTAAAAACAGTAAGTCACATGTTGAAAAATACTAAATTTAATAAATAACTAGCGTGATAACACCCCCGGAAATAATTTAACTACGATAACACAAACACTTATTGGAACTTAGCTTTCGGAGACCGCTACGGCTGGAACCACTCGCCACCAGATGTAAACAAAGCAGTAAGACGTCGATGCCGGCGCACACACGAACACAAATAACACCACTTAAAGCAAATACGGCACAACAAACACTAAAATAACTGACGATCCTTTACTAGAACACCTCTAGATCGAATATTATCACGAAATAACAGTTAAAATAATTATATTCATCCTAAAATTATAAATAAAAATCGAAAGCGATGTGCAAAGCAATCCAGCACTTGTGACGTCACGCCAAAGATCCCTTTCTCCACATGGTTTAAATTGTTTTCTTCACATGGTTTAAATTGTTTTCTCCTAACATATAACTACATCTGGAGGGATGATACGTTTCCTTGAAGATGGCGTGTAGCTATAGCCATTCCTGTACCAAAGTTTGGCAATAACAAACATCTCTCTTCCAGTAATCGACGTCTTCGTCACCAGTAGCGTCTGCAAGGTGACCACATGTATGATTAATGGCCGGTTGGTATAGTGGCTCGAATCTCGGTATCTCCACTGTCAGACTGTCGATTTCGTAGCCACCTCTCTGTCGATCATCTCTGCACCCTATCACGTCATATTTCCAAAAAAAAATATTTACGGAAACGTCAAAAAGTGGCCGTGTTCCTTGGAGAAGGCGTACGACAGATGTTGCAGGACGGACATTCTCCATACCTCGCACGTTTGGGGAGTCCAGTTTCAAAAGACGGAGTTTTAAGGTATGTGTGGCTCGGCCCTGTCGAAGGTTTAGGAGAATGATATACCACAAGGTTCAGTGCTAAGCGATGTCTCTTTGCCTTCGCAAATAACCCTATTTTTGGATAGTCTTTGATTCGACAGCTCCCAACGAACGTGGATACTCTATCTGCAATTTTTGCGGAAACTGGAAGGTCTCTACTCGTGGGGCACCACTGTCTTTTGCTTTTCTGCAGACAAGACCCTGTATGAACTTCAGTCGGCATAGAGAGATTATCCCACCGACTCTCCATGTTAGTCAAGATGTTCTCCCATTCGTTGATAAAAAGAAATTCTTGGCTCACATTTGACAGGAAACTTTGTTGGTCTTTCCACGTCTCCTTAGCAGTTCGGTGCATCCGCTCACTCAATGTTCTCAGAGTACTGTACTTCATGGGGCGCGGAACGGACCTCTCCTAAGCTGTACCGATCCCGTGTCTGCTCGAAACTGGACTATGGCTGTATCGTCTAATCTTCACGATACTCCATTTTACGCCGTCTCCATGTAATCCATCCTCAAGGGATACGCTGGCAACTTGATCCTTAAATACCAGTCTACCAGTCACACAGTCTATTCGCTGAAGCTGCCGAATTATTGCTTCTCAATTGATAGGCAAGCAGATGTTCATCTACGCGTGGTTATTCAACCTATACCGCTTCTGCAGCTAGACATTACGCTCCTTGTCCACATTCCCGACAAGCGTCAGCTCTTCCCCACCCTATTTTGTCCAGAGTTCAGTGACAAGTTTGACAACTTACCTGGTTTACCGCAACGAGTTTCTTGCAGTCAGCACGCAGTTTGATGACAGCATGGTGATGTCGGGTTATTGCTGGAGCTTTAGTGAGGAGTTATTTCCTCTTTGTCAAGCCGCCCAGTACCTTAAGCGGCACTCGCCGTCTCATAGCGTCATCTGCTACGATTCTGATTGCTCTCCAGAGCTTTTGCGTTTTATATGAAGTCCGTCACATAATACAGCGAATATAGAAGTGCTTCCGCTCGCTAACTGGCAATGGGACGACACTGGTGTTTCTATGGGTGTTTTGGGAAATGAGGTTGCGGATCCTGCTGCAAAGGACGCAGCTCTCCTCGCCAACCTTTTCTGTTAGGTCAGATACCCTCCGTTTCGCAATGTCCAAGCGTGTGGTATCGCTCTGGTATGCACTTCGGTCTTTCTTTCAAGGGAACAAACTCAGGGAGTACAAACCACTCCCTTTTGCCTGCTCGACCTCCTTGACCTTCTCGCAACGAGCTGGCTACTCTAGCATGGCCATGCATAGAACACAGCCGTTTTAGCCATCGCTACTTACTACGTGGTGACAATTTTCCACTTTGTTCCCAACCCCTCACTGTACCTTCTGGTGCTATGCCTGTTTGGTAAGTCTCCTTAAAAATCTGATCCTTGTCAGTTAAAAAAATTTGAAATTTTTGTACGTTCAACTAAATTGTGGGCAATACACACACACACACACACACACCGCAGCAAGGCGCTTTAGAGCACTCGGCTATTCCACTGCGATCCGACTCAATTGTCATATACAGGTGACGACCCGCGCTCTGTTGAAGGCTTTCTACAGTTTATCCGTCACACTAACGTCACAAGGGAAATTTAACCTCGCCAGTGCATAGTCCTTGCAGTCAGAATTTTCTGATGGGGCCCTCATGACCATAGCTGTTTAGTGCCCTTCAATAAACCCCTCTCCCATCATAAGAAGGCAATGTAGGACGTAATACAGTTTACACCGTTTGAAATTTAACGGCAGTTGTCTCTCGATATTTCTAAGAGCCATGGTTCAACATCAGAGGGTATGGATTTAAAACTGAACTTCCTTGCCATACAATGTGTTCCGGCAGCTTCACTGCAGCTTATCTTTACAAAGCTTCTTTAAATAGTTTCTCTTGCTGGCCAACACAGTTGAAATAAATGTTTATAAATATCCGATCATGAAAACTGATGTACCGATTGTAATAGTAATTACACAGGCGGTCCAGTGAAACTTTTAG
Source organism: Locusta migratoria (assembly GCA_026315105.1). Classification (NCBI taxonomy): domain Eukaryota; kingdom Metazoa; phylum Arthropoda; class Insecta; order Orthoptera; family Acrididae; genus Locusta; species Locusta migratoria. The sequence continues at coordinate 276,684,272 of CM048747.1, forward strand.
CTGTGCGCTGCAAGGCACATTGCTACGGAGTGAGCTGCCGTTCCTCGTCTGAGGTTAGTTCTTCGTCGTGTGTGTGTGTGTGTGTGTGTGTGTTTTGGGGAGAGGGCATTGTAAACAATTACGGGATAAATTGTATACATTTTTGTAAACGCAGCTGAGGTCCTCAGTTCCCAGACGTCCAGAGTACTTCTACAAACTTACACTAAGGACAAAACGCATACGCACGCGCATTTAGGCCCACACGCCCCCTCCTCCCGCCGGATGGAGGACTGTAACCTCTGCCGTGAGTGACCACCCAGTCAGTTGGACAGTGTCTGAGACCATGCGGCCACTTCTGCGCAGACAGTTACGTGTAACTGGCACACCATTCAGTTCTGGGCAGCTTAGATGTTCATTCATTTTCTTATTTCCTCAATGTCGTCTGTCATTTGCGAGTGCAGTACGAATTGTTAGGAAATTTCACCATGCGTGAACGTGGGTCGATGTAACATGTCTCCTGGTCTCGCTTATGATGCTTATCCACACCAGACCGCCGGCCGCGGTGGCCGAGGAGACTAAGGCGCTCCAGTCACGGTCTGCACGGCCACTACGGTCGGGGTTTCGAATCCCCCCTCGGGCATGGATATTTGTGCCGCCCTAGTTCGTAACTAGTTCATAAGTAGTTTGTAAGTTTAGGGACTGATGACCCCGTAGTTAAGTCCCATAGACTATACAAACATTAGAAATTTTTGAACACACCAGACCACTTTAAGCTGTGATGGTGCATAAACTGTGTTGAGAACATACGTACTGGTATGGACGCAGCCGACTGGGGGGGGGGGGGGCAATTACGCAATCTCTGAGGCCGCTGGGACAGTAGTGGGTAACGAAACGTTACTGATGTTTCGTGCATCTGATCTTTATTGTCTTCCAGCAATATACCATTGTAAGAAGTTTGAGATACATTTACGTGACCCCCTCGTCGACCAACCAGGTCGGATAGTTAGTGTAGTAGGTCCCAAAATGGAACCCAATACTGAATTGTGGGAATCATCCTACATGTGGTGCTTGAACAGCGTCTCCAGTCAGTCAGGAAATAGTAACAGGAGTGGTTAGTCACGCATTCACAATGTAAGATACTTACTTGGAAACAGTGAGGTCAAAGGTCATTCTGGCAGGACACCTGTGCAGCTCTGGGACGATCTGGCCTCCCCTGTGCAGGCAGACGTAGTAGATGGCCGGGTTTCCCTGCACTGCTCCCATCTGGCCCACCTGACTGCAGCGTCTGATAGGCCCTTCCGTACACACGCGGTCAGACGTAGTCAAGCTGGAAACGTGAGGTAATAATTAGCATCGTCGCTATTTGCTTTAGGAACAGAACAAATCTTAAAAATTTACATTTTAACGTGGAATAAGCCACTTAATGCTAACATGTCCAAGACCAACTGTGTTTTCTTACACATAACTCGAAGAATTTATTAAGCGGTTGATTAACACAAAGTTCAAACAACAGACCCATGTAATACTTCTCCTCCACAGTGCACATTTATTTATACAGCGCACATTATAGGTCACAATAATGGACCGTTACATAAACGATCTACTGGCCCAAGGTCAACACGAATTCAGAAAATATCGTTCATGCGAAACACAACTAGCTCTTTATTCACACGAAGTGATGGGTGCTATCGACAAAGGTTCGCAAATCGATTCCGTATTTCTTGATTTCCAGAAAGCTTTTGACACCGTACCTCACAAACGGCTTTTAATCAAATTGCGTGGTTATGGTATATTGCCCCAAATTTGCGATTGGATAGGGGATTTCTTGTCAGAGACAACACAGTTCGTAGTAATCGATGGTAAGGCATCGACTAAAACAGAGGTGATATCGGGCGTTCCACAGGTTAGTGTTATTGGTCCTCTGCTATTCCTTATTTACATAAACGATTAAGGGGGGAAATCTAAGTAGCTCTCTCAGGTTGTTTGCAGATGACGCCGTCATTTACCGTCTAGTAAAATCATCTGAAGATCAAAACCAACTGCAGAACGATCTGAATAAGATATCAGTATGGTGTAAAAATTGGCAATTGACTCTAAATAATGAGAAGTGTGAAGACGTCCACATGAGTACGAAAAGAAATCCGTTAAACTTTGTTTACAACATAAATCAATCAAATGTTAAGGCCGTAAACTCCACAAAATACCTAGGAATTACTATTACTTCAGACTTAAACTGGAAAGAACACGTAGATAATATCGTGGGAAAGGCGAACCAGAGACTGCGTTTTATTGGCAGAACCCTTAAAAGATGCAACAGAACTACTAAAGAAACTGCATACACTATGCTTGTCCGTCCATTTTTGGAGTATTGCAGCCCAGTGTGGGATCCTTATCAGGTGGGTTTGACGGAGGACATCGAAAGAGTCCAAAGAAGGGCAGCTCGTTTCGTATTGTCATGATACAGAGGAGACAGTGTTACAGAAATGATACAGGATCTGGGATGGGAATCATTACAACAACGGCGTTTATCGCTGTGGCGTGGGCTACTTGCCAAACTCCAATCGCCAACATTCTCCTCCGAATGCGAAAATATATTTTTGACTCCCACTTACATAGGTAGAAATGATCATCAGAATAAAATACGAGAAACCAGAGCTTGAACAGAGAGATTCAGGTGTTCTTTCTTCCCGCGCGCTATTCGAGAATGGAATGGGAGATAAATAGTATAATTGTGGTTCGATGAACCCTCTGCCAGGCACTTAAATGTGATTTGCAGAGTATCCCATATAGATGTAGATGTAGAAAGAATTCCGTTTTATTAATATTCATGACTATTACACTCTTCAGTACTGCCACAAAAAACTGCTTCTCTCATCGTATATTTTTTCATGTATTTTACACTGAATGCTGCTACTGCTGAATATTACAGTGCTATGTGCCTCTCAATATTTCTTTATCTATTCAGTGATGCCCGTTATTTTAATTTATTGCAGACATATGAACACGCAAGCATACAGACAACTGTCAGACCATGTGGCCGATGTCTACAAAGACGTTGACCAAGCCCGTACTTGGCCCAAATTTTTACTTTCAGTTACATTAGGAAGATTGCTCCCCTGAAAGAGCCGCCGTCCGCACCCCTTTCCCTTCTCCCCCTGTCCCTACGCCCCCCCCCCCCCCCCACACCCCTCCTCCTCTTCCTCAGCCAGCATCTTCTCCGGCAACCCTCGGGATGTATTTCTCGCAGGAAACCTCCCTCCCCAACACTCTAAGGACAAGAAGCGTCATAGGGAGACCCATATTCGGGAACCACAACCTCAAGATATCAATATGAATCCCACTGCCATCTCAGATACCTTGGGGCACTACTTTGCCGATATTATCAGCTCCATGAACTACCATTCCACTTACCTCCCTATAATACGGTTAGCGGAAGAAAGGACGCTCTTACTCCTCCCAAAGCCGTGAACGCTGTAACTATGACGGAGCTTCTACATGCATTCGTCACGATTCTACTCCCAAGGACCGGACGGCATTGCCTACAGGTAGTAAAACACGTCTCCTGCTGGTCTGCATTTTATTCTGCGAAAATATAACCGCATCTGGAAAAACGGTACGTCCGTAGACGCTTACGTGAGCCCTTAGTTATTCCCATACCGACCAATCTCCGTTACCAGGAACGTCTTCAAGGTGATGGAACGTATGATAAATGGACGATTAGTATGTTGGCGCCAGTGTCGGAATTTCCTTACAAATGTAACATGTGGTTTCCGTAAGAACAACTCTACTGTCGATTATCTCGTCACTATATCGGGTCATATTATGCCAAAAAAAAAAAAAAAAAAAAAAAAAAAAAAAAAAAAAAAAAAAAAAAAAAGTAGGAAGCAACAGGAACTAATGGATGTAACGAACAGATTGAGTATTCAGATTGATAGAAAGGTAATGAAAGACGGAAGTTAGAGGTAAATTAATCACAATACGAAAACTGGTGACTGATTAGTAGACAAACAAAGTGATTCCATGGAAACGGAATAGTCCATGGTGAAATAAGGATGACACAGGAAACACATTTGCACATCTAGTGAACGCATTCCTTGTATAAAGGAATCTACTAAGAAGGCCTGAAATATTAAATCCAGAACACAAGTATTGCATGTGAATGGGGACATAGCGAAACAGAGAAAAATGATGATCGACTTGTTTAAAATGTGATTTTAAAGAATGTTCACAGAAAACTTGGCATAATGGAGGGCTGTCCACACAATGGGAGAGAAAGGAACAGGAATCGTGAAGGGTGAACATGTTCTACAGAAGAGATCGGAATCCAACCAACAAATTATTAAGATGCTGTGTCGATATTCTGAAGTGAGACGTATACAGACAGAAGAGTAGTGACGAGTTGCGTAAAAATTACATATCACCACACTAAAGCAAAAAGATTTAGCAGTTACCAGTGTCGACAGTTAATTACATACCAGTGTGACTCACATAATTTTGTGCCTATTTTGTTCAATTTGTGTGTTGAAAGGAACGTCAACTAGGAGATTAGATTAGATTAATACTTGTTCCGTAGATCATGAATACGACACTTCGTAATGATGTGGAACGTGTCAGTTAAATGAAGTGTGTCTATACATAATATTACATGACACTCAATATTTTAATTTTTTTATTATTTTTTATGTTTTTAATTTATTTATTTTTTTAAGTTTTTCCTAAAGTACTATCTTTTAATCTATAAATTCATCTAATGTTTAGAAGGAATTTCCATTCAGAAATTCTCTTACTTATTTTTAAATGCTAGTTGGCTGTCTGTCAGAATTTTGATACTACTTGGTAAGTGACCAAAGACTTTTGTGGCAGAATAATTAACCCCTTTCTGTGACAGAGCTAAATTTAACCTTGAATAGTGAAAGTCACCCTTTCTCCTAGTGTTGTAGCTATGCACACTGCTGTTACATTTGAATTCAGTTGGATTGTTAATAACAAATTTCATAAGTGAATATATATATATATATTGTGAAGCTACTGTGAAGATTCCTAGATCCTTAAACAAATGTCTGCAGGATGATCTTGGGTGAGCTCCAGCAATTATTCTGATGACCCGCTTTTGGGCAATGAATACTTTCTTACTAAATGATGAATTGCCCCAGAATATGATGCCATAAGAAAGCAGAGAATGAAAATAGGCATAGTATGCCAGTTTACTGAGTTGTACATCACCGAAGTTTGCAACCACCCTAATAGCATAAGTAGCTGAGCTCAAACGTTTCAGCAGATCTTCAATGTGTTTCTTCCAATTCAACCCCTCATCAATGCATAAACCTAAAATTTTTGAATATTCTACCTTAGCTATATATTTCTGGTTGATGTCAATATTAATTAATGGTGTGATGATATTTATTGTGTGAAACTGAATATACTGTGTTTTTTTTTTCAAAATTTAAAGAGAGTCCATTTACAGAGAACCACCTAATAATCCTCTGAAATACTTCATTGACAATTTCATCAGTTAATTCCTGTGATTCGGGTGTGATAGCGATACTTGTATCATCAGCAAAGAGAACTATCTTGGCATCTTTATGAATATAGAAAGGCAAACATCTTCTCTATATATAAAAGGAAGTGTCCCGATTGACTGACTGACTGATTGACTGACTGACTCATCATCGCACAGCCCAAACCACTGAATATAGAAACTTGAAATTTGTGGAGGGCGTTGATGTTACTCTGTAGGCGTCATTTAAGAAGCGATTTTTCGATATTCCGTCCGTAAGGGGGTGAAATAGGGGATGAAACGTTTTTTGCAAATACGTTGCTATGTAGGCAATTTTGAAGCTAGAACTACAAAATTTCGGATTTTAATTCAGGGTTCGAATTTAAAAGACACGTGTTTCGGCATTTTTTGAAATTCGACAAATAAGGTGTAAAATAGGTGACGCAAAAAATTGATTTTCAAAAATATGTACCTGTTAACTCAAATTTTAAGCTACAGCTACGAAACTTCGTATATGGAATCTTGGTCACGATTAAACATCCATGATTTTTAGTATTTTTGGAAATTCAACAAGTAAGAGGCTTAAATAGAGGATCAAAAATTATTTTTGAAAACACGTTGGCATTGATACAATTTTGAAGCTAGAGCTGCAAAAATTGATATTTGTATAGTTGGTTAGACGTTAAAAAATACGTGTTTCGGTATTTTTGGAAATTCAACCATCAACGGGATTAAATTGGAGAGGGGGTGTTTATCGAAAATATGTTGCTATTCAGGCAATTTTGAAGTTAGAACTACAAATTTTCGGATTTGGATTCGGGGTTCGAATTTAAAAGACACGTGTTTCGGCATTATTTGAAATTCAACCAATAAGGGGGTAAAATAGAGGACGCAAAAAATTGATTTTCAATAACATATTGCTGTTAACTCAAATTTCAAGCTATAACTATGAAACTTAGGATATGGACTCTTGATCAGGATTAAAAAGAATCGAGTTTCGGTATTTTTGGAAATTCAAAAACTAAGGGGATAAAAGAGGGTATCAAAAATTGTTTTCGAAAACATTGTTGTCAAGACAATTTTGAAGGTATAGCTACAAAAATTGGTATTTTATGCTTCTTTGAATATTAGAGGTGTTGTTCGTGGTCTCAATTTGGTTTCCAGAAAGGCTTTTCAACAGAAAATGCAATACACATTTTCACTAATGAAATATTAAATGCTCTGGATAACCGTAAATCACCCGTTGTGATTTTTTGTGATCTATCAAAGGCCTTTGATTGTGTTAACCATGGAATTCTTCTAGATAAGCTTAAGTACTGTGGTGTGAGTGGGAAAGTGCACAAATGGTTTAAATCATACCTAACTGGAAGAGTTCAGAAAGTTGATATAAGTAATTCACATAATATACAAAAAACAGCCGAGTCCTCAAACTGGGGAACTATCAAGTATGGGGTGCCACAGGGTTCGGTACTGGGACCTTTGCTGTACTTAATATATATTAATTATTTGCCTTTCTATATTCATAAAGATGCCAAGATAGTTCTCTTTGCTGATGATACAAGTATCGCTATCACACCCGAATCACAGGAATTAACTGATGAAATTGTCAATGAAGTACTTCAGAGAATTATTAGGTGGTTCTCTGTAAATGGACTCTCTTTAAATTTTGAAAAAAACACAGTATATTCAGTTTCACACAATAAATATCATCACACCAGTAATTAATATTGACATCAACCAGAAATCTATAGCTAAGGTAGAATATTCAAAAATTTTAGGTTTATGCATTGATGAGGGGTTGAATTGGAAGAAACACATTGAAGATCTGCTGAAACGTTTGAGCTCAGCTACTTATGCTATTAGGGAGGTTGCAAACTTCGGTGATGTACAACTCAGTAAACTGGCATACTATGCCTATTTTTATTCTCTGCTTTCTTATGGCATTATATTCTGGGGCAATTCATCATTTAGTAAGAAAGTATTCATTGCCCAAAAGTGGGTCATCAGAATAATTGCTGGAGCCCACCCAAGATCATCCTGCAGACATTTGTTTAAGTATCTAGGAATGTTCACAGTAGCTTCACAATATATATATATATATATATATATATATATATATATATATATATATATATTCACTTATGAAATTTGTTATTAACAATCCAACTGAATTCAAATGTAACAGCTGTGTGCATAGCTACAACACTAGGAGAAAGGGTGACATACACTATTCAAGGTTAAATTTAGCTCTGTCACAGAAAGGGGTTAATTATTCTGCCACAAAAGTCTTTGTTCACTTACCAAGTAGTATCAAAATTCTGACAGACAGCCAACTAGCATTTAAAAATAAGTAAGAGAATTTCTGAATGGAAATTCCTTCTAAACATTAGATGAATTTATAGATAAAAGCTAGTACCTTAGGAAAAACTTAAAAAAATAAATAAAAAAAATTTAAAAAACAAACAGTCATTGCGCCGCGAAATATAAAGATGCACAACACCTCTAATATCCTACCTGCATTCTCCCGTGAGAGGGTTGTAGGCTGACGTGCCGGAGCACCGGCGAACGGCGGAGTCGGCGTTGACGGCGACGCAGACGTGGAAGTTCTGGCAGTGGTGCGGGTCTGGGAAGGTGCCGACGCTGTGGCAGGTGAGGCTGGCGGCCTGGCACTCGGACAGCTCCGCCGGCACGCAGGCTCTGCTGCTGGCGCTGCACCTCAGGTCGGGGCCCGCGTCACACGAGGCCACCACGAAAGGCGACAACCCTCCCCGGCCATCGCCCACACACTCCAACACCTGACAACCAGAGCGCCGTTTAATCCAGCTTCCTGTAATCGGACTCTTTCCTATTTCCTGTTGTGTCGTGTCAGGAAATTACATCCGCTTCATTACATAGATTCAACCGTCACCAAATGGTTCCCATAACACTTAAGAGCTGGCGGTGGCATCCCACTTACAACTCCCTGTATGATTTAACCTCGACCTGCCTTAAGACTTGGCGACAATTTTAAACCATTCCTTCGACCTACCTGCGGTAGTTGTTTTACTACAGGAACTGTCAAACGGATACTGAGCGTTAGTGTACAGATCTGACGCATTTCCTCCTGTTACCATTGGCCAGGTAATCCATACCAGCTGTCTCATAAAGATTTGTTGTGGTACAAACGATATAACCCTGGTGATATGGTCTTCAGTCCGGAGACTGGTTTGATGCAGCTCTCCACCCTACTCTATCCTGAGCAAGCCTTTTCATCTCCTCAAAGAACGGCAACCCACATCCACTTGAATCTGTTTACTATACGCGTCTCTTGGTCTCCCTCTGCGATTTTTACCCCACACACTTCCCTCCAATGCTAAATTTACGATTCCCCGATGTCTAAGAATGTGTCCTACCAAGCGATCCCTTCTTTTAGCTAGGGTATGCCAAAAATTCCTTTTCTCACAAATTCTGTTCAGTACCTCTTCATTAGTTATGCGATCTACCCACTTAATCTTCAGCATTCTTCTGTAGCACCACATTTCAAAAGCCTCTATTCTCTTCCTGTCCGCACTGCTTATCGTCCATGTTTCACTCCCGTACAAAGCAACACTCCACACAAATGCCTTCAGAAAAGAGTTCCTTACACTTAAATTAATATTCGATGTTAGCAAATTTCTCTTTTTCAAAAATGCTTTTCTTCCCATTGCCATTCTGCATTTTATATGCTCTGTACTACGACCATCGCATGTTATTTTACTACCCAAGTAACAAAACTCATCTATCACATTCACCGTTTCGTTACCTAACATAATTCCTTCAGCATCGCCTGATTTTCTAAGACCGCATTCCATTATTTTTGTTTTTCTCTTGTTAATGTTCATTTTATACGCTCTCCCACACACTGTCCATTCCATTCAACTGCTCTTTCAGGTCCTTTGCTGACTCTGACAGAATTACAATGTCATCAGCAAAACGCAATGTTTTTATTTCTTCCCCCTGTACTTTAATCCCCATTCCAAATTTTACCTTGCTTTCCTTAACCGCCTGCTCGATGTACAAATTGAATAACATCGGAGAAAGGCTAGAACCCGGTCTTAGTCCCTTCCCAACTGATGCTTCCCTTTCATGCCCTTCGAGTCTAATAACTGCGGTCTGGCTTTTGTACAAGTTATAAATAACTCTCCTTTCCCTATATTTTACCCCTGATGACTTCAGAATTCGAAGGAGTGTATTCCAGTCAACATTGTCAAATGCTTTCTCCAGAAACAGGGGGAAATAAAACAGTAGAAGAGGAATGGGTAGCATTGAGAGATGAAATAGTGAAGGCAGCAGAGGACAAAATAGGTAGAAAGGCAAGACCTACAAAAAATCCTTGGATATCACAGGAAATACTAGATTTAACTGATGAAAGGAGAAAATATAAAAATGCAGTAAATGAAACAGGCAAAATGGAGTACAGACGACTAAAAAAATGAGATTGACAGGAAGTGCAAAATGGCTTAGCAGGAGTGGCTAGAAGCGAAATGCAAATCTGTAGTAGAATGTATAAGAAGGGGAAAAGTAGATACCGCCTACAGGAAAATAAGAGAGACATTTGGGGACAAGAAAAGCAAATCTACGAATATGAAGAACTCAGATGGGAAACCAGTTATCAGCAAAGAAGGGAAAGCTGAAAGGTGGAAAGAGTACATAGAGCAGCTCTACAAGGGAAATGAACTTAGAGACGATGTTGTAGCAAGGGAAGAGGAAGTAGATCAAGATGAAATAGGAGATGCTATACTGAGAGATGAATTTGACAGAGCCTTGAAAGACCTAGGTCTGAACAAGGCCCCAGGAGTAGATGACATACCCTCAGAGCTACTAAAGTCTCTGGGAGAGCCAGCCATGACAAGACTAGTTGAATTGGTGTGTAGGATTTATGAGACAGGAGAAATACCCTCAGACTTTAAGAAAAATGTAATAATCCCCATTCCAAAGAAATCAGGCGTAGACAGGTGTGAAAATTACAGAACCATCAGTTTGGTAAGTCATGGTTGCAAAATTTTAACACGAATTATCTACAGGAGAATGGAAAAGCTGGTAGAAGCTGACCTCGGGGAAGATCAGTTTGGATTCAGGAGGAACATAGGAACCCGGGAGACAATACTCACTTTACGTCTTATCTTAGAAGATAGATTAAGGAAAGGCAAACGTACATTTTTAGCTTTTGTAGATTTGGAGAAAGCATTTGACAATGTTGACTGATATAACCCTAGGATTAATATTTCTTACAGAACTCACAACTGTGTGGCAGAAAAAAAAACTACCTCAGGTTTTGTAATACAGGGTGTCATACCTGAGAACAATCAGCACTGCAGATGATCTCCGCAGCCTTTGTGCAGGTTGGTCGTGAGGCGAGATTAATCCATCGAGGTATGGAGGCGGCGGCGGCAGTTGGAGAAACAGCACACACCACCTGGAACAAATGAACACGTCAGCATTAAAAATTGCCTATGTTTCAATAGACTGCAGAGAACGAATCAATAACTGCTGAAGATTTGTAGCGAGCTGTAACAGTGCGTAGTTCATACCATTCTGCCACCTCGGAACAAAACAATTTTGTGTCCCAGCCTCGTCGCCACTTTTGTATCCCAGCCTCGTCGCCGCTTTTGTATCTCGTTTCCGTTGTAGGTGTCGGTGGCCGAGTAGGATGACCGACACAGGAATAAAGGTAGCACGCTTGTGCAGATACGGAGGGGAGCAGCCAGTGGGACAGCAGAAACTAGAAACACTAAATTAGAACGAGATATATATTGCACAGAATTTATACATTACTTAACTTTTACATAGCTCAGTACTGCAGAATGTTGATACATAGTTGAGCTAGAGGCCTGCCTAGTGCCTATCCGAGAGCCAAGTCTTCACTGGTGCCTATCTGATTCCGAAGTGTTAACTGGTTCCTATCTCAGTCCCAAGTGAACGATGTCGTTCAGTGATGGCCACGAGCGGAGTTGAAGCAGAGGTCGCTCGTGGCTGACGACGTAAGAACGCCGCGCCGTGCGTGCATGGCGGTGCGCGGCGAAAGTAGGTGGCGCGCACTTTGTACTTGTGCGACACCACAAAAATACTGTCTGAAAAATGATGGAATAAAATGAGTTATAGAAATGGCCAGGATAGAATATCCACTTCGATAACGATCGACATAAATTCTCTGAACGTGGCACGTCGGTTCCTTCGGGGTATTCGACGATGAAACACGAATACCACCGGACTAGAGATGGTCAGAAACAAGATACGAGCTGGTTGTGGTCCACACAATGCGTACCACAGTTTTTCACTTGTGGGCATCAGAAATCTACATTCCTCTCAAATTTAGAACACTAGAATGTATGTCATAAAGTGCATTTATTGCTGCCAGTTCATCGCTCATGCACAGGACGCCCTTTTACTGCAGTTCAGGCCTCTTCTGGGAATAACTGATCTGGTCGGCCAAAACACATGAAACACAAGGGAGGAGGGATTGTTTAACCTACGTTGTGGAAACAATGCAATGTTGTGACATACAGTTTCTTAGATTCGGAAAAAACATTTTTGATCGCATATTGCACCAAGACTAATTATTAAATTTATCAGTTAAACGTAAACCATAAGTTGCTATTTAATAACATCTTCACAACAAATCTTTCACGTTCACCCCTATTTACAAATAAAATTTATTTTTGATTACATCACAGCAGTTATCGAATACTTGTTACTTCTTGGCTATAGGATACCGCCACCCCCCCCCCCCCCCTCATTCTCATAATACATTTGTTGTGGGCATTGGTGGCCGTAAGGTTGACGTAGGTACACTTCAAACTGTGGAAGAGTGTGCGACAAGTCGGATGTTCTGTCTTTATTTGTTTAATAATTGTATTTAGAGTTTCGTATCTTAGTTTCGAATTCAATTTTTTTATAGAAGCCAAGTAGCTGGCTGGCAGGAGGCAAAGTAGTATGATGTAATCGATGGAAGGGGTGGGAAAATCATAACAGATGGACCGTGAGAAAGCACGGCACTATAGCATAGACGTGATCTGATTGGCTGCCTCCTCCCTTCAGTGCTACCGTTCCTACACTTTATTACACAACTGGTCATTAAAATAGCTACACCAAGAAGAAATGCAGATGATAAACAGGTATTCATTGAACAATTATATTATACTAGAACTGACGTGATTACATTTTCACGCAATTTGCGTGCATAGATCCTGAAAAAATCGGTAACCAGAACAAACACCTGGCCGTAATAACGGCCTTATATGCCTGGGCATTGAGTCAGACAGAGCTTGGATGGCGTGTACAGGAATAGATGCCCTTGCAGCTTCAACACGATACCACAGTTCATCAAGAGTAGTGACTGGCGTATTGTGACGAGCCGTTGCTCGTCCACCATTGAACAGACGTTTTCAGTTGGTGAGAGATCTGGAGAATGTGCTTGCCAGGGCAGCAGTCGAATATCTCGCGTATCGAGTAAAACAGAAGTGATATCTGGCGTTCCACAGGGAAGCGTTATAGGTCCCCTACTCTTCCTCATGTTTATAAACGATTTAGGAGACTATCTGAATAGCTCCCTTAGACTGTTCGCGGATGATGCTGTCGTTTATCGGTCAGTGAAGTTAACAGAGGATCAAAAGCAACTGCAAAGCGATTTAGACAAAATTTCTACTTGGTGCGAAAATTGGCAATTGACACTAAATAAAGAAAAGTGTGAAGTAATACACATGACCACCAAAAGAAAACCGCTGAACTTCAATTACGCAATAAATCAGTCAAACCTTAAGGTCGTAAATTCTACCAAATACCTAGGAGTTACAATTACGAACAACTTTGACTGGAGAGAACACATAGAAAATATTGTGGGGAAGGCGAATCAAAGGTTACGTTTCATTGCCAGAACGCTTCGAAGATGCACCAGCTCCACCAAAGAGACTGCCTACATCACACTTGTGCGTCCTATCATGGAGTACTGTTGCCCCTTGTGAGACCCTCACCAGGTGGGACTGACGGAAGATATTGAGAAGGTTCAGAGAAGGGCAGCTCGTTTTGTTTTATCACGTTACGGGGGGGGGCGTCACGGAAATGTTGCACGAATTGGGGTGGAAATCATTAAAAGAAAGACGTTATTCATTGAGGCGTGATCTGTTTGCGAAGTTTCAATCACCGACTTTTACTTATGAATGTGAAAATATTTTGCTAGCACCCACCTACTTAGGGATCTTTGACCATCCCAATAAAATAAGAGAAATCAGATCGAAAGCGGAACGATTTAGGTGTTCTTTCTTCCCGCGCGCTATTAGAGAATGGAACGGTAGAGAAAAGTTATGAAAGTGGTTAATGAACCCTCTGCTAGGCACTTAAATGTGATTTGCAGAGTATCTATGTAGATGTAGATGTAGATCCAGAAAGGCCCCTGCAGGACCGGCAACATTATCGTGATGAAATGTAGGTTTTCGCAGGGATCGAACGAAGGGTAGAGCCACGGGTCTTAAAACATCTGACCGTTCGTAGGTCACGTCATATATTCTGTGAATATGAAAGAATAACTGCAGGATCTGAAGTGACGTCTATTCTTCCGTAAAACGAAATTTCATTTTTATTAATCAACTGCCACCTGTCGAAATATCGTAAAACAAGCATTAACATTCGACAGTTATAGAAAGTTTTTTTAAGAGACTTATTTACCAAGGTGGGGTGGCTTGCGTGCCTCAACGATACAGATAGCCGTACCGTAGGTGCAACCACAGCGGAGGGGTATCTGTGGAGAGGCCAGACAAACGTGTGGTTCCTGAAGAGGGGCAGCAGCCTTTTCAGTAGTTACAGGGGCAACAGTCTGGATGATTGACTGAGCTGGCCTTGTAACATCAGCTAATGTGGCTTTGCCACACAGTTACTGCGAACGGCTGAAAGCAAGGGGAAACTACAGCCTTTATTTCTCTCGAGGACATGCAGCTCTACTGTATGATCGTATGATGATGGCATCCTCTCGGGTAAAATATTCCGGAGTAAAATAGTCCCCCATTCGGATCTCCGGGCGGGGACTACTCAGGAGGATGTGATCATCAGGAAAGACAATACTGGCATTCTGCGAGTCGGAGCGTGGAATGTTAGATCCCTTAATCGAGTAGGAAAGTTAGAAAATTTAAAAAGGGAAATGGATAGGTTGAAGTTAGATATAGTGGGGATTAGTGAAGTTCGGTGGCAGGATGAACAGGATTTCTGGTCAGGTGAGTACAGGATTATAAATACAAAATCAATTGGGGGTATCACAAGAGTAGGATTGATAATGAATAAGAAAATAGGAATGCGGGTAAACTACTATGACCAGCACAGTGACCGCATTATCATTGTCAAGATAGATACGAAGCCAACACCGACAACAGTAGTACAGGTTTATATGCCAACTAGCTCTGCCGATGATGAGGAAATCGAAGACATATATGAGGAGCTAAAGGAAATTATTCAGACAATTAAGGGAGAGGAAAACTTAATTTTTATGGGAGACTGGAATTCAGTAGTAGGACAAGGAAGGGAAGGGAAGATAGTAGGTGAATATGGTCTGGGCAAAAGGAATGAAAGAGGAAGCCGCTTTGTAGAGTTTTGCACAGAACATAATTTAGTTATAACAAACACCTGGTTCAAGAATCACAAAAGAAGGTTGTATACGTGGAAGAGACCAGGAGACACTGGGAGATACCAGATAGATTTTATAATGGTAAGACATAGATTTCGGAACCAGGTATTACAGTGTAAATCATACCCAGGGGCAGATATAGACTCTGACCATAACTTGTTGGTTATGAACTGTAGGCTGAAACTGAAGAAACTACAAAAAGGTAGGAAAATAAGGAGATGGGTCCTGGATAAATTGAAGGAACCTAAAGTTCTTAAGAATTTCAGAGGGAGCTTCAGGCAACAATTGACAGAAACAGGGGATAATAAAACAGTTGAGGAGGAATGGGTAAAATTGAAAGATGAAATAGTGAAGGCAGCAGAGGACAAAATAGGTAGGAAGGGAAGACCTACAAAGAATCCTTGGATATCACAGGAGATACTAAATGTAATCGATGAAAGGAGAAAAAATAAAAATGCAGTAAATGAAACAGGCAAAATGGAGTACAGACGACTAAGAAATGATATTGGCAGGAACTGCAAACTGACTAAGCAGGAGTGGCTAGAAGGCAAATGCAAGGATGTAGAAGAATGTATAAATAGGGGAAAAATAGATAAAGCCTACAGAAAAATAAAAGAAACATTTGGAGATAAGAAAAACAGCTCTATGAATATCAAGGACACTGATGGAAAACCAGTTCTCAGCAAAGAAGGGAAAGCTGAAAGGTGGAAAGAGTATATAGAGGGGCTCTACAAAGGAAATGAACTTCGAGACAATATTGTAGGAAGTGAAGAGGATGTAGATGAAGGTGAAATAGGAGATACTATACTGAGAGAAGAATTTGACAGAGCACTGAAAGACCTAAGTCGAAACAAGGCCCCTGGAGTAGATGATATTCCCTCAGAGCTACTGAAGTCTCTGGGAGAACCAGCCATGACAAACCTGTTTCACCTGGTGTGTAAGATGTATGAGACAGGCGAAGTACCCTCAGACTTTAAGAAAAATGTTATAATCCCCATTCCAAAGAAAGCAGGTGCAGACAGGTGTGAAAACTACAGAACCATCAGTTTAATAAGTCATGGTTGCAAAATATTAACACGAATTATGTACAGAAGGATGGAAAAGCTGGTAGAAGCCGACCTCGGGGAAGATCAGTTTGGGTTTAGTAGAAATGTAGGAACACGGGAGGCAATACTCACTTTACGGCTTATCCTAGAAGATAGATTAAGAAAAGGCAAACCTATATTTCTAGCTTTTGTAGAAAGCTAGAAATTAAAGAAGAATTAAAAACATTGCGTTTTGCCGACGACATAGTAATTATTTCAGATACAGCAAAGTACCTGGAAGAGCAATTGAACGGAATGGACAGTGTGCTGAAAGGTGCTTATAAGATGAACATTAACAAGAGCAAAACTAGGGTAATGGAGTGCAGTGTAAGAAAATCAGGTGATGCTGAAGGAATTAGATTGGGAAACGAAGCAATAAAGGAGGTAGATGCATTTTGTTACTTGGGCAGTAAAATAACAAATGATGGTCGCAGTACAGAGGATATAAAATACAGAATGGCAATGGGTAGAAAAGTGTTCTTGAAAGAGAGAAATCTGTTAACATCGAATATTGATTTAAGCCTAAGGAAGTCCTTTCTGAAGGCATTTGTATGGAGTGTTGCCTTGTATGGGAGTGAGACATGGACGATAAACAGTGCGGACAGGAAGAGGATTGAGGCTTTTGAAATATGGTGCTACAGAAGAATGCTGAAGATTAGGTGGGTGGATCGCGTAACTAATGAGGAGGTACTGAACAGAATTGGGGAGAAAAGAAATTTCTGGCATACCTTGGCTAAAAGAAGGGATAGATTGGTAGGACACATTCTTAGACATCAAGGAATTGTGAATTTAGCGTTGGAGGGAAGTGTGTGGGGAAAAAATCGCAGAGGAAGACCAAGAGATGGATACAGTCAGCAGATTCAGACAGATGTAGGTTGCCGTTCTTATGTGGAGATGAAGAGGCTTGCTCAGGATAGGGTATTGTGGAGAGCTGCATCAAACCAGTCTCCGGACTGAAGACCACAACAATAACAACATTTGCTTACAAATATATTAGGCCCGTATGAACATAGGTAAATGGCATTTGTTTTAACCACGTACTGATTAGTAAGCTACAATATGTTCTTTGATCTCATGGGTGGAACTGATGCCTTATTTGAATCGTCAAGTGGCTGGATGTCTGCCAGGGTCGCTATGTAAACGCACGTCCCGTGCTCAGTCTGGTAAAAACATGGCGGCAATCGGTCGGTTGGCCACTCTCTCCTACAGTATCTCTACGGTGAACAGATTGAAGCATCATCTATCAGCAACTGATAGTAACTGATACAAATTATCGGTGAATAGACTGAAGAACAAGTTTTTCGTAAAATAATTGTTCGTTTTGTATAAGACCTAATGAAACTGGTTAAAGGGACAATATTTTCGTGATTGGTGAAGAAAACAAAGTATTATGGAATGGCAAGTCCTGGCTATGAAAAATGAATTCTAGAGGAGAAAGATAGGTTGCTAGATTTCTGTGAATAGTATGAGTCACTAACTCGTGTTTTGGAATGGCCAAATGAAGATATACGTGGAAATGTGTGGTAGATGGTGAAAGGTATCAGGTAGATTATATCCTAGTCAAGAAGAAATTCATTAATCAAATAAAGTCTGGCCTCTCATACCCTGGATATGATATAGACAGTGACCACGTTCTAGTGATAGCAGACTATAACAGCAAATTTAAGAAATATAAAAGAACTAACCAACAGCACAGATGGTTTGTAGAAAAACTTCATGAAAACAAAGTAGCTGCAGACATGACATGGATGACCAAGGAAATACTAAACCTTATTGAAGAACGAAACCAGCTAAGGAAAAAAGATTTCGATAAATACGAAATAGTAAAAATGCAATTACACAGAAATGTAGATTGGAAAAATAAAAGTGGATGCATGACAAACATACTGAAATTCAACAAGGTCTAACACTAAAACAATGCATATAAATCCAAGAACAAAAACAGATATGGTCAAAAATAAAAACGGTGACCTACTTTTCGAATTAGAGGATGTATATGAAAGATGGTAAGAGTATACTGAGAAGCTATGTGAAGACGATATTGCTAATGAGGATGGAATGCTGGAAGAAGACAACAGTGTGGATATCGACATGATAGGGCCATCTATATGTGAACAGGAATTCAACAGTGGCTTGAATAATCAAAGTAATGGCAAAGCGACAGTTACAGATAACATCCCAGCAGAAATATTGAAGGAAATTGGAGAATCAACACAAGAGTACTTATAATATTCTTCTCGGGTTTCCTGCCGGATCAAAACGTCATCTTGGCGCAATATTTCGGCGGTCCACCTGGCCGCCATCCTCAGGTGACAGTGCTGGTACACCGACTCGCCGAGACTGAGTACAAGCCGCGAGCGGCGGCCCCTACATACGCCGCGGAAGGCCGAGGGCGCGTGCGCAAAAATTGACAGTTCTGCCCTCTACGTTTCAGCGCCGCAAGTGGTAGAAGCCGGCGTAAACGATAGATCGCTGTTCAGCAGAGACAATAAAGGGTTCCACATTTTACTCAAAGGAAAACCCTTATCTCTGTTTATAATATTGTCAGAAAGACGAATAGCAATCGATTCTTTTACCATGCAGTCCCAATAGCGAGACGCAGAAGCAACCATTTGTGTTTCAACATATTTCATTTTATGTCCCTCAGTAAGACAGTGCTCAGCTACTGCAGATTTCTCTCGTTGAAGCAGTCTTGTGTGTCGATGGTGTTCAGTACATCGATCTTGAATTGTACGGATTGTCTGGCCGATGTAAACTTTTCCACAGTGACAAGGAATTATGTATACGCCGAGTTTCCTCAATCCTAAGTCATCTTTTACTGAGCCCAGGAGCGCTCTAAACTTGGTAGGTGGACGAAAAATGCATTGGATGTCATCTTTTCAAAATCCTTCCTATTTTAGATGAAATGCTTCCAGCAAACGGTAGGAAAGCCAGCGACTTGCAAGTTTCTTCTTGTGGTTCCCGCGACGGTCCAAACTGGGAAGCACAGCAGATCTGTTGGTCCGTGTAACCATTCTTCTTGAAAAACGTTCTCAGATGGTCCATCTCTTTAGTTAGACTTTCAGCGTTCGAAATGGCAAAAGCTCTTTTTGTCAGCGTACGCAGGACACCAGTGCGCTGGTAAGGTGGATGACAACTTGTTGCATGCAAGTAGCCAAGTAGCGGTCCCCCCTCAGGGGCTCAGCATTAATTTGCTGAGTACGGGCTTGGCGAACCCGGGGTCCTGAGCTGTGGGCTGTGTCTCGCCAACGGTCCGCTACACCGTAAGCTCTGTGCGTGCTTCAACGACCATCGTTCGGCACGACGGTGGAACGTTGTACGTTTCAGAGCCCGGGGATCTTGGCTTAATCGCCGGGGTCGCGAGGACGGTAAAAACCTCCTGGAAGGGATGTCTAAAATGCGGTCAGGGTCTGTCTTAATAACGATGTCATACCCAGCTCAGTCACGGGCACTGCTTGCCTGTGACAAGCTAGGTGATGTTTCCGTTACCATAACGCCGCACAAGACCTTAAACATGGTGCAGGGAATAATCTTCCACAGGGACCTTTTGTTGCAGTCGAACGACGAACTTCGTTCGAATCTAGAACGGCGGGGAGTTCATTTTATTCGACGAGTCCATAGGGGTCCGAAGGACAACAGGGTTGCCACCAGTGCCTTCATCTTGGCTTTCGAGAGTAATTCATTAAGCGAGAGGGTGAAGGTGATAGTCTACCAGTGTGACGTCAAGCCCTATGTTCCTCCCCCTATTCGTTGTTTTAAGTGCTGGAGGTTTGGGCATATGTCCTCCTGATGTGATGCCAATCCTACATGTCGGAAGTGCGGACGTGCTGTCCATCCGATCGTCTCCTGTACCCCTCCTCCAGTATGTGTTAAATGTGGCCAAAATCACTCCCCTTGTTCGCCTGTCTGCACAGTTCTGCACCAAGAAAGAAATATCATTGAGTACAAGACCAGAGACCGACTGACATACTCAGAGGCAAAGAAGAAGTATCAAAAGCTCCACCCTGTGCGCCAGGTCAACACCTATGCCACAGCAGCCTCACTGTCGTCCTTCACTATGCCTACTAACCAGTCCGTGCAATCCGTACCAGTGGGCTCCCAGGCCCAACTAACTATCCCTGCCCCTTACCAGCTGGGGGCGCTTCCTCTTCGGTAGCTCCCACACTTTTCACTGTGGGAGCAACATCCGCTGAATCATCGGGGACGCGAGTCCCCACCTCTAAGCCAGAGAAGGAGAAGCCTTCTGCGGCCCCTCTCGCTGAGAAGGGGTCCCTCGGGACACCCTCTTCCGTGGCTACTCAGAGTGCTCCGGAGGATCCTGACTACAGGCCTACAGATCTACAACCTGCCGGTCGAAGAGCTCCTCGCTCTTCCTCCATCCCGGATGCCACTTCTGGGAAGCTCTCTCAGCCCTGCAAACCAAAGGGCCAGCGAGAGGAAAAGAAGAAGTAAAACAAGAAGAAAGAATGTTCGGTGGCTTCGAAGTCACAACCACCCACATCCTCTTCTTCAGAGGATGAAGTCGAGATCCTCACATCTCCTGAGGATCTCGCTATTACTGATTCCCCAGACAATAAGATCTCTGGTTCTGTGGATTCAGAACACATGATAGCAGACGATCCAGTGGAGTGATCGGGTCTTTTATTCATCACGGCGGTACAGCCAGGAGAAAACATCATCCTCCAGTGGAATTGTGGTGGCTTCTTCCACCACCTGGCTGAGCTACGACAACTTGTAAGCCAAACACCTGCTTTCTGTATTGCTCTTCAAGAAACCTGGTTTCCAGCGATGTGGTCCCCTGCCCTTAGAGGCTACCGGGGCTATTTTAAAAATCGCTCCATCTATGACAGTTTCCGGTGGAGTCTGCGTCCCAAGCGCTGCCGTGCCTCTTCAAATGCCTCTAGAGGCGGTTGCTGTTCGGTTCCGGGCGGTGCAAGGTGTTACAATCTGTTCGGTCTGTCTCCCAACTGATGAGGATGTCTCTCCTGTAGACCTCGCTGCCTTGGTCGCCCAACTTCCTCCACCCTTCCTCCTTTTGGGGGATTTCAATGCCCACCACATTTTGTGGGGTGGCACACAGACCTTGGCATGGGGTAGAGATGTTGAGACACTACTGAGACAGCTGAACATCTGCCTCCTTAACACCTGTGCTGCTACACACTTTAGCGTAGCACACGGTACATTCTCTGCCATAGATCTGTCTGTCTATAGCCCAAGCCTGCGTCCACATTTCACATGGTCGGTCCATGATGACCTTTGTGGCAGCGACTTTCCCTATCTTCCTGTCGCTCCCACAATGTCCACCTGCTGACTGTCTGCCTCACTGGTCCTTCCACAGGGCGGACTGGCCAGCGTATTCCATAGCTGCTGTGCTTCCCTCTCCTCTTCTGGCTGATATAGATACCGCTGTTCAGCAGGTCACACATTCTATCATTTCTGCTGCTGAGAAAAACGTACCCATCTCACTTGGATCAGTCCACCGTAAGTTGGTGCCCTGGTGGACGCCGGAGACAGCTGAGGCCATCCGGGAACGTCGGCGAGCACTACAGCGCCACCGTCGCCACCCTTCCGTCGATAACCTTATTGCGTTTAAGCATCTCTGGGCACGGACACGGCGATTGTTCCAGCAAAGCAAGAGGGCCTCTTGGGAGCGTTATGTCGCCTCCATTGGATCCCGTGCATCACCTTCACGGATATGGTTGCAAGTTTGGCGCCTCTTTGGGCACCGCCCACCAGTGGGAATTCCGTGACTCAGCATTCAGGGTACAATTTGCACTGACACTCTCACTATAGCTGAGAAATTGGCACATCACTATGCTTGCACCTCAGCGACCGCTGCATATGATGAGGATTTCCGCGCCCTTAAAGAGCGCACAGAGCGTAAACGGATATCCTTTC
Organism: Locusta migratoria; assembly: GCA_026315105.1. Taxonomy (NCBI): domain Eukaryota; kingdom Metazoa; phylum Arthropoda; class Insecta; order Orthoptera; family Acrididae; genus Locusta; species Locusta migratoria. The sequence goes on from CM048747.1 coordinate 276,706,359, forward strand.
GACCGCGACCCCAGGAAGTCTACAACATCCCTTTCAGTGAATGGGAGTTTGAAAGCGCCCTTGCCGCATGCCCAGCGACGTCCACTGGACCCGACCATATTCATAGTCAGTTCCTCCGACATCTATCAGCGGACTCTAAACGCCAACTTCTCTCCTTGCTGAATCGTCTCTGGGTTGAGGGTGTCTTCCCGTCCCAATGACGGGATAGCATCGTCATCCGGGTGATAAAGCCTGGGGCTGATCCGCAGGTGGCTGATAGTTACCGCCCAATCAGCATCACCAACGTTCTGTGTAAACTCTTCGAACAGATGGTGAGTGGGAGGCTTATGTGGACTGGGACTGGGGACTGGGGACTCCTGGCCCCACAACAGGGTGGGTTCCGTCGTGGCCGCTCCACTATCGATAATCTCGTGTCGCTGGAGTTGGCCATCCGTACAGCTTTTATACGCCTGAAAATCTGGTTGCTGTGTTGTTTGACCTGCGAAAAGCGTACGACACCACCTGGCGCCACCATATACTGTCTACACTGTACGACTGGGGCTTATGCGGTCTGCTCCCTGTATTCATACAGAATTTTCTCGCGCTACGGTCTTTTAATGTCCATATTGGTTCCTGTTTCAGCTCCACTCACTATCAAGAAAACGGTGTCCCACAGGGATCCGTTCTTAGCGTCCCTTTATTTTTGGTCGCTATCAATGGTCTTCCTACTACTGTGGGATCATCGGTTTACACCTCGTTGTATACCGATGACTTCTGCATATATTTCAGCTCCACTAGCATCGGCGTTGCTGAACGAAGGTTGCAGAAAGCTATTCGAAAGGCGCAGTCATGGGCGTAGTTTCAAATTTTCTGCTTCGAAAACCCAGGTGATGCATTTCTGTCATCGTCGGGCGGTACATCCTGAACCCGAACTGTATCTGGCTGATGATCTGCTGCGTATCGAAGAGACGCACCATTTTTTAGGCATGTTGTTCGACAACCGACTCACCTGGGTGTCACACCTTCGCCAGCTCAAACAAAAGTGCTGGCGACACCTTAATATTCTACGCTGTCTCAGCCATACTGTTTGGGGAGCCTCACGCCGAACGCTCCTGCAACTTTATAAGGCGCTCATTCAGTCGCGCCTAGACTATGGCTGCGTAGTATATGACTCAGCTGCACCTTCAGCACTGCAAACATTAGACCCAGTCCTACATTCTGGAGTTCGTTTGGCGACAGGGGTTTCCGCACGATCTCTGTGACAAGCCTCCTAGTTGAAGCTGAGGACCTTCCTCTGCGGTTCCGCCGGCAGCACCTGCTGGCTTCGTACGTTGCCCATGTTCAGGCCATGCCACACCATCCGAACCACCAGCTTATTTTTCCAGGCGCTGCACTCCGTACCCCTCCAAGATGGCCTCGGTCGGGTTATCCGATGTCAGTCCGTGTTCGTTCTCTCCTATCGTCCCTCGAATCCCAACCACTCCCTGCCTCTTTCCAATATTCCTTTCAAACCACTCCTTGGTCCATTCACTGTTTGCGGCTTTGTCTGGACCTGTCCCATACATCAAATCACTCCGTTTCTCCAACACAACTCCACCACCAGTTCCTGCATCTCTTCAACTCTTTCCGTGGTGCTGAAGCCATTTATACTGATGGGTCCCTAGCAGATGGTCGTGCTGGGTATGCATGTCTCCATGGTGACCATGTCGAACAGCATTCATTGTCCCGTGAAAGTAATGTCTTTACTGCAAAGCTGGTTGCTATCCTCAAGACTCTAGAACATCTCCGAGCCTGCCCCAGGGGGTCATTTGTCATCTGTACTGACTCCCTGAGTGGCTTGCAGGCACTCGAAAAGTTCTTCCCTCATCACCCATTAGTGCAGTCCACTCAAGACACTACCTACTCTCTTGGCAAATCTAGCTGATGGGTGGTTTTCCTGAGGACCCCTGGCCACGTCGGCATACCGGGGAATGAACGTGTTGGCCAGTTGGCCAAACAGGCCACCACTGCGTCACCCTTAACCATTGGCATCACAGTATCGGATCTCAGGTTAGCATTTCACAAGAAGGTGCATGATGCTTGGAATGCCGAATGGTCTACCATGGGTGCAACAAACAAGCTTAGAGCAGTGAAGCTATCCACAACTTTGTGGAAGTCTTCACTGTGGCCCATACGTCGAGAGTCAGTTGTCCTCTGCAGCCTCCGTATTGGGCATACCTGGCCGTGAGGCTCCACCTGTGTGTCGGTTTGGAGCAGCGCTGACAGTCGTCCATCTTCTGATGGACTGCCCAGTTTTAGCTACCTTGCGGCAGTCTTATAACCTACCAGACGCGCTACCCTTAGTTTTAGGCAACGATGCCTCCACGGCTCATTCTGTATTAAGTTTTATTCGCGCAACTGGTTTTTACAACTCCATCTAGTGGTGGGTGCTATAGCCTGATACTTCAGGTCCTCACCTATCCAGCGATTTTACACCCTTTTAAGACCATTCTGTAAATTACCAAGGGGTTTTTAGTGTGTGCATCTCTGTGATCAGCCAGCCATGTTCTTCTGCTGTCCAATTTTAGGTGAGATCCCGACTTCGTTTTACCTATTGTGTGTCTTCGTTTTGTGTTGTCAGCGACTTGTCCAATGTCAGCTTACCCCATTTGTGAGCTTTCATCTTCGGATCTGTGTTTTACTTTTTACGCTCTTGATAGAAGACTCTTAGCTAGGAACAGGGGACTGATGACTTAGCTGTTTAGTCCCCTCAAAACCAATAACAACAACAACAACAACAACAGTAGCAGTCCGTGTGAATGGGCTTTCTGTAAACACTATGTCCCACTGTTCCATCACCCTTTCTGTAGAAGACTGGAAGACTGGAAGCAATGGGAATGGGGATGTGGAGAATGACAAAAACAAGCTGGGTAGACAGGAAAAGTAATGAACAGGTCTTAAGAGAAGTGAGTGAGAACAGAACGCTGCTAAATTAAATAGGAAGAAGAAAATAAAAAAATGATAGGGCACATGAGGCACAACCAGTTCCTAAAGGATGTATCTGAAAGAAAAGTTTTAGGGAAAAACGTATTTTTATAACATCAAAGAAGACATGGGGATATAATCGTATGAAGCATTGAAGAGGATGACACTGGACAGAGGGACGTGGCTAAATCGGCATTGCATAGCCATTAGCTTATGATAAATATTTAAGGAGATTTTGAGTTTTCCACGAAGATATCTAATTCCTCAAGGGTGTTAAGCAGTACCGGTATGCCTTTTGGTGCACTGTGTAGTGTTTTAAGACTTTTTTGTATTTCTCCTAATCTGTGGTCATTTCGTGTGAGGTGTCTTTTAATGCATCCGTCGTGGCTATCTCGCGTGTGTTCCTTGTATCGCTGCCTGAATGACCTGCCTGTTGGTCCTACGTGAAGCTTTTTGCAGTCTCTACATTTTATTTTGAATACACCCGTGACATCAAACTTACCTCGTGTAGGTTCCACTGTGTGGCGTAACACGTCGCCCAGTTTGCCAGCAGTTTTCATCCCTAAACCTACTTTGTATATTTTGAACCTATTTGCGTCGGAATCAGTTAATTCCCCTTTCTACGAAATACTAATTTTTAGCTTCTGTTGTTCTATAGGCTTTTTAATGGCGTGACACGTGGTGATTCTGTGTCTACTATCGGCGGCTGAACAGAATCACAAAGAAAGATGTCTACACATTGCCGCGCATTGACGACACCTTAGACTGCTTGAAAGGAGCTACATACTTCTCAACTATGGACATGCAGACAGGTTACTGGCAAATCGAGGTTGACGAAGCTGACAGGGAGAATACGGCTTTTATTACACCTGACGGCCTCTATGAATTTAAAGTAATGCCATTTGGATTATGTAATGCTCCGGCCACATTCGAACGCATGATGGACAATGTGTGGACGACGTGTCTTTGCTATTTAAATGACATTGTCGTTTTCTCGAAAACATTTGAAGAGCATCTGAGTCCCCTGTCAACTGTGTTGAAGTGTGTTCAGGCTGCAGGACTCCGCCTCAATCCAAAGAAGTGCCTCTCCGACGCCAAGGAGATAAAAATCCTGGGGCACCTAGTCAACGGAGATGGTGTCCGTTCTGATCCAGATAAAGTAAGGGCAGTCATAGAATTTCCAACTCCTCAGCACATCCGTGATGTGAGAAGTTCTCTCGGGCTGTGCTCATACTACCGGCGTTTCATAAAAGGATTTTGTGACAAGGCACGTCCATTACAAGAACTACTGCAGGGAGACGCCAAAGTTTACTGGGATGAGACTAAAGAAAGCTTTCCGGGCACATAAGGAGGCTCTACCTTCCGCACCAGTGCTAGCCTTGTACGACGAGAACGCAGAAACGGAACTTCACACAGACGCCAGTGGTTATGGGATTGGTGCAGTGCTTGTATAAGTTCAGGAAGATGCTGAAAAAGTGATAGACTATGCATCAAGAGTACTCTCGTTGTCCGAGATAAACTACTCTACAACTGAAAAAGAATGTCTCGCAGTTATCTGGGCTGTCAACAAGTTCCGGCCGTATTTATTTGGCAAACCATTCACCATCGTGACAGACCACCATTCTTTGTGTTGGCTGACTAACTTGAAGGATCCATCAGGTCGACTAGCAAGATGGGCATTAAGACTCCAAGAGTACAATGTCACAGTGGTATTCAAGAACGGGCGCAAACACAAGGATGCCGACTGCCTTTCGAGGAATCCATTAGTGGAACACAACAGCATTAATGAAATTTCAGCCCTCACTGAATTAGATGACTTTACAGCTGAAAAGAGGGAAGATCCAGCACTATTACAAACGATAGAGGCCTTGGAGAAAGGAGAACCGACCAATGGAGAGATCCAACTTATAAACGGAACATTGTATAAGAGCAACTATGATCTACTGGGCCCCATATGGCTACTGGTCGTTCCAGCTCATCTCCAGCCAGCTATTCTCAAATATTTCCACGATGCTCCAATATCCGGTCATCTGGGATTCGTGAAGACCCAGACAGAATCAGACGCAGGTATTACTGGTAAAGTCTCTACCGATCTGTCAAGCACTATGTGAGTCACTGTAAAGAGTGCCAGCGACGGAAGCATGTGCCGCAATTACCTCCAGGACATCTCGTACCGATTCCACCGGCAGCAGCTCCAATCCACCGAGTTGGGATCGATCTTTTAGGGAGGATCCCGAAATCGACAACCGGTAACCGATGGATAATAGTCTGCACTGACTACCTCACAAGCTACGCTGTGCGACTGCAGAAACTCCAGAGATCGCAAAATTCCTTGTAGAAGACATTATTTTGAAGCACGGAGCACCACGTGTGATGATATCTGATGGTGGAAAAGTATTCCAGTCAAGACTAGTAGCAGAAGTAATGTCACGGTACGACATTATCCACAGAATGACAACTGCATACCATCCTCAGACAAATGGTCTTACGGAACGTTTTAACAAGACGTTAGCCGATAGCTGTCGATGTACGTCGATGTTGAGCAGAAGGATTGGGATACAATTCTGCCAGTCGTGACATTTGCTTACAATACCGCAAGACAAGACACCACAGGCTTCACTCCGTTTTTCCTGCTCCATGGCCGTGAAGCTGAGACGACAAAGAATACGCTGTTCCCTTTCCAACCGGATGATAATCATGATGACTATGTTAAAACAGCTCATCACCAGGGTCGAAGAAGCAAGACAGCTGGCTCGCATACGGACACTGGACGCCCAGGAGAAGGATCGTCAGCGGTATAACAAGCACCAACCTGTTGTGTACAGCCCAGGAGATATTGTATGGATTTTTACCCCTGTACGGTAGGTTGGACTGACAGAAAAGTTATTGAAGCGATACTTTGGTCCGTATCGTGTCATGCGCCGCCTGTCAGACGTCACATACGAAGTTGAGGATTATGAGCCGTCGTCGAAACGACGAAAGCGAAGAGACATTGTTCACGTCCTGCGCATGAAGCCTTACTACGATCCTGAAGAGCAGGTAGACGACAGTGGCATCTTGTTCAAGGACGCTAAGGACGGTAATGTTACTGATAAAGCCACGACAGGAACGTCTATCGTCGATAATCGTGGAGAAAGGAAGGATTCCCTTGAACTGCCATACAGAGGACCTATGACAAGGTCAAGATCCAGGACGTTGCAGCTAGCTCCATAGGGAACCTAACAGCGGGTCGCTGTTTTTCCAGGAGAGGGAGCAATGCCGCGAGAGACCACGTGCACCGACTGTCGGCGTGGCGCAGGGGATAGCGTCACAGACTGCGGTGCTGAAGGTCGTGGGTTCAATCCCAACCCCCAGCAAAAATTTATTTCTTTGTAATTAACAATTCCAGAATGTTCTACATCTTTCTTATGTTCACTTGTAAATTCTACTTGTTTCTTATGTTAACTGTTATTCTAATTTCTGGTAAATTCTGTCTGTGTATAAATATCAGAGCACTCTGCCCGAGAGGAAGTCAGTGCTGCGTGTACGTTGAGTTCGTGATAAACATGCTTTCAGTATAAGTGCAGTGTTCAGTTGCCATCGAAGTCAAGCCTACTTCCATTGCAACGCGACAATATGATTTCAAAAAGAAAATGGCCGAACTCAAAACCTTGAAACGGTAGTACTTCCAATGTCTGCAGTAGAGGTTGTGCTCCCTGTGAGGAGTCTGAGGCCTGAAACTCCACTATATGGATGTCGGGGCACCCGCACACGTGATGGAAGAGCGAGCAAGTTCAAGAGTCTACTGTCGATGTTCTACTCAAAACGCTTTAATGTAGACCCAAAGGTGAGAAAGTGTTGTGAGATCCTGACACCAATACGCGAAAATGAACGTCATCAAAGGGTGACCCAAATCATGTATATCCATTGCAAGGGGGTAACAAGTAGTCCAGGTGGGGTGTGCTGTTGGCGGCGAAGCACGATTTGGAATTCCACAGCGTTCAGTAGCTGGATTACACGAGACTGACATGTCAGGGTGGCAACCATGGCCCGGTTGTAGGATACAGTCGTCATTGAAACGCCCGCTGTCCGTACAGTATTGCCACTCAGATTTCCCTTCGCTTCTCTGCACTTGTTTCGCTGTAAGGAAAACAACAACGCAAGTTCTCATTTTGTAACCACCAACACATCTGCGGGGCCTGACATGTTTCCGAAAGCCCTTCAGACGTTTTCATTTATAGCTTCTGTATTATTCCCTGTATACCAGCAACTACAGAACATTTTAGTAGGATACAAAGAGCAACTGGTCCGTATTCTACTTTTTAAGGTAGCATCAAACTGTTGTACTGGAATGTAGGTGAAGTCTGTTGGTCTTCCCATGTCACTTACTTGGCAGCTCGCTGTATCCGTTCACTTAATGTACTCAGTGTTGTGCGGTACCTGATGGGGAGCGGAATGAACCACTCTCCTGTGCTTGCACCGATACTTTGTCCGCTCGAATCTAGATTACGGATGTATCATTTATTAATCGGCCTGACCATCTATCTTACGCCGTCTTAAACGATCCACAACCAAGGGATTCGTTTAGCGACAATGGCTTCCTATACAAGCATGGTCGTGAGTCTCTATGCTGACTCCCGTGAATTACAGCTGTCTTTCCGCAAGGAGTTCCTCATTCGTCGTTACGCGAGTCGGTTGACGTCTATGCGTGACCATCCATCCGTTTTCTTTCTTTCTTTCTTTTTTTTTTCTTCTCTTTTGATGATTCTCTTGATCGTCGATACGCAGGGAGACCTTCTCTACTACCTCCCGGAGTCCGATTTCGTAAACTTCTTTGCCAACTTGACTTTACGCTCCCTGCCACTCTCCTGACAGGAGCCAGCTCTTCCCCGCCCTGGCTCTGTCGTGAGGATCTTGTCAAATTTGAACTCCTTTCGCTTATGAAAGAGGTCAAAAGGAACGCAAAACCTTAATGTGTGAGATACGGCAGTCTGCAACCGTTCTCTAGGGTTCGGAAGGGTACATGTGTGGGTGGACTCTCAGTTCAGCATTACGGTGAAATGCAGATATAACCTATATTGAAAATAGCTTGTTCGGGGAACACCGTAAATTGCTAACAGTATAAATTTGGTATGGACGTCCGATACGTGACACACAGTTAAACTACAATTACAGTTATCTCGTGACCGCGTATCTAAGGACGATAATGATATTCGGTCTTCGCAGAATTGAAATACCAGTAGCAATAACTATTTTTTTTAAATATACCACAATAATTATAAATTATTTTTACACTGCCACTATAAAAAAACTGATAAAAATCAATTAATATAACCAGTTCAAATGTTTATACAACTTATGGGACTTAACTACGGGGCCATCAGTCCCTAAGCTTACAAACTACTTATGAACTAGCTAAGACTACAGACGGCATAAATATCCATGCCCGAGGGGGGATTCGAGCCCCCGACCGTAGTGGCCGTAATATAACCAGTGCTGCTGCACATATACAGATAAGCAGCAGTAGATAAACATTATATCAGCTTTTAAAATCAATTGGACAGCAAATAAACGACAACAATATTATAAGTAATGATGGCCTAAGGCTGAAATAAGCTAATAGTGAGATAATAAAGTTCTAAAGCAGTGTAAAAATAATTTATATTTATTGTGGTATTGAACATGTCGCTCAAAGACATAGTCTACACTGCGAGCCCCCAGAGAACGGAACTATTTCAAAAAAGTTCAGCTGCTCGATTTCCCATCATTAAACGAGTTCGTTCTCACTTACCACAAACAAAATCCTCACAGCCAGAGGTAGAAGCATTCTGCTCGATTGAGCCTAGTCCACTGAGATAGCTACATAAATACTTCCGTATCTCGTCGACTGTTTCGGATTAGTTGCAGATATCAGGAAGATAAATACTTCCGTATCTCCTCGACTGTTCCGGATTAGTTGCAGATATCAGGAAGATAAGACACGTGAGCATGCATCTAATCCACTTTTCTGAAGGATTATCAGAACATCTGCAGATTGATAAACGGAGCTTCATCTTTATAATTGCGTTGAAAAATAAAATAAATGTAATAGGATCTAAAATGATGGGCTTTTCACGTTTATTTTTAATGAGGTAAAAGATCGATCGATTACTAACGTAAAGGACGAGCGATGGAACCTAACTAGAGCCAATTGTCTTGCTTTAGACCTGTGCGGGAGACATTTCAAACCTTAATTCGCTTCAAATTGTGCAGTTTTAGCTTTCATGTTCTTTAATAGGATTCCATAAAAATAGCCTAATATTTGAACAGACAAAAGCTCGTGGAATTTTGAAAATGGATTTATTTGTTTGCAATTACTTAGACAGCCCTCGCTGGAAACGATGTTAGTGCATCTTTGGCAGGAGACCGTTATGGTGGTGATTCTTCCACAGCAAGAAGATATAATGTGACTTAGTGAAACGTCTAAAAACTGGAAGACCATGAGACCTCTATGAGACAAGATGGTCAGGACAGTCTAGAATGTTTTTATCAATTATTAGCAAATTATTGAAAGCTTCAGACTTCCCGGGATCCTCGAGGACCGCTTTCAGAAGATTAATGGTCTGTGGAATCAAATCCCGTCGTGTTCTTATACAATGTTGTGACGAACAAACAGTGGGTAGACTAGCATTTGTGAGCTCCTGGGAAGATGGCGATTGGAGGAAAGGCATTTTATCCGACCAGTATAGAATGCAGTTGACGATCAGAGGTCATTCATTGGTTTAGCGCACAGATGAGCAGCGATTTGAGCCGCGTCTCGTGGCCACACGCGTTGGAATGTGACGCATGCGTCAAACATTCTGGCTGGATGTTTTACAACGGTGCACCGACTTAATAACGTATCAAAGGAAGGTTAACTCGTGTTATAAATATATCCCGTATCATATTATTCTTCGAGCTCGACTTTGCTACTTTGAAGCCCTCTTGCCAACATGATGACCATCAATCGCACACTAGCCTAATTGTTCGTAACCTACCTACCTTAACATTCATAGAATATATGACATCAACTGCGATTGGGCAAATCTGAAAATGTGTACCCAGCCGGGATTCGAACCCGGGTCTCCTGCTTTATAGGTAGTTGCGCTGACCCCTACACCACTTTTTTTTTCCATGTTGTCTTGCAAATAAAAGTGCTTCTTGCGGAAGTTTCGTTAAGAGGTAGGAAAAAAAATCTTATTTGACGAATTTTCGTCTTGCTGTGCCATAGCTTTAGAGCCAAAGTATATCAAACAAAAAGTAAAGCCTCTTATTTGGTAGAAAACATAATCTATTTTTTCTTCAATTTCAATTCGAGAAAATAACTTTTACTTCTTTTTCTATGGCCCTGCCCATCGTCGATTTCAAAGTTCATCTTCTCGGTTCGTGTTCGCAGTTGTTCGTGTCCGCTTGAGGTTCAGTTTCTTCGTGCTTTCTGTTATTCACTAATACTAAAACGCTTCCTTCTCTAACTCTGAAACACGTCAATAGGCTGGAGCCCAGAATTCATCTGTAATAAAATATAAATATGTATAATGGAGATGTATCTTGTGTAAAAACCAAAATTTATTCTGAAATACAGATCTTTTCTTCTAGAAGATTCCGTTTCATCAGTAAATAGTTCTTCGTTTGTTCATTTTATCGTTAATTGAGTTATTGTATTTATTTGTGCAATTAATTTTACTTTCATTCTATAAACTTCATCGTCAATGGTATTGTTCCATGTGCAATTTACATGATAGTTCTCGTAAGGAAATTAGCGTATTGATGATGATAATCCTTTATTTTCAGTAGGTTTCGGTGCTGGGTCCTTATGTACGTCCAAAAGTCTTGTTCGCTCTTTTCAGTGCTTTTCAGGATATAAAATACGGTATGTCCCCTTAGCCAGTTAAGCGCATTGTTCTTCGTCTTGGGGTAAAAAATTTCATCGGGTAATAAAAATGTCGAGGGTGTTATTGTATGCGGCGAAGTTCTCTGAATGATCGCTAATTTTCTTCTGACTGACTGCCAGATGGTGTTCGCCTCTCCACAAACAAACTGGTGATCATCAGTGTCATTTAGATTACAGGTGGTACATATAGGGGAGTCGGCCATGCGAATTGAATGAAGGCGTTCGTTCGTTGTCATTTTACTGTTAACGGCGTAGTACCACGTTGCCCTCACGTCAGTTGGTAAGTTCAAATGATGGATGTTTTTCCAGATATTTGACCAGTTGACTGCATTGAACTTAGTTTCTATGACATTCTTGTTATGAAACTGCATTAAGTTTTTGTATACTTGTTTGACACTTATCATATCTTTCTCTGCAATCCTCATCTTAATATAACTATGCTCTATTAAGAAATGTTTTAAGTGATAGAGTGTGCTGGGGATGTGGTGAACATCAATTGGGGCATCGCAGTTGGCTGGTACTATTTCGTTAAGTAAAAATGCTGCTATGCTATTCGGTGACCTCTTCTACTGTTTGTACGTCTTACACGTGTACAGCGCATTTGCTTTATTATACACGTCTACAAGGTTTAAGCCACCGTTAGTAGGTGGTAGCGTCAGAGTTTCAAATTTTACTTTAAACATGTGGCCGCGGCTGACGAAATGACCAAAGGCAGCCAGGATCCTTTTTGCCACGTCTTTTGGCATTGGCAGAACTTGTGCCACGTAATTTATTTTGGATGTTAGGTAGATGTTTATGAGTTGCACTCTCTGTATTTCATCAATCATCCTGAGCGTATGTTGGTGGATGCTGGCACGTATGACATTAAGTAGTTTTCTATAGTTCAAAGCAATTGTCTGCCGGATGTTTTGTGCATATTCGATTCCAAGACATTTTAATGTGGGGGTCTCCTTTATTGGTCCTGGAGTGGGAACTCCTAAGCCACGCCCAATATTCATTAGTGCACATTTATTGCTGTTCAGCTTGGCTCCGGATGAAAGTGCATACTTATCTATTATTTCTAGTGCCTTGCATATCTCTTCGTTGTCTCGGATCAGAAATACAACGTCGTCAGCATAGGCCTTGCACACTACCTGCACTCCATCTATTGTGATGCCTTGGAGATGTTGACTTAAACGGAAAAGCAGAGGCTCAATGGCTATTGCAAAGAGGGACATAGATAGTGGACACCCTTGTCTCACTGAACTGTTAATTGTGATAGGTTTGCTGGGCTGACCGTTGACCATGATTGTGGAGGTAGCACTGTTTAAAAAGTTCTTTATAATTCCGATGTAACGTTGTGGAAAGTCCATTTAAGACATAGTGTGGAAGAGATAATCATAATTGATTCTGTCGAAAGCTTTCTCGAAATCTAATGAAACGAGCGCGCATTTTATTTTACAAGCTCCAGCAATTGATATGATGTCTCTATAGTCACACAGTGTGTGGTGAATGGATCTATCGCGACCGACGCTGGATTGATACGGACCAGTGACGGTGTTCATTACGGCTTTTAATCTCTCATTCAAGATGCGGGAAAATATTTTGTAGTCACAGTTCAGTAATGTGAGCGGTCGTAGATTTGTTACAGATTTTCCTGCATGATTTTTCGGGACTAGAACTATTATTCCCTCTCGAAACTCACTCGGGATATCACTGCTGGGATTCATTAAATCGTTGCAAATTCGTGTTAGCTTAGGTATCATTTGTCTTCGGAACGTGTGGTATAGCTCAGCTGGAATTCCGTCACGCCCAGGAGATTTATTTTTTGGACTTCGTGTTATTGCATCCGCCACGTCATCTTCCGTCACGTCAGCTAACAGGTTATCTGCTTGATCCTGGTCCAACTTCCTTGTCAGTCCTGTTGTAAAAAAATTTTGCGCTGTAGTGTCCGTTTTGGTATTACTTAACAGTTTGGTGAAGTATTTATAGATTTCGTTTTTAATCTCGCTTTGCTGCGTAATCAGTCTACCATCCATGGAACGCATTTCAGTTATTAGTTTCTTCCGATGGCCCTTTCTTTCATTTATTACGTGGTAAATTGACGTCTGTTCTCTTTTTACATCGTTTTGAAGCCTCGATCGTATTTTGCAGCCTTCGATCTGTTTTCGTTTCAAAGCTAAGAGTTGGGCCTGAATTCTTTTTATCTCTAAATGGTTGGTGATTACAGATCGATCATTTGTGTACAATTCTCTAAGAACTGTAAAATAAAATTCAGTCGTCTGTTTGTGCCAGGCATTCTTATCACGTGAGTAGTTTATCAGCGCTCGTTGTATCGACGGTTTAGCACATTTCAGCAACCAAGTCAGTGACGAATGGTAGGAGGTGAATTTCTTCTCACACTCCGTCCATACTCTATTGAATATATCGTGACATTCAGGGTCTTGCAGATGTGCCACATTTAATTTCCACAGTCCTCGTCCCCGGTATGTTTCTTGTCTTTTAAGGTTAATGGTGCAAATATATGCTATGTGATCGGAAAATATGGTGGGCCACAACTCGGTCTGCAGCACCTGCGTTTTTAGATTATCGGACACATATATCCTATCGATGCGACTGGCTGAATGACTTGTGATGTACGTAAAGCCTGGCAGTGCGCCGTTTTTGAGCTCCCAGGTATCCGTCATGTTCAGTTGCTTGATTATGTCATCAAGTTCGGCACAATAATTAAAGTTTGGCATTTGATCTTTAGCCGATAAGACGCAGTTATAATCCCCTCCTAAAATTACTTGGTCGTATCGTCCACAGAAAAGGGGAACTATATCATCTTTAAAAAAGTCAGCTCTACGCCGTCTATTACTGGAGCCAGAGGGTGCGTAGATGTTGACGAGCCTAGTACCGTTGATGGTGACAGCTAGGCCTCTGGCATTTGTCAGTTTGGCAACATCGTTGACAATAATACCCTCTTTGCTTAGTATTGCTGTGCCGAGCTCGGAATCGTTCCCTGAATTGACAATTGCATTATATCCTGTGATATCATCGAGGTTAGTGTCTGTAACTTCTTGCAACATTGCAATGTCGATATCTGCTGCATAAAGCATATCTTGCAAGGACTTCAGTTTTAAATGACTGCGGATCTTATTGATGTTGATCGTTCCTATTTTATAGGATTGTAATGCAATTGTGAAAAGTTAGATTGACATCATAGGGGAATAACATGACTGATACTCTTAGCGCCTAAAATCTTTAGTGTATCGGACGTGGAGGTGACGTCCCCTTCGTTTTTTCACCCCTCGGTACTTCCTTCATTTCTTCGTCCTCAGGCAAGTGTGCAATTTCGTCTGCCCAGTTCCCTCTACGAGTGTACTGAAGCATCTGATTCTCAGAGCCATGCTGAGATGGTACTTTGTTTCGCGAATCTTTCTTTGTAGATTTTGCCTTTGCACCGCCCTTTTGCGTGGGCGTTTCTATATTTGACGAAACTTCCATACTCATCTGTTGACTCCGTTGCAATTTTCCGGACATGTCGGCACTTAATTTTCGACTAATTTGTTGCGCTTTCTCACGCACTGGCTGTACTTTCTGTTTGGCGTCAGGGGGTGCTATGCGCCGTTTTTTATGCTTCTTCGGGGAGGATCCAGATTGTGGACTCTCCTCATTCTCGTAAGTGCTAGTGGGGTCCTGTGTATTATCGTCTTTGATAGAAACGGCTTCCTCCTCACACTGCACATCTTGTGCAAAGTTCTCTGGGATATTTTTATTCGGTTCATCTTTAGTGGCAGTTTCCGTCGTGTTCATAGGTGCGACAGTCGGTATTTGATTGGTACTGGTGTCCATTGCCACGCTTACGTTAGCGTCGTCAGTCCCGCAGTTTCCGTCCATTGCGGCGGTCGACTTGGCGGCCGTGTTGTCTCGGAGGGCTGTGGCATACGTCACAGGCAGTGACGTCATCTTCATTGGCGCGACCGGCTCACCTGCCGGCACCTGCGCCACTCTTCTGCACACACTCGGATCTGACGTGCCCTGTCTGTCCACAGCCTGAGCATGTACGTGGTTGATCGTCGTACATGACAATGGCTCTGTATCCGCAAACGTAAATATACGACGGAATATGTTTTTGTAGCTCAATTTTTAGTTGCCTGACACCATTGAGTACTGGGAACGTTTGAAAACTTGTCCATTTTTCAGCAGTATTGCTGATAACCCTCCCATATGGTTTTAGAGCTGAATTTATCTCATCTTCGGTTATCTCGAACGGGAGTTCAAAGACTCGAACAGTTCTTTTCCCAAATCCCGCATAATCAACTTGAACTGTACCGACATTACCGTCACTATGATTAAATTTCAATGTTCCTCTAAATTGTTCGATAACCTTTTCACAACATTCAGTATTAATCATTTTTACATAAACAGTGCTACTCACAATCGATAGGTGGATCCCGACTATCTCACTAAAACTGAGCTTTACTACATCTCGAAGGAACGCTTCTACTTCAAATGCTCTTGGTCTAGCATAATGTTCGTCAAACGAGAACTTCAAAGTATATTTTCGTTTAGGTTGACTCATCTTGATGATCTACACATTTCGAAACATAAGGCTACTATTTACGCCACAAGAGCGTATAACTCACCACACACTGTAAGCGCGCGTCCGGCCGCAGCGAGGAAGTAAACAGACGTCCACACAGCACGCGAGCCGAAAGCAGACTGTCACCACTGGGGACACAGTGATCACCGCACCTGCAAGGACTACCTAAGCACGCCTCCCGTCAGATACAAATTCCCAGCTTCGCCCTGCCCACAGTACTCAAACTCGTAGTTATGAACTAATTCCCGTAAGAGTAAGGGCTTCAGACTTTGCCCACCCCTCCCCACTAACGATAGGAGCATTGCCCGTCACCGGCATATATATATATATATATATATATATATATATATGTGTGTGTGTGTGTGTGTGTGTGTGTGTGTGTGTGTGTGTGTGTGTGTGGCGTCTGTTCCGAGAGAACAGACGTCACTTCTGATCCTGCAGTTGTTATTATTCAACATTCATAGAATATATGACATCAACTGCGATTGGGCAAAGCTGAAAATGTGTACCCAGCCCTTACTCTTACGGGAATTAGTTCATAACTACGAGTTTGAGTACTGTGGGCAGGGCGAAGCTGGGAATTTGTATCTGACGGGAGGCGTGCTTAGGTAGTCCTTGCAGGTGCGGTGATCACTGTGTCCCCAGTGGTGTAGGGGTCAGCGCAACTGCCTAGAAAGCAGCAGACCCGGGCTCGAATTCCGGCTGGGTACACATTTTCAGCTTTGCCCAATCGCAGTTGATGTCATATATTCTATGAATGTTGAATAATAACAACTGCAGGATCAGAAGTGACGTCTGATCTCTCGGAACAGACGCCACATGAATATCTACCTACCTTAGTTGATGAACGATTATTAAACTGAAAACAACAGATACTGGAAACACCCCACTCGCTCGTGTAAACCGCGCGTAACAGTTTAGAAAAATGTGACAATCTGCTGATACTTTTTTATTACCTGAAAATTAGACACCACGTAGCAGTTGAAGCAATTAAAAATAAATAAATCCATTTTTAGTATTTTTACTATGAACGTGTGTATTACCCACAAATTAATATAATTAAAAACAATACCTAGATTCCAGCGCACGTCCTTTACATTCTTAAACGATCAGCATGTCCAGTACGAAATGAAACGGATTTACGTCGCTGAAATTCTACCGACATGGAGTTCTTATATTTTAACCATACGTACGAGCTCTGTAATGATTCGGTAAAGACATTATACAAATAGTTAAATTGGAATGACAGTCGCCACATACTGTAGCCTGTTGTATTGTTTCTAGTTGACGATGTAAACGCAAGCTGAAGCGAGAGTTGTTAACACTGGTACTTTTGAACTTGGAGCTGGGCATTCCACTTTTCTTCGATTTTTTTTCTAATTCTGTATGCGCTTTAAGGGGAGACGGTGGCAGAAATAACGAAAAAAATCGGATTATTTTTTTATTTTCTTATTTGGTAGTAAATGTAATTGAAATTATTATCCCAAAATTTTCCTTGAAATTTGAATTACAAACAGTAAAAAAAAATTAAAACCTTAAGCAGTGTAATGCGCCATGCTCACTTATTGAGGTACCGATTGGGAGGAAAAATATTCTGCCTCAATTTTGCCTTTGAACCTAGAAAATATAGCTTTAGAAAACACTGCACTATTGAAAAACTGGATTTCCTAAACCGTATACAAAACAGGATGGATGGACGACTCAGTAGACTTGTTGCAGGCAATAAAGGCAAGTTACTAAAGGATGGGAGGCCACTGGAAGGTAAAAACAAAAATTCAAATGTTGGTAAATATATCGGACCAAACTGCGTGGTCATTAGCCTGTAGCTTACAAACTACTTAAACTAGGGTAAAATAACCTATGGACAAAACACACACACACACACACACACACACACACACACACATGCCCTAGGGAGGACTCGATCCTCCGACGTTGAGCAACCGCGCGCTCCGCAGCGAGGCGCCTTAGACCGCTCGGCTACCCCACCGCGACGTAAAAACAACAAAAAAAGCAAAAACAAAGAAATCTTAACACAATGTTGATTGGTTGCAAATAGGGTTAATTGTTTTTACTGTATTCACTTTTCTTTCTTATATGCCGAAGTGTATCTGATGATGAACAGCACCTGAAACCATATTTGCAACCAATCAGGGCTGAGTTAAGAAAAACAAAATTTTTCGACATTTCGAGCACTGGCTGCCCCAGAACTGCTAGAAGAATGTCTGCATGGGAAAACGCAGGACCCAAATAAAAGTTTCAGTGCTCTTATTTGGAAGAGAAGGTGTACAGGAGCTAAAAGAGCTAAAGAGGATGATGAAAAATGGAATATGGATATGGGCAGTTTTAGCTAAGGTATGATGTAATTTTTTAATAATTTTTTTTATTTTACAAATTTTGAAGCGATTTTTTTGCAACTTAAGGTAATCTCCTTTCAGGAACACTTAGAGCAGAAACTATTGGGAGGACTGAGATGAAATTGTGCACACCTATTCTTTTACATGGAAGCATAGTTTAAGTGGAACTCAAGTTCAATCTACACGTTACAGTTTTATTGTTGATAATACATTGAAAAAATTGCGCATAAAAATATTCGAATCCAAAAAATCACATTAAATACCATTAATTTACTAAAAACATACTGCACTTAATCATACATTCATTAGTGTACATTAGTTTACCATAAAATTGCCAAATTTGTCTGCAAATAATGAAAAAGGGTACCTAAAAATATTAATTAAACAAAAATTAAAAATTCTCACATCATTAAAATGTTAATAAAAATAGTGATTTTTTAAAAAGCATATTGGATCCCTATACATAAGTTTGTTAAATTTCAGTGAGTCTGAACAAAAAATGACAAAGGATTTACAAAAATATCAGTGCAAGAGTGCCGCTGTTTTTCCCTTAAAACTCTAGCGGAACTGGTTTATATTTCCCCATTTCAATCAGACGTACCTTCTATTAGTTGCGTAAAACGCAGAGACTTCTGATATTAAAGGATTTTCAGCATTACAAATATACGGAAGATTGCAGAATGTGGCGGTGTAGTTCTATCGCCTGCCTTACAGACAAACTAAACGAATCTTGATTTGGGGCATCCACTTAGTTACTTTTGTGTGCTTCAATATTTGACGAAAACCTGACAAGGCTTCAGCAAAATCTTGTGAAATTTTCTAACGATTTTCAAGAACTGCATGTTGGATATGTAAGAAAAATGCTTTCGCAAGGAATCTTAAGATTTGTAGGCTATTTTAAAGCCGTCGCCGAGGCGACGAAAGATATCTGGAAGAATTCGATATTTATTACAAAATTTCTTGCATAATACACGTTAAATAATTGTGAATACAACTTTCCAAAATCAACCTGAAGGTTGCTTTATACACCATTGGGCTTTCCTATCCATGAATTAAATAGGTGTAATTGATGCCTTCATTCTAGGTTCGAAGTGAAGCACATACACGGTTACGATGTAAACATAGTTAAATATGGACTCCTAAACATGGTGCTAATGTTTTTCAGACGTGAACTTCAACATTGCCCAGGTTAATGTAGTGATTATTGAGAAAATCGAAGGATTAGCCAAGACAGAACCGCTTTTTGGTTTTGTTCTGTCAGTTCTTCTTCGTTTTTCTTTTGCAGTTCCGTGCGGATGTCGGACGCCTGATTTAAACGATGAAAACTAGACTGAATGCTAAGAAGTGGTTGGCAGAATTCTTCACTGACGTCCTACTGACTGGTCACCTTCCATTGGAATTTAAGGAGGCAAAGATAACTTCTCTTTTGAAACCTGGTAAATCTCGTGGCAAAGTCGAAAGCTATCGTCCAATAGCTCTCCTTGGCTGCTGCTACAAGCTCTTTGAAAGACCTGTAACAGAATAAGTAGAGCATGTTTCAATGGATCATGCAGGCTTCAGACCAGGGCGTAGCTGCTGGGATCAAGTATTGCTCCTTAAATCCTTCAGAGGCAGGATATCAAATAAACCTGAAAGCATCTGTCACATTTGTCGATCTCATTGCTGCCTTCGACACTGTAGGGAGGGAAGGCCTGATCTAAGAATTTCTTCGAACTATACCATGCAGAACGATGGGACGTCTTCTCAACAACGTGTTAAGTGACCGGAAATTCCAGGTAATCATTGGAAGCAAGATAAGCAAGGAGATGCAGCTTACCAACGAATTACCCCGGTGTTTGGTTTTTTCGCAATTACTCTGAGCCAACCTCACTCTTTGTCTAGAACATTTGTGCTACTCTGACGATCTGACCATAACCGTACAACACAAAGAAATGGAGAAGACAGAAGAGATACCAAAGACATTATTGGAGTCTTACTTCAGAATCTGGAGACTTCGACCCAGTGCTTCCACTTGAAACGTGTAGCTGAATGGAACTTTAAGAGACAGAGTTCTTCGCTACAACTGGTACCCAAAACATCTAGGTGTTGTTCTGGGCCGAACACTGACCTTCAAGCAACACCCTTTAAACCTAGTAGAGTAACTAAAAACACTTAACATACTGCATAAATTATATGGGACTACCTGGGGATGTGCAGCAACCACCTTGCGCTCTTCAGCCTTCAGCCTTGAGTTTGGTGTACTCATGTGCTGAGTGTTGTGCATCTGTACGGATGAACAGCCACCATACAAAGCTTGTTGACACGCAACTGAATGCTATCATACGCATAATATCCGGCGCATTCTACTTGCTTCCGTTGCAAACATGTATAATGCCACATAATTTGCGGTGATCTATTCCAAACAGTCTCCAAGAAACGTAATTTACCTGTACACAGGGACGTACCAATTCAAAATGTTAAGACTACGCTCACGTCTTCCTACTCTGCGTGATGCTGCTGACATAGTTACCAGAGATTTTAAAACTCTCGAAGAACGCAAGTGTCGGTGGCAAGCATCAAAAGATGTGCACTTGCAGAACATCTACTTCGGCGTTAAACTACCAACTGGATATCAAATACCACACGAGACGAGGACAGAATAGAATTACAACAGGTGTAATGACGCACTTCATAAATGGAATAAGCTGTTTAATCCAGTTTTTGACAGTGGATCTCCACGCTAGACAATACATATTGTCAGACTATACGCTTCGAGCATATGGTTGAAGAGATTCTTCCCAGCTGGCAACCGCAGAAGCTGTCGGATTCAAGGACAGATCATCGTTATAGGACTTGTTTTGTGTCTCAGCCTCGTCGCCGCTTTTGTGTCTCGATTCCGTCGTAGGTGTCGGTGGCCGAGTAGAAAGACCGACACAGGAATAAAGGATGCACTCTTGTACAGGTAGGAGGTGACCAGCCAGTGGGACAGCAGAAACTAGAAACACTAGAGTAAATTAGGACGAGATCTATATTTCTTAGAGACTTAGTAATACTTAACTTTTACATAGCTCAGTACTGCAGAATGCTGATACATAGTTGAGCTAGAGGCCTGCCTAGTGCCTATCCGATAGCCAAGTCTTCACTGGTGCCTATCTGATTCCGAAGTGTTAGCTGGTTCCTATCTCAGTCCTAAGTGAACGATGTCGTTCAGTGGTGGCCACGAGCGGAGTTGTAGCAGAGGGCGGACGTCGTAAGAAAGCCACGCCGTGCGTGCATGGCGGCGCGCGGCGAAAGTAGGTGGCTTGCACTTTAGACTTGTGCGACACCACAACTTGTTACCTTGCATTGTTCATTGTTTCCTTTCTGAATATATGTATGTATATGTATTGTATCAGCGATTCGCTAAATATATAAATAAATTCGGAACTATCAAAAAATGTTCAAGTGTTTGTATAGCTTATGGGACTTAACTGCGGAGTCATCAGTCCCTAAACCTACAAACTACTTATCAACTAGCTTATCCTAAGGACGGCACAAATATCCATACCCGAGGGGGGATTCGAACCCCCGACCGTAGTGGCCGTGCAGACCGTGACTGGAGCGCCTCAGTCCCCTCGGCCACCGCGGCCGGCTCGGAACTACCCCCCCTCCCTACCACCACAGGGGCTCAGTATTAATCTGCTGAGTTTGGGCTTGGCAACTCCGGAGTCCTGAGATGGGGCTGTGTCGCGCCAGCAGTTCTGAAGTTCTGTGCGTGCTTCAACGACCGCTGTACGGCGCGGCGGTGGAACTTTGTACGTTTCAGAGCCCGGGGATCTTGGCTTAATCGCCCAGATCGCGAGGACGGTACAAACCTGTATATATGAGGAAAAAAGAAACAACCCTCAATCACAAGGTGTGTTACATCCTGATGAGATGCATGGCTTTTGAAGTTGAACAGTCGCTAGAGAGCAACCTCTGGTAAACCAGCCGCAGCTTAGTTGTATTAGACTTACCCAGGAAAGCGGGGGTCTGTCTATGCGGACGTATATTTCCCTAGCTGCTCGTGGGAACACAATGAAACGAGCCAAGAATTACGTTGGTGTACGCCAAACCACCGTCTCTGACAGGAAGAACAGAAATCTCTGCTTCTACATACGATCAACAATCGTTCCCTTCCCTATCCACACCATGTGCCCCACATCAGGGGGACTTCCACCAAGGCCGCTCTGCCATTCACAATCTCGTGTCCGTGGAGTCAGCTATTCGCACTGCCTTCACCAGGTGTCACCATCTGGTAGCGGTGTTCTTCGATTTTTGCAAGGCGTACGAGATTACCTGACGCCACCATATAATTGCAATGCTGTACAACTGGGGCTTATGGGGGCCACTTTCAACTTTTATACAGAATTAGCTCTCCCACCGATTTTTTGGGCGAGGGTTGATGCCTATTATTAACCCAGCAAAAATTCTGCAAAAAAAAAATTAAAAATTAAAAAAAAAACATGACTGCTCCCTAAGGAATTGGCTATCCTCGTTTAAACAGTATTCCCATCTAGTTCGTGAGAGAGTGAAGGTCGGGGTGAGAGTTTACAATAGGGAAAGTTTAATTTTTTAAACTCACGACCACCAACTGCGAACCAAATTCCTAAACAAGCAAAAAAACTGGATCTGTGATTGCTACTGTTTGACTCGTTTTCTAGGGGATGTTATCACATGTTCGCAGCTTTCCTTCCCTGTATATGATTAACAAAAAAAAATCATAATAAAGTCAAGTTCGTGAGAGAAAAGGGTGTACTACCTACTATTTTTGAAAACACGTAAACGTTCACTTTATGTTGTTTATTTCACAATATTAGAACCCTGGGGCTGATACATCTGTACGTCGACACATTTATCAAATAAAGTTATAGCTCGTGAGCACCCAGACAAAAAAGAATATTTGTCGCAAATTGTTTTCACACCATGTAGCTGTTTCAAACACCGTTCATGTTCGTGCCTATGCGACGACACGTGTTACATTAACAAATCACAGTCACTTTCATTCAATGCGATGCACACCTTGTTCCACCGGCTAAATATTCACAACACACAGTAGCACTCGATGCAACTTGGTGCAGTCTACGACGAGCAACCACACGTGGCGATTGCCACAACAAAAATCTAAAGTCTCCACCTGGAGATTCACATGCAGACTGATTCAGAGCGACGCAGCCCGGCCAGCTACCCCACTCGCTCCCGACTCGTCCCGCGCGCACACCAGGAGCTCAACTGCCGGGTTTTTTCCCTACGTCATCAACTTCCCCTGTGAGCTGTTCTAACCGATTTGCCAACGTACAGCGCTCAGCCAATACATTTCTAAAACTTTACTTAAAATCAAAATAATTACACTACACATTAAATGTCTTCTTAGGTTTTTATATTGGTATAAACATCCTTTGTACTATTTATCATAATCGTGCAATTTCTTACATCACAGATAAGTGATTTAACTGAATACTTCAAGATAAAATACACAAGATTAATTGAAAATAAAATGAGAAACAGTTAATATATTACTTTTATAAACAAACATTGCCATGCTAGTTGTGTAACTGTCTTGTATTCATTGGTAATTTATTACTTTTCATTGTCAATTAAACATATTACGCCAGATGTGACTATATCAGCTAATGTATTGTTTATTTGTCAACAGGCTATTTTGTAATGAGGGCCTTAAAGGTTCCTAACTGCAACGTATTACTTCAAATGCAAGTGGTATTAGAATATTTTATTTCACGCTGTGCATTGCACTGCACCTGGCACTCGCCATTGTCCCTCTCTCCCCTCACCGGAAACGAACCTGAGAAATCCTAAGCTGGAACAAGCCACCAACGTCGGCCTGGTCGCTAGTCTCCCATCAGCTACAAGCACACAGCAAATCTCAACGTAGAGAATTTCTACCTTTGGCCTAACAATAAATGTTGTCACCCAACTGCGTACATAAATTACTACCATAATTAATAAGATTAAAATTGTGTAACATTTAGTGCATTGGCATGGTGATATTTTGCAGTGAACTTCATACTGTTTAAATATCAAATGCTATTAATTTCCAGTATTTCTAATGGGCGGTAATCTCACAATACCCCCACTTGTGGCATCAAAACCATGTGCAGGATGGCGCAAGTAGCACCAAACGTAATACTTTCAAATGAGCAAAGTTTAAAATTTGAAAATTATTGAATCGGATCGACTGAAACACTATACCAATTATGATCTCAAATAATGCAAAAAAAAAAAAAAAATAAATAAAATAAACTGGGCAGTGAGAAAATTTCCCAATATTTGTACCATTAAGTCCATTTATAGTGTGTGCATATTTTTAAGAAAAGAATCCTTATAACTAATTACATACATGAAATTTAATTGTGCCTGTTGTTTATATACAGAATTGGCACCAAATTTATAATAGTATTAACCTTTAGTCTTTAGAAGACCTTGTTCTACATGGAAAATCTAAAATTATCACTATAATAACTTTTGACGGTGGATACCCCACTTGTTTAAAGGAAATCTCTCACCACTTTGACGCTGAGACCCCCAGAGTCATCGTTGCAGCAACTCTGGTCCATGGTGTATGGTCCTATGTCTCCGTCATTTCAACCAACATGCTGTTGCGGCTTAGAGTCATGGCACCCTACATGGAACAGGAAAAGCAGAAGGCACTCATGAGTCAACATAGACAAAAGTTTGTCTGGACACCAGGATTCGGTTGGATTTGTATCCCACCCCTCTACCATCCAGACTTGTTGCAATTGAAACTAAGCATTGAGACATGTACAGTAACATGCAAATCAACAGAATTAAGAACTCACAGTAGCTTGTGTTAGTTATGATCAGATTAACCCAAAACCACGTTCCTGCACTCTCATCAGCCATAGCTTTAGATGAAACAGACAAGAGAATATGTGGCCTACTTGGAGTATTACTCCATTTACTCCATAAAATAAAACATCAACAACGTGCCTGTGTCAAAATATATCTTAAAGCTCAAATAATACTACCAAAACAATGTTATCATAGAGAATTTTCTCTTCTATCAAAATGACACCTACAAACATAAATACAAATCCTACCCCCTCGCATTTAATTGGCCCATACTATCCTAAGTTAATCCTAACACGTCTATACTTCACAGTAACTACAACTCCTGCAGCCTGTGAGCATCAATTGAAAACAATATATATATATATATATATATATATATATATATATATATATATATATATATATATATATAAAGACGAAAAATTCCTAGCAGGAAGAATAAAATATAAAAAATAGACGAAGATTACTCGCCAGGCGAAGGAGCACAGGTGTGACTGCATCACAAATAAATAAATGAATACACACAAACACACACAATCGCAAGCTTTCGCAACCCAGTTGCTTCTTCAGGCAGAAGGGAAGGAGAGGGAAAAGAAAATGATGAGGGTTTTAAGGAAGGGGGTAAGGAGCCATACCAATCTCGGGAGACGAAAGACTTACCTTGGGGGAAAAATGGGGGGTAAACAAATGCACACATACCCACACATTCACACAGACACAAGTACACCTAGGCAGACATACTGTAAGTTTTTCCTCTCCCGGGATTGGAATGGCTCCTTATCCCCTTCCTTAAAACCCTCATCATTTCCTTTTCCCTCTCCTTCCCTTCTGCCTGAAGAAGCAACTGGGTTGCGAAAGCTTGTGATTGTGTGTGATATATATATATATATAAAATAAAGATTTTTGACTTACCTAAAGTACAGGCTCGTCGATAGGAACACCAAACACACACAAAAAAACACACAACCATTCGAGCTTTCGCCACCAGTGGTGGCTTCTTCGGGGAAAAAGAGGGAGGAAGGAGAGGAGAAAGGGAAGGATACGGGTTTTAAGGAAGTGGAAAAGGAGCCATTCCAATCCCAGGAGTGGAAGGACTTACCTTAGGGGACAAAAAGGAAGGTAAACAAATACACACACACTCACACATATCCACATCCAAACACACTTAGGCAGACATTTGTAGAAACCAAAGAAGTTGGACAGAGATGCCACTTCAGGCAGAGGCTGTGTCCACAGAACCGAGGCAAAGATGTTAAAGATGGCGGGCGGGAATTGAATTTAGCAGAGGTTGAGACCAGGCGGGCAACGGGGGAGAGAGAATGTGTTGAAGGGCAAGTTCCCATCTCCAAAGTTCTGAAAGATTGGTGTTCGTGGGAAGTATCCAGATAACCCGGACGGTGTAACACTGTGCCAAGATGTGCTGGCCGTGCACCAAGGCATGTTTAGCCACAGGGTGATCCTCATTACCAACAAACACTGTCTGCCTGTGACCGTTCATGCGAATGGACAGTTTGTTGCTGGTCATTCCCACATAGAACGCTTCACAGTGCAGGCATGTCAGTTGGTAAATCACGTGGGTGCTATCGCAAGTGGCTCTGCCCTTGATCGTGTGCACCCTCCGGGTTATGGGACTGGAGTAAGTGGTGGTGGAAGGGTGCATAGGGCAGGTATTACAACGGGCGCAGTTACAAGGGTAGGAGCCAGAGGGTAGGGAAGATGGTTTGGGGATTTCATATGGATGGACTAGGAGGTTACGGAGGTTAGGTGGGCGGCGGAAAGACACTCTCGGTGGAGTGGGAAGGATGTCATGAAGGATGGATCTCATTTCGGGGCAGGATTTAAGGAAGTCGTATCCTTGCTGGAGAGCCACATTCAGAGTCCGCTCCAGTCCTGGAAAGTATCTGGTGACAAGAGGGGCACTTCTGGGGTTCTTCTGTGGAAGGTTCTGAATTTGGGGGGATGAGGAAGTGGCTCTGTAAATTTGTTTCTGTACCAGATCAGGAGGATAGCCACGGGATGTGAAAGCTGATATTAGATTATTGGTGTACTGGTTCAAGGATTCGGGAATGGAGCAGACTCGTTTGCCACGAAGACCTAAGCTGTAGGGAAGGGAACATTCGATGTGGAAAGGATGGCAGCTGTCATAGTGTAGGTACTGTTGTTTGTCGGTTGGTTTGATGCGGACGGATGTGTGAAGTTGGCCGTTGGACAGATGGAGGTCGACATCAAGGAAAGTGGCATGGGATTTGGAATAGGACCAGGTGAATTTGATGGGACCAAAGGAGTTGAGGTTGAAGAGGAAATTCTGGAGTTCTTCTTCACTGTGAGTCCAAATCATAAAGATGTCGTCAATGAATCTATACCAAACTTTGGGTTGACAGGCTTGGGTATCCAGGAAGGCTTCCTCTAAGCGTCCCATAAATAAGTTTGCGTACGAGGGGGCCATCCTGGTTAATCCTATTATTCCTTCGTCAGATTATTATTATTATCATTTCCGATTCCCGTATTTTCACTTTTCCGTTCATTTTTCAGACATTCCCGTTCATTTTTCAATAACGTTTTAACCCTATTATTCCTTCGCCAGCTTATTATTATTATTATTTCCGAACCCCATTTTTCCACATTTCCGTTCATTCTTCCGACATTCCCGTTCATTTTTCAGTAACTTTCATACGTTTTTAACCCTACTATTCCTTCCTCAGATTATTGTCTACCTCATAGTCGTTATCTGCCACTACTAATCAGTCATTATAATACGCTTTCCTTTGATTTTCTCCTCCCTGTAACTTGTTTTGAACGCCAATACAACCACCAAACTATTGTGCATTACGTTGTTAACCAACTGTAGTTGACCTCAGTTTCCACCAGGTTCAACTTCAACAACTCTCTTGAACAACTTTATAGATTTCTATTTTCTTTGCTGAATCCTTTTGCTATCTATCCACCTTCAAAAATTTTTCTTTCCTTTCTAAATACTTTGTAGTCATTTATTCAACGCATAGTTCTCACTTTTCCATTCCATACATTATGTTACCCTACCTGGACCCCATCAAGTTTTACCTACATTCCCTCCGCAAGCATGCTTTCATCCTCGCCAGATTACGGTCCCACATTTTGTTTATTCAGGCATGTCTAACATTTGGCATAACCCCCAAGGGCCTCACAATAAAAGTTCCCATCTCCGGCTGTAACCCATCCTTTCATCAAGCCCTACACCAATTCCAAACAGAACAATCCACAGCCCTCACCCGCCTAATCCTTAACCTATACATCAACTCCGCCAATGAACACACCTGTCAACTCCTATCCCTAATCAAAATCCTCAACCTTTCCACTTCCGCATCCACACCCACATCCACATCCTCCCACAGGCCAACCGGAAATTAGAACAACATGCCACCCTCCACCTCAAAAAACTATCCCAACTCCTTGTCACCCACCTCCGGAAAGGCAATACACTCTCCCTCAACACACACTCCCTCAACAACCAGTCCAGTAAACCTCAAGCTCCTCTTATTGCACAGAAACCCAGTCTCTCCCATCTACTCAATCTCCCACTTCCAGCTCCACTCCCCCCCAAACCTTTAAATCCTACTGCACACAATCCGGAACCACGACATCCCAATTCAGTAGTTAACCTCTCCTCTAAACCGCTCTCCCAAACTGAAACCTCTGTCCTATCCAAAGGCCTCACCTTTAGCCCTACTCCCAAATTCAACCAAACAGCACTTGTCAAAGATTTACTATCCTACACTCGTAGCCTCTGCTGGAGATATCACTTTGCCACGAAGAAAAATAACCCTACTCCTAATGATCCAACTCCACAAGACATGACTCAAATAGAACCTTGCCTGGAACAGTTCCGTCCTCCATCACAGCTAGACCCACCCGCTCTTCCTCAAAATCACCCTCTTCAAACCTTCCAGGAATTCCTTACTTCCAATCTTGCCTCTCAGTCTTTCCTAAAAAACCTTAATCCTACTCCCAACATTAGTACAGCTGAATCCCGGCCATCCGTGATCTGAAAGCTGACCGTTCCATCGTCATTCTCCCAGCCGACAAGGGATCCACAACCGTGGTACTTGATCGGCGGGAGTATGTGGCTGAGGGACTGCGTCAGCTTTCAGACAATACTACCTACAAAGTTTGTCAACACAATCCTATCCCTGATGTCCAGGCAGAGCTTCAAGGAATCCTCAAAACCTTAGGCCCCCTACAAAATCTTTCACCTAACTCCATTAACCTCATGACCCCACTGACACCCCGCACCCCCACCTTCTACCTACTCCCCAAGATCCACTAACCCAATCATCCTGGCCGCCCCATTGTGGCCGGTTACCAAGCCCCTACTGAACGAATCTGCCTACATAGACCAACACCTTCAACCCATCATGTGCAGTCTCCCATCCTTCATCAAAGATACCAACCACTTCCTCGATCGCCTGAAATCCTTGCCTAGCCAGTTACCTCCAGATACTATCCTTGTAACCATTGATGCCACTTTCTTGTACACAAACATCCCAGGTCCAGGGCCTTGCTGCGATGGAGTATTTCCTTTCACGCCGACCACCCAATTCCCTACCTAAAACCTCTTTCCTTAATACCCTAGCCAGCTTCATCCTAACCCACAACTTCTTCACTTTTGAGGGCCAAACATACCAACAACTAAAGGGAACAGCCATGGGAACCAGGATGGCCCCCTCGTATGCAAACTTATTTATGGGACGCTTAGAGGAAGCCTTCCTGGATACCCAAGCCTGTCAACCCAAAGTTTGGTATAGATTCATTGACGACATCTTTATGATCTGGACTCACAGTGAAGAAGAACTCCAGAATTTCCTCTTCAACCTCAACTCCTTTGGTCCCATCAAATTCACCTGGTCCTATTCCAAATCCCATGCCACTTTCCTTGATGTAGACCTCCATCTGTCCAACGGCCAACTTCACACATCCGTCCACATCAAACCAACCAACAAACAACAGTACCTACACTATGACAGCTGCCATCCATTCCACATCAAACGTTCCCTTCCCTACAGCTTAGGTCCTCGTGGCAAACGAGTCTGCTCCAGTCCCGAATCCCTGAACCAGTACATCAATAACTTAATATCAGCTTTTACATCCCGCGGCTATCCTCCTGATCTGGTACAGAAACAAATTTCCAGAGCCACTTCCTCATCCCCCCAAATTCAGAACCTTCCACAGAAGAACCCCAGAAGTGCCCCTCTTGTCACCAGATACTTTCCGGGACTGGAGCGGACTCTGAATGTGGCTCTCCAGCAAGGATACGACTTCCTTAAATCCTGCCCCGAAATGAGATCCATCCTTCATGACATCCTTCCCACTCCACCGAGAGTGTCTTTCCGCCGCCCACCTAACCTCCGTAACCTCCTAGTCCATCCATATGAAATCCCCAAACCATCTTCCCTACCCTCTGGCTCCTACCTGCCCTATGCACCCTTCCACCACCACTTACTCCAGTCCCGTAAACCGGAGGGTGTACACGATCAAGGGCAGAGCCACTTGCGATAGCACCCACGTGATTTACCAACTGACATGCCTGCACTGTGAAGCGTTCTATGTGGGAATGACCAGCAACAAACTGTCCATTCGCATGAACGGTCACAGGCAGACAGTGTTTGTTGGTAATGAGGATCACCCAGTGGCTAAACATGCCTTGGTGCATGGCCAGCACATCTTGGCACAGTGTTACACCGTCCGGGTTATCTGGATACTTCCCACCAACACCAATCTTTCAGAACTTCGGAGATGGGAACTTGCCCTTCAACACATTCTCTCTCCCCTGTTGCCCGCCTGGTCTCAACCTCCGCTAAATTCAATTCCCGCCCGCCATCTTTAACATCTTTGCCTCGGTTCTGTGGACACAGCCTCTGCCTGAAGTGGCATCTCTGTCCAACTTCTATGGTTTCTACAAATGTTTGCCTAAGTGTGTTTGGACGTGGATATGTGTGAGTGTGTGTGCATTTGTTTACCTTCCTTTTTGTCCCCTAAGGTAAGTCCTTCCACTCCTGGGATTGGAATGGCTCCTTTTCCACTTCCTTAAAACCCATATCCTTCCCTTTCTCCTCTCCTTCCTCCCTCTTTTTCCCGAAGAAGCCACCACTGGTGGCGAAAGCTCGAATGGTTGTGTGTTTTTTTGTGTGTGTTTGGTGTTCCTATCCACGAGCCTGTATTTAGGTAAGTCAAAAATCTTTATTTTATACCATTTTCCCACCTGGAAGGTCTCCTATAATATATATATATATATATATATATATATATATATATATATATATATATATATATATATATGTGTGTGTGTGTGTGTGTGTGTGTGTGTGTGTGTGTGTGTGTGTGTGTCCTCTAGTCCTGATTCCAGATTAGTATACATAAACAAAAATAAAAACAATTTAATTATCATTCATAGAATTACCTAAGTAAATAGTTTCACTACTCATACATAAATTATGATGACACAATAAACACACTATCCCTATCAGCTGCTGTTTCAGGAATGAGTCCTGGCACAATTGCACCTTTCACCAACACGTATACATATTTACCTCATGTACCACTGTTGAACTGCAAATCTGATGCAAGCACATGTTTTAACACAAACAACAACAAGGAAAAGAATATATAAAGAAAGCATGTAAACGTGACCCCAATGCTTAAATCTAAACACATACATAAATACTAACACAGACCACAGAATAAACATACACAAATTCTTAAACTACTGTGTACACTGCTTTGGATCTCATACTTCCTGATTTATAGTGGTTTATGGCAGTTGCTTGTGTAAACAATCTTTATCATTTACAAAATTTTTGAATTTCACCCTCTTCATGCAAACCTCCAGACTTAATTCTAGGACTTTATCCTTATATTCCAACTGAGCTTCATATTTGCACAGAAAATCACTTCCTAACACTAGATTTAAACATAGACCTTTGATCACCAATAAATCTTGAATAAACAGCTCCTCCTCAATGATTACTTCAAATTCTGAGTTCCCTGCATTTAACACCCCTATTTTTCTTGCAAAAGCATAATTTTCTTTTTCCCATGCCACTGGCT
The DNA here is from genome assembly GCA_026315105.1 of Locusta migratoria. NCBI lineage: Eukaryota > Metazoa > Arthropoda > Insecta > Orthoptera > Acrididae > Locusta > Locusta migratoria. Next base: position 276,738,022 of record CM048747.1, read on the forward strand.
CTACTGTTTTTAAATATTTGAGGAATTGGATCCAATCATCTTGCCCATACTCATGTACTTCTTTATTAACCCAACCTGACTTTAACCCATCAATATCCATTTCATGACACTGTTCATTATTATGAATCATAAAACTTGTATTTTCTCCTCATCATCACCTAACCCCTGCTGTGCAACTCTCTGTCCCTCACTTGTCTCATCATGATCTACGGTATACATGCCTAATCCCCTTAATAGATCATACTCATTGTACCCATTCACAAACTCTTTCAACACATTGTAATAAGTCTGGTCCCTATTATATTGTTTGCCTAAACTGTCCAAGTAATCATATTTGTGCAACAGCCAATCATCTGGTGCCCACTTCCTTATCCAGTTTATTTTCCCAATTAAATGTCTGGTTTGTGCATCTACACTGTCAACTTGGTCTTCATTTACAGTAGGTCCAGTGTCATTTACTGTCTCTACCGGACCACATTTATTTACATTTAATTTAGAAAAACATTCACTCTCATTCATACATTCCACAACATCTATGCTGGCTGCAGTACCATCAATATTTACATTCATACTTTCACATCCAGTAAACACTTGTGCCTCTGACCTATCCAAAACTATGGTTAACTCAACACTGTTTTATCCTCTTTAATGTTATTATCAAATAAATTTCACACATCATATCCCCCTTTACTGTCCTCATTCCTATCCTTTCTCCTCCTGTTTGCCTTTCTTTTGTCATGTTGCATGAACCACTCCCCAAAAATTTCCTTACTACCTATAACAGTATCCACCTGACACATACTTTCATCTCTATTCTCCCTTTCCTTGTTTACTCTATTTATGTTTTCTTCCCTCTTTTCTTTATCCTTGCCATTTTGAACTCCTACTTCCTCTTTCCTATCATCATATCTGTCCATGTGACATAGTTTTTCCTCCCTTCTCACCCTATCTCTATTCCTACTATAATTATGGTCATTAGATCCCCTGTTATCCCATCTTCTGGTCCTATTCTCCCAGTTGTCTCCTCTGTTATTGTTACCTCTCCAATTTTCATTTAAATTCCTCTCTCTATCGTGTTTTCCCTGGTTGTGACCCACATTTCTACTGCCTCTGTTTTCATTATGGTTCACATGCTGTGGTCCCCTGAGCTATCGTTCCATGACTAAACCCTGGTCTATCTTTTCTAAAAATCCAATGAAATTCTCAGCTGAATCTGTGGGATGGTGAATTAACTGCCAATGCAAATCTGCAGGTAACCTCCTACACAAAGTGGAAATTACTGCTAAAAGACTCAAAGGTGTATCTAAATGCACTAGTTTCTCAAGTTCCTCCTGACAAAATTCCTTCATGCTCTGTTTCCCTTTCACATAGTTTGGTCCATTCAAGAATTCATTTTGTATCTTAGCTTGCTTGGCCTCCCCCAATACTTATTTAAAAACAATTTTTCAAACGCCTCAAAAGTAACAACTTTATCAGCACACTGATTTGCCCAAAATTGAGCAGAACAGTCAAGCATTCTCTTTGCTAACTTCACTTTACACTGGTCTGACATACCAGGCACAAATTGATCCTTGCATGCATCTACTGGATGATAATTACTCACTCCTGAAAACTTTTTGCCATTAGGTGTCTCCACCATGGAACAATTAGTGTTTCCTGACGCAGCAAACAATTCTAGATTATTTATTCTAGTGTTCACCTTCTCAAACTCAATGTTGTTTACTGTCACTACTTGTTCTATCTTTTTCCTAAAGTTACATTCTGTATTCTCTAATTTTCCTGACAACAAAGTTTTTGTTTCCTCAATACCTGCCACCATCCTCTTGTCAACCTCAGCCAACGTCTGCATAGTGCCCTCATTTCTGTGATCACATTTTTGTTTCACAGCATCTAACTTGTCTCCTACCTCAGTCTCAATAGCACCAGTTCTGGCTTGTATCTCCTTTTCCTATTTTCAAACCGTTGTGTTAGACTTCCTATCTTTTTGTCAATGTCTGTGATTATATCTGCCATTAATCCAAGCATTGAATTTTGTAGTGCTCCAATGTCTGCCTTAAAGTCTGCTTTCAATTCTGATTTCACAGTTTCTATTTTTGATCCTAAATTTGAATTTGAATTTTCTATTTTTGATTCTAAATTTGAGTTTGAATTTTCTATTTTTGATTCTAAATTTGAGCTAAAACTCGCTAACATGGCTGCGATCATCTTCGGTGTCAACAACATTCCCCCAGTATTTACCCTCTCTGGACTTTCTGCTATGCTACTCTCTGAATCTACGTCGCTTGGTGACTTTTTAACAACCCGATCCATTATCGGTATCACAAGAAAGCTTGATTAGCACACAAGAATTTATAGCGCCAGCTGCTTTACTTATCTTTTAATCCAGAAGTTGCTGCAACGAGCTGCGACGCACCCAACGCTCGCTGCCGTCTGTTGTAGAAGCTGTGGCTGGAATATGTCCTCACTGCATCCCTTATCCTTTGTAGAATCGAAGCTGCTGGGCCCCAACACTCCGTTGGCGACTTGCGAAGTCCCCACGATCACTGCCGTCCGCTGCAGAAGATGAAATTTGAGTGCGTGGATCCCGCGCGCGCCGCTCACTGCTGCCGGGCCGATGCGCCGTAGATCGCCGGTTACAGATGCCCGCGCCCGAACTCTGCCAGTCACCAACCGTCGTTAACCGCACGACGCGTTTGCGTATCATCCGATTATGCTAACTGTTTTGCTCACTATCACTGTCCTAAGCACACCCTACCTCTCTGTCCGAGCAAGACCAGTGTGAATTTATCCCGCTCTCTGTTGCCAGCCGCCACGCACACTTGGAATTGTTCGTCGCGTCCGCGCACTTGTTTGCAACTGTTCGTAACTGTTCACTATCCTATACACACCCTAATCTCTCCGTCCGAGCAAGTCCAACGTGAACTTATCCCGTAACGACCCTCCAAATGCGAGAGTGAAGATCGGGGTGAGAGTTTAATTTTTAAAACTCACAACCACCAACTGCGAAACAAAATTCCTAAACATGCAAAAACACTGGAACTGTGATTGCATATGATTAACAAAAAAAAAATCATAATAATGTCAAGTTCATGAGAGACAATGGTGTACTACCTACTATTTTTGAAAACACGTAAAAGTTCACTTTATGTTGTTTATTTCATAATATTAGAACCCTGTGGCTGATACGTCCGTACGTCGACAAATTTATCAAATAAAGTTATAGCTCGTGAGCCCTCAGACAAAAAAGAATATTTGTCGCAAATTGTTTTCACGCCATGTGGCTGTCTCAAATATCGTTCATGTTCGTGCCTATGAGACGACACGTGTTACATTAACAAATCACAGTCACTTTAATTCAATGCGATGCACACCTTGTTCCACTGGCTAAATATTCACAAACACACAGTAGCACTCGATGCAACTTGGTGCAGTCTACGACGAGCAACCACACGTGGCGATTGACACACCAAAAATCTAAAGTCTCCACCTGGAGATTCACATGCAGACTGATTCAGAGCGACGCCGCCCGGCCAGCTACCCCACTCGCTCCCGACTCGTCACTTCCTGCCCGCGCACACCAGAAGCTCAACTGCCGGGTTTTTTCCCTATGTCATCAACTTTCCCATGTGAGCTGTTCTAACAGATTTGCCAACGTACAGCGCTCAGCCAATACATTTCTACAACTTTACTTAAAGTCAAAATAATTACACTACACATTAAATAAATGTCTTCTTAGAGTTTTATATTAGTATAAACATCCTTTGTACTATTTATCATAATCGTGCAATTTCTTACATCACAGATAAGTGATTTAACTGAATATTTCAAGATAAAATACACAAGATTAATTGAAAATAAAATGAGAAATAGGTAATATATTACTTTTATAAACAAACATTGCCATGCTAGTTGTGTAACTGTCTTGTATTCATTGGTAATCTATTACTTTTCATTGTCAATTAAACATATTACGCCAGATGTGACTATGTCAGCTAATGTATTGTTTATTTGTCAACAGGCTATTTTGTAATGAGGGCCTTAAAGGTTCCTAACTGCAACGTATTACTTCAAATGCAAGTAGTATTAGAATATTTTATTTCACGCTGTGCACTGCACTGCACCTGGCACTCGCCATTGTCCCACTCTCCCCTCACCGGAAACGAGCCTGGAAAATCCTAAGCTGGAACAAGCCACCAACGTCGGCCTGCTCGCTGGCCTGCCGTCAGCTACAAGCACACAGCAAATCTCAACGTGGAGAATTTCTACCTTTGGCCTAACTATAAATGTTGTCACCCAACTGCATACATACATTGCTACCATAATTAATAAGATTAAAATTGTGTAACATTTAGTGCATGGGCATGGTCAATGTTTGCAGTGAACTTATTACTGTTTAATTATCAAATGCTATTAATTGCCAGTATTTCTATTGGGCGGTAATCTCACATCTGCAAGAGTATATTGTAGTTTCCAGCCTGGTAATGCCAAATGAATAGGTAAAATTATCCCAAAAACGTCTGTTATTAAATCGATGAAGTGACTACCAATCGCATTCGACCAATGCGCGAGTGTCACGGAAATGCTCCGGCAACTCTATTGGGGATCGCTGGAAGAAATACGACGTTCTTTTCGTGAATTTCTGTTAAGTAAATTTAGAGGGCCGGAATTTGAAGCTGATTGTAGTACGATCTTGCTGCCGCCTACTTACATTTCGCGTAAAGATCACAAAGACAAGATAAGAGAAATTAGGGCTCGTACGGAGGCATATAGGCATTCTTTTTTTCCTCGTTCAATTTGGGAGTGGAATAGGAAAGGAAATGCCTAGTAGTGGTACTGTGTACCCTCGGCCACGCACCTTACGGTGAATTGCGGAGTATGTATGTAGATGTAGATGTACCCGTAATTTTATTGACATCAGAACGTGTAATTCGACAAATTAATGTATTTTTTTTACTCCGCAATTCGTCGTCTACTATATTAAACAATCGATTCCAACTGCCCTATCAATGTTACAAATCACTTTTCTGTTCCCTATTCAGCCTCCTTCCAGGCGAAAGTAATCGGTGGATACTAGTAACTCGCACATGCCCACTTTGTTAAAAAAAAAAAAAAAAAAAAATAAATAAAAAAAAAAAAAAAAAATCCCAACGAAATCGTGCCCAAAACCAGGAGATAGAAGTCACCTACACGAAGCTGTTGTATTGTAAGTGGGAGCTTCTTCGTTACAACATTTAGTTTAACATCGGCTAGCCCCACTTTATAAGGTACAGCCAAATGATTTGCATATTCTATCGCGATGTTCTCCGGTGTTTCCTTGCGGAGTTTCTTCAGTATTGCGAGTGCTCTCACAACGCTGCCGCCAGATAGGAGAAATGATAAGTTCTCCTTATCTCCATGGCTTGCAATGACGAACTCGTCGAATTTATTACGCATATATCACTTAAATGATCAGCAATAATGTTCCATCGCTATATAAATGACACAAGTCGTAATTTAAGCACCACTAACACACGATCAAACACGCACTACTTCGTAACGGACACAGCGCAAAGCTTTTTACTACCACAAGAACAGAATCCTAAAACGGCGTCTTTAGAGCTCTCTCGCAACACATAATCCACAACTGGAAACAAACAGCGTCGCATATATTAGAGTATTTCAAACACTTTTTACTTAAATTCTATCCCAACTAGCATGCGACACTCAATGTAACAACAACCATCTCTAACCCAAAGACAGAATTAAAGCAAAATGATCTAACCGTCCCAGCTTCTTTTCTACTAAAGTTCTAAACTAACTAGCACGCGACAATCTCGGTAACTCTTATCGTTGGTGTATCCGTCTCGAACATCTAACCGATAGTTCATGTATCTTTCTGCATTGCATACTCCACCAGGCGGTATTTCGAAAACGTTTCCTATTATTCACTAGACCACATACCTCGTACATTTAACAATCACTCGAGCAATCCTCCCATCTAACAAATCAATACTCCCGCTAAACATATGTAACAAACCCAATTACATGGTAAAAGTGACTAACACACATAGAGCAGCTAACAAGGAATGATCCAGATCAATACCAAGCTCTTTTCTTATATATATCTAATCCGTATAACCAACAACGAAAAAAATAATCTATACCTTTTCGAATTAATACAACACCAGAAATTTTTTTATAGAAAGCCAAGTGCAGTCATTTACAGACTAAACAAACGATTGAACACGCTTCCCAGCGAAGATAACTACCTAACTTTAAATCACCTAACCGTAAGATTTATTGAAATAGATGCTTCTCGACCAAAGGTCAATAATTAACCACCGCAAGCGTTTCCGCTATGCTAACGAGAGGCATCCAGTCGTATAGTAAAGCACTACTAAAAGACAAGAAATACTCATCAGTCATAACACATAACCATACTACTAAGTATCAATGGGCAGTCCACAAATGTAGAACACCCATATTTTGCAACGAAACGTACGATTAAACAGATCGAAATCGGTATTTCGCACAAGCCAGGATACATCTTACGCACCAGATTAAGAATACAAGAGCCCCAATTTTACGAAGATAGAATATTACATTGCTTCCGTCAACGGCCATAAGAATAAAAATTCGAACGATTTGTCGCAGCTATACCATCCCTCTTAATGCTCCATCAACTCACAATAGAGACCTTCTCTAAATAACCACTACAGATCATAAAGAGACATTCACACACAATCGTATTATCGGCAAATACTGCAACACTTCTAGGGATCATTTCCTCACAGGTGACACAAACGAGGTATTTACCGTATGGGTTTACTGCAACAGCCGTTATAACTTGCATGATGAAAATATAGATAGCGATAACCTAATTTATACACACATACACACACACACACACACACACACACAATCAAACAGCCGTATGTGCGCTAAATTGCAATGTAATGGCAAACTCCAGTCCATACAGTAACGAATTGCCTAAAATCAATTTAAATGAAGGCTTGCTTAGCTGTAGACTAGAACAGCAGAGAAGTACATCTCCGATGACGAACTAACAGATACTCTACCAATCGAAGCACTACTCTTCTGACACGTAACCTGTCTTCCAAACTATCTCCTAAATCCATAGACCTGTAAAACCGAAACGTTCTACACGAATAGCTATACGTCTTAACAGCAAAAAGCTGTCTCAGATGCAAACTATTACATATTTTAGGTAATCACATCGAAGTTGGAGTGCTCCTGAATACACTTGATCCCCCTATAGATCTTAGGTTAGTCTATATACATCCCAGGGCAGTAAAAGTCTCTTTCCAATGAGGGATGAAACCTGGAATGCGTCTAACTCGATCCCCAAACCACGAAAAATATACTGTGCTACAACAGCTTACAACACATCAGATACAACTCGAACACTTTTTTAGGATAAAGCGATCCACAGATCGATGATTTTCACATCAAAAACATAGGATTACAACACGCCACACCCACATCTAACTCTTTTTAGGACAACCTTTGATTGTTCTTCTATTAAGACAGCGGAATATTGTCGAATTATGCTTTTGGGTAATATTGTATCTGGAGAACTATTTAAATCCAAACACATTGCGAGGTTGAACGACTCCTGCAACTAACCACGTCTTTATGTTCAAGAGGAAATTTCATCGAGAGATCAGACATTTAGACCCCACACAGTTAAGTACAACATGAAATTGCTTTGTTGTACCTTACCAGGCGATCCTTTGAATCTTAGATTAGAGTATAGAGGAAGAAACAGAGCTGATAGAATATAAACGCCGATAGTTAGGGTCCGGACTATACTAACCACAGAATTGAACCAATCATCGACTGCGTTCTCCAGATAGATGACGCCGAAGACGTTAACGACCACACATATCTCTGAGAAGAGAGAGAGACAGAATTCTGTCTTCGTTATTCAACTCTTATATATATATATATATATATATATATATATATATATATATATATATATATATATATATATATATATATCACACCGCACCCAGTTTACAGAATAAATCCATATTAACAACAATCTACAGTATTATTAACCATCCAGACAAACCTAATTTAACCTTGTAGAATATATCCTGTAACGTATTTTAAGTAATCATATCTTCGACTGCAGTTGCATCAGCACACATCGATAACACTGCAGAGGTAGTATAAAGTATCTTTCGACACCAGCAGACAATTCTCAAGTGTCATCTACACAAACCACCGAACGGTAAAAGGGTCTGTCAATAGAAGAATATTCCTAGTTTGCTTATATCCGCAACCAACAATACGAAAAACTGAGCAAAGGCACGAAAATCTCAAAATACAAGGCACCGACCTCTTTCCCTTTTTAGGGTAAATCAAGCCAATGAGCACAAAAACTCGCACCACAATCAAGGGATCATGTCCTAGTATGACTCCCACTCGTTCCACTCGTTCTCCAAATTATGCTACTGAGTGATATTTCTAGGCGAGAGACCAAATAACCCCAATATGGGCGAGAGGTACAACGCGTCCGTCGATTCTAAATGTCGATAGATGAGACAGTGATTGTTAAACGTACGAGGTATGTGATCTAGTGACTAACAGAAAAAGTTTCAGAAATACAGTCTGGTGAAGTACGCAATGCACAAAGCTGCATGATCAGTCTGTTATATATTCATGAGGGATTCACCAACAACACAGTTACCGAGATTGTCACATGCTAGTTTGTTTACAAATTTAGTAGAAACGAACTGGTATGGTTATATCCTTTTGTTATAGTTCGGTCGTTGGGTTGGAGATGGTTGTTGTTAAGTAGTAGTTGGGATAAAAGTGTTTGGATTACTCTGAAATACGCCCTTCAGTGTCTGTTTCCAATTGTGGATGATATTGCGACAGATCTCTAAAGAAGTCATTTTAGGATTCCGTTCTTGTGACTGTAAAATGCACTTTGCGCTATGTACACTCTTTGACAAAAAAACCTGGCCGCCGGTCGGCCGCCGCTGAGCCTAAGTCCGAGCAGGTCGCGACATGGGACAATAAACGTGGCCGCGCTGAGTCGCTCTAAGTCTGGCTATCTGCACAATCTGGCAACACTGTAGACTGCAGGCGTTCATACAGTACTTCTTATGCGCAATTAGAAGACATCCCTGTCACCTACATCCGTGGTCTTGCGGTAAAGTGGCTTGCATGCGTGAGTTTCAGTGATCGAAACCGACTGTTGACAAAAATTTTAATTTCAAGTCCCTCATGCATGCTGATGCCGCATGTGTACGGGGAGCATTTGCGTAACGTATTTCGTTTTTTGGTACACTGTTAATAACATTTCGGCCCAATAACATCGCTGCCTCTGGCCGCAGCACTTGGCAGAGCTCTCCGCGGCCCACTCGCCGGCAGCAGCGGTGGCGGCGCTGCGCTGCCTCGCCCTCTGCCCACGGCGCCTGCTGCCGCGCATCGCCCTAGACATGTAAAATGCTGTAGTGTTGCTGAGTGGTGATCCACAAAAAAGGTTGCGATGTGTATTTCAGACACGATATCAGTGGAGCAAAGCACCCATTTTGAATGGTGAGCAAATTATTACACTATCACATGATATATTGGAAAGGCAAAAATTTGTCATAATCCTTGATCCAATCAAGTGCACTCTACGATGGTTAACACTTATTTGTGAATTGAATCTCGATCCTTTTCATATCAGAAAAGCCCTTCATATAATATGTTATTGTCATCAAGACAGTGCGTAACTGCACTATAATGTTTTAGTGTCGATCTTTGATGCCTTACAGTAAATGTATGAGCTAAATAATGTGAATACGTTTCAGCGCACGTTCTAAAGCACACACTGCATAGTTCGTGTCTTCATGTCTCATTTCTACTGCAGATATATATATATATTATATGAAGGAACTATATTAATCATTATGTTCACTTCCTCCGAAAGTATCCCTTAGCATGTGGGTCCTAAAGGAGTAGTAAAGCTTCGTATCTATGGAGACCAATTCGAATTTCTTCAAAGGCATTTATATGGTGAAACAAAGAAGACATCTAATACCATTTCCATAATTTCGAGTCGACCTTTCTGAAGGACTTATTGTATAAACGTTTTCTTCTGATTTCATTAAAGAGTTCCTTCTTGCAATCTGCAGTGTATAAAGTAAAATAAAACAAAGTAAAATGAAATACCATCCTCAAACGCACGGTCTTCAACCAGGATTAGAACTGCCGACTCGCACCAGACTTGCATCACAGCGCACAAGCAGAACCACACAGCCAACCACACGCTGCCGCCAGTTGCCCTCAGTCTCTTATATATTCAATACTGAGCTTCTAAGGCATCGCGAAAATTAACCTGAAAGTCACCTACACGAATAACAGCATTCCTTGAGTGCAAAAGTTAAATTTCTGTCTCTCATATCACATGGGCATTATACAGCATGAGTCATGAAATTCGAAGAGGAATGACAAGTGAACTTAGCAGGACAATTCAGTACCACTTGCGGAAGTAACTGCTGTCTCCTGATTGTTTCCAACGTCACATTTAGGATGCAGATATTTAATTAATCCAATGATGCCGAAATAAGCGTTTACATTTTTGAAGCTTTACAGCATTATTGTATAATTTCAGCAAGTGACTAGAGAAGATAGAAATACTAACATTGTGCTTGCAACATACGGCAGGTCAAAGACTGAACTACATAAACTTTCATCACGATTACAGTCCCCCTCCCCCCTCAAAAAAAAGAAGACTAAAACAATTACAATGTGACAAAATCTTTTTTTTATTATTTTTATTTATTTATTTATTTATTATGAAACGTTGCTGGAAATGATCGTACCCCATCCGTCACTAAACAGTAAGGTATCAATCACTTAGAATCTTGAAAGCGACAGCCCTCAATATCTTCAATCCTACAAACAGCTTGCCTCAATTGGCTTTTAGCCATGATGCACTAACAAATGTCATCACAAGGAAATGCTTCAGTCCGAAAGGAGACAACAGCATTGAGAAATGCTGATGAATTGATGACTTAACCTCATGGACTTTCACTGAGAGCTTTTCGTTACAAAACGAAAATGTAGTGCAAACGATCATTTTCTCCAATGATAATAGGCAATGTTGACCGAAAACTGACTGTATCTACGTTGAGTGTTGTCATACGCGTCTCACATTCAAGGAATATTACCTAAATGAGCAGCTATTTTGGAAATATACCTAAAACATCGATGCAGTGGAGTAATATAATCAAATCATGTTTAGACAAGCATGTTTTGAATTTAGTCCTCTTGAAGCTGAAACAAAACCTTGGCTTAATACTTGATGCAAAGATGAACAAAATACAAATCAGTCATCTATCGGTTTCTTCGATTCTTTGGACAGTCTTGTTTGGTTTGTACACCTTCACTTCGTCGGCGATTTATTGGTTTCATGGACAATATAGTAAACAAAATTACGCGACTCTTTGTCACACATCTTAACGTTCTTGGTTTTTATTCTGAATGACAGTGATAATTTCTGTTGGACTGCTTCCATATATCCGGAGGTATGTAATGAAATTTTATTCCCATGACAGATAAAAGAATTAGAACGTTGGGTCTCTGTAATGAATTTTACTATGTAAAAATTTAACATCTGAAGATGTGGATCTTTAAAAACGTGTAAACGGTCGTGGACCTGTAGAGCAAGGATCTTAATAAAAATAAATAAATAAAAAGAGGTAAAAGAAAACAAAAAAGAAAAACCTGACGCGGCTTCAGAATTTATTATTTACTTTATGGGATGTCAACATTTGAAGTAATTTACAAATAATTTGTTCTGTCAATATTTAAAAATTTACCATCATTTTAGAACAATTGAGAAATTCATTTAAGAAAATGTTCTTTCGTTTTGTTTGTGTTGTTACTTGATATTCTTGAAGTAGGTGGCTATGGCATCTGCTATGAAGTTGCTAGGAGACAGTTGACACGAATGGTTTTGTTTGACAGTAAGCGGATAAATTAAAGACGTAACGAGACGAATTGATAATATCCAGCTTTTGCAACAAAACTGATCCGATTTCGAAAAGAGCTATGTTTTAAGAAATTGACTATTATACAGCTAGACATTACTGCTGTACCCCTACCTCATTGATTTACTCACAGCTGAGGCAGATTGCTCGCAACGTGAAAGAGAGTAGGAGTAGTTATTGTATAAACACAAATTCAGTTAACTACTACAATATGCATATTCTGATATTAATTTTTCAAAATATTTAATGGGGGTGACTAGAAAAAGTAAGTGACTGCAGAATTACAAATCAGACTCACATCTACATGATGCCAAAGTTGCGAAACACTAGGTCCTAGCTACGACGTTGATTACAATGGTGGCCTGAAGAACGAGTTTTTTTAGCTAGCGTCCTGCATGTTAGGATCCGTAATTCCACTCAGGCTCGAGACACTGTACTCTCCAAATTTCATATAAGCCACGTGGCCAGCTATTTTAAAAGAGTAAAAAAAAAATATCAATGAATACCTCATTGAGCGTATTTCCAGTTTTGTTTCTCGGTTTATGGTTGAATCCTAGGTAGGCATGTTATGTTTACTTTACTCACATTTTGTCGCAGAAAAGTCTTCCTAAATACTCAAATTTTGTCCAGAATCCTTCCAGTTTGCTTCCTGATAAAATAAATTGTCCGCACGTCAATATGGAAATTACAAGCGACCTGTTATTGATAGAACATCTTGATACGTTAAATAGCGTTCCATTTGAATCCAACACTTATTTTGAGCACATTCCTTGATGATGTGCTTAATAGATTCCGAACCTGGCTTACTGTTGCCTGCCTCGTTGATTTCATAAAATGTTTCGTAGTCTCATGGCTGGATGCATTGCAGACATAAAGTAGCAATTTGCTCACTACAGCACAGTGATATGTTTCAGAGTACAAACTTAATGGCGACTTTTAGGTGCCAAGTATATAACGTCGATAGATTATCATTCAATCGGTATCGTCGGCAAATAGCGGACGACATTAATTTACTAACCATTGCAATGTTCAATAGAATTGGTGAACTTCATTTATTTCTTAAGTTACAATCAAAACGCGTAAGTTCGGGGAGGTGTACCGAACATCTGTTAGACTCCGTTTGATGACTTCGTCTATTCAGAACGACAACTATCCCTCCAACAGGCGCGCTCCGCCTTCTTCGTTTCCTAATGCGCGCGCCTTCGCTCGCTCGGTGTGCCGCATTTACCGAAACGACCGTGGCTGCCGCCATCCGTCATATCTCTTATCGACTTCAAAAAGTTAATGAAATAAATTACCCTTCAAGTTGGTGCTAGAATTACTCATGAAGCAAGAATACTTTATGTTCCAGTTGTGAGATTACCGCCCAATAGAAATATTGGTGATTAATAGCATTTGATAATTAAACAGTATGAAGTTCACTGCAAACATTGACCATGCCAATGCACTAAATGTTACACAATTTTAATCTTATTAATTATGGTAGTAACGTATGTACGCAGTTGGGTGACAACATATATAGTTAGGCCAAAGGTAGAAATTCTCCACGTTGAGATTTGCTGTCTGCTTGCAGCTGACGGGAGGCCAGTGAGCAGGCCGACGTCGGTGGCTTGTTCCAGCTTAGGATTTCCCAGGTTCGTTTCCGGTGAGAGGAGAGAGATACAATGGCGAGTGCCAGGTGCTGTGCAGTGCACAGCGTGAAATAAAATATTCTAATACTACTGGCATTTTAAGTAATACGATGCAGTTAGGGACTTTTAAGGCCCTCATTACAAAATAGCCTGTTGATAAATAAAGAATACATTAGCTGATATAGTAACATATGACGCAATATGTTTAATTGACAATGAAAAGTAATAAATTACCAATGAATACAAGACAGTTACACAACTATCATGGCAATGTTCGTTTATAAAAGTAATATATTAACTATTTCTCATTTTATTTTCAATTAATCTTGTGTATTTTATCTTGAAGTATTCAATTAAATCACTTATCTGTGATATAAGAAATTGCACGATTATGATAAATAGTACAAAGGATGTTTATACCAATATAAAAACCTAAGAAGACATTTAATGTGTAGTGTAATTATTTTGATTTAAAGTTTTAGAAATGAATTGGCTGATCGCTGTACGTTGGCAAATCGGTTAGAACAGATCACATGGGGAAGTTGATGACGTAGGGAAAAAACTCAGCAGTTGAGCTTTTGGCACGCGCACACTCTCGTGGGCAGGAAGTGACGAGTCGTGTGCGAGTGGGGTAGCTGGCCGGGCGGTATAGCTCTGAATCAGTCGGCATGTGAATCTTCAGGTGGAGACTTCAGATTTTTGGTGTGGCAATCGCCATGTGTGTCGTAGACTGCACCAAGCTGAATCGAGTGCTACTGTGTATTGTGAATATTTATCCGGTGGAACAAGGTGTGCATCGCATTAAATTAAAGTGACTGTGATTTGTTAATGTAACATGTGTCGTCACATAGGCACGAACATAAACGGTGTTTGAGGCAGCCACATGGTGTGAAACCAATTTGCGACAAATATTCATTTGTCTGGGCGCTCACGAGCTATGACTTTATTTGATAAATGTGTCGATGTACAGACGTATCAGCCACAGGGTCCTAATATTGTGAAATAAACAACGTAAAGTGAACTTTTACGTGTCTTCAAAAATAGTATTTATACACCCTTTTCTCTCATGAACATGATTTTATTATGATTTTTTTTTTTTTTTTTTTTTTTTTTTTTTTTTTTTTTTTTTTTTTTTTTTGTTAATCATATGCAGGGAAGGAGAGCTGCGAACGTGTGATATCATCCCCTAGAAAACGAGTCAAACAATAGCAATCACAGTTCCAGTGTTTTTGCCTGTTTAGGAGTTTGGTTCGCAGTTGGTGATTGTGAGTTTTAAAAATTAAACTCTCACCCCGATCTTCACTCTCGCATTTCGAGGCTCGTTACGGGATAAGTTCACGTTGGACTTGCTCGGACGGAGAGATTAGGGTGTGTATAGGACAGTGAACAGTTACGAACAGTTGCAAACAAGTGCGCGGACGCGACGGACAATTTCAAGTGTGCGTGTCGGCTAGCACCAGAGAGCGGGATAAATTCATACTGGTCTTGCTCGGACAGAGAGGTAGGGTGTGCTTAGGACAGTGATAGTGAACAAAACAGTTAGCATAATCGGACGATACGCAAACGCGTTCGCGGTTAACGACGTTTGGTGACTGGCAGAGTTCGGGCGCGAGCATCCATAACAGGCGATCGACGGCGCATCGGCCCGGCAGCAGTGAGTGGCGGCGCGAGGGATCCACGCACTCAAATTTCATCTTCTCCAACGGACGGCAGTGATCGTGGGGACTTCGCAAGTCGCCAACGGAGCGT
This sequence comes from Locusta migratoria, assembly GCA_026315105.1. Lineage (NCBI taxonomy): Eukaryota > Metazoa > Arthropoda > Insecta > Orthoptera > Acrididae > Locusta > Locusta migratoria. The sequence goes on from CM048747.1 coordinate 276,753,398, forward strand.
CGGGGCCTAGCAGCTTCTATTCTACAAAGGATAAGGGATGCAGTGAGGACATATTCCAGTCACAGCTTCTACAACAGACGGCAGCGAGCGTTGGGTACGTCGCAGCTCGTTGCAGCAACTTCTGGATTAAAAGATAAGTAAAGCAGCTGGCGCTATAAATTCTTTTGTGCTAATCAAGCTTTCTTGTAATACCGATAATGGATCGGATTGTTAAAAAGTCGCCAAGCGACGTAGATTCAGAGAGTAGCATACCAGAAAGTCCAGAGACATAATCTCAGACATTGGCAAAAAGATAGGAAGTCTAACAGAACGGTTTGAAAATACAGAAAAGGAGATACATGCCAGAATTGGTGCTATTGAGACTGAGGTAGGAGGCAAGTTAGATTCTGTGAAACAAATATGTGATCACAGGAATGAGGGCACTATGCAGGCGTTGGCTGAGTTTGACAAGAGGATGGTGGCAGGTAATGAGGGAACAAAAACTTTGTTGTCAGGAAAATTAGAGAATCCAGAATGTAACTTTAGGAAAAAGATAGAACAAGTAGTGACAGTAAACAATACTGAGATTGAGAAGGTGAACACTAGAATAAATAATCTAGAATTGTGTATTGCATCAGGAAACACTAATTGGTCCATGGTGCAGACACCTAATGGCAAAAAGTTTTCAGGAGTGGGTAATTATCATCCAGTAGATTTTTTGGCTGCATGCAAGGACCAATTTGTGCCTGGTATGTCAGATCAGTGTAAAGTGAAGTTAGCAAAGAGAATGCTTGACTGTTCTGCTCAAACTTAGGCAAATCAGTGTGCTCATAAATTTGTTACTTTTGAAGCGTTTGAAAAATTGTTTTTAAATAAGTATTGGGGGGAGGCCAAGCAAGCTAAGATACAAAATGAATTCTTGAACAGGCCAAACTATGTGAAAGGGAAACAGAGCATGAAGGAATTTTGTCAGGAGGAAATTGAGAAACTAGTGCATTTAGATACACCTTTGAGTCTTTTAGTAGTAATTTCCACTTTGTGTTGGAGGTTACCTGCAGATTTGCATTGGCAGTTAATTCACCATCCCACAGATTCAGCTGAGGATTTCATTGAATTTGTAGAAAAGATAGACCAGGGTTTAGTTATGGAACGACAGCTCAGGGGAACACAGCATGTGAACCACAATGAAAACAGAGGCAGTAGAAATGGGGGTCACAACCAGAGAAACCACAATAGAGAGAGGAATTTAAATGAAAATTGGAGAGGTAACAATAACAGAGGAGACAACTGGGAGAATAGAAGCCAGAGGGAAACATGGGAAAATGACAGGAGAAATCAAAGGCAGGAAGGTGGAAATAGGAATTGGGATAACAGGGGATCTAATGAACATAATTACAGTAGGAATAGAGATGGGGAGAGAAGGGAGGAAAAACTATGTCACATGGACAGAGATGATGATAGGAAAGAGGAAGTAGGAGTTCACAAAGGCTAGGAAAAAGAAAAGAGGGAAGAAAACATAAATAGAGTAAACAAGGAAAGGGAGAAAAGAGAGGAAAGTATATGTCAGATGGATGCTGTTATAGGTAGTGAGTAAATTTTTGGGGATTGGTTCATGCAACATGACAAAAGAAAGGCAAACAGGAGGAGAAAGGATAGGAATGAGAACAGTGAAGGGGAATATGATGTGCGAAATTTATTCAATAACAAATGTAATGAGGATGACAATAGTGTTGGGTTAGCCTTAGTTTTGAGTGACTCAGAGGCACCAATAAATGGTCCAGCAATAAAAATTAATGGCACTGGAACCAGCACAAAAGTGATACATGGGATAAGTGGTGTTGAGTGTGTGAATGAGAATGAATGGAGTTCTGAATTTCAAAAAATTAAATGTGATTCAATAAAAACAATAAATGACACTGGGTCTAGTATGAATAATGAGAGAAGTGTGAATGTTTCTGAAGTAGGTGAAATTGTCAATACTGATGTACACCCACCTGTAACTAATGATGTGTTGGGACAGGGCAGAGATATTATTGAGAATATAAAGTGGATTAGGAAGTGGGCACCAGATGATTGGCTATTACACAAATATGAGTATTTGGACCAACTTGGGAAACGATGTAATAGGGATCAAACTTACTATAGCCTGGTAAAAGACTTAGTGAGTGGGGACAATGAATACAATGAATTAAGGGGATTAGGAATGTATGCTGTAGACCAAAATGAAGTAGATGAGGGATTTGGTGTATTACAGGAGGGAATAGATAATGATAAGGAGAGTGTACAAACTTTTATAGTATACAACAATGAAAATTGTAAGGAAATGGATTGTGATGGGGTAGGAGCAGGGTGGGTTGTTAAAGAAGTAAGTGAATATGGTCCAGATGATTGGGTCCAACTCCTTAGACACTTAAAATCAGTGGAGCCAGTGACGTGGGTAGAAGAGAAGTATGGGTATGCAAGGAAACTTGGGGAGTTGAGTGCAATAAACTCAGAATTTGGGAAAGCATTCAGTGAAATATTTGGAAATGATGAGGACATACAACCATATTGTTATGTAGTGGATGTAAATACTATGGTTAAGAACTGTATGCAAGAAATTGAGGAAGATTTATTGGCAGAAAATGAACTTGAGGAAGATGTCATTGAAAATTTACAGCCCATTATAAATGTTAAGGTAGAAGGAGTCTGTGAAACTGCATTGATTGATACTGGAAGTACAATTAGTGGTATTTCAGAGGATTTCTACAATCAAATCAAGAGTACAGGGACAGTAGAGTTTCCAGTTACTGGGGTACTGATAAAGAATGCTACTGGCAGTTATAGCAAACCAGTGAATAAGGAAGTAGTGTTAGACTTGATGATTGAGGATGAATTGTTTAGTCAAGGTTTACTTGTCATAAAGGGAATTTGCTTAAATTTAGTGTTGGGAAATGATTTTTTGTGCAAATATGGGGCACAACTAGACTATAAGGATAAAGTGCTAGAATTAATTCTGGAGGGATGCATGAAGAGGGTGAAATTCAAAAATTTTGTAAATGATAAAGATTTAATGGTATGTTTACACAAGCAACTGCCATAAACCATTGTAAATCATGAAGTATGAGATTCAATGCATTGTAGATAGTAGTTTAAGAATTTGTGTATATTTATTCTGTGCCTGTGTTAGTATTTATGTATGTGTTTAGATTTAAGCATTGGGGTCACGTTTGCATGCTTTCTTTATATATTCCTTTTCTTGTTGTTGAAATATATGCTAACATCAGATTTTGCAGTTCAACAGTGGTACCTGAAGTAAAGACTGTACATATAATATGTGTATGCTAACACTAAAGGATAATGTGGGAGTGTACTGTTTATGTGTGTGTATATGTGAGCAGGGATGGCTATGTGGTGTGAGTTGTGGGGTGACTTAGAGAATGAGAAAGTGATGGTCATTGAGGCAGGCAGTGGGGTCTGTGGCTTGAATACATTGTGATGAAGATGTCAGGTGACGGTGTTGCATATGTGGGTGTGACTGACCATATGGGTCGGAAGTGAGGAATGTATGTTTGTTGTGGCTGTTTTGGCTAAAGGTGGGTTGGATTGAGAAATGTTTCAATGAGAGAAAGTGTTTGCTCTTTAATGTCTGTCTCTTTTGAGTGTTTGATTAATGATGAAAATTCTCCTCAGAGATAATAAATATTGTTGAAATGAGATAGAATGGCTGGCCAGTACTTACCATTGTGCTGTACCGCCGATAGTAACACAAAATGAAAAAACAGAAAAAAAAGGGACAAAGGGACAAGCTTTCGGAACAGAGTTCCTTCGTCAGGTGGGAGAGAAGGGAAGAATAAAGGATGGGAATAGAAGGGAAAGGTGGTTCACGACCTAGGTCATGAAGGTGGTGTTTCGGAAGTGTGGGCGTCAGAGATACTGCATGTATGTACTGAGCCAAGCCCACACTTCCGAAAAACCACCTTCATGACCTAGGTCGTGAACCACCTTTCCCTTCTATTCCCATCCTTTATTCTTCCCTTCTCTCCCACCTGACGAAGGAACTCTGTTCCGAAAGCTTGTCCCTTTGTCCCTTTTTTTCTGTTTTTTCATTTTGTGTTACTATCGGCGGTACAGCACAATGGTAAGTACTGGCCAGCCATTCTATCTCATTTCAACAATATTTATTATCTCTTTTGAGTGTTTGGTAGGTAACGTGTCTAATAGGGAGTGCTCAGTATTGTTATATTAAACTGATTCTGATAACACATTTTGGTTTCTTTAATGCTGCTCAACTGTTGACTGAACAATTTCTGCAACAGCAGTTGACGAGAACTATTTTTCTGTCTGGCCTGAGTATCAATAGTGTTTGGTGATATTTTATTTAAAAAATGTAGATGTTTTGTGATACATTAATTTTGAAATTAGACTTTAACCTAAGATATTTTATTGTGGGGAGTACTTGTGGAAAGCACATGACGCTGATGACGGGGATGCAAATAAAATCTCACACCAGAAAATATATATATATATATATATATATATATATATATATATATATATATATATATATATATATATATATATATATATTTTTTTTTTTTTTTTTTTTTTTTTGGTGCGAGGGGGTAGGATTTGTATTTATGCTTTTAGGTGTCATTTTCATAGAAGAGAAAATTCTCTATGATAACATTCCTTTGGTAGTATTATTTGAGCTTTAAGCTATATTATTGACACAGACAGGTTGTTGATGTTTTATTTGATGGAGTAATACTCCGAGTAGGCCACATATTCTCTTGTCTGTTTCATCTGAAGTTATGGCTGATGAGAGTGCAGGTATGGTGGTTTGGGTTGATCTGATAATGACTAACACAAGTCACTTTGAGTTCTTAATTCTGTTGATTTGCATGTTACTTTACATGTCTCAATGCTTAGTTTCAATTGCACCAAGTCTGGATGGCAGAGGGGTGGGATACAAATCCAACCGAATCCTGGAGTCCAGACAAACTTTTCTCTATGTTGACTCATGAGTGCCTTCTGCTTTTCCTGTTCCATGTAGGGTGCATATGACGTGTGTGAACAAGAACGCTTGATCCAATGCCATGAATCTAAGCTGCAACAGCATGTTGGTTGAAATGACGGAGACATAGGACCATACACCATGGGCAAGAGTTGCTGCAACGATGACTGTGGGGTTCTCAGTGTCAAAGTGGTGAGAGATTTCCTTTAAACAAGTGGAGTGTACACCGTCAAAAGTTTTTATAGTTATAATTTCAGTTTTTCCATGTTGAATAAGGTGTTCTAAAGACTAAAGGTTAATACTATTATAAATTTGGTGCCAATTCTGTATATAAACAAAAGGCCCACTTAAATTTCATGGATGTAATTAGTTATAAGGATTCTTTTCTTACAAATATGCACACACTATAAGTGGTCTTAATGGTACAAATATTGGGAAATTGTCTCACTGCCCAGTTTATTTATTTATTTATTTGCATTATTTGAGGTCATAATTGGTATAGTTAGTCAATCCGATTCAATAATTTTTGAAATTTTAAATTTTGCTCATTTGAAAGTATTAATTTTGGTGCAACTTGCGCCATCCAGCACATGGGTTTGATGCCGCAAGTGGGGGTATTGTGAGATTATCGCCCAATAGAAATATTGGTGATTAACAGCATTTGATAATTAAACAGTATGAAGTTCACCGCAAACATTGACCATGCCAATGCACTAAATGTTACACAATTTTAATCTTATTAATTATGGTAGCTATGTATGTACGCAGTTGGGTGACAACATTATAGTTAGGCCAAAGGTAGAAAGTCTCCACAATGAGATTTGCTGTGTGCTTGTAGCTGACGGGAGGCCAGCGAGCAGGCCGACATTGGTGTCTTGTTCCAGCTTAGGATTTCCCAGGTTCGTTTCCATTGAGGGGAGAGAGGGACAATGCCGAGTGCCAGGTGCAGTGCAGTGCACAGCGTGAAATAAAATATTTTAATACTACTTGCATTTGGAGTAATATGTTGCAGTTAGGAACCTTTAAGGCCCTCATTACAAAATAGCCTGTTGACAAATAAACAATACATTAGCTGATATAGTCACATCTGGCGTAATATGTTTAATTGACAATGAAAAATAATGAATTACCAATGAATAGAAAACAGTTACACAACTAGCATGGCAATGTTTGTTTATAAAAGTAATATATTAACTATTTCTCATTTTATTTACAATTAATCTTGTGTATTTTATCTTGAAATATTCAGTTAAATCACTTATCTGTGATATAAGAAATTGTACGATTGTAATAAATAGGGGAAAGGATGTGTATACCAATATAAAAACATAAGAAATTTGTTTAATGTACAGTGTAATTATTTTGATTTTAAGTGAAGTTTTAGAAATGTATTGGCTGAGCGCTGTACGTTGGAAGTCGGTTAGAACTGCTCACATGACATAAGGAAAAAACCCGGGCAGTTGGGCTTTTAGCGCGCGCACATTCGAGGGCAGGAAGTGATGAGTCAGGAGCAAGTGGGATAGCTGGCCGAGCGCCGTCGCTCTGCAACAGTCGGCATGTGTATCTCGAGTTGGAGGTTATAGATTTGTGTGTGGCAATCGCCACGTGTGGTTGCTCGTCGTAGACTGCACCAAGTTGAATCGAGTGATACTGTGAGTTTGTGAATATTTAGCCGGTGGAACAAGGTGTTCATCGCATTAAATTAAAGTGACTGTGATTTGTTAATGTAACACGTGTCATTGCATAGGCATGAACATAAACGGTGTTTGAGACAGCCACATGGTGTGAAAACAATTTGCGACAAATATTCATTTGTCTGGGCGCTCACGAGCTATAACTTTATTTGATAAATGTGTCGACGTACAGACGTATCTGCCACAGGGTTCTAATATTGTGAAATAAACAACATAAAATGAACTTTTACGTGTTTTCAAAAATAGTAGTTAGTACACCCTTTTCTCTCATAGACTTGACATTATTATGAATTTTTTTGTTAATCATTTGCAGGGAAGGAAAGCTGCGAACGTGTGATATCATCCCCTAGAAAACGAGTCAAACAATAGCAATCACAGTTCCAGTGTTTTTGCATGTTTAGGAATTTGGTTCGCAGTTGGTGGTTGTGAGTTTTAAAAATTAAACTCTCACCCCGATCTTCACTCTCGCTATTAAAAATTCCAAAAATTTTTGGAGCTATCTTTAACGCGGTAGCAATTTTTGAGTGGACAAGAGTTACTTTACACGTCAGTCTATTTTAAAATCACGTTTATATAAATATTTCATTTAAATGATTATTTTACACTTTTCACATTTTGTATGTCTGGAATTTTTCATTCAATTTCAAAAGTTTTCATGAGAATACTACAGAGACATTCGATAAATTTGTTTTATTTCTATTTCACCTCACCCTTCTTACGTATTAGTCGCGGAAAGATCGCGAAGGTAAAAGACAGTGCGATATGAACTCACAGTAAGTCTTATCAGAAATAGTTTTAACGGCGAACCATTCACGACTGTAAGAGAAACAGGAGGAACCAGCAGTTGTATAAAAAGTGCCCTCCACCACACACCAATTAAGAAGTGCCGTTAATGTAGCAGTCTCATCCAGTTCTAAGTTAAGTTGAAAGTTCAAGGTCTCTTGTTCAGCGGGAAGTTGGTTTGAAATTAACTGCAAAATTTGTACCAACAGACGGAAACATAAACAAAGTAAGCTCTATTGCACACGAGACACGAAAGAAAGAAGGAAGATTACGATTTAACGTCCCCTCGACAACGGGGTCATTAGAGCGAAGCAGAAGCTCGGATTGTTATGATAAGGATGTGGAAGGAAATCGGCCGTGCCCTGCAGCAGGGACCATTCTGGCATTTGCCTAGACGTATTTAGCAAAATCATGGAAAATTCAAATCCAAATGGTCGAAGGCCAATTCGAAGCGCCGTGCAGCCGAATATGAGGCCAGTGTGTTACCAATGCACCAACTCGCTCCTTAGCAAAAACGAATTTGAGTAAATATTACATTGTCACACGGTTCTGAGTTACGTTAATTGTCTGGCCTATCGTTAGTATAAAATCTATTGTAAAATTTGTAACAAACACATAATAGACAATAAAGCAACCTAATAAACACGTGTTACAACGATTAAAATTAAAATTGGTCGATGAATTGTGCCATGGTTTAAAACAGTATTAAGGAAAACAATTGCACTGTTGCTTATTAAAAGATAGTAAATAAACGTATTGACGTATCTCTTATTCATTTATTTAGAACAGTTGCCGTAGAATGTGCAGGGCTGTAATTACCGCTATTAAAAATTAAATGGTCTGAGTTCAAAATTTGTAAATAAATCTGATCCATATTATCATTATGAATGAAGTTAATAAATGAGTAATCCGCGAATGTCCTTTGCCTACATACCGGTTTCAAATGAAAGCGGTCAAAAGAAGTGTTCCACATTTTGAGAGAAAGTTTTACGGATGAAACAAGACAAAAATGACTGTTATACATTAACTCTAACACGCTTATGTTAACGGATGAGAACTTGTTGATCTTCAGTACTGTAAAACATATTGAACAAACAAATGTAACGGTAATAAAAAATACAAATTCAAAGATCAACTTGAAATAAAAACTAATTGAACAATAATAAAGCACAGCAGTACATCCACTTCACGAGGAGAATTGTAGGGAAAATATGTGTTTAACTATATTAAGGAGACGAACAGCAAGAGCTAACTATTTACGGTTACGAACAATTTTCCCTCAAGTAAATATACCAATGGTAAAAATACGACCGCCTCCTGCGAAATGAATGATGTGGAGCACATTTGCTATCGACGTGAGATCTGCGATCGACAAAGTATGATCCATCTAGTGACAATGTAAAATGTAATGCGGTCGGAAACGACCAAAGGTAGCTACTAGCAGAGAAAAATATATCTCATTATTTTGTGTGAAGTAAAAGCTAATATAAGCCTGAAAAATTATAAATACAGGAGAAAAATAAAATTAATAGGCTAGTTTCTTAGATATGACTTCATTCTTCAACATCTCTTCTCCACAGAGAACCGGCTACCCGAGCCGAACTCTACTATGACAGGGAACCGTCGGTTTCTCTGCTTCTTGTGGAGACAGTTCAGATGGAAGCGTTCTGCCCATTGACGCTATACCTAAAGTAACCAAACGGTTTGGTTTATAGGACAATTTCACTTTTGGTGGTTGCAATTAGTTTACAAATAATAAATCAAATGAATGGAGTAATTTGAAGGGAAAGTAATTATTACAATTACTTTGATTCACCTGCAAAGATGAATATATTTAAGGCAAAAATTTCTTCCGGAGCAACATTAAAAAGTAACATTATAATTCACCTAAACAGGGTCATCACTATACGAAGAAAACAGTTTCTTATCGGGAAAGGTTACACGTTTCTAATAGAAGTCGCTATATTCTGCAGCAAAATCCGTCTGGTCAATTTTATGATTATCGGTAAAAACTTGCGTAATAGCTGCTCTAGTACGGCACATGCCAGATGCTCAGTTTGGTTATCCCTGGAATGTGAGCCGCGTATGAGAAGACTGAACGTATATACGTCCATTTATGGGACAACAGTCCATAGGAACTTTGGAGAAAGTAGTCGTTTCGCACTTTCTTCGTTTTGTTAAAAGAAACTCTCTCCGGAACTTGAGGGTAAGTCATCTATTCATCAGCATTTTTCAGTGCTGTTGTCTACTTTCGGACTGAAGCCTTACTTAGAATGGGCTTTGGTAGCGCAGCATGACTAAAAGCCAGTTGAAGCATGCTGTTTGTAGGAATGAGGATATTGTGGGATGCCCAAGAAGTCCTTCCTATTCCTTAGCAGTATTGCTTACGACGCTAGGCAACTCTGATCGTTCCCTCAGTTCCAGCATTCGAGGTATTTTCCAATATTTATGAGGATATGAGATTAGTCATTGCATTTATATGACTATGTTATCATGAATTAAATTTTCGCGCGCAGGATGGTCAACCCCCGCTTAAATTGCTAACTATTTTGTGTTTTATGTCGGGACTGTCTGTATTAACTGATGAACTGCCAACAAATGTCAGACAACTGAACCACTACTCTCATTTTAGCTCGGTGGCGCCATTCTCGTCTCCTGATCTACAGCAAACATAGTTTATTAGTGAGATATCGTTGTACTAGTGATGTGTGTGGTTTCAGGTCTATTTTTCTCCTCTTAAAAATGTCCTAAACGGTATTCAGCAACGAAATACCAAAACTCATTGCAGTGTGTCAACCAAGAGATCGGCATTTTCTATTGTTATTGTAATCGTTATCATTCTGCTGTAATACGGTAAACATCATTGATTGCTATCATTATTACCATCATTATCATCATTAATTCAGTCTCAAAAGTGTTCTTTCCCATGTGGCAAGAGACCAGAAAGAATGTGTCGTTTGACGGAAAATAGGACAATAGGAGAAAGTAAGCGAAAAGTTTGTAATAGTTTCTGTTGATTTAACGTCGACATGAGAGATACTAAGCAACAACACATGCAAGTCGTGGGTGGCAACATTCGAAGAATCCATCAGACACATGGGATCGGATTCTCATAATCATTTATTGGCCCAACAAGCCTGTAACACTGCGAAATCAATAAGCTGGTTAGTAGTCTAGTTTGCAGATGAAAAACCTCAGAATGGCACATTTCCCACATATACTGATTAGTATCTGTGTTCATGGGCCTAATTTTAAATATCCTGTCTTCTGAATTCTCAAATGAACTAATTAATGTGTTGTACAAATAATCAGTTAACTAAGTTTCTTCTGGCTTTCAAACAAACCAACACATTTCTAAATTCACGTAGAATACGTGAAATATTACTTGAAACGCGGTCGCTTTCAAGATGCGAAGTTTTTCGAGACGGATGGGATTTTAATTTCAACAGCTTTCTTAATAACGTTTTCCCAGTAGGTGGAAGTGATGTTACACTGTGTTGTTGTTTTCCATCGGATGACTGGTGCCGAGAAAATGTTCTACAACAACGGATTTGCTCGTCTGTTGTAAGTGTGTGTGACGCTTGTGTTCAATACACCGGTCTTCCACAGTCCCAATTGTCCGACCAATATATGACATGCCACATATGTAAGGAATACGATGGACACCAGATTTACTCAAACCATGATCATCCTTTACGCACCCTAACAGTGTCTTTATCATACAAGGTGGTCGAGAAACACATTTCTCGCCCCATTCCCGCAGAAATGCTCCCTTGCAACAGACACAAAGGCCATAGATATAGGTGCCACTTCGTTGCTATCGTCATTCACCCGTTGCACAGTAGGTTGATAGCGGAACGCACCTATAACCATTCTGACGAAAGTTGACCTCAAGATAGTAGAACTTAGCTGACAAACTTTCATGGTCTGAAATGATATGGGCCCTGTGAACCGAGATACGAAGTACTCCACGCTCAGCTGGACGGTGGCAACTATCAGCTCGCAGATACAAATCAGTGTACTTCCTACAAACAGCATGTCTCGACGTACCATCTAATCAACCTGACCAACACATCAAGGAAGGGAAGGCAACCATTATTTTCCACCTCCATAGTGAACTCTCTCTTCCATGTGGCCATATCACGAAAGTGTGGTCTACATACCGGAAGAAACAGGTAGGTGTCCGCTTGGCTGATTCCAGGGCTTCTTCCTCGAAGTGTTCCAAATACTTATTGGCGTGTACTGGGGGCAGTGGACTCCCATGGCTACCCCTTCCGTCTGTTCGCAATAGCCACCGTCGAGCAGAAAGTATGTCGACATCAAGACATGCTTGTAAAGGTTAGTTGTCTTTGCGTCAAATTTCTGGCCAATAAGCTCTGAGGGTCCCTGTAAACGCACTGTTACAGCGCAAAATTGTGACAGAAAAACTTGTTAAAATGTTAAATTGCTCAAGCAATCGCCAGCCAAGCGAGGGGAACCAAGCCATCGGCTCTGTCGTAAAATGCGTTGCCAGTATCGCGTGACGACAGCAGACGTTTCGTCGACAAGTTGAAAGCCTACATTCAGCAGACTTGACTGCGACGGACGACCAGGATGGAGGGAGGTATATTCATGAGCTTGTAAACATTTCATAACTACACGTAACTATGTCACAAGATTGAATAAATCGGAGGATACGTCAGCTGTTAAAAGGCTCTTTGAGTGAACGCTGCACTCAGAAGTAGGACACATTCGGTCATTATAAACCGTCCCATACGGTATAGCTTCACCCAATTCTGTATAGTCACTTGGGCAAGTGTAAATGTTCAAATGTTTGTAAATCTATCGGACCAATCTGCGTGGTCATCAATCCGTAACTTACAAACTACTTAAACTAAGGTAAACTAACCTAAGGACAACACACACACACACACACACACACACACACACACACACACACATGCCCCAGAGAGGACTCGAAGCTCCGACGGCGAGCAACCGCGCTCTCCTCAGAGAGGCGCCTCGGCTACTCCAACGCGCACCGCGGCGGGCAAGTATAGTCACTTGGTCTTAGGAGTCGAAGATAGTCAGGAGAGGTCGATCCAGTGGTCTAATCTATGTATTCAGCTTGTGTCACAGATAAAGCAGTACAGACTAGTAGCCACTAGTCACAACTGGGAGATGGAATCTGGAGACAACTACTACGCTTGGAACTGATCATCATCCGGGGAGATGATGAACCACTGTCTACCGTCTTCACAACGCTGAATATGGTTGCTGCCTGAGGCCAGCTCAGTCTTCCTTGGTTGGTTTCCTAAAGGCCAATGATCCTGCCGACGCGCTAGTACTCTGGCGCTAACCGTGTCAGCGGCATCTACATCTACTCGGGATACTCTGCAAATCATATTTAAGTGCCTGGCAGGGGTTCATCGAACCACCATTATACTATTTATCTCCCATCCCATTCTCTAATAGCGAGCGGGAAGAAAGAACACCTGAATCTCTCCGTTCGAGCTCTGATTTCTCGTATTTTATTCTGGTGGTCATTTCTACCTATGTAAGTGGGAGTCAACAATATATTTCTGCATTCGGAGGAGAATTTTTGCGATTGGACTTTCGTACGTAGCCCAAGCCGCAGCGATAAGTGCCGTTGTTGTAATGATTCCCATCCCAGATCCTGTATCATTACCGTAACGCTGTCTCACCTGTATCGTGACAATACGAAACGAACTGCCTTTCTCTGAACTCTTTCGATGTCCTCCGTCAAACCCACCTGATAAGGATCCCACACTGGGTAGCAATACTCCAAAACTGGAGAGACAAGCGTAGTATATGCATTCTCTTTAGTAGTTCTATTGCATCTTTTAAGGGTTCTGCCAATAAAAAGCAGTCTCTGGTTCGCCTTTCCACGACATTATCTACGTGTTCTTTCCAGTTTAGGTCTGAAGTAATTATAGTTCCTAGGTATTTTGTGGAGTTTACGACCTTCAATGTGGATTGATTTATCTTGTAAACAAAGTTTATCGGATTTCTTTTCGTACTCATGTGGACGACTTCACACTTCTCATTCTTTAGAGTCAATTGCCAATTTTTACACCATAGTGATATCTTATTTAGATGGTTCTGCAGTTGGTTTTGATCTTCAGATGATTTTACTAGACGGTAAATGACGGCGTCATCTGCAAAGAACCTAAGAGAGCTACTTAGATTTTCCCCTAAATCGTTTATGTAAATAAGGAACAGCAGAGGACCAATAACACTACCCTGTGGAACGCCCGATGTCATTTCTGTTTTAGTCGATGCCTTACCATCTATTACTACGAACTGTGTCCTCTCTGACAGGAAATCCCCTATCCAATCGCAAATTTGGGGCGATATACAATAACCACGCAATTTGATTACGAGCCGTTTGTGAGGTACGGTGTCAAAAGCCTTCTGGAAATCAATAAATACGGAATCGATTTGCGAACCCTTATCGATAGCACTCATCACTTTGTGTGAATAAAGAGCTAGTTGTATTTTGCATGAAGAGGTCACCATGGCAACCGACTCCAGTGGTTCCAAGCCTGCACCCACAAACAGCGGCAAAGACAGGAGGAGGGATCGAGCACTCCACCTGGCAGTCTCTGCTTCGAACACCAGACGTCGCGGCGCGGTCACATCCGTTCGAACCGTATAGCATCCGGCCCATAGAAGAAGCTGCGGGACGGCGAGCTGACACGGCCGAAGACTACGTCAGCTGCTGATGTAGCTCATGCCAAGCTAGCGCCTACACCACGGAATCTTGTATTCAGTTGAACAAACTTGCAAAGTCTAATACCACAGTCTAACATATACAGTCGCGACACTCACTGCTGTGAAAGTTGTTACCAACTGACAGTTACAACGACACTAGCGCTCATAGCGGTGGGCAAGCTGCCGAAGGAGCAATGTTTGTTTATCATTATTTGTGTGCGTAATTAACAAAATAGATAGTATAATTTTTGAGTTAGAAACATTAATAAAACATCAACAGACATACATAAATCGGAAACTAATGTAAAAACAGCCGAATTTAACTGATTCAGTGGTATAACGTAGTACTTCGTCATGAACCAATACTTACGAATACGTGTATATTTGCAGCTTTTTCCTCTGAAAATAAGTAGAATATAAACATAAGACAAACATAAATTTCTATTACGGTGTGTTCTTCCTATGACAAAGTGCTTTTCGACATGTGTCATTTCGGTATGACGTCTAAATGATTCGCACATTTTTAGGCTTCACTCGTCTTTCTTATACGCGCATACTCTTTTAAGTGTGATTACTTTAGCTTAAGAAGACAGTGCCTTGAAGATTCTTGCCGTTTGTGGTTAAATTGTAGCAACAATTGTACAATTTAGTTCTTCTTTGTTGACAACAGTTTGATTGCTTTTTTCGTTTTCTTGTCAGGTGTGTGACTTTATCTTTCAGCGACAGTTGTGGCGGCTGATTTATTATGTCAAATACCGTAGTTATTACATTCTGTATTCGTTTCCTACGTTCCACCATCATCGATTTTACTGAAATTGTAGTGAAGAAGTGTTGGCGTTCTTGAGTAGAAAACCGACGTCTTTCTGCCAAAGGGCAGGTCTTCTGGTGTTTCCTAGACATTTTTCTAATTTTAATACTAAATGAGATTATTCAGTAAAAGCTTGTAGGTTACAAGATAATTGTAAATAAACTGTGCTGTAATGTACCGTTTCGTAACGTGTCAGGGTTCTTACGAAACCTAAGAAAGACAAAGGTGGAGCTATTTTTAAGTCATTGCCTATTTTTATGACACGTAAAAAGTACGTTAAAATCAATATAAACGATACTATTCGCACTCATGCAATATTGTACTCAGAAACGTAGCTCGCCGGCCGCTTGGAGCGCTACTGTCGCAGTGTATAACAAAAATCTGCGGGAGTGTCGTGACTGTATGTGTTAGACTGTGCTAATACCGTTTCACTAGCGTCCTCTGGGGCAGCACCAGGTGTCACGCCTCACCCTGACATAAAGCTGCGAACCTACCGCTCGGCCCCAGTAGCACTGTGGTAAACAGAGACACAATATCTAAGCTGACAAGGATGTCAATATCTATGAGCTCGGAGTTGTTAAGGCGCCTCACAAAATCCACAGCGTTGCGAATGTGAGCGCCGGCCGCGGTGGCCGAGGGGACTGAGGCGCTCCAGTCACGGTCTGCACGGACATTACGGTCGGGGGTTCGAATCCCTCCCTCGGGCATGGATATTTGTGCGCCGCGGTGGAGTAGCCGAGTGGTCTAAAGCGTCTCGCTGCGGAGCGCGCGGTTGCTTTCCGTGGAGCTTCGAGTCCTCCCTGGGGCATGGGTGTGTGTGTTTGTCCTTAGGTTAGTTTACCTAGGTTTAAGTAGTTTGTAAGCTACGGACTGATGACCACGCAGTTTGGTTCGATAGATTTACAAACATTTAAACAAACATTTGATATTTGTGCCGTCCTAGTTCGTAAGTAGTTCATAAGTAGTTTGTAAGTTCAAATGGTCAAATGTTTGTAAAGCTTATGGGACTTAACTACGGGGTCATCAGTCCCTAAAGTTACAAACTACTTATGAACTACTTACGAACTAGGACGGCACAAATATCCATGCCCGAGGGGGGATTCGAACCCCCGACCGTAGTGGCCGTGCAGACCGTGACTGAAGCGCCTCAGTCCTCTCGGCCACCGCGGCCGGCCAGTTTGTAAGTGAAGGGACTGATGACCCCGTAGTTAAGTCCCATAAGCTTAACAAACATTTTGAACATTTGAGCGAATGTGAGGTGGAGCACTTCGATTTATTTCCTAAATGCCTGACCACGGCCATCTGGAGACCCAACCTGGGTCACTTTCATGTCTCCCCTCGCTCCACATAAATTCGGCGCTGGCGAGTATGTGTCCTCTCCCTGTGAGTCTACAGAGCCGCACTGGCTGTATCTAGTGTGGCCAGTGAACTCGTGAAAGCGGCAAGGAGCGGCCGACGGCAGGCCGTGCGATATAAGTGGACGGTGGTCGGCCGCAGGGCGCGCGCCTCTGTTTGGTCAGTAAACAGGATTTGGCGCCGCGGGATTACAGTGACCACTGGGGGCAGGCCTCTACCCTACCTCACCTCACCTCCGGCTCTGGGCGTATTTAGCATTCCGCGCGCAGCGGCGACAAAGGCTGGCCCCGCGGCGAGAGGCGGCAGCAGCACACCCCAGCCACGGCCGCCGCTGAGAGCGCGCCGCCCGACGCCACTCGTGGCTACTTTCCCGTCTTGTTTGTTCGTTTTGAAAATAGCAGCAATCAGTTGCACTTATTGGCCTGTTTCGGCCACTTAGTGTCCTTCAGACAAAGCAATCCTTCTGTCGTAAAAAATAGTAACTATAGTCGAGCCGCCGAAAGAACGACTCTGACAGCTAGCGGCTATGTTGCCAATGCTGCTACGCGGCTGTGTGTTGTTACGCTGTGCCAGTCACCGACATACGAATATCACGTCCGAATATTTTGGAACCGTTGCTATGTACTACTAAAGCGTGAACGAACGATAACAACCACGAAATGATGAAAACCACTTTTATTTGCATTTAAAATGAAAGGTTTAGAAATATATGTCGAGTTAAAGTAAAGCTTCATATGTTCCAGTATTCCTTTAAATATAATGTATAATTTAGTCTTCAGCCAAAGATCGCTAGTTGAAAAATTTTGTTTATATATTTCATCTTCTATAACCATTTCCACAAACTCTGTGTTATTACTCTGACACTGTATTGTGGCAGTCTGCCGAGAGGGTAAACAAATACAGACTACCACTTTACAAGTAGTAAAATCGTCTCTTCCAGTGAAATGATTTGTCTTCTTACATAAAAAGAAGGTTTTTTTTTTTTTTTTTTTTCCTCATTCGTTTACAGTCGCTATTGACTGCCATAGTATAATGTCCGAGTAATATCATCAGATCAGTTTCGACAGTCAGTCTATTGCTCACAGAGGTGACTATCTTACGGTTAGAGGACGAAGCCATCTCATACACGTCTGAAATTAACGACACGTAACACGGCACGAACAAAACCAGTAACGATGAACACACGACAGATGCTTTGCAGCGAGTGAAGCATGCCACCCCGCGCGACCTAGGGTGGCAGGGTGGCAACGCGGCACCGTTACCCTGGCAACGTTTACGAATTCCAGAGCTCAGGTTGGTGCTTGAATGCCCCCCCCCCTCCCCCATCCTCCGCAGCCCACGTGCGAGAACTGTCAGGGTCGTTCTTTCGGCGGCCCGACTATAACTACAATGCATAGCGTAAGGCATGTCGCGTGAAGCTGTGGCTGCGGCTGAATTTTTGTGTCCCAGCCTCGTCGCCGCTTTTGTGTCTCATCAGCCGGTTGTCGTAGGTATCGCTGGCCGAGTAGAAAGAGACCGACACAGGAATAAAGGATGCACGCGTGTGCAGGTACGGATGTGACCAGCCAGTGGGACAGCAGAAACTAGGAACACTAGAGCAAATTAGAACGAGATATAAATTTTCATAGAGTCTTGGTAATACTCAACTTTTACATAGTTCTTGACTGCATAATTCTGATACATAGTTTATATAGAGGCCTGCCTACTGATGATTCCTAGTGCCTTTCCGATAGCCAAGTCTTAACTGGTGCCTATCTGATTCCCAAGTGTTAACTGGTTCCTATCTCGGTCCCAAGTGGCCGATGCAGCAGTCGTGGCCACGCCCTAGCCACGGCCGCGCTGCGAGCACGCCGCCCGACGGCACTCGTGGCTACTTTTCCGTCTTGTTTGTTGGTTTTGAAAATAGCAGCAACCAGTTGCACTTATTGGCCTGTTTCGGCCACTTAGTGTTCTAGTGTAATTGCTTACCTGACTATTTACGTTTGAAAAATTGGCCGTACAGAAGTTGTTGAACTATTTTAAAATAATAATCAGTGACTAAGCCTTCAATTTAGACGAACTATTAATTTTAAAAAAAATGAAATGAAGTGAAATGGCCAAAATTCAGTCACGGTCTGCACGGCCACTACTGTCGGGGGTTCGAATCCCCCCTCGGGCATGGATGTTTGTGCCGTCCTTAGTTGTAGGTAGTTCATAAGTAGTTTGTAAGTTTAGGGACTGATGATCCCGTAGTTACGTCCCTTAAGCTTAACAAACATTTGTTTAAACAGCGGTGTAGTTCATACAATGTAAACTTTCACGGCCGGCCATTCTGCCAAGAATGTTGGCAATACCAGAGATAGTGTCGTAGCCGACGTCACGTGATGTCTTGAGGTGCCCTCTACATTGCCTATATATACTGCGCTCCCTCAAGTTCTCATCGCAGTACGCCACTCTACCTCTGAAGATGTCTTTCGCAGCCGAAGATGAAACGTTAGGGGAAAGTTTTATAAATCGACCACGGCTTATGAGCCCGGAAGTTTTAAGTGAAGCGGTGTAGTTGATCTCGTTGATAAGCTGTAGTGAGATTGGTTGTAATCCGCGTAACTATCCGCCGACATTGGATGGAGGTTCGGGATATTAAGATTCAATCCATGTGTAGCATAATTTTGGATGAAGGTAATTTAGTGAATGAAAATCAATAATTGATACAGATTAATGGCTAATCAGACTTCGAACTGTTCATTACATAAAAGTGATTGCAGGTTCTAAGCCAATAAATATTGCAAAATGTTTAATTACAGTCAAAGATACTACGGCAAGCTACACGAGATACGCAAGTTTAACATGTTTAATTACCGAACCACCCAAAGTCGTAATAGTTAGTTGTACCTGAAAACAGCATGATCACTAAATGGAGGGACTGGAAAAATAAATAACTGAACAACTGACTGAAGTTAACTTTAAATAAGGGGATTTATTAACTTGAACAGAAAGCATTTACTGCATACCTGAGTATCCATTTTATATCTGAAGATTTTGTACAATCAGTTAAGAACAATAATCAATAGTTAATAATGTTCGTTTCAGCATATTGTAGCGGTTTGATAATATGCAGATCTTATCAATACAATTCAGACAACAGAACAATCAGAACAGAGCAGACAATATAACAGAGAGCGAGTACGATGGAATTATTACTTTTACAGTAAAAGTCAGAGATTTTAATTTGTTACAGTGATATTATAATGAGAGTTTCTTTGTATATCTTTTACGTAGCCTATCGATTTCAAGGAAGAAAAAAATGAATTGAATATTTATCCTAATTACATTTTATCTGATTTAATACTTCAAATGACTTTAAAATATGTTATTTATGGGGCTCTTGCTATATGGTAATATTAAAGTGTCCTTCAGACAAAGTAATCTTTCAGTCGTAAAAGATAGTAAGATAAGAAGTAGTCATTGCGTTATGATCTGTATTGTGAGAGCAATAAATGTCATTTTGTCTCGAAGTTAACCAAGTGTCAACGATCATTATTTTGATATTCATAGAATTTTTACAAGAAATATATTCATTGACAGGAACTGAAGAATTATTTACTGTCAAACTATTTTACAATTTGAAAGAAGAAATTTAGGGTAGTTATTTTGTCGACAGATAAAGCAAGAAGACTTTTATCAATTTTTAGTATTTTAATAAATCGATCTTATATATCAATCGATCATCAGTAAACGGGAATTGTAATATCTGTGTCCATAGCAATCAACACAGCTACGAACTTCTCTTTGACAGTTCGATCTTTAAGGGAACTTAAAAAGATTTATTTCAAAGTGACAGTTTTTAAAGAAGTGCAAACCTAGAATCATATGCTTCTTTTATCTGCGCAAGGATCTGTCGTTGAAATTTCACAATACAGGAAGATTATATTATTTGGATCTTTTTTTTTTCTTTTTTTCTTGTCAACCAGTGGACGACTTTCGGATCCTGAAGTCTGACACGGCAAATAAAATATTTGGTATTTAGTCCCATGCAAGAAGAGGTTGTACCGCCGCAAAAGTTAAAAAAAAGAGTATGTTGGTCAAAGTTAAATTCTGAAATATCAAATTATTTTCGTAAGTTTGGAAAACATAGTTTCCCCTTACGAAAAACTGGGAACCGGTATATGTTTTAAAAAGCAGAATAACAGTCAAGTACTCAAAAGATTTTAACAATTTATTTGAAAGGGTCACCGGTTTCAATCTCTTCTGAGACCATCATCAGACCGATCCGTCTCGCTGTTGATGCCGAGGCGAAGAGCGTGCGACGACTGCATAGAAACCGGCCACTCTGTTAAATAAATTGTTCATTTGCGAATTTGAGAGTTATTTTCATATTTAAATAATTTTCTGTTCGTGTTAAAATTCGGTCAGAGAGAATATTACGTGTTGAGTGCATAGATATTATCACAATAGTGGAGTCGTAATTAGAGTTGGCTACTGAGTTGATGTTTCTATTCAGTGGATCGAGTCAGCAAACTGTTCGATTGAGTCAAAACTTGAATCGGCACTGTTTCGAAATAACTAATCATGTGATTCATGTATCGGACGCTAGATACCGTTAAAATGCGTTTTGTTGTCCGTCTGCCTGGTTGAGTTCGACACAGCGCCCAACGGGTCATTGAGACGCATTCTCAGTTAGATGTAAAAAATAACTTTTTTTTTCCTTTTTTTTCAATTTAAAGAAACTGTAACTGATTCTCTTTTATTTGACTCACTGAAGATGAATCTGATTATTAGAGTACCTATCTGGACATTGAAAAATTTTAGTTCAGTATTGTGGTTTCGTCGTGTAAATTGTGAAACTTGTTTCCTTGTGTTAATACTTGTAGTAATATTTGTTGATTGTATTAAATATGTCTTAGGGACAAATATTAAAAATGTTCAAATGTTTGTTAAGCTTATGGGAGTTAACTACGGGGTCATCAGTCCCTAAACCTACAAACTAATTATCAACCACCTTATACTAAGGACGGCACAAACATCCATGCCCAAGGGGGGATTCGAACCCCCGACCGTAGTGGCCGTGCAGACCGCCACCGCGGCCTGCCAAATATTAAATATTTTGTTTATATTGATTGGTTAGAAAAGTTATTCATTTCTGGATGCACGTAGACATTTGAACCGCGATCTTTCTTGTTTTATTTAAACTTAATTATGGAAGGTTGGAAAAAGTTTTATACTTTGGTATTTGAACATTACTATTTTGTGCATCCTTTGTACAATATTTGTTGTATGAAAATACGAGTAATTTAGGAAACGTTTACGCTTTAACACGATTGTAAAATCTTAGTAGCAAACAAATCCTGTGTCGTTCAACTAAGTCTAGTGAATAACGTATTAAAACCATGTTGACATTCCATAGATGTTTCGTATTTGCTGTATCGCACTCCTGCAGCTTTCTCGGCTCACGTGAATCAGCGGAAGTAGCAGGCACGTAAAGTGTTTCGAGTGCCGAAGCAGCGAGTCGACTCACTACGGCGCCCTGCAGCTGTCGCGGTTCACGTGAATCAGGGAAGGTAGCTCGGCGCACGACTCCGCGACACGCCAGATGTTTCCTGTGCCGAAACAGTGAAACGATTCACCAGCCTCAGATGATCCGTATGTTTCGAAACAGTGAAATGGTCCAAACTGCCCATCACTACTCGTAATTGTATCGTCCATAATTTTTTATACTCTACTCCTGTGTGCACTCATCTACATCTACATCTACATGGGGTACTCTGCAAATCATATTTAAGTGCCTGGCAGAGGGTTCATCGAACCACCGTTATACTATTTTATCTCCCATTCTATTCTCGAACAGCGCGCGGGAAGAATGAACACCTGAATCTCTCCGTTCGGGCTCTGATTTCTCGTATTTTATTGATGATGGTCATTTCTACCTATGTAGGTGGGAGTCAACGATATATTTTCGCATTCTGAGGAGAATTTTGGCGATTGGAGTTTCGTAAGTAGCCCACGCCGCAGCGATGAGTGCGTTGTTGTAATGATTCCCATCCCAGATCCTGTATCATTTCCGTAACGCTGTCTCCCTGTATCGTGACAATACGAAACCAGCTGCCCTTCTTTGGACTCTTTCGATGTCCTCCGTCAAACCCACCTGATAAGGATCTCACACTGGGCAGCAATACTCCAAAAATGGACGGACA
This sequence comes from Locusta migratoria, assembly GCA_026315105.1. Taxonomy (NCBI): domain Eukaryota; kingdom Metazoa; phylum Arthropoda; class Insecta; order Orthoptera; family Acrididae; genus Locusta; species Locusta migratoria. The sequence goes on from CM048747.1 coordinate 276,775,898, forward strand.
AGCGCAGTGTATGCAGTTTCATTAGTAGTTTTGTTGCATCTTTTAAGGGTTCTGCCAATAAAACGCAGTCTCTGGTTCGCCTTTCCCACGACATTATCTACGTGTTCTTTCCAATTTAAGTCAGAAGTAATTGTAATTCCTAGGTATTTTGTGGAGTTTACGGCCTTCACATTTGATTGATTTATCATGTAAACAAAATTTAACGCATTTCTTTTCGTACTAATGTGGACGACTTCACACTTTTCATTATTTAGAGTCAACTGCCAATTTTTGCACCATACAGATATCTTATTCAAATCGTTCTGCAGTTGGTTTTGATCATCAGATGACGGCGTCATCTGCAAACAACCTAAGAGAGCTACTTAGATTTTCCCCTAAATCGTTTATGTAAATAAGGAACAGCAAAGGACCACTAACACTACCCTGTAGAACGCCCGATATCACCTCTGTTTTAGTCGATGCCTTACCATCGATTACTACGAACTGTGTCCTCTCTGACAGGAAATCCCCTATCCAGTGGCAAATTTGGGGCGATACACCGTAACCACGCAATTTGATTAAAAGCCGTTTGTGAGGTACGGTGTCAAAAGCTTTCTGGTAATCAAAAAATACGGAATCAATTTGCGAACCCTTGTCGATAGCACACATCATTTCGTGTGAGTAAAAGAGCTACTTGTGTTTCGCATGAACGATATTTTCTATTTCCATGTTGACCTTGAGCCAATATATCATTCTGTTCGAGATAATTCATAATATTTGAATGCAGGATAGGCTCCAAAACCCTGCTGCAAATTGAAGTCAATGGTGTGACCTGTGCAACTTTCCAATCTTGTGGTACAGATCCTTCTTTGAGAGAGCTGTTGTATATGGCTGTTAAGTAAGGATCTATCGCTTCAGAGCGTAATCATATAGAAATCTAATGGGTATACAATCCGCACCAGAAGACTTGTTAAGTTTCAGTTGCTTCAAAAATTGTTCAAATGTTTGCAGAACTTAACTACGGGGTCATCAGTCCCTAAGCTCACAAACTACTTATGAACTACTTACGAACTACTTACGAACTAGGACGGCACAAATATCCATGCCCGAGGGTGGATTCGAACCCCTGGCCGTAGTGGCCGTGCAGACTGTGACTGGAGCGCCTCAGTCTCCTCGGCCACCGCGGCCGGCTATCTGCTTCTACGTTACTCATTACGGCCTCTGTTCGTGTGTGCACTGGCAGACTACGGTAGAGCTGCAGACTGCTTGCTCTCGCCATCGCGATACAAGTGCAGCGGACGCGCTCTTGGGTTGTGATGCGTTGGTGGAGTGTGGAGAGGTTAGGCAGTTGGAGTATGAATAAGGTAGGCAGGCGGCGCGTGCGAGAATTAGAGGCGGCGGTGGCGGCGGCGGGGCGCCTGCTTGGCAGGCAGCCAGTGGCACAGGCCACGGCAGACGCAGAGGCTCGGCCTATGTTTCCGGCCGCGATGAGATACAGCAGAAACAGCGCATTTGCCGGCCAGGGCCTCCATATGTATCGCGCTGACCGCCGCGCCGCGCCGCGCCGCGCCGCACACTGCACTCTGGGGCGGCCAGCCCTCTGCCGGACACGAGACTCGCTAATCGCCGGCATCTGCAGCGCCGCTCCTAAACACTGCACGACTGACTGCACCCGCTTTCTCAAACACCTCCTCTTACTCTAGCTTTATTCGTTTGTCGTTCCTCTCAAATGTGTTAGGCACCACCACTGCACGAGGTTTAGTACGTTTTTGGCACGTCAAAGGAGGGGGTAGTAAATATTTTAGGAGGTGGTAGTATAGACGAATTTCAACTTCTTCTTTTGGCCCACTTTGGGTTACGGTATTAACACAAAAAGTGGGTCTTTGCTATCGTCTTTTGACAGCTCGAAATTTAAATGAAAATAACGGCTTAACTACTCATCTGACACGAAAACTGAATAACCGAATTTTGTAGAGGAGAAAATTCTCTACAACTTTGCTCTCTTATCTTTTTTTTTTCATATCTCGTATCGATTCAGAGATATTTGCAAAAATAACGGCGATTTTGGGATGTGTGTCTGTCTGTTTGTTTGAAACATGTTCCCCGTTTTAAGACGAACCGTTCAACCGATCAGCACCAAATTTTACAGACATAATTCTAGGCCGCCAGAGACCAGAACCTCCCTTTTTCAAATTTTTGGGACAAAAAATACGGTAGTAATATAAAAAAAAGTTTATAAAATAATTGTAATTGCAAACGAACCGTTCATTAAGAATGAAAATTGAATAACCTAATTGGTAGAGGGGAAAATTCTGTACAACTTCGCTCTATTATGTTTTTTTTCGTATCTTGCATCGTTGTAGAGATATTTACCAAAATAACGGCGATTTGACGATGTCTATTTGTCTGTAACGTGTTCCCACTTTTTAGGTCGAACCGTTCAACCGATCGGCACCAAATTTTACAGACATAATTGTTTACTACCAGAGACCAGAACCTCGCTTTTTCAAATTTTTCGGGCAAGAAATACGTTAGTAATACCAAAAAAGCCGTTTGTAATGTAATTTTAATTGCAGATCTGATGAGAAAATTAAATAACCTAATTAGTAGACGAGAAAATTCTCTACGACTTTGTTCCCTTATTTTTTTTTCTTCATATCTCGTATCGTTTGAGGGATATTTGCAAAAATAACGGAGATTTGACACCCTCCATTGAATCAATGAAAACCAACCGTTCGGAGATGTCACGTGACATTCCTCGCCCAGAACTCTCTCTGGCATACGCCATCTTGCGTTGCGTATTTGATGATTTTCTTATTGTAACTTACACGTTGTCATTTCAAAGTAATGGCGCATTGAAGAATTAACAAAAACACGTCGTTCTTCGTACGATAAATGATAATCTAGTGTCTACAAATGCAATATTAGCGTCAGTTAACAAAGGCCATCAATAGTATGAGATTAAAGAGCGCAACTTCTGTTAGCCTTAGCGTAGTGGGCAGTGCGTTGTGTTGTGACACTGAAGGTCAGTGGTTCGGAACCCGACACTAGCTAGGATTTTTTTCCCTAAAAGGGGATATAGATTCTTATTTATTAATTTTTTATTATTTAGATTATTTTTGGTCCAAAAATGTTTGCAAAAACGTATAAAACTACAAAGTGGGCCGTAAAACACGTCAGTGAGATTTTTTTCTTTAGCGTTTGTCCCGCCTGGTGGCAGGGTGAGCTGGTGGATTCGGTATTTTACACGCTCATGGGCCATGTCTGTGTGTAGGTTTACAACTTTCATTGTGTCATTGTGAAGGGTATCGGCCCATCGCTGCCTTTTCCTAAGACTTCCATTGTGTAAGCTGACTATGCTATTGACTTGTCATCAGCGCGCAGTACATGTTCAAACCATCGCAGACGACTTCCCCGCATTTTCTGTTGGATGGGTGCTATCCTGGTGGTGTCATTTGAAACGTGAACCATTCGAGTGACGCCTCCTGTCACCTTCGTCTCCATAACCCCCAGTTGTCGTTCTGTCTCTTTTGTAGCTGGCTAGCACTCGGTACCATAGAGAGCAACAGGGCGGATGACAGTATAGTAGATCCTTGAATTCAGGTGGTCTTTCATCCAATGATCACTCCTGTTATCATTCGCCAATTCATCCAAGCTGCCTGTGTCCCTGCATTGACCTCGTCTGTGAGTTGGCCTTTGCTACTGATTATAGAACCGAGATACTTAAATTTCGATACTCGCAGTAGATCTTCTCCACGAACGCTGACGGTCCCAGTTTCTCTTCGGCCTGATGTCATGTATCCAGCTTTCTTCTTGTTGAGCCGCAGGCCATACTGCGCCAAGTCCATCCTTCCACTCTTGTGTTTGGCTTATTCTCTGCAGCCAGCTTGACTGCATAGAGAAGTGTCCATGGTAGTGACTTGTGCAGGTCCGATGTGACAATCACAATAATGAACAACAGTGGTGATTAGGCCAATACATGGTGGACGCCTGCTGTGGGCTGGAAGTCGTTGGATGCTTCTATAACTGCTCGTACATAGATTTTTGGTTCAACATACTATACCCAATTTACATGATACTCTGGGACGGCGTGTTCTCGAAACGCTAACCAGTTTAGTTCATGTGGAACTCTATCATAAGCTTTTTCGAGGTCTAGAAAAGTGGGTTGCAGTTGGTTGCTCTTTTCACAGTGTTTCTCAACCAGCAGCCGGGCAGCGTGGATTTCAATAACGTGCGTCCATCTTTTATGGACTACAGAGATCCACATCTACATACAAACACCGTAATCCATCAAAGGGTGAGTTGTGAGGTGTACCTTATACCACTACCAGTTACTTGCTTTCTTGTTCCACTTCCATAAACAACGAAGGAAAAACGAATGCTTCTACGCATCCGAACGAGCCCTAATCTCTCTGATCTTTGTGGTCTTTACGCGAAATATAGGATAGTTCTGAAGTCGAATTCAAATTCTGGCCCTCTAAATCGACTCCCATTTGAGATCTCGAAGCAGCTCAGTAACACTCGTACAATGATCAAACCTACCTGTAACAAACCTAGCCGCGCGCCTCTGAATTGTTTCATGTCTTCCTTTAAATCCATTAGGTGGGAATCCCAAACACTTGACAAATACTCAAGACGGGTTCAGACAAATCATATCTTACTAAAATTATTCCAGCAACTCGAAGTCGACCATTCGCCTTCCCCACGACTGTCCTTATATGCCCTTTCCATTTCACATCGCTGTGCAGCGTTACACCTAGTTATTTAATTGACGCGACTCCATCAAGCAGCACATAGCTAATACTGTATCCGAACATTACAAGATTGTTTCTCCTACTCATCTGATCACCTTACATTTTTCTACAACCTACAAATTTGGTCCAAGTCATCCTCCATCCTGCTACAGTCATTCGTCCGTCAGATCATTTATATTGATAGAATATAATAGCACTCCTATCACACTTCCCTGGGGCACTCATAAAAATACCCTAGTCTCTGATGGACAGTCGCCACCGAGGAAAACGTTCTGGGTTCTATTTCTTAAGTAGTCTTCGAGTCATTCACTTTTTCGACTATCTTTCCATAACCTCGTACCATCGTTAGCAGCCTAATGCGACACTATGCAAACGCTTTTCGAAAATCGAAAACAAAGCAGGCATCCTGTAGCCCTTCATCCATAGCTCGCAATATGTCAGGAAAGAACAGGGCAAGCTGACTTTCGCGCGATCGATGTATGCTTCCTAAAGCCGTGCTGATACACGAAGCTTTTCTATCTCAAGGAAATTTGCAATATTAGAACTGAGAATATGTTTAAGAATTCTGCAGCAAAGTGATATTAATGATGGAGGTCTGTAATTAAGTGGGTCCGTTCTTTTTCCTTTCTTATACATGGTAGTTACTTGCGCCTTTTTCTGGTCGCTTAGAACTTTGCGTCAAATGCTTCCTAAAGCCGTGCTGATACACGAAGCTTTTCTATCTCAAGGAAATTTGCAATATTAGAACTGAGAATATGTTTAAGAATTCTGCAGCAAAGTGATATTAATGATGGAGGTCTGTAATTAAGTGGGTCCGTTCTTTTTCCTTTCTTATACATGGTAGTTACTTGCGCCTTTTTCTGGTCGCTTAGAACTTTGCGTCAAATGCTTCCTAAAGCCGTGCTGATACACGAAGCTTTTCTATCTCAAGGAAATTTGCAATATTAGAACTGAGAATATGTTTAAGAATTCTGCAGCAAAGTGATATTAATGATGGAGGTCTGTAATTAAGTGGGTCCGTTCTTTTTCCTTTCTTATACATGGTAGTTACTTGCGCCTTTTTCTGGTCGCTTAGAACTTTGCGTCAAATGAAAGATTAGCGATAAATGCAACCTAAATAAGGGGCCAATGCCGCTGAGTACTCTTTGTAAAGCCGAATTGGTACCCTATCTGGACTTGGCGCCTTGTTTCTTTTCAACTCCCTCAGCTGCTTCTCTACGCCAGCTATACTACTACTATGTCCTCTATTTGAGAGTTAGGCGACCATCAAATGAAGGTATGTTTGCATGACCCTCCTGTGTGAATGATTTCTTAAATAATTGAGTGGCATATTACGCCTATGGAGAGCCATCAAAAATTTATATAAAGCACACTTACTTCAGCCAATGACACCAAATTATTTTATTTGCTGGTTTTTTACGGTTTCAATGAGCTATTTTCATCTTAAGAAAAAAATTACAACGTTCTCCTATTTGCAATAAAATAAAGAGTTACTTGTAGAAATGTAATATTAGAAACAGAACATTGTTAAACTATTAAAATGCACATTATTAAAATTTGCATCACCAAAGTGGATCGTCATCTCCATTCCACACTTAAAAATTGTGGATGTTCTTGACACAAGTAACAAGGAGACTCAAATTTTCTTAAATGGTAAATTTAAAACAAATAATTTTCTGAAAAGGGCAACCACAGCTTAAATACATTTTGATGAAATTCACTACACAAACACCACAAAATCTAAAAATTAAAACTTAACTTCAATAATATAAAGTCCTGGGTGCAGATGTGTAGATGACGAAAGTGTCGTCCACATAACGGAAAAAGCAAGTAGGTTTCCAGAAAGATGATGCAAGGGCTTCCTCCTCGAAATTCTCCATGTATAAATTTGCGACCACAGGGGAGAGTGGGCTACCCATGGCGACTCCCTCCGTTTGTTCGTAGTATTCGCCATTGAAAAGAAAATATGTGGAGGTCAAGACATGCCTAAAAAGTTCGGTGGTCTTCTCGTCAAATTTCTGACCAATCAAATCTAGTGACTCTCGAAGGGGCACCCTCGTGAACAACGAAACGACGTCAAAACTTACCATGATATCCGACTCATCCAGCCTGAAGTTGTTAAGGCGTTTCACAAAATCCACGGAATTACGTATGTGATGAGGGCATTTACCCACATAAGGACTTAATATTCCCGTCAAGTATTTGGCCAACAAATATGTAGGTGCCCTGATGTTACTGACAATGGGACGTAACGGCACCCCATCTTTGTGGACCTTAGGGAGTCCATAAAGTCTTGGCGGTACCGGACCTTGAGGTAAAAGTTTCTTGGCGACACCGTCCGGTAAATCCGCATCCTTGAGAAGCGCCCTCGTCTTGTTTTCCACCTTCTTTGTGGGGTCAACGCTGATCTTCCGGTAGGAATCGTCATTTAGCAGGCTCTGCATCTTTTCAGTGTAGTCCTTATGGGAGACAACAACCGTAGCATTGCCTTTGTCAGCCGGTAAGACAACAATATCAGGGCGCTCCCTCAGGTCACGAATGGCCGCCCTCTTTTTACTAGTGATGTTTGACTTCGTGGGCTTGGATTTCGTCAATGCACGACAAGTTTCACGACGTATTTCCTCAGCTGAATCAGGCGGAAGTCGAGCTGCAACCTGTTCAACAGCACTAATAATTTCTGCGACAGGTGTGAACTTGGGGGTAGGAGCAAAGTTGAGTCCTTTCTCTAAAACTGAGACCGCATCATCACTCAACTCCATGCCACTCAGATTGATGACGGTCTTGCACGGAACCTGCAGAGGCGGCTTGTCAAGGAGGCGTGAGAACTTAGCTGTTTGACGTCCCGTTGCCTTCTTATGGGCGGAATCGGCTGCAACCGAAGTAACACCATCAATCCAATCCCAGGAAAAAGACGTGAAGTGACTAGCCAGTTTCAAATGCAGATGGAACAGTTCCAGAGAGACGAACTCAAGACTACGGCGGGTGAAATGCACTCTCTCACGAAGCAATGCGAGGCCGGCCCGTTTTTTAATTCTCTTGGCTGCTGCAGAATCGATGTGATGCGTAACCTTAGCAAAATTAGGAACAACATTCTCGGAACGACATCTCTTTAGAAAAGCAAGAGTACTTAGCAAACGACATCTACGGTGGCGCAACTTTTCAAATTTCTTCATGCTGCGATACATCTCCTCCCCGTAAAGGTGTATGATGTGATTCTTAAGTTTCTCCCGGCGTATTTGATGATCAAAATATCCACGGGTGTACTGCCGGTCTATAGTGTCCAACGGGCACAATATTTCGGCGATCATACATGTCGCCATCATCAGGTGAACTGACGGACTGAGCTCCTGGAAACGCGCCGGCACGGAGGTCCGCACGCTACGGCTGCTCGAAGGGAACTGGGTTCTAGCCCGGTAGCGGGCCATTTAAATACCCGCGGCCCGCGGAGCGACCCCTCCGCGGTCCGCGCCCCGCGCCGCGGCCGCGCAGTGGAACCGATTGCGCCGGCGTCTGAGAAGACGTCGGTGTGAGGGCTCTGTCCGCCGTGGTCGTCACTTCGTTACGTTTGCTAGATTTACTCTTAATTAACCCAATCGCTGGTTCCCAAGCTTTGCTAAGATTATAGCCAGAGTCACGGTTTATGAGGTCGTCACTTGTGCGAATTTCAATGGCCTCTCTAACGACGCAGTCCCAGTATCTCGACGTCTGTACCAAAATCCTCGTGTGTTCATACTCCATGGCGTGATTCTCCGACAAACAATGTTCAGCGCCCGCCGACTTGCTCGGATACATCAATCGTGTGTGCCTCTGGTGTTCAACGCATCGATCCTCGACGGTACGCATTGGGTTAATTAAGAGTAAATCTAGCAAACGTAACGAAGTGACGACCACGGCGGACAGAGCCCTCACACCGACGTCTTCTCAGACGCCGGCGCAATCGGTTCCACTGCGCGGCCGCGGCGCGGGGCGCGGACCGCGGAGGGGTCGCTCCGCGGGCCGCGGGTATTTAAATGGCCCGCTACCGGGCTAGAACCCAGTTCCCTTCGAGCAGCCGTAGCGTGCGGACCTCCGTGCCGGCGCGTTTCCAGGAGCTCAGTCCGTCAGTTCACCTGATGATGGCGACATGTATGATCGCCGAAATATTGTGCCCGTTGGACACTATAGACCGGCAGTACACCCGTGGATATTTTGATCATCAAATACGCCGGGAGAAACTTAAGAATCACATCATGTAATCATTTTGCTAATGTGACGTGAAGATGCATCTATACCGATGTGAAACTGGTTGTGTCTAAATATACACGTCTTAACAGCTTTGCGATTTTCTCTATACATCTGCACGCAGGAAGTTAAAATTTAATTTTTAGTTTTTGTGGTGTTTGTGTATTGAATTTTATTAAATTTACAACTTCGGTCTTCATTTTGCTGTCTTCTATCACCACCGCAGAATGATCGAGATCCACACCACTTGATAAAGTTTACCGTTTAGCAGGTATCCCACCACCAGACATCCGTCGTGAGTGCGCATCCAGAGTGGAGAAAACTAAAACACTAACCCTCTCGACCCATACTCTATATGGATGCCACACAGCGACTACTAGGGTAACGGAATAAGTGCGGAGGCTCATGCGAGTTCTTAGAGAAATCCCTTCACATGCCCCAAAAGACGAGTTCTAAGGCAGAGTAGTGAGTAGCGTTCGTAGTATCAGAACGGAGAAAGAAAATGTTAATACGTGGCATAGTTAATAAGCTCTGAGACTGACCGCATGACGTCGCTGTGGTTCACTATAGCGCATAGGTGGCGCCGTTGTATGCTACCATGTCAGTTAGCCTCTCGTCCCTGCAAGAGACAAATGTTTGCATACACTGGAAGCAGACGTGCGGTCGTTGTTGCGACGGTGAATTTGCGCCATTCGGACTTTGACTTTGTCAGTTTGAGCAACGCTAAAATGTCAATTTGCGGCATAAATTTGGCAAAACCTCTGCAGCAAGTATACAGTAAGGACGCATTTAGTCGCAGTGTTGTGCTTAGGCAGCACCGATGTTTAGTACAAGAACGGGACAGTCTGTAAGATGATGTGCGTACTGGTCGGCCTCCAACACTTCGAACGGAACTCAAGATTCAGAAAGTTGCAACGCTGGTGCGAGCTAAGAGCTCGCAATACGTGGACGCTCTCACAGCAGCAGCAGTAGGAGTCAGCCGTGGCTACATAAAATTTTATCGGACGACCTCAACACCTCTCGTGTTGCCCAACGCAGTGTTCCACAAATCCTGTAGCCAGACTAATCTAATTATCGCATGACGATTTCTGGTGACGTCATCAGTTGCGGATGATGATCCGAGTTCTCTCAGGGCCGGTTTGTCAATGTCTCGTTAAGTTCCAGTTAAGATTTTAACTTATCGTTAGTGGAGAATTGCGTTTGGCAATGATCCGTTATGAGTTAACCTGACGTTAAAGGACCTCAAACTGGCCGTTAAGTTAACGAGTAAAATTCTGCTCGTTACACGGCTAACGACCAGTTAGGTGAGAATCTGTAACGACCAGTTAAGTGAGGAGGGGCGTCTAATTGAAAGAATTGCACCAGGCCAATGAGCCACACGAAATTATTATTATAATCAGATAAATCAGATATAATCAGATCGAGGTGACTGAGACGATCCAGTCACGGTCAGCACGGGCAATACGGTCGGGGGTTCGAATCCCCCCTCGTGCATGGATATTTGTGCCGTCCTAGTTCGTAAGTAGTTCATAAGTAGTTTGTAAGTTTAGGGACTGATGACCCCGAAGTTAAGTCCCATAAGCTTTACAAACATTTGAACATATATAATCAGATGAAACATGGTGTCTCCTTTACGATCCGCAACTGAAACGACAATCAACCTCCTGGAATGCGGCAGCGTGTGCGACATACTGAGTCGTGTGGGTGCCTATCCTCTAGGCGTCAAAATCCGTACTTAAGCCATTCTTGAAATTGGAAGATGATTTGTTGTTCGAACAGGTTGTGACGAGATCTATTTGAGAAATTTCTTTCACCAACTTTCTCTTCAGAATGCGAACATATTTTGTTTGCAACCACCTACATAGGGAGACATGATAATTATAAGAGAAATCAGATGGAAAACAGAAAGATTTAGGTGTTCCTTTTTCCCGCAAGCTATTAGAAAGTGAACTATAGACAAATATCATAAAAGTGGTTCGATAAAGACTCTGTCATGCACTTCAAAGTCACTTGAAGAGTTCTATATAGATGGAGATGAACACTTGAAATGATTATATTCACAGACTAGCTGAAAACCCGGCTTTGCCCGGGTATTTATTATATTATTCCAACCTTCACTTAGTACTTCTCCTATCCATTCTCTCTATCTCTCTCTCTCTCTCTCTCTCTCTCTCTCTCTCTCTCTCTCTCTCGGTGTGTGTGTGTGTGTCTGTGTGTGTGTGTGTGTGTGTGTGTGTGTGTGTGTTTTCAAATGTTTGTAAAGCTTAAGGGAGTTAACTACGGGGTCATGAGTCCCTAAATTTACAAACTACTTATGAACTAACTTATACTAAATACAGCACAAATATCCATGCCCGAGGGGGGATTCGAACTCCCGACAGGGAACGGCCTCGCGCATCGTAGCATAGTGCCTCAATACGCTCGGCCACTCCGCCGCGGCTGTGTGTGTCTGTGTGTGTGTGTGTGTGTGTGTGTGTGTGTGTGCGAGAATCGCTTTTTTCTTCTAAAAGCATGTTATATCTATGGGAAAATATTTAACAAATAAGTCTATCATGCATACTGTATAAAACTATAAGTACAGTATCCAAACAAAGAAAGATAGTATCGAAATACATATGCCATATAAAATTAGTACTATCTCATTTTGAGTTATATGTAGTACAGTTGTATAATTTTTCAAGTATATATTCATTTGTAAAAGTGGAATACGTCTGTAAAATCTATTGCGAATACAATTAGTAGTAAAGAAGTAATAAATTAAAACTTGGTGCGTGTAACCACGTGTCGCATTGTGATACAATTTCGAAGATACATTCAGCTATATGTGCGTATACTGTCTGTAAAATTGCCTACAGCTACAATTTGAAGTGTAGAACTAATAAATTGTAGCGTCATACCGAATGTCGTAGTTTTAGTCCATGAACAGTGGAAAACTAATAAGTGAGAAACTTTCTTCCTTTCATCATTTTACTGTGGTTGTCAGCGAGAAAATATATAATAAAGGTTTGAAACTATCTTTAAAGGTTGTTGCAAGTCGCTAAGCCACACAGGCGCCTCCCCGCAATGCCAGCAGCCGAAAGTAATGACCAACAAGAACTTCCAGGGACCAGGAGATGAGCCGCTTCGTCTTCCTTCTTGTCCACCTAGGTCCACTGGGACAATGAAGTGCAAATGTGAAGGGACACGTACAGCACGAAAGCGTACAGGCCGACTGTTGACTGACAGAGTCCGCCGCCGAAGGTCGTATAGCGTAATAGGCAGCCATCTACACAGACCATCACGCAGGAATTCCAGTGTACATCAGGATCCACTCCCAGTACTATGGCAGTTAGGCGGGAGGTGAGAAAACTTGGATTTTATGTTCGAACGCCTGCCCATAAGCCACACGTCGTGCACATCAATGTGAAACGACACCTAGCTTGGTGTAAGGAGAGTAAATATTGGACGACTGAACAATGGAAAAATGTCGTGTGGAATGACGAATCACGGTACACAATGTAGCGGTCCGATGGCAGGGTGTTGGTATGGCGAATGTCCGGTGAACGTCATCTGCCACCGTGTATCGTGCCAACAGTAAAATTCAGATGCGCTGGAGTTATAGGGTGGTCGTGTTTTTCATCGAGGGGGGCTTCCACCCCTCGTTATTTTGCATATCACTATCACAGCATAGGTGTATATTGATGTTTTAAGCACCTTTTTGCTTCCCACTGTTGAAGAGCAGTTGGGCGGTGGCGATTGCAGCCCCAAAGGCCGCCAAATTTTCGAAGGTCGCATAGACGGCAGGATCGTCAATCGACATGTCAAGCAACTCTGTCCCGGTACCCCACCTCTCCAGCTCCTTCCACCCTGGCACGGGCTCCGCCTCCTCCTTACTCCTCAGACACAACCGCCTTCATACCATGTAACTTACGGAAGGGCGATGTTGCGGCACCACTGCCAACACAGCGGACACCGCCTCCGCAGCCAGAAGTGCAGCCGCAGCAGCACGGCCACCGCAGTCCGCCTCCCAGGCGGATCCAGCCGCTCTCGCTAGAAGACGACGACGTACCCATCCCGCTGCCACCATGGCAGTTTCTTTCACAGCCTCTCCCCAGCTGCCGTTGAAAGACGACAGTCTGTCGTCTTCCATATATTTTTTGTATATTTCTGTAAAGTTATAATTTATTTAATGTCGCTAGATTATCATTTTGTTAAAACTTGAACCCACTCTTTTCAAGGCATTAGTAATAGCATTTTCATTTCATGTGTTAAAATATTAGTTAATATTGCTAGGTTTTTCTTATTTTGTTATGTTCATAATTTATTATCATATTAATTAATGTGACATAAGTATGGCTTCTCCGATACGCCACTGCCCCTATGAGAATGTGCAGTTGTTTTACTGATACGTGGATGTGCGAGAATCTATGGCTGTCTGAATGTGCGGAGTGATAGCTCGCTTTGCATCGTTCTCTCTGGCTCAGTGTCAATAGCTGCTGATAATACCAAAGAGGTTTCCACACCCTTGCGAGTCTCGCTCTCCGTTCCCACCACCGCTCTTTCTCGGGCTTTCCAGCTTCCGGTAGCTTTTCGCGCCCCCGTGGCCGCTCGACTGGCCATTCTGTGCTGGTCTTCTGGTGAGGTAAGGTTGGTTCTGCTCTTGTGTTTGGAGATGGTAGCGTTTTATTGTCTAGCACGTTTAACTTAGACTCGTGAACTTAGAATCTTTTTTTTATATATATTTTCTCCGATCGTGTGCGGAAATGTGTTCTCGTTTTTCAATTCTGTGATTTCTAATAGATAAACGCGGTGTGTGTGATTCTAGTTGCAGTTTGATAACGGCCTGGTATGTTAAAACCTTTTGTGAACATGTGGCGGTGTATGAACTCTGTGTAAATACTTTCTAGCTTTGTGGGGCCTGATTTCTAATAGGTGATATGTTCATTTTTGTACAGTGTATGTAAAATCCTTCTCATCGTTTCCTTCCGTGAGTGCTATGTGTTCCACGTAGTTGGTTCATAGAACAAAGCCTTCAGCTTCCACTCTTGTTTGTTCCATGCCCATCAGGCAAGTAACTATGCGGGTATCCTTCTGATTTCCACTAATATTTCGCGATCTCTCCCCGCCTATTTTAATTTTGCTGTCTCTTCTCCGACTGGTAGTACGTACTCAGTCTTTGTCAGTAATTCTCTCTGAGCCTTGTACAACCTCCTTCAATAGCTTCCTTACGTAATTCTAAACATTTATATGGGTTGCCTGCTGTAATTCTTAATTTTTGTTTTTCCAACTTTGTAATTATTTCACTTTTACGAGTTTTGGAGACTGGATTTCATCCGTCTCTGTAATCGCTCCCTATCGCGTGTGGCTGCATTTCTTTCGCTTCTTCATGTAATTCTAAGCATTTCTATTGGTTGCATGCTGTAGTTAATTCTCTTTATTTTTCGGAAACTGAATTTATTCAATTTTGATTGGTTTTCGGAACCACGTGGGTCAGAGTTCCTACTTACGGGGTTTGCAGCTAGTCGCCTTGAATTCACGCCATTTCTCATATGAAACCAGTACCTAGATTGATTTCTAACAGACTGCAGTTTAAGAAACCAATGTGATTTTGTATAATGAATTCTATTTTCTGCCACTTCACCTTCAGTGGAGTGCGTTCATGTAACGTAGCCGTGTGTCGCCGTTAGCGTGTTAGCTCGCGGTCCAGTTCAAATGTAATTTAACTTGGCTATATACACGCACCATCTCAAAACAGTCACGACAGATCAGAGCCAGCTTCAAAGTGTTTTTGTATATTGTGTTTCGTGCTACCTCCGACTTGCTGAATTTCGCCTACGATAGCGGCGCCTGCTTCCGCCTCGTCTCAACACGCTTATTTTGGTGAGTTTCGCTATGGCATTACGTGTGTGTGAGAGAGAATGAGTGTTGTTCGTCAATCCTTCCCCCCAGGCTGGGCACCGTCCGCATTAACCCATGTAAGAGATGCATTTTTATTGTATTAAGAAAATTGGTTCCCCATTTTGCTTGTTTTCTATCTGAATAAACAAGTTTAAGTTCAGCATAATCCGTAAGTTGCCTATAAATTGTAGTTTTAGAGCACCTTCCCTCTTTTATTTAATATTGTTCTTCACAAGTGCTGAGAACAAGCTCAGATGCAAATTATATCTAAATTCCGTTGCGCCATAAATGTTTTCTAAGATAACTTTAATTGTGGTGGCCTGCTTATTTTTGTCTGTGTGTAATAACGTATGAACTGCTATGTATATTGACCACTGTAGTATTAACTTCCTTTTATTGAAGTAGTTTGAAACGAGTCAGTTCTCAGTTTGGGCAAGGCAACAAGGCTTTGTAGAAGGAAGTAACCGGTAGTTCACACGGACCTTATTTGCTAATTTTAGTTATAAAACAAATCTATTTTTACGTACAATGATCGCCTTTTACCGTTCAGCCCGTCTCGCCCACCACGCCACACCCTACTCCCCAGAGAAGGGCCTGCAGTGCCTCCTTCATGAAGAGGCCCTGTCGGGCCAACAGAAGAACATCACTGTCGTCAGCTGCCGCCTGGAAGGTAGGTGTGTGCTGTGACCTTATCCCTGATAAGCTGGCAGCACACCATGAGCTCTAGCTCGGTGGGTCAGCTGACTCAGTCGCTAGCAGGCGTATCGCGACAAATACGCTACTGTAAATAAACAGAGTATTCTCGAACCTAATTTGGACCTTCTCCTACAGTGCTCGCAGCGTAGCAGAGAATCAGCGAAGTATTCCTGCGTCGACTCGCGATTGGCCGTCGATCGCCTTTTAGGGTTCAGCCAGGCGAATCGTCAGTCAGTCTCGCACTCAGCAAGCAAACGATAGCCTCTTGGAAGACTAGGTTGGTCATCAGTCCCTAGGCTTACAATCTACTTACACTAACTTAAAGTAAGTTATGCTAAGGACAACACAAACATCCATGCCCGAGGGAGGACTCGAACTACCGACGGCGAACGGCCGCGCGCACCTCAGCAGGGCACGGCTAATCTGCCGCGGCCTTATGTAACCACCTTCCAAGTAGCGACCACTGTAAATAGTGGAGCAATGGTTTAGTTGTAATAAATTACTTCTTCAAGAAGAAAATGCAAATCTTTCGGACCATCAGTCCGTAACTTACAAACTGCTTAAACTAAGGTAAAATAACCTAAGGACAACACACATACCCATCGCCCAACGAGGACTCGAACCTCCGACGGCGAGCAACCGCGTGCTCCGCATCGAGGCGTCTTAGCACGCTCGGCTACTCCACCGCGGCTCTTCAAGAAGATGAAATAAATCGCAATTTTGCGATCACTTATAGCTTCATTGTACTAGGTTTAGATGTAATAGCAAACTGCGGCGAATGAAAATTTGTGCCCGTTCGGGATTCGAACCCGGGATCTCCTGCTTACGAGGCAGACGCGTTGAGCACTCCACCACCGAGGCCACATTGACCAACCCGACTGCAGAGGACTCTTCCCTGCACGTCTCCCGCCACACCCAAATCTCAATTCGTCACACTGTCTCTTCCTATTACCACAGCCTCTTAATTCTGTAATGCTCGCAGCCAAAATACTGTATTCCCGCATCAGGGAGAACAGACCATGAGGTATCGAGACACAGTTAAGTGTCGTCAGGAGCCCAGCCTCGAATGTATACAATTATAGATTATGGGCGACGTTACAGCGTTCATTTTAAATGAAATAAATCGCAATTTGCGATCACTTATGGCTTCACTGTACTAGGTTTAGATGTAATACCGATGTGCGGCGAATGAAAATTCAAGAAGAAGATTGTGTTCACAATTCTAGGGACTTCTGGCCCAAATGACACCAAATCGTCTGACCACTTTCGAGTTCCATGGAGGGCCCGATTCTGCTCTATCACGATGTCCAACGACTACTGAGGTCGCTGCTGTGGAATACCAGGCAGTAGGTTGCAGCACATTGCACTCAATATGAAAGACGTATGTTTCCGGCGGTAATAATAATAATTTCGTGTGGCTCATTGGCCTGGTGCAAGTCTTTCAATTGGACACCACTTCGGCGACGTGCGTGTCCCTAGCCTACCCCAGTTATCCAACCGGGGAAAGGGGACCTACAGCTTAACGTGGAATCCGAACCACGTGTCGTTTCTGGTGACTCCTCACATCGGTGAGAGGTGAAGGATGGGTTAAAGTGCAGACTGAAAAATTCGGAGGTCCGACCGGATTTTGAACACGCGACTCTTCGGTTTCCTGTCGAGCACTTTACCCCAAGACCACCGGGCCCGACGTTTCTGGTGGTGTCCGAATACTTTTCGTTCAAATGTTTGTATAGCTTATGGGACTTAACTACGGGGTCATCAGTCCGTAAACTTACAAACTACTTATGAACTAGCTATTACTAAGGACAGCACAAATATCCATTGTGGTGTCGCACAAGTCCAAAGTGCGCGTCACCTACTTTCGCCACGCGCCGCCACGCACGCAGGGCGCGGCGTTCTTACGACGTCAGCCACGAGCGCCCTCTGCTGCAACGCCGCTCGTGGCCACCACTGAACGACATCGTTCACTTGGGACTGAGATAGGAACCAGCCAACACTTCGGAATCAGATAGGCACCAGTGAAGACTTGGCTATCGGATAGGCACTAGGCAGGCCTCTAGCTCAGCTATGTATCAGCATTCGGCAGTACTGAGCTATGTAAATGTTAAGTATTTCTAAGTCTCTAAGAAATATATATCTCGATCTAATTTACTCGAGTGTTTCTAGTTTCTGCTGTCCCACCGGCTGGTCACCTCCGTACCTGCACAAGCGTGCATCCTTTATTCCTGTGTCGGTCTCTTTTTACTCGGTCACCGACACCTACGACGGAAACGAGACACACAAGCGGCGACGAGGCTGGGACACAAAATCCATGCCCGCGAGGGGGATTCGAACCCCCCGACCGTAGTGGCCGTGCAGACCGTGACTGGAGCGCCTCAGTCCCCTCGACCAATTCTTTTCGTCAGGTAGTGTATGTTTGGTTGTATCAAAGGGCGCTCACTCGCCCGTGTCGAGTTGTTTTATGGGCAGACGCAGAGAAAAATAAAATCTCCATTGCTGTGGAAATCGTCAGGCAATCGCCGCTCGCACTCAAAGACAACAGAGGGGAACGCATCGGGCGATCGGTTGCGCTCCCCGAGGCGACGGCCCGGCTAGCCGTGCGTCCCGCTGCGTAAACAGGCGACCAGGTGCCGGCGCGACCGCAACTTTGCAAACTGATTGGGGCGCGGCTAACTTAGAAACGCAGTAATTGTGCGGCCGGCGGGTAAACAGCGGCACGGCGCAGGTGGCGGCGAGCGCAAACAGGCGGCGTGTTTGGCCGCGCGCGATTTGCGGCCGGCCGCAAAGGAGCGGCCGCCAAGTGCGCCAAATAATCTAATTAGCGGCGTGTTTGCGCTGCGGCTAATTACCCGCCAGATGGAGCGGCCTGTTGTGACAGCGGCGCTGCAATAACACCGCGATTAGCGGCCGCAGCCGCAGCGCCACCTAATGGCGCACGCCCGCGGACACGTGGCGCCGAGCCACCGCCCGCGGCCGCTAGCGGCGGCGGCAGCTACTGCGCGTGATGGCCAGCCACACTGCCCCGCTTAAAAAGTACCACGCCCTCTTACAATTTACCAATTCACTCTTACTGTTGAAACAGTCCATACGTTACTTACTGGCAGATTAAAATTGTGTGCCAGAACCGGGACTCGAACCCGGGACCCTTGCCTTTCGTGGGACTCGTAAGTCGTGTCGGGATAGCACAGTCAGTAGTGCGCTTGCCCGCAAAAGGCAAGGGTCCCAGGTTCGAGTCCCGGTTCCGGCACACAATTTTAATCTGCCAGGAAGTTTCATATCAGCGCACACTCCGCTGCAGAGTGAAAGATTCATTCTGGAAACATCCCTTAGGCTGTGGCTAAGCCATGTTTCCACCATATCCTTTCTTCCAGGAGTGCTAGTCTTGCATGGTTCGCAGGAGAGCGTCTGCGAAGTTTGGAAAGTAGGAGGCTAGGTACTGGTGGAAGTAAAGTTGTGAGGCGGCATCGTGACTCGTGTCAGGATAGCACAGTCAGTAGTGCGCTTGCCCGCGAAAGGCAAGGGTCCCAGGTTCGAGTACAGCTTCTATCACACAATTTTAATCTGCGCTGAAGTTTCATATCAGCGCACACTCCGCTGCAGAGTGAAAGATTCATTCTGGAAACATCCCTTAGGCTGCGGCTAAGGTATGTCTCCACAATATCCTTTCTTCCAGGAGTGCTAGTCTTGCATGGTTCGCAGGAGAGCTTCTGTGAAGTTTGGAAAGTAGGAGGAGAGGTACTGGCGGAAGTAAAGTTGTGAGGCGGAATCGTGTGTCGGGTCGGGATAGCACAGTCGGTAGTGCGCTTGCCACCGAAAGGCAAGGGTCCCAGGTTCGAGTCCCGGTTCTGGCATACAGTTATAATCTGTCAGGAAGTTTCATATCAGCGGACACTGCGCTGCAGAGTGAAAGTTTGATTCTAGTCTATATGTTGACCCCTAATATGGCGAGTGATCACCTCGGACGACCAGTACCTTTGCACGCCTGCGTGTCGTGGAAGTATGAGATTATCAATCAGCTCTTGATTGATACTTGGCCATTCTTCCGTGAGTGCGATATCCAGGTCTTCAACCGTTGTGGGAGGTACTGGTCTGGCTTCAATGTGTCTGCCAAGTTCATTCCAGACATGCTCAATCAGGTTTAAGTCCGGTGAACAAGTTGCCCACTAGTGGCGGCGCGTCCTGTGTGTCCACTGGTTCAGTGAAGCCCCACAAAAATCTCGTCGTAAAACCTATATACAGGGTGTTTCACTAACTGTGTTTCGCTCTGTAACTTGTAAAATAATAGGTGACGGGAAATTTGAATGCGGTAGGTCAACACAAGAAATGTTACACTTTCTGCGGAGCTATGAACATAGTTTATTGTATCATTTTCCAAAGAGTTATAGCACAAAGATATATATTTTTTAAACGGAAGAGTAGATAGAGTAGAGTAGAGTAGATACACAAAATAAAGCGATTTGAAACTATCAATGATTCGTTCTTCTATCAGATCATTTTAGACTCACATTCAAAGTATGTTTATCGCATGAGAAACGTTTTACGTCGCGGAGACAGCACGTATACGAGTCGTAGAGCAGCCAACTAATATAGGCGGCAGTGGCCGCAACGTAGCAATGCGCATGCGTGGCTGAGGTTCACATTCTCTTCTGAACCCCATGGAGGCGCCATGTGGGCGCTCCTGCAGCAGGGAGGGGCGAGAGGAAACGCCGCTTTTAACCTCTGGCGGTTATGCGCGAATGGTCCCGAAGCAAGACAATGAAGCGACTGCGTACCTCGCATTGCGCATGGGTAAATCCTCCATGAAGGCGACATATTTCTTTTTCTCGCATTGATTATTTATGAAAAACACGTCATTTTTGGTAAAATAACTTCTAAGTACGAATTAAAAACGCTTTCAGAAGATACGATCATGAATAATAATAAAGCACTACTCTCTATCTAACAAGAGTAGTCGCGTGGTTCGCAGCATCGTGCTGAAGTGTCAAAGGTAGTAGGTTTGCGTCTGGCTGCAAGCAAATATTTTTAAACCCAACCTCCTTTTTTAACAAATACAGGGAACAACAATGCCTTTTGCATTGTTACTTGCCACATATCTTTGGACGTTTTTGGGATAAATTACATTTATACTCTTCGTTGGAACAAATATTTAATTGTTTGAAAAGAGGTGGGGGAGAGCAGCGTTTGCGCATGCGTAAGGTTAGGAGGGGACGCCACTATCAAGTTTGAGCCCCGGTTTGGAAATATCGTAGATCCGGCACTGAAAGAAGTGAACCCCCAGTCATCTGAAACACCAGCGCCCACTGTCGAACGGCCAGTACAGTTGCACACCTGAGTGACAAACACAGTATTATGTTATCAATCAGCTCTTGAGAGATATTTGGTCATTCTTCCATGACTACAATATGCAGGTCTGCTACCGATTTTCTTCCAAGTTTAAAGCTGAGTAATTTGTTTGTAAAAGATACTAAATGTTGTTCATTTTTCTTTGATAATAAAAACCAATAAAATATGAATATGTACGTGAACACTAAAACGCAAAAAGTAACTAATAATACTGTTAAGTGACTGTAACAAAATGAATCTGTTAAAGCTGGCCGCGGTGGCCGAGGGGACTGAGACGCTCCAGTCACGGTCTGCACGGCCACTACGGTCGGGGGTTCGAATCCCCCCTCGGGCATGGATATTTGTGCCGTCCTCAGTATTAGCTAGTTCATAAGTAGTTTGTAAGTTTAGGGACTGATGACCCCGTAGTTAAGTCCCATAAACTATACAAACATTTGAGCATTTTTTTTAATCTGTTACAATGAAGAGACAAGCTACCTTCGGGTCACGTGACACTGTAAGCAGCAGCCCCTAGTAACTTTATAGACACGCGCAAAGGCTGCTATCCCCCACATCTTTCCAGACAGTTAAATATTTGTTACAAGGAAGAGTATAAATGTCATTTACCTTCCAAATCGCGACACATTTGCTAAAACGTCCAAAGATATGTGGCACGTAACATACAAAAGTCATTGTTGTTCCCTATATGTTAAAAAGAAGATTGGGTTTTAAAAAATTGCTTACAGTCAGTCTTGAAACCACTACCTTCGACAGCATAATGTGATGCCACTATTCTTATACTATATGGAGAGTAGTGACTTCATTATTATTCATTAATGGATCTTCTGAAGGCTCTTACAGTTGATGCGTCTGTATAGTTATATTTTACCAAATATGACGTATTTTTGATGAGTCTCCAATGCGCCAAAAAACAAATATGAAGGGCGGATGTTGCCTTCATGGAGGATTTACGCATGGGCAAAGCGAGGTTGCTTCGGGAGCATTCGTGCATAATGGCCAGGACTCGAATAGCCAGTAGCTGGCGTCTCTACCACCTCCAATGCCAATGTCAAAAGTGGCGTTTCCCCTCGCCCCTGCCGCGGGAGCGCCCATATGCTGCCTCCAGAGGGTTCAAATTTGAACCTCAGTCGGGCATGCGCATTGCAACGATGCGGCCACTGCCGGAAATGAAGCCGGCTGACAGCGCGATACCCAACCAACATGGCGGCCGAGCGCTACCCGGCGCGAGCACAGGGTATTTTACTGAGTTGGCTGTCTGTTAATTCCTTTTTCTTATATTTTAAGGCGTACCTTCCTAACAATCTATTTTTGCCATAAATAATTACAAATTTCAGCTAGGGACAACAAATCACACTATTATATAAAATAGAAGCACTTTTTTCCTCTGTTTGTCCCTTTAAAATTTTATAACTCGAGAAGTACCAAACGTATCGTCAGGCGGTTTCTTTTAATTTCTTCTTTAGAATCTTGGGATACTCTTAGGCTATATTTAATGTTAATACGAATATATGAAAAAAACTAAAATAATAATCATAACGAAGAATCGTTTACCACTTCTGCACTTTACTCAGCTCTACAGCCTAAACTATAATAGCTAGGCCGTGTACTTAGTGTAAACTTGCATAACTTACAAATATCTACAAAAAAAAAAAAAAAAAAAAAAAAAAAAAACCCACGTGAGAGCACGTGTCTAACTTTTATGAGTGAACCACGTTTATCATTTTTCTTTTCTGATGCGCTGGCGCCAGATGGCTTCAGACTACAGATATAGTGATTGTGGGAGATCTGTAAAAGTTAGACATATGAACTCGTCGTGAGTTCTATAATTCTATACTATGTAATTTGGCGCAGGTCTCATAGTTTAGGCTATGCTGCAAAGATCACGAAAGTGAGGAAGTGGTAAACCATTCTACGTTATTATTCTTATTTCAATTATTTCTCATTTTCGTATTGGCATTTAATATAGCCTACGTTGAACACAGGATTATACCGAAAGAATTGAAAGAAACTGCACAACGATACGATCTGTAGTTATCGAGTTAAAGTAATTTAAAGATTACCCGTGCAAAGCCGGAGCGGCTCAGCTAGTTAGTAATAAAATAAATAAAAAGTGTAAAGTCATAATTATTGTATACCACATTTCAAATGTCTATCAATATTGGTCACAAAGCACAAGGTGAGTGGGCAATATAATCTGTGCTGGTGGGTAAGCTCGCTGAAAGTAACGAATAGAATTTGATAAGTTCACCGCTCTATTGTATCTAAATTTGTGAGAAAACCAGGGGAGCTATAAATAAGTTGTTAAATAAAAATAAAAGTTCATTTCATTATCTACAAGTTTCTCGCTGACAAAATTTCCTGAGCACAAAACAAAAAAGTGGCAGGCGAGTAACTTTTTCATGTCACAAATTTTATTTCATATAAAACTAATAGTTTCAATTATTATTTTTATACAAACACAATACATATTGTACTCGCTAAGACCACTGTTGCATTCCTTCAGTATTCACCTGTCTACGTGAAAAATATGTTTTTTTTTTTCCTATGCTAAGGGGTGCAAATGACAATGTAATTAAGCCGAGCGCCACTTGAAAAACTACGCATTCGTCGGCCCAGCTCCGTTTCTACTCCCAACCAAGATGGCTGACAGGCTTCACTGCCTGTACGCTGATGCAGGCGGTATAGCCTCTCTATGTTATTCTGTGCTCGCTGGGTACGACTCGTATACGTGCTGTCTTCGCGACGTAAAACGTTTCTCATGCGATAAAAGTACTTCGAATGTTCATATAAAATAATCTGATAGCAGAACGAAACGAAGAATGATAGTCTATTTACTTTTTTCACGAAGATTTTTTTCTGGGGGTTCACTGAACCAGTGAACAAATAGGACACGCAGACATTGAATCCATCCTAGATTTATTGTTGAAACAGTGCATATGTCACTTCGGACTGCCAGAATCTTTGCACATCTGCGTGCCGCGGACAGCATGAGGCTATCAATCACTCTTGGCCATTCTTCCATGAGTACGATATCCATACCGTTGTGGGAGGTGCTGGTTTGGCTACAATGCGTCTGCTAAGTGCATCCCAGACATGCTCAATCTGGTTTTAGTCCGGTGAACAAGTTGGCCACCCATCCGTTCAGTTCTTCAAGTCCCTCAGCTTCAAATGTCTTGTCCAACAGTGCAGCTCTGTGGGGACGAGCGTTATCATCCACCAGAAGGAGCCCATCGCCTATAGTACCACCTAGGGTACAACTAGCCCTTTACTCACACGAAGTGATGAGTGCTATCGACAAGGGTTCGCAATTCGATTCCGTATTTCTTGATTTCCAGGAGGCTTTGGACACCGTACCTCACAAACGGCTTTTACTCAAATTGCGTGGTTACGGTATATCGCCCCAAATTTGCCACTGGATAGGGAATTTCCTGTCAGAGAGGACACAGTTTGTAGTAATCGATGGTAAAGCATCGACTAAAACAGAGATGATACCATGCGTTCCACAGGGTAGTGTTATTTGTCGTCTGCTGTTCCTTATTTACATAAACGATTTGGGAGAAAATCTAAGTAGCTCTCTTAGGTTGTTTGCAGATGACCCCGTCATTTACCGCCTAGTACAATCATCTGAAGATCAAAACCAACTGCATAACGATCTGAATAAGATATCACTATCGTGTAAAAATTGGCAATTGACTTTAAATAATAAGAAGTGTGAAGTCGGCCACATGAGTACGAAAAGAAATCCGTTAAATTTTGTTTACAAGATAAACCAATCAAAAGTGAAGGCCGTAAACTCCACAAAATACCTGGGAAATACTATTACTTCCGACTTAAACTGGAAAGAACACGTAGATAATGTCCTGGGAAAGGCGAACCAGAGACTGCGTTTTATTGGCAGAACCCTTAAAAGATGCAACAGAACTACTAAAGAAACTACATACACTACGCTTGTCCGTCCATTTTTGGAGTATTGCTGCCCAGTGTGGGATCCTTATCAGGGGGGTTTGAGGGAGAACATCGAAGCAGTCCAAAGAAGGGCAGCTCGTTTCCTACAGGGGAGACATCGTTACGGAAATGATGCAAGATCTGGGATGGGAATCATTGCAACAACGGCGCTTATCGCTGCGGCGTGGGCTACTTACGAAACTCCAATCGTCAACATTCTCCTCCGAATACGAAAATATATTGTTGACTCCCACTCACATATGTAGAAATGATCATCGGAATAAAATAGGAGTAATCAGAGCTCGAACGGAGAGATTCAAGTGTTCTTTCTTCCCGCGCGCTATTCGAGAATGGAATAGGAGATAAATAGCATAAAGGTGGTTCGATGAACCCTCTGCCAGGCAGTTAAATATGATTTGCAGAGTATCCCATGTAGATATAGATGTAGAAGAGGTCGAAGGATTTCATTCCTCTGAGCATTCAAAACGCCATTCTGAACGACATAGACGTCCGTAGTTCCGCCAATACTAACTCCTGCCCATATAATTCGTCCAGTGGAGGACTATGGGCTGAGGGGTGGGGGGGCGGAGGGGTCAGATCGCCTCGGGCCTCTTCTTCGTGGGTTTTGGTGCCTCGAAATACATTGAAGATTTTATTTATTTATTTATATTTAGTTCCCTGGCCTTTTGTTCTGTGGCCTGCACAGCTGGAAAGCAATTTTTTTCTAGACTGTCCCGTGCCTCTCGTCCTGGGATCCTCCAAATATCAAGTTATTTTTTTATAGTAATACATGTATTTCCACGTGGACGGGGAAACTCATTTTGTTTTGCCACCGCCCTGAGCCTCCCACAGTCTTAGTCCGCCACTGCATTCGTCCAACACCATGATGTTGTGATGCTTCCTGCACATACGCATGATTGTTCCACGTCCTCTCCAGATGAGGGAACGACGACTGTCCGATTGAACATAAAATCTTGAACCAATTGTGAAAAGAACCCGGCATCATTCGTTACGACTCCAATCCTGATGTTCCTCCACCCAGAGTAAATGGTGTGGTTTTAATGGGACACACACCGTAGGATTCAGTGCACAGAAGCCACATTCCAGAAGGCGATTTCGTACTTTTTGTATATGTATTACCCGTCCTATTTCTGCCTGGAGGGTGCGATGCAGCTGACTTTAATTCAGCTTCCTGTCTCGACGGGCTGTTCAAATGTTTGTAGAACTTATCGGACTTAACTACGGGGTCATCAGTCCCTAAACTTACAAACTACTTATGAACTAGCCAATAATACGGACGGCACAAATAGCCATGCACGAGGGGGGATTCGAACACCCGACCGTAGTGGCCGAGCAGACCGTGACTCGTGCCGCAGGCCGCTTGGCCACCGCGGCCGGCTCGACGGGCTGTTGACGGATATAATGATCATCTCTTCCTGATGTTACATGTGGATGACGTTGACCTTACCTTCTTTTAACGGTTTCTGTTGTATGAAATCGCGACTAGGCCCTGGAAATTACACTTTGGGACACTCCAATAGCTGCTACCATCTCCCTCTCTGTACCGGTTCCAACCTTCCTATGGCTCTCTACATCTACATAAATACTGTGCAAGTCAAACTGAAGTGCATGGCAGAGGATTCATTGAACCGCTTTTATGTTTTTCTATGGTTCCAATCTCTAATAGCTCGCGGGAGAAAGGAACACCTAACTCTTTCCGTTTTCGATCTGATTTATGTTACTTTATTTTCTTGATCATGTCATCATCATGTTAGGTGAGTGCTAACGATATCCGTTCGCATTCGTAATAGAAATTTGGTGAAAGAAATTTCGCAAATAGATCTCGTCGCAACGAGTAACCCCATTCGTTTAATGATCTCCACCCCAACACGTGTGTCATTTCGGTGACACTCCCTCCCCTATATCGCGATAATACAAAACCATCTGCCCTTTCCTATACTTTCTCTAAATCGTCCGTCAATCCCACTTAGTTGGAAACCCACAATGCGCGACAATACTCCAAAATAGGACGCACAAGTGTGGCGTAGGCAGTTTCTTTAGTAGAGTTGTTGCACCCTCTAAGTGTTCTGACAAAGAAACGTAGTCTTTCGTTAGCTTTCCCTACAATATTATCTATGTATTCTTTCCAATTTAAGTTGTTTGTAATTGTCACTCCTAGGTATTTAGTTGAATTTACGGCCTGTAGTTTTAAGTAATTTATCGTGTAAGTGAAGTTTAACGGGCTTGTTTTAGTGGTCATATGGATGACTTACACTTCTCATTATTAAGGGTCAATTGCAATTTTATACACCACACAGATATCTCATCTAAATCATTTTGCAGTTTCTTTTGATGTTCTGGTGACTTTACTAATCGATAAATGGCAGCATCATCCACGAACACCCTAACCGTGTAAGAAAATTATCTGTCGGAGGTCGTCAAAAAATCTCAAAATTCAGAATGCGTAATAATATACTCTAGTAATAATAATTTCGTTATTGAATGTTGCAGCAAATCACAACTAATGGGTCGCAACAACATTTTCGCAGTGAAAGTTAAAATTTTGAATAAATAAAAAAATTGATATTAATTAACTTGAAACAGTCACTGTGGTAATTAATTAAGCTTGGCCCTATCTGACTTAGCATTGACTACAGCCTCCAACTAGCACCTCTTACGATTCACGAACAGCACAACGTCACTAATAAATGTGTCAGAATTCATGTAGTGGTGATGGCGTGTTCGTGTTATAATCAAAATCGTAATAGCTGATAGACTCTGATTGCAATGATAATAGCTCTGTACTGTGAAACTCCGTGGTGCAATGAGCTTCACAAATACTACAGTCAAAGTTCCCAATAATTTTGTTAATATTGTTTAAAGCATTCAAGTTCCTTATAAAACTTTACGTGAACTATTTTTGATTAATTGGTTCCAGGGCCTGGGTAGCGTATGCGTGTAACTGGCTGAGCAGAGTCTGGTATTTAATGTGTTTCATAAAATTACTTTCGTCAAGTCTGGTAAAACTACTATAATACTTTGACCGCTGTTAGCCTGGTTACTTTCTATATAAATAAAACCAACTTTACGTGCAAACTCTCTTGCAAGTCAAAATCTTTGATTGCAAAACTTAGAACAGCACTGCACTTTAATTACTAGTCTCTGTGTTGTAACACGTTTAGCAATTCTTTAACTCGTCTAGCAATTTCTATAAAACTGATCGTAATAATTTGAAAAATGATTGAACTTGTTAGTCAATGTACAGGCGTGCATAATCAATATAATCTAATAATGGTGATAATGGGGTGACTACAACTACTTACAAAATTAAGACTGGTTTCAAAATAAGTCATATATAATTGAACCAAAATTCTGATTGGGTTGACACTACATTTACATGCATACAAAATAAAATGTTACAAAAGTACTCATCTGTTATCGTTGTCTTCGTCGTGAAGTCCATACAAGACAGATACGATTAAAATAGGTACTCTCACTGCTGGTTCAAAAATATTTTTATCGACAACTCTTTGTTCAGCTCATCTGGCTGAAATCTCCATGCATTGATATCACCTCGATACACCATCTAATCTCCGTAATTACAGCAACGATCACACTCGGTGACAATAGACTTGATAACCAAACAATTACTTTTCTTGCTCACATGCAAAAACATTACTCTGATCACTTTCGAGTATAAATGAACCCATTTCGCACTTCCTTCAATACATTAAACAGTACGCCTCTCAGGCTTTTTGCAATTGGATTAAACTCGCGCCTCACTGCACCATCAACAAAACGTTTATGTGTTTACTATAGCGAGTCCGCTCCGCGACTGCTTCAGCAGCGCGACACTCGCAGCTACTACTTCTGTACCAAAGACAGTCTTTACAACAGGTTCAACATTTTCTCTGGCGCATAGTCAACTTTCAGCATAAGAATGTCTGTGCATTCATGCGGGTTTACACATACAGTATATGTTTACACTAAATGATTCAATATAGAAATGTTCAAATGTTTGTTAAGCTTATGGGACTTAACTACGGGGTCAACAGTCCCTAAACTTACAAACTACTTACGAACTACTTACGAACTAGGACGGCACAAATATCCATGCCCGAGGGGGGATTCGAACCCCCGACCGTAGTGGCCGTGCTGACCGTGACTGGAGCGCCTCAGTCACCTCGGCCACCGCGGCCGGCTCAATATAGAAAATGACGTTACATAAGAAATATATCTAGCAAACAAGAAATGAAAATACGTGAAATGAACAAATTTAAGACAATATATACATTACCTTAAATCAAATGTAAGGTACAGCGACAGGTGTACTCTTACAACGGAGTTACTCTTGCCCTAGCTTCGGGTAAGTCATTTCGTTGTTGTATTGCAATACCTACAGTGGTTGTGTAATACGATTGGTAGAGTAAAAACAGGTTAACTCCAAAACCCTCTGCAGCAACTTTCTGTTATTACCACTATCTAGGTGCCGTAATATTTTCGGCACTCCGTGGAACCGAGTGAAAGACGTCGATCCAGTTTTATTCATTCTGCCGATGAAAATACTTCAGCATCTACATATATCAAATGATGATCTAATTGTTTTGACCAGTCTAGAAATGACTGGCGTTCATTAGAGATAGGCCATCAACAATGCCGAGTCAAACTGGACAAAAGTCACAGTTCTTGACTAAGACGATGATAATGATTGTGGGAATTGCCTTCAGCATCGCCACAGTGGGCTCCGGGATGTAGCTGTAGATCTAGGTATAGCTGTGGAAACGATTGGCAATTGCAATATGGCTGAAATATGTTACGGTCTCTTAGGTTTTGTATGCTATCCAAATGTTCCTCATTAAACTCGAGATCCTTGGGCATTCCTGAATATTGTCGTGGAATGTTATTTTCTAGGTTTCATTGACGTGTCTGAGAACTTTAGAACTAACACACGTAACTGTGGTACTCAAGGTACCCTCCGACACACACCGTCGGGTAGCTTGCGGAGTATGGTTGTAGATGTAGATGTAGAACTGTTGGTGGAGGGTATTTTAAACTAATGCGGTGAAATTTGCTGGCACTGACAAACGGTAATGGAGACAGCCGTCGCCTGGCTGTCTTGGAGGCTTTCCCCTTCCAGAAGTCTCTGAACAACAGCCCTCTCCTTCCAGCAGTCCCCAAACAGCTACGCCCGCTCCTCGCCTCGCGTCGTCCTCGCCACCCCTCCCTACGAATTTCTCCCCGCAGACCTGTCCCATTGATCTCACCGCCAACAGGGACGCCGCAGATGACGTCACATTGCTTTAATCCACTTCAGTTTTCTCAGCTGCGTTACTCGAGTGCTGCTAATACCCCCGTCTCATTTAGAGAGAGCGCACCGCTGCATACTGAACAATGTATTTAGGTGTTTCTAAATAGATGGTCTAAATAAGGAATTTTCAGTGAACGTTTCACCTTATATACAAAGCGTGTGGATCTATCATTTTTTGCCTGAACACCTTATGGTCGACGTGACACTCCTGTATAAAGTCAACTTTAAACTGCAAATAAACGCCTAACTTGTCCTCAATTAATACTCGCACTCTCCTTTCAACAATACCTGAGAATATTTTGCCTACAACGTTAATTACCTCGATAGTTGTTACAATCTTTTCTGTTTCCATGTTTGAAAATTGGTGTGATTACCGCTTTCGTCCAGTCAGACGGAACCTGTCTCGATTTCCACGCCTTCTCAATTATCCTGTGTAACCATTTAAGACCTGATATTCCATTGTATTTGTTTCGGCTTGATTTCATCCACCCCAGCAGCTTTATTGCACTGTAATCTACTAACCATTTTCTCCACTTCCTCAAATGAGATCCTGTTTCCATGGTCTTTCCTATCCCATTCTACATGAAAATCATTGAACGTTTCACCTACATTGAGCAATTCTTCAAAATATTCCCTCCATCTGCTCAAGGCATTCACACGATTGACTAGCAACTTTCCTGACCTGTCCAAAACACTTGTCAATTCCATCTTCCCTCCCTTTCGAAGATTGCTAATTACGCTCCAAAATGGTTTTCCCGCGGCTTGACCCAGAGTTTATAGCTTATTTCAAAAGTCTTCCCATGATTTCTGCTTGGAGTTTGCAATTATCCGTTTGGCTTTGTTTTTTTGTTCAACATAACTATCTCTGCCTGATTTCTAGCATGGAGCCATTTTTGAAATGCCTTCTTTTTCTTTTTACAGGCTGCCTTGACCGTGTCATTCCTCATTCCACCAGGCTGTCTGCTTCTTCCTACCTTTACGCACTACTGTTCCAAGACATTCTCTAGCTGCTTCCAGTAGTGTGCCCCTGTACCTTGACCATTCCTCTTCCAGTGACTGTAAATCATTACATTCAACTACATCATCATTACATTCCGAGATCATTGCTATGTATTTCTGCCTAATTTCCTTGTCTTGAAGCTTCTCCACTCTTATCCTTCTACACATGGACTTGACTTTCTGCTCTTTTGGCCTCACAAAACCAATTTCACTGCAGATTAAATAATCAGTATCATCAAAGAACCCCTGAAAACACGTGTGTCCTTGACTGTCTTCCTGAATTCGTGGTCTGTTATTATATAGTCAATGACAGATCTGGTTCCCCTTCCTTCCCAAGTATAGCGGTGAATGTCCTTATGGTTAAAGAAGGAGTTTGTGATAACTAAGCCCATACTGGAACAGAAATCCAAGAGCTGTTTTGCGTCCCTGTTGGCCTCCATATCCTCTCCAAACTTACCCATAACCTTCTGTTCGATTTCTTATCCTGGCGTTGAAATCACCCATGAGTAAAACACTACCCATATCCTTCACTCTAACAACTACATCACTAAGTGCGTTGTAAAATCTGTCCATCTCATCTTGATCTGTCCCTTCACAGGGTGAATACACTGCCACAATCCTAATTTTCTTGCTGGAGATGGCCAAATCTATCCACATCAGTCGTTCATTTACATACCTTATTGCAATTATGCTTTCCTGATGTAAAACCCTACACCCCACTGTGCTCTTCCTATTTTGACTCCTGACAGATAGACCTTGTATTCTCCGACTTCGTCCTCTTTCTCTCCCCTTACTCTAACGTCACTAACAGCTAAGACATCTAACCCCATCTTACTTGAAGCCTCCGCCAGCTCTACCTTCTTCCCAGTGTTACTTCCTAATAATTTAAATACTACTGGATGTCAACAAATTTCTCATCTTCAGAAATGCTTCTATTACCGCAGCCATTCTGAAGCTTATATCTGCAGGAGAGTCTGCTGATATGAAACTTTCCTGAGGGATTAAAACTGTGTGCCGGAATCGGGATTCGAACCTGGATAATTTGCCTTTCGCAGGCGAGCGGTCTACTGACTAAGCTATCCGGCACGCTACACGGTCCGACCTCACATCTCTACTTCCGCCAGAACCTCGCCTCCAACTTTCCAAAGTAAAGCTGTGAAGACGGACTGTGAACCGTGCCGGGATAGCTCAGTCGGCAGAGCTCCTGCCCGCGAAAGACAATACCTGGATACATCTGGAGGTTAGAAATTGTATCATTGTAAAAAGATTAATAACTATTACTTTGTGAAACGTAGCAAAATATTTATAATTTCTGCAATGAAATATTACACACACACAAAAATATGTATCACAGGCCACTGAGTATGTTTCACAAATAAAGAAACGAAATACGTATGGCATAGAAAGAAAGCCTTTCATTTAGTTGCAATACACGGAAGTACACGTACACGAATTATTGAAGTGTATTTATTTGGTAGCTGTGGACATTTTTGTTCTACTATTGTGAAACTTTCTAGTTTTTAGAGAGAAAACCTTGTAGTAATACATTAATGATTTTTTTTAAATAACTTGTGCGATGCTTGTCGCTGACTTCTGTTCTCTCTCTGCCAGCGTATCGATAAACATATGACATTTGTCACGTTCAATTTTTTTGCAACAAGCTGAAGGGAGAGAGCGGAACTGTTCAGGACTTACTTTCTTCTCCTTCATGTGCTAGGACGTGTCCCAGGATTTGGTGTAATTAATGTAAGTGTGAGCTTAGTTTTTTTATTAATTTCAATAAACTCCCACAGTTAATTTGAAATATCTTACTTACTTACAATCCCTTCCCCATTCTCACTAATTTTAAAGTTATTTATTTTCAGCAGCTCCAGTACTTCATTAAATGATGCTCGGGTATTGTTGCGATTTGTTTCGCGATTGTACTAGAACATTCTCTGTGCAACTTTTATTTATTTTGTGTCTATGAATGGTTTATTACATTTTAATGCCTGCAGAAAAATCTTTGCGATGTTTATGAAGTCCGATAATTTTGCAGTTTTTGGCGACTATAATTTTCAACACGGTCATAGAACAATAGTAAACGAAATGCACAATCCCAGCATCAATTTATCGAAGTAAAATTCCACTCATCTCAACTAGAATCACTACAGAATGTGATCGAAATGTTTGTACCAGCTCTCAATAAGGTAAAATTTAGATTCCGCCGACTTCTTCTGTAATGTTGCTTTCTGGTGTTGTATTTGCTACCGAAATTACGACCGCTACCATTTAATGGCGGAATCCAATAATTTTGTTTAAATTGTCCCTTCCTTGTCAAAATTGCTTAGTAATCTCATTTAAAAATATTTCACTGCCTGGTAAAATTTCATTTGCGGTCCCCAACCTTAACTTTAATACGCAACACCCATTTTCATACGAAAGCAGCATTACAACCTCAGTAGCGTATATCATTTCAGTGTTAAGAATGTAGTTTTCTAAGTGATAATATTCAGTAATTATTATGCTAATGTGTTTTGGTAAAAAAAAAAAAAAAAAAAAAAAAAAAAAAAAAAAAAAAAAAAAAACAGATAAATGATATCAGCTGAAATTTTACAAATGTTTGTACCACTGTGCCCCGTAACACGTGGCATATGGGGCACAGTGAAACATGTATGATAAATTTCAAAGACTAGAAAAACCTTCTTAGCTGTGAACGTTGTGTCCTACAATGGGTAAACAAGTATGTGTTTCTACCATATATTATAATGTGACTAGAATAAATAAAATTGTATTTACGACTAAATTTGGATTATTTGTTTCACTCGGTCCCATGTTTCCCTATGCCGTAATCTAGAACACAAATTCAATATGTATAAGTTACTGTCGTAGAACTCGTCAATTTCTCGAATTCGAAATATTAAAACATTTCGACCGTTTCGGAGCGTTCAAATAAGTTCAGCGGCGAAGTTGAAAATTTGTGCTCGACCGGGATTCGAACCAGGATTTCCCGCTTCGGGCTATCGGTTGTCTTAATCAGTTAGGCTATCCAGACACGCTTCCATTCCAACCCAAATTCTTAACTTTTAGCCCCCTGTCCATTGATTCCTCTTGCTCGCAGCCTATACTGGATTACCGCAAGCCGAGGCGGTGTGACTATGCGCATTGAGGCACTATGCTCCGATGCGCGATGCCACTCCCCATCGGGAGTTCGAATCCTCCCTTGGGCATGGATGTTTGTGCTGTCTTTTATAATTCAACATAAAGAATTCATAAATATACATGGCATGAAGATAAACTGAATAAAAAGTCAATATTAGATTATATTATAATTAAACAGCAAACAAGGATAAAAATACATGATATAAGAGCATGTAGAGGGGTCACTCTTAGTGATTATTATTTAGTAAATTCCAAATTTTTATTCCCCTTCACAGGAAAAAATAGTGAAGAAAATCAAAATTGTACTACAGAAGATTTACAAACAGAAATAAAAATTACTAAATATAATTTAAATAGTTTTGAAAATGAAAGCACAGTATTTTTATATCAGAAGAGACTAGACGAAAAACTAATAGAAACAGAGTTTGATAATCAGTACATCATAAGTAAACTACATGAATCTTCCAAAGAAGCATTAGAAGAAACAGATGAAAAACATACCACCCATTCAGTACAGTACTGGGATGAAGAAATCAAGAAAGAAGTGAAATTAAAGAAAGAAAAGTATTTCAAATGGTTAAACACCAGAAATGTTCAAGATTAAATAGAACTTAATGCACAAGCTAAAATTCGGAAAAAGGTAGCAGAAGCAAAAACCAAAGCTTGGGAACAATCATGTCAAAAAATAGAATCGTATATTGGTGGCAAAAAGAACACAGAAGCACGGAAACAATAAAAAATTTAAGAAGGAATTCTAAAGAATCAACACATATTAAATATATTACTCATGACTCTTGGGAAAAATATTTCCAAAATCTATTATCAGAAAACAGAGAAGAATTCTTGGCCAACTCTGAATATAATGAAATTACAAATGAACTATCAGATAATTACATTCATTTCGAAATAGAAACAGTTTAAAGTGCAATAAAATCCTTAAAGAATGAAAGGGCTACAGGGAATTGGAGGTATTCCCGCAGAATTATTAAAATTTGGAACAGAAAAATTAATTGAATTGTTAATAAATATTTTCGAAAGATGTTTAAATGGGGAAGATGTACCAAATGATTTGAAAGTAGGATATATTTCCGTGATACATAATAAAGGAAGGAAAGATGATTGTAAAAATTATAGGGGAAACAGTGACCAATACCTTCAGTAGATT
Organism: Locusta migratoria; assembly: GCA_026315105.1. Taxonomy (NCBI): domain Eukaryota; kingdom Metazoa; phylum Arthropoda; class Insecta; order Orthoptera; family Acrididae; genus Locusta; species Locusta migratoria. Next base: position 276,811,326 of record CM048747.1, read on the forward strand.
ATATGGAAGAATTATTAAGTACTTCTTAGAACAAGAATACAAAGAAAAGGAGGCTGAAGAACAAGCAGGTTTTAGAGCTGGAAGATCAACAATTGATCATATTTTTTGCCTACAACAAATAATTGAAGAAAATAGGTCGGGCACAACCTATACATTTGGTATTCGTAGATATAGGAAAAGCCTATGATAGTGTGCCTTTGCCCAATATATGGAAAGTTTTACTGTCAATAGGAATTAACCCAACAATAATAAAAGCAATTCAAGTTTTATATAAAAATTCTATTTCAAAAATAAAAATTGGGAAATTTCTGTCATCTGGATTCCAAGTCACAAAAGGATTACGTCAAGGATGTAGCATGTCATCTACATTGTATAAAATATATATAGAGTTAACCTTACAGAATTGGAATAAAAAATGTCAAACTATGGGAATACCAATAAATGACAGAACAATAGATTCATTGCAATTTTCAGATGACCAACTGATTATAGCCCAAGACTATGAGGACATAGAGTATATGACCAGGAAGCTGATTCAGGAATATAAAAAAGCAGGTCCAAATGTCAACATGAATAAAACGAAATACATGGTAATTGGTGGAATAAACGAAGACGTAATATTAGAAGAAGGGAAGGGGAACAATAACAACTACAGAGGAATATAAATATTTAGGAGTGAAAATTAAAATTAAGGGAAACAGGAAAAAGAAATTAGATCAAGAATAAATGCAGGAAAGACGACAATTTCTTTGTTGAATGGAATTCTCTGGGACAAACACATAACTACAAATAACAAAATAAGGATATATAAAACAATAGTTCCGAGCATTATTACATATGGTTCAGAAGTGTGGTAAACAAAATGGCAAGTGAAATCAAAATTATTAGCTACAGTAATGGATTTCTGGAGTCGTTCATCAAGAATACGAAGAAGAGAAAGAATAAGAAATGAAGTAATCAGAGAAAAGATGAAATGTAAAGATTCAGTTATTGAATTCATCGAACACAAACATCTAAAATGGTATGGACACATCAGAAGAATGGGACAAGAAAGGCTTCCGAAATGCATACTCGACTGGACACCGAACGGAAGAAGAAAAAAGGGTCGACTACCTACCACATGGATGCAGGAATTTCAGTCATCAATGAGGAAGAACAACATTCCTGAGGACTTATCAGAGGACAGAGAAGAGTGGAAAACAATAATTCGTAACTTAATGTAATCTAATATAGGTGCTGCAAAAATGTACTTACATTGTAAAACCAGAATAATAGTAATAAGTAGTTTGTAACTTTAGGGACTGATGACCCCGCAGTTATGTCCCATGTGCTTAACAAACATTTGAACATTTGATTTCCGCATTGAAAAAATTGTCAATCATCTGTTGATGGCATATTTTACGATTATTGATATACTGTCTGTTCTTTCGGACGTCGGAAATAACAGACACTTTTTGTTGACATTAGCGGCCGTCATTTTACGAATTCGAAATAGTAAAACATTTCAACCGTTTCGGGGTGTTGAAGTAAATTCAACAGCGAAGTTGAAAATTTGTGCTGGTCCGGGATTCGAACCCGAATTTCCTGCTTCGGGCCAGCAGTCGCCTTAAACAATTAGATTACTCAGGCTCGCTTTGCTTCCAATCCAAATGCTCAACTTTTAGCCCCCCTGCCCACTAAGTCCTCTTGCTTTCCCGCAAGGTTCAAAATGTTTTGTAGAGCTTATGGGACTTTACTACGGGGTCATCAGTCCCTAAACTTACGAATTACTTATGAACTAGCTTATACTAAAGACAGCACAAACATCCATGCCCGAGGGGGGATTCGAACCCCCGACCGTAGTGGCCGTGCAGACCGTGACTGGAGCGCCTCAGTCCATCGGCCACCGCGGCCGGCGGAAGAAAAGTGTAGCTGCACTAGGGCATTTAACTTACTAAGTGGCTACAAGTAAAAATGTGAGCGTGTTCGGGATTCGAACCCGGGTCTCCCGCTTCCGCCAACGGTCGCCTTAACAGCTTCTTTACCAGCGCTCGTCTCCCGTCCATCTCAAATTCCCACAAGTCGCAAGCTACGGCTGTAGCGTCCCTACCGTCCGTGCCCTCTTATACTCTTCATTGCGGATTCCCGTAGCAGGTCGAACATTATCACCGCATCTGCGGTGAGGTAGGGAAGAGCAAACACCACACAAATCTATAAGTTGTCAATTTCTGTTTTCATGAGCAATTAAGAGAACTGAAATGTTGTTCTTGTATACTTGTATGGCACTTTGACGTATAGGGAGATAAGCACGGGGAGAGTTGATGACGCATCACTTTTTTATGTGCATGCTCCGCTTGGCGTTGACTCCCCCCTCCTTCACCTCGTCTACTCCTCCGATATGTTCCAACCCCAGCCTCTCGTCCACCCCCTGCAATACGCTGACGGCACCGCCTTCCTGGTCCTCGCCCCCTCCATCGCCCGTTCCCAGCCCTTACTCCAGTCTTACTTCAGCGACTTCGCTGCGTGGTGCAATCGCTGGTCCGCCGTCAATCCCGATAATCGTAGGCAATCACAATAGGTCGTACTGCCCCTTCCTTCCACCTCCACGAATTCTGCCTTACACTACATGATCGTCCTATCCGTCGTATCCCCTCTGCACAGTTCGCTAGAAGGCAATGTCTCGTCTAAACCTTCACAAACTCCTCACTGGTCAGGCGTGAGGCCTCAACCCATCCAGTGTTCTATATACCTACAGATGCATCATGCATCCCATTCTATGCTTCTATCAGGGCAGGGTCTCCGCCCCTTCTACCTATTATAGAACCCTTCAAATCCTCGAACGCCACGTCCTCCACCTCGTCTACCGCACCCGCATCCCCTCTCCCCTCCCCCACCTCCTCCGGTGTCTCTAACATATCCGGCTCCTGTACATTACCCTCAAGATAGATTCTCGTAACCCCCTGGGCCTCCGCCACACCTTCACCACTGTACCTTCCCTCCCTTCACCAACACACTCTCCACGTCCTTTCCCAGGGTAACTTCCGACACCTCCCCTCCCCAGATGACGCCCTCCGCCCAAAAATATATCCCTCATATCAGCCTTGATGCTCTCCCTGTGGATTTAACGCCATCTCTCCCCTCCCCTCCCTTCCCCGCCTCCTCACCCCATCAACTCCAACCCCGTTCCTTTCCCTCATCCCGCGCTTCTGACCCCACACACATCCCTCCCCTGCGGGGTCCTCGGTGCCACCGGTTTTAATTAGTGCTTCGTCTCATGTTTTGTGTCTCCAGTGTATCAGTGTTTCATTTTAACAGTGCCTCCACCATCAAACAGACAAGTGCCGCCCCCATACGTTTTTAACAGTGTCTTCAGTGTTTCCTCATCTGTCCAATGTTGTGTTTTCTCACTTAAGTGTGTTTTTTAAAGTCACAGTGGCCCAACGATTTTAATATAGTACATGTGTTTTATCGTCTTGCCCTGCATTGTATCACCAACCATCTTCTCTCAGTCAATGTTTTAACTGCTTCATGTTTTTAACGTCTTGTCGTTGTTTGTTTTAAATCTTCGTGTTCATTTTTGCAAGCCACTCGGCTGAAGAGCGGCGTAAGAGGATGCTGCCAGCCTGCCGATGTTTTTGTACGTTGGTATTAAAATAACAATGAAGGAACCAAAAAAAATTGGTCTGGACTAGAGCTGTAGCAAACCATATGTATTCAGAAAGGTGAACAGGTGGGGCTTAACAGCTTTGACATAATTGCAAAACGACATATTGACCATAGCTCTTTATTTTTTTTATCTCAATGCTACCAGTTTCGGTTAGTTTACCATTATCAAGCGTTAGCAGAGTTTAGCCAATAGCTTAACACGTGTATTCAGTACCGAGTACCGAATACCTTGCCTGATACGAAATACTAAATCGTTACTCATGAATACATTTCGTTACTCGCATCTGCTGTATCGATACGAACTTACGCGTGAATACATTTCGTTACTCGCATCTACCGCATCAACACGAATTTACTCATGCATACATTTTTATTCGCATCTACCATATCGATACGAACTCTCCAATGAAAAGCAATACGGAGAGTGCATATATTCTGTGGTACTATTTATTATGAGATGAGTAATTTATATAGACATCCGTGACGAACTTTAAGTGCATATTGCGTAGCTCTACGGTTTTGATCACTCAGTTTAGTTTTTAAATATTTTGGATTATACTTCTTGGCCCGTGTTTGCAGTTTAATCCTAGATCATTTGACGTCCGCTTTTAACGCAAACGTAAGTTTTATTGTATTTTTTTTTCACCTATAAAGGTTTCAGTTTAACAGTACTTAAAATGGAGATCGCGGTTGAGTCTCCCTAATTTTGATCAATTTGTATCACAATTGTATTTTAATCATGAGGGAAATGGACTGTACTGATCCTTTCCTCAGTAATATAATTGCCTAAAAAAGCAACCATAGAGTATCTACATGGTAAATTTAAATGTTGAAGTAATATTATCAGTAACAGTTAAAAAAGTTTCACTGTTTCAAAGACAGTATTTATTTATTCGTCTCAAAAGCACTTAGAATGTATAAACTAATGTACAATATTTACATGTTATGTGAATTCATCATAATTACAAGACAATTATTTACACTTTTGATGCCCAGAAGTTAGCGACCTGTATTGCATTTGGCGTTGCATGCAGTAGATCTTCTGGTGTGCATGTTGCTGGACACTGGGTACACTGGAGCAAGTGGGAGGTCGTCTGCGTTGCTCCACATTCACAGAGTGGCGACTCTACTAGGAAGCCACATTTAACCAGATTACTCTTACATTTTGTGACACCTGAACGTAGTCTATTGAGTGATCACCATGTCCTCCACTTCTCTGTGAAGTCGGGTGGGTAGTTTTTCACATTGTGTAAACCAACCTGTTGTACCGGTATACCTTGCACGCCATAGTTCCGTTCGGTATTGCTGCAATGTCCCAACTAGAGCCTCCGTAGATCTAAGGAAGCTCTTCCTGGATTTTAGTCGTCGGTTTGCTGGTTGATGTCCATATAGGGGATAGGGTAATAACGAGAGTAATGTTTGTAACCAATACTGTTTCTTTTCTACATCTACATATACATCTACATGGGATACTCTCCAAATCACATTTAAGTGCCAATCCATTCTGCATTATAGCGCGGGAAGAAAGAACACCTGAATCTCTCCTTTCGAGCTCTAGTTTCTCGTATTTTATTCTGATGATCATTTCTACCTATGTAAGTGGGAGTCAACAATGTATTTTTGCATTCGGAGGAGAGTGTAGGCGATTAGAGTAGCCCACGAAGCAGCGATAAGCGTCGTTGTTGTAATGATTACCATCCCAGATCCTGTATCATTTCTGTTACGCTGTCTACCCTGTATAGTGACAATACAAAACGAGCTGCCCTAACTCGGACTCTTTCGATGTCCTCCGTCAAACCCACCTGATAAGGATCCCACACTGGGCAGCAATACTCCAAAAACTGGCGGACAAGTGTAGTATATGCAGTTTCTACATCTACATCTACGTACATACTCCTCAATCCACTCTGAGGTGCGCGGCGGAGGGTACACTGTACCACTACTAGGCATTTCCTTTCCTAATCCACTCCTAAATAGAACGAGGAAAACAAGAATGCCTATGAGCCTCCGTACTAGCTCTAATTTCTCTTATCTTGTCTTTGTTATCACTACGCGAAATATAAGTATGCGGCAGCAAGATCGTACTACACTCAGCTTGAAATTCCGGCCGTCTAAATTCCTTCAACATAAATTCACGAAAAGAATGTAGTCTTTCCTCCAGCGATCCCCAGATGAGTTGCCGGAGCATCTGCGTGACACTCGCGCATTGGTCGAACCTACCAGTAACAAATCTAGCCGCGGTGGAGTAGCCGAGCGGTCTAAAGCGCCTCGCTGCGAAGCGCGCGGTAGCTCGCCGTGGAGGTTCGAGTCCTCCCTGGGGCATGAGTGTATGTGTTTGTCCGTAGGTTAGTTTACCTAGGTTTAAGTAGTTTGTAAGCTAGGGACTGATGACCACGCAGTTTGGTCCGATAGATTTACAAACATTATTATATAACAAACCTAGCTGCCCGCCTCTGAACTGCTTCTATGTCTTCCTTTAAACTGATCTGCTGCGGCACCCAAATACTTGAGCAATAGTCAAGACGTGGTCGTACAAGCCTTTTATATGCGGTCTCCTTTACAGATGAAGTACATTTTCCCAAAATTGTCCCAATAAACCGAAGTTTTTCCCACTCATGCGGATCACCTTACATTTTTCTACATTGAGAGCTAGCTGCCATTCTTCACACCAACTAGAAATTTTGTCTAAGTCATCCTGTATGCTACTACAGTCAGTTAAAGACGACACCCTCCCATACACCACAGCATCATCAGCAAACAGCCGCAAATTACAAGTAGTTCTGTTGCATTTTTTTTAAGTGTTCTGCCAATAAAACGCAGTCTCTGGTTCGCCTTTCCTACGACATTATCTACGTGTTCTTTCCAGTTTAAGTCTGAAGTATTAGTAATTCTTAGGTATTTAGTGGAGTTTACGGCCTTCACGTTTGACTGATTTATCCTGTAAACAAGGTTTAACGGATTTCTTTTCGTACTCATGTGGGCGACTACACACTTCTCATTGTTTAGTGTCAATTACCCAGTTTTACAGCATGGTGATATTTAGACAGTTGTGCAGTGGTTTCGATCTTAAGGTGATTTTACTAGACGGTACCGGATACGGATCTTTTGGTGAGTCTCACAGCCGTGGTGTGGAGTAGGCGAACAGCGGCAGACGGTGGTGTGGGCCGCGTCGCTGTCGCCCCCTGGGGCAGCAAGACGCCGCAGCGGCGGCTGAGGGCTGAGGCGGCCTCATATTGATCCTCGGCGGCGCCCTAGCCACGCTCCCAAAAGCACAGCCTCGCGCGCTTCCGCACCACCACACTGCCGCCTGTCTCCCGACTCCTGTTGCAGCTACTGAGTCGCTAACAAGTGGAAGGTTCAGACACAGCCAAGCGATTCACTTCGTTCCTTTATTATTTCACTCCTCTCCTCCCCCCTCGTTCTATATGGACGGATGGAGGGGGGGCAGACAGTGGTATACATCAAAAGGAAAATCTACATCTACATGGGATACTCTGAAAATCACATTTAAGTGCCTGGCAGAGGGTTCATCGAACCACCTTCATACTATTCATCTCCTATTTCATTCTCGAATAGCGCGCGGGAAGAAAGAAATCTGAATCTCTCCGTTTGAATTCTGATTTCTCGTATATTATTCTGATGATCGTTTCTGCCTATGTATTTTCGCATTTGGAGGAGAATATTGGTGATTGTGGGGAAGGCGAACCAAAGATTACGTTTCATTGGCAGAACACTTCGAAGGTGCACCAGCTCCACCAAACAGACTGCCCACATCACACTTATGCGTCCTCTCCTGGAGTACTGTTGCCCATTGTGGGACCCTCACCAGATGGGAGTGACGGAAGATATTGAGAAAGTTCTGAGAAGGGCAGCTCGTTTTATTTTATCACGTTAGGGGGGTGGGGCGAGGGGGGAAGCGTCACGGAAATGTTGCACGAAATAGGGTGCAAATCATTAAAGTAAAGACGTTATTCATTGCGGCGTTTCAATCACCGACTTTTACTTCTGAATGTGAAAATATTTTGCTAGCACCCATCGACTTAGGGATACATGACCATCCCAATAAAATAAGAGAAATCAGATCGAAAACGGAACGATTTAGGTGTTCTTTCTTCCCGCGCGTTATTAGAGAATGTAAAAGTTATGAAAGTGCTTAATGAACCCTCTGCCTGGCACTTAAATATGATTCGCAGAGTATCTATGTAGATGTAGGTGTAGGTGTAAATAGACCACGCCGCAGCGATAAACTCCGCCGTTGTAATGATTACCCATCCCAGGTCCCGTATCATTTCCGTGACGCTGTCTCCGCTGTATCCTGACAATACAAAACGATGTCCTCCGTCAATCCCACCTGATAAGGATGCCACACTAACAATACTCTAAGAGAGGACGGACAAGCGTAGTGTATTCAGTCTCTTTAGTAATTCTGTTACATCTTTTAAGCGTTCTGCCAATAAAACGCAGTCTCTAGTTCGCCTTTCCTACGACTTTCCAGTTTAAGTCTGATATAACAGTAATTCCTAGGTATTTGGTGGCGTTTACGGCCTTCACATACGATTGATTAACTTGTAAACAAAGTTTAGCGGATTTCTTTTCGTACTCATGTGGACGACTTCACACTTCTGATTATTTAGAATCAATTGCCAATTTTTACACTATACTGATATCTCGTTTAAATCGTTCTGCAGTTGGTTTTGATCTTCAGATGACTTTACTACACAATAAATGACGGCGTCATCTGCAAACAACCTAAGAGAGCTGCTCAGATATTCTCCCATATCGTTTATGTAGATAAGGAACAGGAGAGGACCAATAACACTACACTGTGGAACGCCGGATATCACCTCTGTTTTAGTCGATGACTTACAATCGATGACTACAAACTGTGTCCTCTCTGACAGGAAATTCCCTGTCCAGTCGCAAATTTGGGGCGATATACCATAACCACGCAATTTGAGTAAAAGCCGTTAGTGAGGTACGGTGTCAAAACCCTTCTGGAAATCAAGAAATACGGAATCAATTTGAGAACCCTTGTCGATAGCGCCCATCACTTCGTGTGAGTAAAGAGCTAGTTGCGTTTCATATGAACGATATTTTCTAAATCCCTGTTGACCTTGGGTCAATAGATCCTTCTGTTCGAGATAATTCATAATATTTGAATACAGGATATGTTCCAACATCCTGCTGCAAATGGACGTCAATGAAATAGGACTATAGTTTAGTGGGCTACTTCTACTTCTAGAGGTGTGACCTGTGCAACGTTCCAATCTTTTGGTACAGATCCTTCTTTGAGAGAGCAGTTGTATATGGCTCTTAAGTAAGGAGCTATCGCATCAGCATAATCACATAGAAATCTAGTGGGTATACAGTCCGGACCAGAAGACTTGTTCTTGTTAAGTGATTTCAGTTTCTTCACTACTCCGATGATATCTACTTCTACGTTACTCATTCTGGCCCCTGTTCGTAATTCGAAATCTGGAATATTGGTTTCGTCTTCTTTGGTGAATGAATTTCGAAAAGCCGTGTTTAGTAACTCTGCTTTAGTAGCCCTATCATCGGCGGAATCGCCATTACTATCACGTAGTGAGGGTATTGGATGTGTTTTGCCTCTAGTATATTTAACATATGACCTAAATCTCTTTGGGTTTTCAGTCAGATTTCGAGAAAGAATTTAGTTGTGGAAAGTATTGTAAGCATTTCGTATTGAAGTTCTCGTTAAATTGCGAGCTTCCCTGTACGGTAGCCAATCTGGGGATTTTGAGTGCGTTTAAATTTTGCATACCTTTTTCATTGTTTTTGCAACAGTGTCCTGACGTGTTTTGTGTACCAAGGGGGAATATGTCGTTCTTTTATTAATAAGAGAGACTTCGTCCAGTAGCGAACAAAGCATATGTTTTTGGGGAGGGGCCAACATCAAAGCAAAGTTAAGTAATTTTAAGTACACCCCTTGATATTTAGTATCAGTTTTGCTGCACATATTCATTCGCGCGTTTAAAGGAAGAGATGGAAGCAGTTCAGAGGCGAGCGGCTAAGTTCGTTACTGGTACGTACGATCAATGCACAAGTGCCACATATATGCTCCGGGAACTCAATTGGGAATCGTTGGAGAAAAGACGACGTTCTTTTAAAGAAATTCTGTCGAGGAATCTTAGAGGGCTGGAATTTAAAGCTGACTGCAGAACGATCTTGCTGCCGCCTACTTACATTTCGCGTAAAGATCACAAAAACAAGACAAATTAGGTCTCGTACAGAGGCATATAGAAATTCTTTTTTCCATCGTTCTATTTGAGAGTGGTTAGGAAAGGAAATTTCTAGTATTAGTACAGTGTTTCCTCTGCCGCGCACCTTGCGGGGGATTGCGGAGTATATATGTAGATGTGGTTCAATCTTTTGTACTGTTGACATGAAATTATATAAAATAAACCCGTTAAAAAAGCTGGTACGAACTTCACGCTAATAACTCCCCACTCCTCTCACCAATACAGAAAGTATCATTGTCCATCACGGCGCTGCCTTCTCGTGTCATTAGTTACCGTATTTATTCTTTTATTTATATTCATTATTTATCAATTTATTGTACTTTTGCATGGAGCCACCAACTGGTGACTTTTGCAAACGTAATAAAATTTTACACACACAAAATAGATACAACAAATGAGCTTGAATGATTACAGGTAGATGATACAAATATCAGTATTCTCAATAGGCTAATACAACAGAAATGGTGTTTCTTAATAATTATGCATATATTCAGAAGTTACAAAAAAAAATACAAGAATCAGTTTGTTTCATGTCAGTATTAATCTAAGAAGTGAAAGCACTTTTCAATCAGGAATGATGTCAGTTTTATTTTGAATGTATCCCCTTTGTTACTCCTTATAGAGCTTGGCAGTTTGCTGTAACTATATCAGGTCATTTATATATTGCCATCCATAAGTTTGGAAACACCATGCTGCGTATTACAACGGAGCCAGATGGAAGTGATCTATGTGAGTTATTGGTTAGAATACGGAACAGCAAGCTCAAATGATGAAAAAAAAAATTGTAAATCTATCAGACCAAACTGCGTGGTCATCATCTGTAACTTACAAACTACTTAAACCTAGGTAAACTAACCTAAGGACAAAACACACACCCATGCCCCCGGGAGGACTGGAACCTCCACGCTTTAGACCGCTCGGCTACTCCACCACGGCCTCAAATGACGGTTAATAATGACACAGTATTGTACATTTAATTGTTGTACATATACATACATATTGGAACATACTAATATTGCCCCGTTTTATGTAAACCGACATTACCTGTCCAAGCAGTTATACTGAACACGCCAGGTGGCGCGAGTAGACCGCATGGCTATTTACAAGTACGTTGTTTACAGTTCTGTTCACTTGTAGTTGCGTTTGACACCGCAAAAGTAATTTAAAATGACCCCAAAGTGCCAGATTCCTTATGAATCACGGGTAATGATAATCACTTTGCACCAAAAAGGCAATAGTGTCCAACAAATAGCAAAGAAACTGAAGATTTCTATCAGCGGAGTTGTCAAAACCATACGACGGCATCGAGAAACAGGCTCATATGAAGATCGTCGTCGCTCAAGACCACCCAGGAAAATATCAGAAGGCCAGGAAAGGTATTTGTCAGTGACTAGTAAACGTAACAGATTAAAATCTGTCCGTGAAATGACTGCTGAATTAAACGCAAAGATAGATACACCGTTGTGTTAGTCAGCAGTGAGACGACACCTGGCAGACAACCTCGGAGGTTATGTAGCATCAAGGAAACCACTGTTGCGCTCTGTTAACAAGTAGAAAAGGCTTCAATGAGCTGAGGCACACCAACATTGGACAGCGGGGGATTGGGAAAGAGTCTTATTCATTGATGAATTCGAAATATTTGGAAGTAAACGCCGTTTATCCCACGAACGCTTGAATCCTCAGTGCATAATTCCAACTGTAAAGCATGAGGATCCTTTGAAGGGAATAAAGTCGGAGATTTGGTGAAAATAGCTGGAAAAATGAGCCACAAGGAATACGATGCCATTCTCCAGTAACATGCTAAGACATCTGGTTTGCGTCTGATTGGGAAAGTGTTTGTCCTGCAGCAAGACAACGATCCGAAACATACGCCTTGCTTGTGTCAGAACTAGGTGAAGTCTCTAGAGGTTCATAAAATACTGAAAAATATGGAATGGCCGCCCCAATCCCCTGATTGTAACCCAATCGAGCTGCTATGGGATGAATTGGACAGGAAGATCCGAAACGGGAAATCGAGAAATCGTGAGTGGGATACAATTGTGGGAGCTCCTGCAGCGCTGGCCGCGGTGGCCGAGGTGACTGAGGCGCTCCAGTCACGTTCAGCACGGCCACTACGGTCGGGGGTTCGAATCCCCCCTCGGGCATGGATATTTGTGCCGTCCTAGTTTGTAAGTAGTTCATAAGTATTTAGTAAGTTTAGGGACTGATGACCCCGTAGTTAAGTCCCATAAGCTTCACAAACATTTGAACATTTTGAACTGCTCTGTTGATTGAATTACCAGACTTTCAATATTCGTCGACTTTTCGATAATATGGAGCACTGCATACAGAATAACTACATCGTCCCCAGTGCAACACTGCACCATTTTAATACAAATAAAATGGAAATTCACTCACCTCTTTTTCCGTAGACAGCAGCTTGACCAAATGCAGTACACTAATGAAGAAATATACTCACTAAAGATGAAACTTGTTCCTGTCCTACCATTACTGTTAAAATCTCGCAGCCTAAGACTGCTTGGTAATTTGGAAGGACCGTTGTATATCATCGCTTCGGACGGCCTACTATCGTTATGTATCGAAGATGCGTGTATCGCAGTGTCTTGTATCGAACACACGAATGTCGCTGTGTCGTAAGAAACAAATGTTGGAGGACAAATGAAAACAGATATTCATTTCGACGTATACTTACTACCTCGTAAATTAGAGATTACAGTCTTGACATTTTACGAGTCCATTTACTTTTACTGACCGGAAAAGGGTACATACAAGAACTTATCAACCACAGAGCAGATATATCAAGTTTTATTTATCTTATGATCTGTAGAAATCATCGGTTCATAAAGTATTATCATGGTCTGCGCTATTTCACTTAAAAAAACAGATCTCTAGCGTAACCTTAAGAAGGTTAGGTTAAACATATATATATATTTTTTCCAATACGTGAATCTCCGGTTAACAAAGGTATTATTGTGGTCTAGGCTAAAAGGCAACTGATTTCGCCTACGCTTGCGAGTGAACAAACTACGACAGCATGTTCGATACAAATTGACACTACGCAACTGTCGATAGTCCCTCATTATCGATAGCAGGCCGTCCGAAGCGATATACACCGGTCTTTCCAAATTACCGACTGCTTCCTAATAATGTTGAGATCTTTCCGTTTAAAAAGAAAATAAGCTATCATCTAACTTGCTGGTGCAAAAAAATAAATGTTCAAGGTTGCTAAAATTGAAACAAAATTATAAATCATTATTGTTTTTACTTTCCAAAGACCATCACAATTAGAATACAAAAACATAGCAAAATCGAAGTTACCAGCAATCCGTTTCTCCTAACTGCTCCACACACTGTCCGAAGGCTCTCTCAGCCTACCACTCTCCACTAACTACTTCTCCACAACTCGATTCCGCCATATCACAGTCACGGCAACCAACCTCTCTGACCTGATAGCGACAATTACAAAATGTAGTGTTGCCACCTTCGACCATAGATACTAACAGACTGGACAAGCAGCAGAGCGGCTATGCATATGGCGTAGTTCAAATATATGACCAAGTGACTGTTGGCAAATATTAGCCGGATATAATTAACAAATCCACTGTTTTCAAGAAAGGCCATCATTTTAAACTAATAGTACTTTCACTTGAAATTTAATATTGCTTGCCTTCACAAAAATCTCTGTATAATCCTAGGCAAAGTTGTACCACAGCTGTACACTACCACGTGAGTATTGGAAAGCAATGGTTAACCTGCAGAGATATTGATGCCATGTAAACGACGCCATGCCCAGTCTACCAGTATCTATGGTCGAAGGTTGCCACCTTTCAACGGCACTGCCAGTGTAGTAATATATATCTGTGGATCACGGTAGCGTGAACGGAGACATATCTGTCGATAGTTGAAAGGGGTAGATACGGCATGGGGGGTACCTCTCTCACCCGGGTACCCCTCCCACCTACCGCTTTCGCTGTGGCTAGACGCTCGTAACCTTAAGCCCTTTCTAAACGGGAAGTGAGAGCTTACGAGATTGCCCACGATGCACCTTTCACACCGTAAGCGCATAGTGTCGGTTCAGGAGAGCAATACGGAACGCCGTGCTGGATTCCAACGGCCTCGTATCACTAGCAGTCGAGATGACAGGTATCTTATCCACATGGCTGTAATAGAACTTGCAGCCACGTCTCGATCCCTCAGTCAACAGATGGTGACGTTTTCAAGACAACAGCCGTCTGCATGAACGGTTCGACGACGTTTGCAGCAGCATGGACTATCAGCTCGGAGACCATGGCTGCGGTTATCCTTCACGCTGCATCACAGACAGAAGCGCTTGTGATGGTGTACGCAACGACGAACAGCCACGAACCTGGGTGCTCGAATGGCAAAACGTCATTTTTTCGGATGAATCCAGGTTCTGTTTACAGCTTCACGATGGTCGCATCTGTATTTGGCGACATCGCGGTGTACGCACATTGGAAGCATGTATTCGTCTTCGCCATACTTCGAAAAAAAAGTTAAGATTAAGGTTACATTTAAGCCCGGAGATGAGAGTCATTGGCCCGTAGACCCGGAAAAATCATTCCAAGCCCGGGCACTCCGGGCGGGGCCAGGAGGTCTGGCAACCCTAGTCTCACGCGCTACAAAGTGTCTGCTTGAACGCGTTACAAATGATGTTGCAAAAATTCTGCGAGGTAATAATCTCTGAAGTATATGAAACACTTTGAAGTCAAAGGAGATGCGTGTAAAATTACGTTTCTGAGTAAAATATCTTGATATTAAGTTTCATTAGGCATGTAATGTGTTTGGTACAGTGGGATACGTACAAAAAAAGAGAGATCCCGTGACCCGTCGGCCGCCGCTGGCTGCCGTACATCGGGGCCCGTCATCGACGTGTTAAATGAGCTGCTCGCTTTAGACAGCTGTCGGCAGTCCCTTGTTCTCAGGCCTCCTGACGCAAATATGTCGGCCGGCGCGAGTATGTAGCCACCATCCAGCGGCGTGCGAAGACGAGTGGCGAGGTGTTCCCCGGCGGTAATCCCTGCAGATGGATGGTGGCCCCCCGCACCCCCAGGTACTCGCGGCGGCTCATTTCAAAGCGTAGCCGGCATGTTGGCCCACCTGCGCACCATTAATAGCCGAGCCGACAAAGGCGTGCGGGACTCAGCAGAGCCACGACTCCATCGCGGTGCACCCCAACTGTCCGCCTAAGTCACGAGAGCTTACTCGCCACGATGAGACAGCGAGCTCAAAAAGTTTCGTTTCCCATGCTGCGGACCATATGCCGAAATAACGTCCCCTTGCTCTCTGGAAGTAGACTCCAAGCTTATCTCTATATATAAAAGGAAGTGTCCCGGTTGACTGACTGACTGATTGACTGACAGACTGACTCATCATCGCCCAGCCCAAACCATTGAAGATAGAAACTTGAAATTTGCGGAGGGTGTTGATCTTACTTTGTAGGCGTCATTTAAGAAGCGATTTTTCGATATTCCGTCCGTAAGGGGGTGAAATACGGGATGAAACTGTGGTGTCGCACAAGTCCAAAGTGCGCGCCACCTACTTTCGCCGCGCGCCGCCATGCACGCACGGCGCGGCGTTCTTACGACGTCAGCCACGAGCGCCCTCTGCTGCAACTCCTCTCGTGGCCACCTCTGAACGACATCGTTCACTTGGGACTGAGATAGGAACCAGTTAACACTTCGGAATCAGATAGGCACCAGTGAAGACTTTGCTATCGTATAGGCACTAGGCAGGCCTCTAGCTCAACTCTGTATCTGCAGTACTGATCTATGTAAAAGTTAAGTATTGTATAAATTCTGTGCAATATATATATATATATATATATATATATATATATATATATATATATATATATATATATATATCGTTCTAATTTACTCTAGTGTTTCTAGTTTCTGGCTGCTCCCCTCCGTACCTGCACCAGCGTGCTATCTTTATTCCTGTGTCGGTCTCATTCCACTCGGCCACCGACACCTACGACGGAAACGAGACACAAAAGCGGCGACGAGGCGGGGACACAAAAGAAACGTTTTCTGAAAATACGTAACTACAGAGGCAATTTTGAAGCTATAGCTGCAACAATTGTTATTTGTATTGTTCGTTATGATTTAAAAAATACGTGTTTCGGTATTTTTTGAAATTAGCCTAATAAGGAGGTGAAATACGGGATGCAAAAATTGATTTTCAAAAATATTTTGCTGTTAACTCAAATTTCGAGGTATAACTACGAAACTTAGGATATGGACTCTTGATCAGGATTATAAAGAACATGTTTTGATATTTTTGGAAATTCTACAACTAAGGGGGTAAAAGAGGGGATCAAAAATTCTTTTCGAAAACACATTGTTCTCAAGACAATTTTGTAACTGTAGGTACAAAAATTGGTATTTGTATTGTTCGTTAGAATTTAAAAAATACGTGTTACGGTATTTTTGGAAATTCAACCATCAAGGGGGTTAAATTGGAGAGGGGGTGTTTTTCGAAAATCTTTTGCTAATAAGGCAATTTTGATGCTACAACCACAAAAATTGGTATATGTTTTCTTGGTCAGGATTAAAAAGACACGTGTTTCGGTATTTTCAGAAAATTAATCAATTAGGGGGTGAAATAGGGGATGAAACGTTTTTTGAAGATACGTTGCTACTAAGCCAATTTTGAACCCAGAATTACAAAAAATGATATTTGCATACTTGGTTGGAATTTCCGATGTGGACTATTGGTCAGGATTTAAAAAATGCGTGTTTCAGTGTTTGTAAAAATTCAGCAAGTAAGAGGGTCAAACAGAGGATCGAAAGTTCCTTTTTGAAAAAACGTTACTACTGGGGCGATTTTCAGGCTGGAGCTACGGAAATTAATATTTGGCCTGTTCGCCAATTGAAAAAGAAAGTATTTAGGTATTTTTGGAATTTCACACATCAAGGGGGTGAAAGGGGGGATGAATAGTTTAAACTGAGTGAGTTCCGGAACCCTAAAAAGCCATGATACGCACAGGCCCTTCTTTAACAACCGTTGCGAAGCACGGGCATATAAGGTAGTCTAGAGTAATTCCGTGACTATTTGCGTCTAAAGTTTCATATCATAAGTGTCAAGGCATTGTGAATTAAGCTGCCACGGCATTTGTGAACACTCTCTCAGCGGAAGCAATGCACGACGACGGTCTCACTGCGTTCCATACGGACCGACACCGTCTAGAGAGAAGGCAGCGGCGCTCTCGTGTGACGTCAGGCAAAGTAGGTTGCGCGCCTACTAACCTAACCTAATGCAAAAGGTATGTAAAAAATGTGATACTCGTATATCTAGGCCTAATTTCACTAAATTGAAATAGTTATATCGCCTAGTAAACTAAGCAAAATTAAAAACGAATGAACCTACAAAAACAAAAAAGTACTTGAAAAGACTATTGTACGGTATCAATAACTTTCAGAACAAAAATAAACCACCCCGCTGATGATGGCACAAAATGTGCTGAAACATGTTTGGGAAAAATAATTAAAAATCAGGTGTATTGCATACGGTGGAAAATGCTCACCATTTATCCAAGCAAGCACGGAAGAAAGAAGAACAGCAACATCAAAAGATTATTACTTCCAAAGCAATTAGGGAATTGCCATCTGTTACAAAAAAATTAAAGTCGTTTTCTATTGACTCGGGCACATGCTTTGTTATAAACGTTGAATGAACGAGCTGTAGGCTAGAGGCTACAGTAGTTTACATGGCGCGCCATAGGAGATCGCACGGCGCTGGAATTACAACATCCTATTCGCCATACTGTACCGATGTGTAACTTTCTTTAACTTTCTTTTAGCTTTAAAAACAATTTCAGAATGTTTGCTACATTTCGTACCAAACGTAAAGTAGGGCAGCGACTACGTTTTTCAATTCATAACCTTCAAATTTTATGCGATAGATTAACTGAAAATTAAGTATCTAAATAACTATGACGAATATAGAAGAAATCGGTACTTTGTCATCAAGC
The DNA here is from genome assembly GCA_026315105.1 of Locusta migratoria. Taxonomy (NCBI): domain Eukaryota; kingdom Metazoa; phylum Arthropoda; class Insecta; order Orthoptera; family Acrididae; genus Locusta; species Locusta migratoria. The sequence goes on from CM048747.1 coordinate 276,829,227, forward strand.
TTTTATGTCAGCCTATATGATATGCAAAAATCTTTGTTCTCCGTCGATTAGTTTTCTCATAATCGAGTAAGAAGTAACTTATGTTAAGGCAGTCGATGTTGAAAGCGGGATTTTAAAATCTTTGTAAGGAGTTTGTCCCTTATTCTTTAGCGATGTATGAAAGTGTAGTATCGTAGGCCCACAGCTGTGTGTGTCGTTCTTAGTAGCCTTGGAGGAAGTGTAGAAACTTTAGGTTTGTTGTGGAATTAGTTTATATTGTAAGGTTACTAAATTTAATTTCATATTTTCGATTCTATGTAAATTTTATGTATCTTCGCAATGTTAGCGTATTTAATTTTTTATTCCATTTAAATTTCTCAGTATATCTTTATGCTCTATGTACTTGGAGATACTACACTCCTGACCATTAAAATTGCTACACCACGAAGATGACGTGCTACAGTCGCGAAATTAAACCGACAGGAAGAAGATGCTGTGATATGCAAATTATTAGCTTTTCAGAGCATTCACACAAGGTTGGCGCCGGTGGCGACACCTACAACGTGCTGACATGAGGAAAGTTCCCAACCGATTTCTCATTCACAAACAGCAGTTGTCCGGCGTTGCCTCGTGAAACGTTGTTGTGATGTCTCGTGTAAGGAGGAGAAATGCGTACCATCATGTTTCCGACTTCGATAAAGATCGGATTGTAGCCTATCGCGATTGCGGTTTATCGTATCGCGACATTGTTGCTCGCGCTAGTCGCGATCCAATGACTGTTAGAGGAATATGGAATCTGTCGGTTCAGGAGAGCAATACGGAACGCCGTGCTGGATTCCAACGGCCTCGTATCACTAGCAGTCGAGATGACAGGTATCTTATCCACATGGCTGTAATAGAACTTGCAGCCACGTCTCGATCCCTCAGTCAACAGATGGTGACGTTTTCAAGACAACAGCCGTCTGCATGAACGGTTCGACGACGTTTGCAGCAGCATGGACTATCAGCTCGGAGACCATGGCTGCGGTTATCCTTCACGCTGCATCACAGACAGAAGCGCTTGTGATGGTGTACGCAACGACGAACCTGGGTGCTCGAATGGCAAAACGTCATTTTTTCGGATGAATCCAGGTTCTGTTTACAGCTTCACGATGGTCGCATCTGTATTTGGCGACATCGCGGTGTACGCACATTGGAAGCATGTATTCGTCTTCGCCATACTGGCGTATCACCCGGCGTCATGGTATGGGGTGCCATTGGTTACTCGTCTCGGTCACCTCTTGTTCGCATCGACGGCACTTTAAACAGGGCCGTTATATTTTAGATGAGTTACGACCCGTGGGTCTACCCTTCTTTCGATCCCTGGGAAACCGTATATTTCAGCAGGATAATGCACGACCGCATGTTGCAGGTCCTGTATGGGCCTTTCTGGATACGGAAAATGTCCGGCTGCTGCCCTGACCAGCACATACTCCAGATGTCTCACCAATTGAAAACGTCTGGTCAATGGTGTCCGAGCAAGTGGCTCGTCACAATACGCCAGTCACTACTCTTGATGAACTGTGGTATCGTGTTGAAGCTGCATGGGTATCTGTACCTGTAGTAGTAACCTTGTCTGTGCACGCCATCCAAGCTCTGTTTCAATCAGTGCCCAGGCGTATCAAGCCGTTATTACGGTCAGAGGTGGTTGTTCTGGGTACTGATTTCTCAGGATCTATGCACCCCAATTGCGTGAAAATGTAATATCGTGACAGTTCCAGTCTAATATATTTGTCCAATGAATACCCGTTTATCATCTTCATTTCTTCTTGGTGTAGCAATTTTAATGGCCAGTAGTGTACATTTAATTTTATATTTTCGATTCTATGTAAATTTTATGTATCTTGGCAATGTTTCTGTATTTTTTTTATTCCATGTAAATTTCTCAGTATATATTCACACTCTATATATTTGGAGATATTACTATCGCTGGGAGCAGAGTCTACAGGGTTGTCAGGTGTGGCGATTTGTCGCTTTCTTGGCTATCTTTTTGTTAGAATAGTAGCCATTGTAGCTTTCTGGCGATTCAATTTGGCTACTAAAAGAATAAGTTGGCGCCTTAATGACTATTTTATTTTACTTCAAATAAAACTAATGTAAAGCAAACACTTTTGAGACATTTCTTCAATGATACCTACTAAACATCGACAGAATGCTGGGGACAAGTTATCAACCTATAGAAGTTAACACAAATATCTGCGGGTGTCTTTGATCTGTAGGAGAGGCCACAGAAATGCAAAGACTCTTGAAGATAGACATAAACTACTTCGAGGTACCTACTTACAACGGTTGAAGAACATGCTTTAAACGACGAGTCCTAAAGTATAGTACAGCCCTTTACGTATGGCTCCCGTAGAGATCGCGATGATAAGATTATATTAATTACAGCGTGTACAGAGTCAATTAAACAGTCATTTTTGCGCGCTCCATACGTCAACACAACAGAAATTCCTAGTAACTGCTACTGTGAGATGACCCTTTGCTATGCACTTCACCGTGATTAACAATGGTTTGCAGAATAAACATGATGTAGAAAACATGATAATTTCCCTGTCGTTCTCACGTGTAATTTTTCAGTGTGTCATGTCTCGTTATAACGAATTAAAGTCCATATCACCTCAAAGTATGAAATGCTTGGTGGATTATTATAAATTGCAGTCCACCTTACCTCAAAATGTAAAGATTTTGTGTGTACCAAAAAAATGTTTGAAAGATTCAATAATTCTCATTAACATCTATAAATATCAGTATTGAAGCAGATGAAAGTGATTGGTAACCGAAGCTATGCATGAACACAGCCCTTGTGTAAGTTTGGTGGATTGATTCTTGAGCAGTTTTATGTTATATTTTTTATAAATTCTGAAATTAATAAATGTGATAGTTAAATGCAACTGTGTTTAAGTTTAATATCAACTGACTTTTCCAAGTGTCTCTTTTACACTTACAATATGACTATATTTTCACTGGCCTCGTTGGTCAGTTGGTGATGTGTCTGGGTTCAATGCCTTTCTGGACTCAGATAAATGTTCCAGTGAAGAACGAGGTTCTTTGGAAAGTGTGGCGGCTATGAATGTGAGAGTGGCACCGTTTGTATCACCTGTTACTCAGTAACCAGCTTACTCCCTTTACCGTATTTCAGGATTATTATTGCCGAGTCATGCGACAGAATTGCTATAGAGCAATTAAATTAACTGACTAAATATTTCGGTATTTGGCTATATTTACTGATGAAAAGATGGTGATATTTTGGCTATTTTTTGCTTAAAATTTGTCGACAGAGCAGTGGAAAAACCTGGCAACACTGCGCAGAGGTTGTAGTGAGTAAGAGAGTCTCTCTTTAGTAGTTAAAAATGAAGAGTCTGGAGCAGTCAGTATGTTGAGTCTGTCTGTGACAGGCATTCTGTAAGCGAACTTTGTAATTAAGGTTTTGAGCAAGGAAGAACATGAAGGTAAATATGCGCCAGCGAAAGAAAGCATAAGACATTTTGTAGTAGCAGGTTAGAAATCTTATAAAAGCATGCTTTGGCTCCGTTTTGTCATTGTTAAAGTTATACTCAAATTTTGTATTGTTAATGTTCATTGTGATTGTTGAAAAGAACTCTCAGTTTCACTATTTGCTTCCTTTCGTAAGTGTAAAATTTTGCTTAAAAGTCAATATCGGACCCATGTTAAAACTAAAGTTGTGTCAGTGTACATCATTTAATTCACATAGCTACTTTCCCTCTTCCTCTGAATATTATTTTTAATTATTATTTTAATCCAATTTTGAGTCAGCACACTTTACATTGGGCTACCCTGCACTTTCCATACAAGAATTATCAATTTATTTATGATTTTCCCTGCTGCTGCTGTCTTTGCTGCTGTAGTTTCTGTGTTTCTGTAATTCTTGCGAGAGAACTGAATGCGTTATCCAACTTGTAGGTAGTGCTAGAACAGGGCCACAAATCCGCCAAAAACAAAGAATTCACTCTCATGTTCTACTACTTCTGCGCATAAAATCCGTACCTCATTCTCGGCTAATTAAATGCAATTGTCTTACATTTCAAAAGAGTCGTAAAGTTACAATGTAAAAGAGATCCATTTTAGTTCAACTTTTATTGAAAGTAAATATTCAGTTTTTATTCAGCCCACTTAAAACAGATAACGTTCATGTAACAATTTCTGTTCAGCCCACTTAAAACAGATACCTTTCAATACGTCATAAGAGGTGTGCCAGTTATATTGGTGATATAAAAAAAAAAAAAAAAAAAAAAAAAAAAAAAAAAAAAAAAAAATGACCGCAGTTTTGAACTGAACAGAAGGGGAGAGCAATGGCATTCACAAAAATATATAATATTCACAGAATATATGACATCAACTGCGATTGGGCAAAGCTGAAAATGTGTACCCAGCCGGGATTCGAAGCCGGATCTCCTGCTTTCTGGGCAGTTGCGTTGATCCCTACACCACTGGGGACACAGTGATCACCGCACCTGCAAGGACTACCAAAGTACGCTTCCCCTCAGATACAAATTGCCAGCTTCGCCCTGCCCACAGTACTCAAACTCGTAGTTATGAAACTAATTCCCGTAAGAGTAAGGGCTTCAAACTTGCCCACCCCTCCCCACTAACGATAGGATCATTGTCCGTCACCGGCATATTATATATATATACATTTGGCGTCTTTTCCGAAAGAACAGAGAAAAAACTCATAGTTATGAAACTAATTCCCCTAAGAGTAAGGGCTTCAAACTTGCCCACCCCTCCCCACTAACGATAGGATCATTGCCCGTCACCGGCATATTATATATATACATGTGGCGTCTGTTGGAACAGACGCCACATGTATATACATATAATATGCCGGTGACGGGTAATGATGGAACAGATGGGATAGACAGACGCCACATGTATATATATAATATGCCGGTCACGGGCAATGATCCTATCGTTAGTGGGGAGGGGTGGGCAAGTTTGAAGCCCTTACTCTTACGGGAATTAGTTTCATAACTACGAATTTGAGTACTGTGGGCAGGACGAAGCTGGGAATTTGTATCTGACGGGAAGCGTACTTTGGTAGTCCTTGCAGCTGCGGGGATCATTGTGTCCCCAGTGGTGTAGGGGTCAGCGCAACTGCCTAGAAAGCAGGAGACCCGGGTTCGAATCCCGCCTGGGTACACATTTTCAGCTTTGCCCAATCGCAGTTGATGTCATATATTCTGTGAATATTAAATAATAACAACTGCAGGATCAGAAGTGACGTCTGTTCTTTCGGAACAGACGCCACATGTATATATAAAAAATAGTTTCTAACTTTATGAATAGATGGCGCTGTAAGCAAATCACGGTAAGTGCAAATGATACATTGCATTTGGCATAAACACACAGGTTTTGAGTCCATCGCCTCCTGTTACATATTGTCATCTGTCTCTCACTGCAGGTTAGAGAGCTTTGCCTGTGAGCTTTCTTAAATGAACGACGACTCTGTGGTTACAACTTTAAGGAAATGTGGGTTGTTAAATAACATGGGGAAAGGGTCGTGGTCGGATTACTGTGTAGGCTCCAAAGAATACGGTGAAGAAGTTTGAATAAACAGGGTCATTTCAAGTGAATTGTGGCAGAGGGACGAAATTAATCCCTTTGACCTCTGTAGATGATGTGGCCATAGCGTTAGAGCAAGGGACAAGCACAGATGCGCAAGACTGCAGTGACGTGGAATTGCCTGATCATTAGAAACGCCTCTTAGCACGGTATATAAATCCTACGCATATTCTGCATTGCTAGCCGTATAAAATTACGCATTTGCAGAAGTTTCTTCCTGATGACCTGCCAGCGAGACACACGTTAGCTCTACAATTATGCCCTATGAAAATGGATATCAATTGGCCATGGAACGTTCCGTGGACAGATGAGGCTATTTCCACCTTAAAGTCTATGTCAGTACTCAAAATTGCTGGATATGAGGCAATGCAAAATCTAGTCGTATATGAAGCAGTGCCACTTCACGTTACAAAAGCGTTTTCCGAGGAGATGACGTCTGCAGGTCCCATTACCTTACCACCGCTGGTAACAGGAAGAAAATCTTCTATGCAATCATGTCATTCCACGCCTTCAGCAGTATGGATGTCTGGTTAGTATCTTTTCATTCCTCAAGAGCCATGCTGGACACATACTTCAGGAAATGGTGCCCCCACATAAACCTTCAGAAAACAGTCACTTCAGCATTTCACCAACGAAATAGGCACTATTACTATAAATCAGAAGTAAAACTCAGAGGACAAACCTTGCAGTACTGCAGCACGTCGAAGTACCTTGGAGTAAGGCCCAGTGCACACTTGACGCAGCAGAAGCAGAGGCAGAAGCGAGGCGCAGGGCCTCTGCAGGTCAGCGCACACTTCACGCAGCACAGGCAGAGGGCAGTGCAGAATCCACAGCACGTGCTGCATGTCTACTGCAAATCTCTCGATGCAGTTAGATTCAATTCCTGAATCTCCTTCAAAAGTCAATTAATTTAATTTATGTGTGTGTGTGTGTGTCAGTATAATGATAAAGTGAGTGTATAAAGGTAAAGCAGTCAACAATCCGAAGATTGGTTTGAACACCACAGTGCTTTACTAGGCACGGTCCTGTTTGGAGGTGGTATGCCGTTGCTTTCCTCCGACCTTCGAACTGACTTTCCCAGCCAGCTATAGGGGGACCTACAGTTTAACGTGGGTTCCGAACCACGGTGCTACTCGGTATTTTTCACATGAGCAATACTGCCAGAGGTAAAAGAAGTGGAAAGTTACAGGTATAAATCCTAGGACCTGGCGGGGATCGAACCCGCGACCTTAGAATTTGTAGTCTGGCACTGTAGCACTATGCTACTTTTTTATTTTATTTATTTATTTTTTAAAGAAGAACTTTATTTACATATTGTGTTTACAAACAGTTACAATTTTGTGAAACAAGCTTTCTTACAAAAAGTGAATGAACAGCGAAAATTTTTCTCTTTTCCATGGCTCGTTGGAGATTTCTCTTCCTTGCACGAACGATGTGTTGGCGAAAGTCGCTCACAGATACCTCCCGCAACGGCGTAGCTGATGAATGAATATACGAACCAAGTGAGAGTCTAGTCTTGGACATCACATTTATTTTTCTCCCATTTCTTTTATAATTCAGAGAAACAAGTGTCACTTCAAATTCAATAATTGAAAGAACCTTTTTACAACTGACATATTTAATCATGATTGTGGTGCAGTATATACGATCAGAAACACTTTTCTTCTCGGTGACACCTGGTATGTTATTCGTATGTCTTACATTGAAAGATATATCAGTATGAAAATTTTTTTGCAAATCATAGTTTCCTTGTTTAATTACATTTGCACACAAAGTGTTTCCTTACTTAGGTCTTTATTCCTAGGTCTTCCATGCTCCTGAGTACTAAGATACTGACATCTGCTTTTTTCTTCTTCTTTGATGGCAGATGTGCTTGTACGTCCAGTATTTTATTACATTGCATTCCTATGTCTGTGTCATAATTTCTAATGATAATTACCATCAGCAGCCATTATATTTGTTAGTAATTAGTGAAGCTATGCAAGTTATTTTGCAATTGTTGAATTTCTGCATGTAGTGTAGGATTCAGGTAGAGAAATACTGACGAGAGACGTTCCTAACATCATCTATGGCCGTGGTGGAGTAGCCAAGGGGACTAAAGCGTCTCGCTGCGGAGCGCGCAGTTGCTCGCAGTGGAGATTCGAGTCCTCCCTGGGGCATGGGTGTGTGTGTTGTCCTTAGGTTAGTTTACCTAGGTTTAAGTAGTTTGTAATCTACGGACTGATGACCACGCAGTTTGGTCCGATAGATTTACAAACATTTGAACATCATCTATGGTTTAGCAGTGAGCTGAAGCTCCACGAAAGGGTGTACAGTCTTAGACAAAAAAAATTGATCGCCGGCCAGCCGACGCAGAGACTAAGTCCGAGTCGGTCGTGCAGTGTGGACAATAAATTCTAAGTTCGGTGATATGCACGATATGACAACATTGTAGAATGTGGCACTGTCAGGAGGACGTGTTATCTCCTTCTCGAGGCTGTTATATACCGTATGGGCGCGTGTGCTCGTGGTAAAAGTCGCGTTTACAAGCATATATGTAAGCAGCTGCAAGGTCGAATCGCATAACCTTCAACTTTTTTTTAAACCGGATATAGGCTGTCTTTGTTATCAGTGTGGAAGAACCTTAAACGTAACAGCGAAAACTCTCAGAAATAATTGCACAAAAGAGCTCGCGGCTGCATCAGAACTGAACTGTTTACTCTCCGGAGTCCTCTACCCTTGCAGTGGGCACCGTCTACGGCGACGCGCCAGCGGCCGCATCGCGGCAGCCGCCTGCGGACCCAGTGACAGCGGCGCGCCGCTTTGAGTATATATACCGGCAGTTATATCCTCACTTCAAGTTCTAGTACTTATATTCCAGTCACGTATTGAATTTTTCTGATTGATATATATGAACATAATCTAAATGTCGTAAAGTAGAATCAGAAAAAAGGGTCATAGGGATGACTGTTACTACATTTTTCTTGAACGTTATCAGGCCGCTCATTCAGGATTCCGACTCACGATTGTTACTAGTGACGATTTATGATGCCCTCATGGTGACATCTTAAGAAATTAATGACTGAGTACTAAAAGATTTTTTATACTGAGCAAAAAGTGAAACAACGCCTGGGAGTGCTCATTTTTTACAAACAACTGAGACACCATTCAGTCGCACTGTTAGGACAAACGACCTGAAAAATTCCATCATGTGTTAGTACTACAGCATAATAATTCCTGCTGATTTCACAACCAAAACATCCAATAGTGTGGTTTGAAAGTCACCCATTTGTCACCTAATCGTTCGATCATTGGTCCTCAAATGTTTATCTTCCTGCTCCTTCTCAAATAACCTTCGACAAAAACTATTTCCGGACGAATATACACGTCGAACATCTATTGCGACATCATTAGCTAGGAATCAGTTGGTTTCTACAGGGACGGAGTCGGTAAATAACCTGAACGTTGTCAGATCTTCCCATAATCTGAGAGAATATAGCAAGTAACCACAAGAAGTTTCTTGTTATTTTCGATGTGGATTCGTGCAACCACTGTCACGAAATCATCTAATAAAAAAAATTATTTCCGTGAGACCAGAACCATGGACCAAGGCCACCTCTCTGTGGCAGGCGACTACTTACCTCTCTCTTTCTCTCTCTCTCCCCTCCTTCTTCTTCTTCTTCTTCCGGTAGATATGTGTTTTGCGGTCTTTCGTTTGTTCTTAGTTATTCGTTGCGAATTTGGCTCAGCTTTTTTATTACAGGGAGCGTTTAGCCCCCTGACCGGGCACGCTGAGCCACGGCGCCCGGCACCGCAAAACTAACGAGGAGCTGTGCATGCCAGCTCTTACCTATTGCCACGTACATGGCTAGAACATATAACTCGCAACGTCAGAGACGAGATTAGTTGCAATTTCGCCGTGTAAACAATTTTCTGGACCCAAAAACATGAACTAATAGCCTTCTGTCGCCTGTCGAGAGAGAAATCAGTCAGATTATTCAATTGAAACTACAGGAAACATAAAGTGAATTTATGAGCATAGTTCTGTGCCATCCCGGAAGTAAGACCTTGGTACCAGCATTGACAGACTTGCACTGCGATGTTGCCAAGATTCAGTCATACTGTCAACAGGCAGAATAAGAGCCGAAGTGATTGCCATGCGGGCTCGACAGAGACTTAGCTCGCGCCTCGCGAGCCTGCTGAGGGTCCGAACACTTGAAGTATATGTCAATGAGCCCTGCTCGCAGTTCCGTAACTAGCTTTAACGAGTCGATCGTTGTCATTGATAAAAATATACAGATGTACCGACCGCTAACATATTAATAAGTGTCTCAATTATTTGCGTATTCTGTCTTAAGCGCAATGACAACAAAAGTCATTCACCAGTGCTGTTTCACATTTCTTCGAGCATTCCCATTGATTATACTGAAAACATTAGATGTAAGCATCAGTTTCCTTTGCAATTATAGATTTAGAAAATATTTTTCTTGATATCGCTGTCAGTGGCACAAACAAACGAAGAGAGGCAAACAAACGAAGAGCAATCAATGCAGCATTGTTTTCAAGATGTGAACATCTCTGGGGAGGCTTCGTAACGTGGAGTTCGAAATAAGAAGAGCTTCTGTTGTCCAGACATTAGAATTAGGGACATTAATGTATAGATTAATTCATCTGTAAGCCAAACTGTCATCCACTCTACAAATATTGCAAAAATGAAACGTATCGCCTGTTGCTTAGAGTTACCTTGTATTCGATAACAAAAACGAGCAGCGTATATACTGAAAACATTTTGACTGTGCTGTACGGATCGGCGCTCCTCCCCTAGCAACATGGTAGGGAAATTAATTTATTTTTTAAAAAGTTTCCAAATCTTCAGTTTTTTCCCTCCGACTTTAACCATCGTCCGACTAAGTTGCAAACCGCTGACTTGACATTCGGCTCCCTGGTCGCCACAATGCACGGCTGTCGTGGGGAGGTCGACTCCTGCCACTCAGCAATGCATCATGGCCAATCAGGAGCGACCACGTTCCGTTCCGTGGGCCGGACATCAGGCCTCGCGGCGCCGGCGATCCGGGCCGCCGCGCTCTTCCAAGCAAGCCGCCACCGCGTTCACACGTCTTTTGCTGCCTTCTCCGCCTCCCCCCTCTTCTTCTATACCACCATGTTGCTCCGTGACGGGCGCCAATCCTTCGTAGGCCCCATTTCCTGTAACAGTTATCTGTCGTAATAAACCTACAAGTCGTGCAGAACATTCGAACCCAAAATAACTATGGGATAACGAAGCAGAGCATGGATAACGCCAAATTGTCACTATGTCGGAATATATCCCAGATTAAGTTCTGTCTGTGAAAGAATTGCTCAACAGTTGGTGAACAGTATCGACACCGCTGCATGTAACACAAACCCATCAGTTGCCAATTATACGCAGCTAAATTTCTGTGACTTGATCTTCCTACGAACGATTTAATTTCTTTCACAACAGTGTTATTACTTACTGAAAGTGCTCAACAAGCATGTCTATCACTTCATCGTCCACGTCCACTTCCTGCTCCCACCCCTACACCCACTGTAGATGTCTAATAAATTATGCCATAATACTGGTTTATACTTACATTAATATGGGATGTTGCCGGCCGTGGTGGCCGAGCGGTCTGCGGCGCGCCAGTCACAGTCTGCATGCCGCTACGGCCGGGGGTTCGAATCCCCCTCGGGCATGGATATTTTTGTCGTCTTTAGTAGAAGGTGGTTCATAAGTAGTTTGTAAGGTTAGGGACTGATGACCCCCAGTTAAGTCCCTTAAGCTTAAAAAACATTTGAATTTGGGTTGTTGATGTCAGTTTTCCTGCCAGTATTCTGCCATTCTTCTGAAGATGAATACTCAATGTAAATACTAATATTTAGTTGGATGAATATCTGAGGTGTCCATTTCAGTTCCACAAACCATAAAATGGTGGAACTAAGCGAATAAAAAGCGTCTATATGCCAATAAATAAAAATGAAATAACAGTTAATAGAAGTTTACAAACTCCATTGGAAGGATATGAAAAATACTTTCTTGACCTCCAAACCACTGCAATACAAATGATTTTATTTCACAGAAATGCGTTACTGAGACCCTACTTTTGTTTTGGTGCACTAGAGAAGGGATAAAACATGCGAATATTTTATTAGTATTACAGGTCCTGGAACTCCGTCGATTATTACCGAGTTGACAATCACTTTCCGTATGATATTCGTTGTATGAGACTGATTAAAGGGGATTTACGACATCCTTTTATTAATCGAATTCTTTAAACTTCTCGGTAGTTGCAGGATAGTGAATTCAGATAAACAGCGGTAATATTGAAAGTTTGTGCCGCAGCGGGATTGGAATCCTGCTTCCTTTTTCCTAGTAGATCTATTCCTTGCGGCGGTTGTTGGGTAGTTTTTGTTCTATGTTGACTGGTAACATTAATCTCAGTTTCCCTCCCTTAAAACAAAAACAAAACAAAACAAAAAAACGAAATAAAATACAGACGCGGTCACTCCTCTGGCCAAACAAACTGGAAGAATCGCCTCGGCTATTTATGCAAATAATATTCAAGATGCTTCAAGTTTTTAAAAACATCTACATCTACTCTACAGTGATACTCTGCAAATCACATTTAAGTGCCTCTCGGAGGGTTAATTAACCACTTTCATAATCTTTCTCTACCGTTCCGTTCCTTAATAGCGCGGGAAGAAAGAACACCTAAAACGTTCCGTTGTCGATCTGATTTCTCTTATTTTATTGGGATGGTCATATCTCCCTATGTAGTTGGGTGCTAGCAAAATATTTTCACATTCAGAAATAAAAGTCGCTGACTGAAATTTCGCCAACAGATCTCGCCGCAACGAATAACGTTGTTCTTTTAATGATTTCCACCTCAAATCGTGCAACATTTCCGTGACGCTTTCCCCTTTGTAACATGATAAAACAACACGATCTGCTCGTCTCTGAATCTTCTTAATGTCCTCCGCCAGTCCCACCTAGTGAGGATCCCACACTGGGCAACAGCACTCCAGGAGATGACGCACAAGTGTGATGTAGAAAGTCTGTTTGGTGGAGCTGTTGAATCTTCGAAGCGTTCTACCAATGAAACGTAACCTTCGGTTCGCCTTCCCCACAATATTTTCTGTGTTTTCATTGGGTCTCATACAGGTTTGATAGCAGTGTAGATAGCTAGAAACGTATGTATGGTGTGAGTGCTTTTGTGCAAATCAACTCACAAAAGAGATTTACCGTTTCAAGAAAGATCTTTCCGGCATTCATGATTTTACACATGAAGAAAGACTCGATAACTCACATAAGTGATGAACAATGATGAGTTGACCATCCTGCGACTTTTTCACTGATCAGACAGGGTTCAAAAGTTGGGAGCAGGAGTATTGCATACTCAGTTTCAAAGCGACAAAATCGAAATTATTGTATTTTTGCATAAACGTCATTTGTTCACTCATTAAGTATAACTATAATGCTGTTATTAGTGACTTATTCTGTAGCCTTTATGTTATCTTCTTAAATTGATAAGCCCAAACGAAAGGCAATGGTATTGTGAACGTGATGCTTTTCATCTGGTGATGAATGTTGTGCACTGTTCGTCTGTGGTGTGTCCATCGCAACTGCCTGTAGCTCTATCAAAAGAGGGTTAAAATTCTGATCTACAGAGGGACTAGAATCATGACCCAAAGCAGCCCTCGCTTAAGAAGTAGACACGTCATCTCAGGGCTACTGACGCGCTGCTACGTCTCACTTCCTGCTTATTCCACTGGTGGCTACAGCTAATCAACAATTTCCGCATGGTATGACCTCCTTGCACTTGAAGTAGAAAGTAATGCGCCGATATCACACCTTTATAGAAAGTAACTGAGATTATTCAACCAAACAGACAGGTAAATATTAAATGAATTTGTTATCATGTTTCTGTGTCATCCCGGAAGAAACTCGGCGGTCACACCGGTGCCAAAGAGCTCTCGAACTTGCACTGCGCTCAAAACAGAGACTTACCGAGTTTGCAATACGTTCAACGAGCTGAGTGTTGAGCTTATTTTCCATTGCGTGCTTCTGAGTCGAGAGAATTATGTCAGCACAGACAGGTAGACTGATCTTGCAGAGACTATCCATACGCTACTGGTTCTTGACGCTCAACTACATCGGTTTGTAGGACCTATTTTCTGCCCGTGAAAGAGTTTCTCAGCAGTGGGTGAATAGCCATCGACATTCTGGTACCACACACATAACCAGACCAATAATATGCCAGTGACATTCAATATGACCGTATCTTTTCCGTTTTTATATTTTTATGGAAGTGAAAAACGATTTTTGCAGTCCACCGCACCATAATTCACACCCACTCCCTTCCCAGGCAATGACAATTGCAACTGGAGATGTTTAATAAAATGTAACACTGGATGCAATTTCATACCCACCCTATCTGCTTCTTGTTGTCAGCTTTTTTGAGAGGTTATTGTACTGCCGACCGCGGTGGCCGAGGGGACTGAGGCGCTCCAGTCACGGTCTGCACGTTCGGGGGTTCGAATTCCGCCCCGGGCATGGATATTTGTGCCGTCCTTAGGATAAGCTAGTTCATAAGTAGTTTGTAAGCTTAGGGACTGATGACCCCGTAGTTAAGTCCCATAAGTTCTACAAACATTTGAACATTTTTTTGGTTATTGTACTGTTATTCTGAAAACATAAACGCCTCCATTCTTGCAGCTCCACCAATCAAAATTCAGTCCAATGACTGACATAAATTTGTTTCTGACAGATAAACAATATTATAGTAGTAACTGGCAAGTGTGGCGAATTCTATTACGAACTCAGGTGTTCAGGTGTTTCGTAGGATTCTTGTAGTTGATGTTGCATGGGAATAGTAAAAACTTCCGGCTTTAAACACACTTTTGCAGTGGGATTTGACTGTATGGCTACAGTTGCAGCAATACACAGGTGGTGATATATTGTCGAGTCTTTTTCTTTAGTACAGGCTAAGTTAGAAAGCGACTGTTAGAATTATTGAAGTGAAGTGATCATATGGCATTATTGTCCGGAACATCTCGGCCGCATTAGTATTTATTTTATCTATAATAATAACAGAGGATAGGAAACAACTCACCGTAAAGACGAACGCTGAGTCGCAGGCAGACAGCGGTGGCCGAGGGGACTGAGGCGCTTCAGTCATGGTCTGCACGGCCACTACGGTCGGGAGTTCGAATCCCCCCTCGGGCATGGATATTTGTGCCGTCCTTAGGATAAGCTAGTTGATAAGTATTTTGTAAGTTTAGGGACTGATAACCCCGTAGTTAAGTCCCATAAGCTTAACAAACATTTGTCATTTTGCAGGCAGACACAAATAAAAGATACATTCACACAATTTAAATTTTCGGCCGCAGTCTTCTTCAGGAAGAGAAACATTCAAACACACAATCACTCAGGCATAACTCAGCCACACATGTCAGCCATCGCTGGCAGCTCAGCACACCCTGACAGACTACAACACATTTCAAGCACTTTTGCTCATCATCAGGCGTTTATGCGTAATGATCCGTTAGTTAAAGGAATCGGCTTTGTTCACTCTCCGCTCTAGTGTGGCTATTTTAGTCTCAGACGGAAAGCGGTTCTAGTGAGTGAACATGAGGCGCTATGCTACGATGCGCGATGCCGTACCCCGTCGGGGGTTCGAATCCTCCCTCGGGCATGGATATTTGTGCCGTCCTTAGGATAAGCTAGTTCATAAGTAGTTTGTAAGCTTAGGGACTGATGACCCCGTAGTTAAGTCCCATAAGCTCTACAAACAGTTGATCTGTAAAGCGTTGTGGCAACTGTGAGTCAGTGATGAATGAACACATGCGCAGCGATATTCACCGATGAAAGGAGGGGGCGGGTGTACTTCCCTCCTTGTCTTCCCACGTCTATATATAAAAATGTTAAGCGTATAGCTGTTAATCTCCGAAAGTTCTTGACCCACTGCTTCTTGAATACATTATATAAAGGGTGTTACAAAAAGGTACGGCCAAACTTTCAGGAAACATTCCTCACGCACAAAGAAAGAAAATATGTTACGTGGACATGTGTCCGGAAGCGCTTAATTTCGATGTTAGAGTTCATTTTATTACTTCTCTTCAAATCACATTACATTAATCATGGAATGGAAACACGCAGCAACAGAACGTACCAGCGTGACTTCAAACACTTTGTTACAGGAAATGTTCAAAATGTCCTCCTTTAGCGAGGATACAAGTATCCACCTTCCGTCGCATGGAATCCCTGATGCGCTGATGCAGCCCTGGAGAATGGGGTATTGTATCACAGCCGTCCACAATACGAGCACGAAGAGTCTTTACATTTGGTACCGAGGTTGTGTAGACAAGAGCTTTCAAATGCCCCCATAAATGAAAGTCAAGAGGGTTGAGGTCAGGAGAGCGTGGAAGCCATGAAATTGGTCCGCCTCTACCAATCCGTCGTTCACCGAATCTGTTGTTGAGAAGTGTACGAACACGTAGACTGAAATGTGCAGGAGATCCATCGTGCAGAACCACAAGTTGTGTCGTACTTGTAAAGGCACATGTTCTAGCAGCACAGGTAGAGTATCCCGTATGAAATCATGATAACGTGCAACAGTGAGCGTAGGTGGAAGAACATGAGGCCCAATCAAGACATCACCAACAATTCCTGCCCAAACGTTCACAGAAAATCTGTGTTGATGTCGTGATTGCACAATTGCGTGCAGATTCTCGTCAGCCTACACATGTTGATTGTGAAAATTTACAATTTGATCACATTACATTTAAAGAGAAATACTAAAATGAGCTCTAACATAGAAATTAAGCGTTTCCGGACACATGTCCACATAACATTTTGTGTGCGTGTGTGTGAGGAATGTTTCCTGAAAGTTCGACCATACCTTTTTGTAACGCCCTGTATAACCTATAAATGCGTTACTTTTGCGCTTTTTCGTATAAGCCTTTTTCCAGTTATAAAGTTTATATAAATTCATATATGACACATATTGAAAAATTAGCTGTATGAAAACATGCATATATTTTATTAGAACGTTGTGTCAACATTCCAATGCAATAGTACAAGAACTTTCGGAAATATACGATTTTGAACACTAGACATGGCTCTAAGATAGAAAGAGTTCTAAGAGGAGATAGAAGTGAGGAGGAGACGAACAGGGAAGAGTAATGATGAGATGTATAGGGAGAGGGAGGAGGTGAAGATGCACAGAAAGAGGGGGAGGATGATCGGATAGACAAAGAGAGAGGGGAGGAAATGGGGAGGAGAAGATGGACAAGGAGTGGGGGGGGATATGGACAGAGAGAGGCGAAAGGAAGTTATGGATAAAGAGAAGGGAACGAGGAGAGGTGCAGAGAGAGGAGACAGAAATATGGGGATGTAATGGGGCAATTTTTTTTTCTGGTTCGTTACGGAGTTCTCGAAAGGTTTCGTTTCAAGTAATTACATAAATATGTTTATTGATTATTTTTGAAATTTCCATTAAAGTATAAATGTATGCAATATTGATAAAATTACAATGTATTTTTGTTCTAGATTTGTCTACACCAGAGAAAATTAACCAATTGTATGGAACTCCGGGCATGACATCAGAGATCGTATTTACAAGCAAAGAAGAACCTTGATCAAAAAAGAATATTAAAACAATTGTAAAGTGAAAGATGAAGATCTCCAAAAGTGTGTTGTTGGTTCCTAAGAGTCTTCATAGTTGGTTGCTTGGGGGTATTGCTTGTGAGAGTTCGATCTGTGAGCTTGGATAGGCAGATCATTACGGAATAATGATTATGTAAAATAATATCCGTCATACTGCTTAAACTCCGTCTAATAATCTAGAGTAATTAATTATAGTGATAAAAAGTGTTGTGAATAATTTTGAAGTGATTTAAATGCAGTTATTTCTTGTTTAGAAGGGTAGCTGTGGAGAGTGAAATTTTATTGCGCGGTCAGGATTGAAGCTAATGTAAGTTAGGTTGGTGATACTGACAACTGCGTAAGTTTGCAGTGATTTTGTCGGAAGTAGTAACTTTGGTACTTTGAAACTGTAATTCGGTTTCCGAAAGGATATTCGGAATATTTTGCTGTCTAATAGCAAAACAGTAACTCGATTAAGGAACGTGTTTCTTCGGTTTATGGTGTGTGTGTCAGTCCCGGGCGGAGTTGACGTTACAGTTTGTCCAGAGTCGTTTATTGGTACTGAAACGAATCCTGTGGGAGTTCGTTCAGATCACGTATGAGACGTGAATCCATTTGTTATATTTTGACTGACTCTGTAGTCAAGTTGTTATTACAAGTGTTCCGCAAGTTACTATAAATAAGAGTAAACCAGCTAATTATCCAACAAGTAACTAAAGTAGTAACAACGGCGGATTAAACACATAAATAGGGTTTGGAACCAACAAGTCTATTTGGAGATCTCTCAAGTAGCCCAAAATCAGCTAAGAGTGACATAGGTTTGGTGGGTAAACGCAGTTTTATTCTGAAGAGTTGTGAATAAGTCAACACCTGAAGTAGGCTCCAAGCTGTCTTCGAAATTGTTTTTAAGTTAAATACGGAGCTGTATGTGGTGGTAACTATGTAGATTTTATTTTTCTTTATTTTTTTACTTACCCTAAGAAGATAGAGGGGAAATAGCATATAGGTGTCACTCGAATGCTGAGATCTGTAACTGGAATAAAAGATTTTCCAATAAAACGAAATACTAAGCCTGGAGGCAGAAAATAAAAATGAACTGGATTAATTTTTTTTTATTTCAGTAGCTTGGAAGTCATTCAAAGAGATTTAAAAAATTGAAAAAGATATTTATCTGTAGGAAATGAACAAAATAGATCCTAAATAGGCCTACATAACATCACTAGTATGGATATAAAATTCAGTAATAACTGTTTCTTTTAGAAATAGAAGACCCTAAAGTTAATCTATCTGTGAAGAAAAGAGTTTTAAAGTGAAAGAGAATATTTAAAGAAAAGATTATTAGTATCGGGTTAAAAGAAGGACTACATCTTATTCACAAGTTATCGTCTGAGAGAGATACAACTAGAATCTTTGTTTCCGGGAGAGTAATATCACTGAAATTTAATGTCACGAAAAAAAAAACTGAATATATTTGGTAATTAATGAAGACTTAATTACATTGCCCAAATATATCACTGAAAGAAGGTAATTTTGTCAAGAAAAGTATTACCAAACTATTTTAAAGGAAAGAAGACAAGGAACTGACTTTCATATCTGTTACAGGAAGCCAATGGTAGTATGTTCCTAGGCAAAACTAAGGTTATATTGTTCCTTGTTTAAACGACTATCAGTTTAATATATGTATCATATTTTTATATCATTACTAATGATAAAAAAAGAAATTCATCTTACTTAATATTGTAGTATATTAAGTAGGTGAATAATAGCTTTAAGTTACAGTAACGTTGTATTACGTGAACATAAAATTTAAGTTTAGTGACCACGTTTATATATATAACATCGATACCACAACATTGTAACGTTGTCATTAATTCTAAGTTAACAGACGACCATAGGGCTAACTTATCACAACTTTTAATGTTAAGGAAGTGACAATAATCATAGTTACGATGTTATAAGCTTAGTGAAGCTTTCTAACAGATTTATTAAGAGAGCGTTACAGTGAGCAGAGAATGAAGGACGTATATCTAATTCCCATCCACAAGGCAGTAGTAAATTACGTATATAAGAAATGTATGGTTCCTCTTATCTTTATTTTCTATTTGATCTGTAACAAGCCACAGAAACGCGTGGACAGGTAAAGTTAGTGCCATAGTAAGAAAAGTAACACAGCGTTCAGTCACTTGTGAGGGATAGTTATGCAGGAAAGGAAGGAAAGTCCTGGAGTTTATGATGTTTAAAGTCCAGACTACTATTACAGAAAGGCATCATATCAGTCTTCGCAATCCTAGCATGTTGATTTTATCACTTCACACTGACACGAGGGCTGTGATACAAGAGAAGGAAATTTATTATATGCTTCTCTCAAAAGATTATTACTTGTGTACCTTTATCGAGTGCAGGAAATCTCCTCATTTATTTTCGTGTGTATTGCCTGAATTTTGGTCTCATCTAGCTTGTCTTCCTGTCCGGGGTAAGAAAAGAGTCATCGGAATAGAGTACACTGCGTTCAGAGTCAAGATGACGTCTTCCTGTTTGGGTCTTGGCGAGTGCTGGAGTGCGGCGCTGTTTACAGATGCACTTGTTGCGAGTTTCGACACTCGAAACGTACTGCCTTTGCCAACTATTTTACAAACGTAATACATTCTCCATTATTTCAATTTATGTAATTTACAGAAAATTGTTTGGGTAATCTTGAATTTTGTACCTTTGGACGTCATTAATACATTTCGCATTGATATTTTATGCGTTTTTATTGTTGCTTGTCTTTTACATACTCACACACAGGCACACAAGCGCGCGCACACATGCACACACACACACACACACACACACACACACACACACACACACAAACACACACACACATGCACAATTGACTTTTTGAGAAGGGACTGTTGCTATAGCCTACCCATCCACTATCATTCCGTAATATTTCTCTAAGACGTCTTGGAACTGACTCCACTAACTACCTTGATAATGTTTCATGGTGGTTTATTTGCCACCATGTATGTTTCTATATTTTCTCAAAGGTTGCTTGCGTTTCTTGATCCAAGTGGCAACGACCTCATTACCCAATAGGACTAAGGTCCAGTAACAGTGGAACGAACTCCATCAGCTTTATGCGATCTTGTCTGCGAAACCATTCTTGAACGGCGCAGCTTTGATGGATGGGGCTGTGGTCCTGTAAATAAATAGGTATCAAGTTGACATGATGGGTAGTCGGGTGTTCTGCCAGCTGTCAGTGTCTACTCTGCACAATATTTCGGCTATGTAACTCGTAATCTTCATCAGGTGCGACCTGAGACTGCTTTCTGAGTGGACCTGGACCAGTATTTATGTCTTCGACCTTCCCCCTCCACTGACGGTTGTAGGTGCTCCGTCTGTGGTCCACGCCCGCCATACTCGCCTCCGATCGTACCATCCACGGTCTGGCGTTCCGTTTGCGGTCCGCGCCCGCTCTCTGAGGTGTTCTGGGGCGCTGATGTTCTGTTTTCCGTCCGTTGTAGCCCTGGATACTCTCTCTGTGGTCCGCGCCCATCGTACCCGCCACTGATAGCTTCATCTTCGGTCTGGCACTCCCTCTGTGGTCCGCGCCCATTGTGTCCGCTCCTCGACGTTGTATCTTCAGTCCCATGCTCTGCTTGGGAATCGTTCTGCATGTCCATGCCTCCAGCACTTTTGTCTGTGGTGTACATACTTCCTTTATGGGAACCAATATTATGAACAATCAGAAGTTGTAGCTATGGGCAGGCCCCTGTCTCCTGTGGTTGCCAACATGTTCATGGAGAGTTTTGAGGAGAAGGCTTAGAGACAGCCAGATATAAACCCACCTGCTCTATAGGTATGTGGATGATACATTCGTGATCTGGCTTCGTGGGAAAGACAGACTCCTTGAACACCTTAAATCATGCCACCCCAACATCAAGTTCACCCTGGAACTGGAGGAGAATGGACAGCTGCCGTTTCTAGATGTGCTAGTTAGAAGGAAAGCAGATGGATCTATTAGCCACAGTGTGTAGCAGAAACCAACATACACTGACTTATACCTGCAGGCCAGCAACTGCCACCATCCTGCACAGAAGAATGGGGTCCTCAAGACATTGGTCCACAGAGCATGTGCTTTCTCAGACCAAGAAAGTCTAGCTGCAGAAATTGAGCACCTTAAAACAGTCTTCTACAAGAATGGATATAATACAAGACCAATTGAGAGGGCATTCTAACCAGGCCCCACACCAGAGGCTCCAGAAGCAGAGGAAGAGGAAGCTAAGAAGACGGCGTATCTGCCTTACGCTGGTTATATTTCAGCCAGAATTAGTAGGATTCTACATAAACACAACATCAAGTGTACTTTCTGTCCAGCAAGCAAGATGAGGAGCTTGGTGGGAAATGTAAAATATGACCTAGGGTTATGGAAACCAGGGATTTATAGCATCACTTGTCAATGTGGAATGAAACAACTTAAGTCACTAAACAAAAATAAATCTTCCTGGCCAGATTGTATACCAACTAGATTCCTCTCAGAGTATGCTGATGAAATAGCTCCGTACTTAGCTATAATTTACAACCGATCACTCAGCGAAAGATCCGTACCCAAAGACTGGAAAGTTGCCCAAATTACTCCAATATTCAAGAAAGTCAATAGGATTGATCCCCAAAATTACAGGCCTATCTCATTGACGTCGATTTGCAGTAGGATTTTGGAACATATACTTTGTTCGAATATTATGTACTACCTCGAAGAGAACGACCTATTAACCAATAGTCAGCACGGATTCAGAAAGTATCGCTCTTGCGAAACACAGCTTGCCCTTTATTCACATGAAGTGTTAAGTGCCATCGACAAGGGATCTCAAATCGATTCCATATTTCTGGATTTCCGGAAGGCTTTTGATACTGTACCCCACAAGCGGCTTCTAATGAAATTGCGTGCTTATGGAATATCTCCCCAATTGTGCGATTGGATTCACGATTTCCTATCAGAAAGGACACAGTTCGTTGTAATTGACGGTAAGTCATCGAGTAAAACAGAAGTGATATCTGGCGTTCCACAGGGAAGCGTTATTGGTCCCCTACTCTTCCTCGTGTTTATAAACGATTTAGGAGATAATCTGAATAGCTCCCTTAGACTGTTCGCGGATGATGCTGTCGTTTATCGGTTAGTGAAGTCAACAGAGGATCAAAAGCAACTGCAAAGCGATTTAGACAAAATTTCTACTTGGTGCGAAAATTGGCAATTGACACTAAGTAAAGAAAAGTGTGAAGTAATACACATGACCACTAAAAGAAATCCGCTGAACTTCAATTACGCGATAAATCAGTCAAACCTTAAGGTCGTAAATTCTACCAAATACCTAGGAGTTACAATTACGAACAACTTTGACTGGAGAGAACACATAGAAAATATTGTGGGGAAGGCGAACCAAAGGTTACGTTTCATTGGCAGAACGCTTAGACGATGCACCAGCTCCACCAAAGAGACTGCCTACATCACACTTGTGCGTCCTCTCTTGGAGTACTGTTGCCCCTTGTGGGACCCTCACCAGGTGGGACTGACGGAAGATATTCAGAAGGTTCAGAGAAGGGCAGCTCGTTTTGTTTTATCACGTTACGGGGGGGAAAGCGTCACGGAAATGTTGCACGAATTGGGGTGGAAATCATTAAAAGAAAGACGTTATTCATTGCGGCGTGATCTGTTTGCGAAGTTTCAATCACCGACTTTTAGTTCTGAATGTGAAAATATTTTGCTAGCACCCACCTACTTAGGGAGACATGACCATCCCAATAAAATAAGAGAAATCAGATCGAAAACGGAACGATTTAGGTGTTCTTTCTTCCCGCGCGCTATTAGAGAATGGAACGGTAGAGAAAAGTTATGAAGGTGGTTAATAAACCCTCTGCCAGGCACTTAAATGTGATTTGCAGAGTATCGATGTAGATGTAGATGTAGAATGTCCTACATTGGCCAGACTACCAGAACAGTGGACATCAGGTGCAAGGAACATCAAAGGCACACCCGATTAAGGCAAGTGATGAAATCAGCCATTGCTGAACACTGCCTGGAGCTGAATCATGTCATGAACTACAATGACACCAATATTCTGGCACAGACCCCCAGATTCTGGGACAGTGTTATAAAGGAGTCCATAGAGATAAAAGTGGCTGACAATCTCATGAAGCAAGACACTGACTATCAGCTATGTAGGGCCTGGGACCCTGCTCTGGAACTATTAAAGAAACAAAGAGGACAATATCAGTACACCACAGACAAAAGTGCTGGAGGCATGGACATGCAGAAAGATCCCCAAGCAGAGCATGGGACTGAAGATACAACTTCAAGAAGCGGGCACAACGGGCGCGGACCACAGAGGGAGTGCCAGACCGAAGATGAAGCTATCAGAGGCTGGTACGATGGGCACGGACCACAGACGGAGCACCCAGGGCCACTACTGACATCAGCGCCCCAGAAAAGTTCAGCGAGTGGGCGCGGGCCGCAGATGGAGTGCCAGACCGCTAAAGGTACGGTTGGGGATGGGGGCGGACCACTGAGGGAGCACCCAGGGCCACTACTGACATCAGCGTCCCAGAACTGTTCAGCGAACGGGCGCAGACCGCAGATGGAGCGCCGGACCGCAAAGACATGGTCGGAAGCGGAGGGGGAAGGCCGCAGACATAAATACTGGACCAGGTCCACTCAGAAAGAAGTCTCAGGTCGCACCTGATGAAGGTTACGAGTTACGTAGCCAAAATATTGTGCAGAGTAGACACTGACAGCCGGCAGAACACCCGACTATCCATCATGTCACTAGATCACCGGGAAAGCCTGAAGAGTTACAGGTATCGTTATTTCATCTATTTATATTTGAAGAACTTATTTGTAATTTACGCACTGTATTAATGTTTTGTTTATGATGTCTAACAAGTCAGGTTCAAATATTGCTAAGAGGCCTTTGTCAGTTACACACTTCCGTATCCACCATGTCAGATTGAGCATGACTGGCTGAATCATACCGAACGATGCAGTTTAGAGCTGATAAGAAGATCTTCGGACCAGTTACCTAACCAGGAGGAACCTCTACTGAATACCAGGATTCTAACTTAAGTATAACGCATACCATCTATACCACTACCGTGATCTCTGTATTAAGCAACTAACAGAAGTGCAGCGCCTCTAGTCCAAAGTTATCATGCTCACAGTACAGATCAGAAACTGCAAAAATATATGAGTAGCTTCTTATCTGTCGTTTGCAAATAATTGAGATAAACGCCATTTTGGTGATCATGTGCAACTAAGTGATGACCAAACTAACATGCAATCGTATTAACTCCACGTTTCATAATAAAAATGACCTTTATCTCAGTTATTTGCAAACGACAGATGTCCGCCTTTGATAACAAGCTACTCATATCATCGTACAGCAAGATCGGGGGGGGGGGGGTAGTATACAATTTGTGATAACGCCAGTCAGCTTTTGTGAGAGCCAAAGAGCATGAAAGGGACACAGTAGTTGGGAAGGGAGAAAGACAGGCCTGTCGCTTTTTCCCCAATGTTGTTCATTCTGTTCATTGAGCAGGCTGCGAAGTAGAGAAAGGAGAAGTTTGGAGGAAGAATTAAAGTTCAGGGACAAGAAGTAAAGACTTCGCGATTTGCCGATGACATAGTATTCTGTCAGAGACTGCAATGGACATAGAAGAGCAATTGTATGGAATGGAAAGTGTCTTGAAAACAGGGGATAAAATAAACATTAACAAGAGCAAAAAAAGAGTAATGGAATGTGGTCTAAGAAAATCAGGTGATGTGGAAGGTAACAGATTAGTAAATGAGCCCTTAGAAGTGGTAAATGAGTTTTGTTGGTTGTATGCGTGGGGGGAAGGGGGGAGGGATTGAAACGGTTGGGTTGTGGTTTGGAGGCACTAGTCTACTCAGGTCATCAATCCCTATTTCGGGTAAGGATGGGGAAGTAAATCAGGCATGCCCCTTTCAAAAGAAGCATCCTGACATTCGCCTGGAGTGTATTAGGAAAATCATGGAAAACCTACATCAGGATGGCCGCAGGTGGATTTGAACCACCATCTTCCCGAATCCGGGTCCAGTGTACTAACCACTGCGCTACCTTGCTCCGCTTTGTTTTGTTATTTGGGTTGTAAAATAACTTCTGATGCCCGGAGTAGTGAAGACATAAAATGTAGAATTCAATGGAAGGAAATGTATTTCTGAAGAAAAGAAATTAGTAATTTAAGGGATATGGAATCTTTTGTCCAAAGGATAGCTTTCGAAATTTCGTACAACAGGAGAATGCTGAAGATTATATGGGTAGATCATGTGAGTTATGAGGACGTACTGAACAGAATTGGAGAGAAAAGAAATTTCTGGCATATCTTGTCTAAAAGACGGGATCGATTGGTAGGTTACATTCTGAGACACCAACGAATCGTCAATTTAGTATTTGAGGGGAGCGTGTGGGGTAAAAATCGCAGGGGTAGACGACGAGATGGATACAGAAAGCAGATTCAAAGGGATGTGGGCTGTCTTACTGAGAGACGAAGAGTTTTGCGCAAAGGTAGCGTGAAGGTGGAGAACTGCATGAAACCAGTCTACGGACTGAAGACTACAACCACAACAACAGCACACCACATCATTAGGTAGTGTATGTCATGTAAGATTATTCAAAAATAGATATTTTAGACATAGTAATTTCATTAATAAGGCACTATCATTACAACAGACTTTCTTCAAATGTGTAGTCCGTTTGTTACCGAATGTACTGCAGTATCTTCTTACGCATTATCGTTTGCTGTACCAGAAAAGAATTAGGAACAATATTTGTTGCACAGGTAACTGAAACACCAATTCTTAGAGTACTGCCCACATTTCATGGAATATGCAGGTGAGACCCAAAATATAGTTTATTTAAATTCCAAAAATTATTATTATTGCGAACAATTTTGATGTTAACCATGCATATCTGACTATTAGTAAGAAAGCAGGCATATTAAACAGATGCACAACAGAATGTTTAATTTTTATAGAAACTTCCCTCGAATTATTTTTTCTATTAGTCTTACGCAAGTTGCCTGTTATATACATTTTTAGTGAAACCTTTAACCTGCCTACAAAAAGAAACATCACAGGTTCAGTAAAGTGAAGTACACATTCGCAGGATAATTTTACACTGGAAGAGCCTACGTTTCTTCTCTCTACAAAGTTTTGATCGAAAAGTGCCTGATCAGTTTGGATTCAAGCAAACGTTATCCACACACGTAAGATTGTATCAGAAATATAACTCATGTTTGAAGAAAGTTTGTTTATTAATGCAACTACTACGACAAAAGCACTGAATAATTTTTCATGGCATATTATAACGATGTTCTGTACACGTCCGCATGATAACCGCAAACCATAGCCACAGCACCACTCCCTCTATCTCAGAACACTCACATTAATGCTATAGGAGATGCGCAAAAACAATATCTATTTCGTCGGAAAAGCCGGTAGCAACGTACTGATTTACAAGTCTAATGGTCTCCTTAGGAGGTATAAAAAACACTGGACAGTTTGAAATTTCGTGTTTGCAACAATACTGCACACATACCTCCCATCGATGTCGTTACAAGTAATGACCGCATAAGGGACATTAAAAATTATCAATAGTGCCAGCATGGTATAAGTTCTTGTACATTATGATCATGTGTTGCTAATACTAGAATGAATATTAGTTTTAGTGTTGCAAATATACACCTTATCAGATGTGCAGACGACACAATAAGAATACTAGAGGGATTATAAGAAATAAAATGGGTCCAACAGAAAGTACATACGTTTGGAAAATCCATAGTAATGAGACCTACAAAAATATGGAAAAAAAATCTGTCGGAGTGGGTAAGTGAGGATTAACTTTTGTTGGAGATACGTATTAAATGGATGATAAAAGGCTAAAGAAACAACTATTCACACACTTATGGAAGAATAAATGAACAATAGCATGAGTAATGAAGTAAATAAATAATTAGAAAGAAACAACTCAAATAATCTGAACTAACCATAATAAAGAATGTAATAAAGTTAGAGGCTATTGAAAGAAGACGAAATGAGAAAATGGAAACAACCTGAAAAAAAGAAGTAAAATACAACATGGGACACTATGACGGATAAATTAATCTATACATTACTGTCCCTAATTCTACCTTCAGATAACAGAAGATCTTATTATTTTGAACTCCATGTTACGAAGCCTTCCAAGAGATCTTCTCGTCTTGAAAACAATGCTGTATTGGTTTCTCTCCGTTTGTTTGCCTCTGTTTGGAGATCTTGCCACTGACAGTGATATCAAGAAAGATATTTTCTGAGTCTATAATTGTAAATAAAACCGATGTTTACATCTAATGTTTTCTGTATAATCAATGGAAATGCTCGAAGAAATGTGAAACAGCACTGGTGAATGACTTTATGTTGTCATTGCGGTTAAGACAGAATACGCAAAAAACTGAGACACTTATAAATATATCAGCGGTCGAAGCATCTGTGTATTTTTATTAATGACTACGCTCGACTCAATAAAACTAGTTACGAAAATACGAGCAGGTCTCATTGACATATACTTCAAGTGTTCGGACACTCTGCAGGCGCGCGAGGCACGAGCTAAGTCTCTGTCGAGCCTGCTTGGCCATCACCTCGGCTCTTATTCTTCCTGTTGATAGTATGACTGAATCTTGGCAACATCACAGTGTACGTCTGTCAACGCTGGTACCAAGGTCTTACTTCCGGGATGGCACAGAACTATGCTCATAAATTCACTTTATGTTTCTTGTCATGTCCATTGAATAATCTGAGTGGTTTCTCATTCGAGAGGCGACAGAAGGCTATTAGTTCATGCTTTTGGGTCCATACAATTGTTTGCCGGCCGCGGTGGCCGAGGGGACTGAGGCGCTCCAGTCATGGTCTGCATGGCCATTACAGTCGGGGGTTCGAATCCCTCCTCGGGCATGGATATTTGTGCCGTCCTAGTTCGTAAGTAGTTTGTAAGTTTAGGGACTGATGACTCCGTAGTTAAATCCCATAAGCTATACAAACATTTGAAACATACAATTGTTTACACGGCGAAATTGTAACTAATCTCGTCTCTTACCTTGCGAGTTATATGTTCTAGCCATGTACGTGGCAGTAGGAAAGAGAGTGTGTGCATAGCTTCTGGCTAGCATTGAGGTAAAGTAGTCGCCTGCCATGGGGAGGTGAATTGGGTCAATGGTTTGGGTCTCACGAGAGCAAAATTTTTTTAACTGTTTTCGTGACAGGAGTTACACGAATCCATATCGAAAACGAGAAGTAACGTCTTGTGCTTATTTGCTATATTCTCTCAGATTATGGGAACGTCTGACACGCTCTGGTTGTTTACCAAATCTGTCCCTGTACAGTCGAACTGATTCCAAGCTAATTATGATGCCAATCGATGTTCGACGTGTATTTTAGTCCTGAAATAATTTTTGTCGAAGGTTATTTGAGTAGGGGCAGGAAAGATAAACATTTGAGGACATATGAGCGAAAGAGTAGGTCAGAAATGGGTGACTTCCAAACCACACTATTGGATGTTTTCTTTATGAAATCAGCAGGAATTATTATGCTGTAGTACTAACACATGATGGAATTTATCACGTCGTTTGTCCTTACAGTGGGTCTAATTTGTGTCTCAGTTGTTTGCAAAAAATGAGCACTCCCTGGCATTGTGGTTTCATTTTTTGCTCAGTATAAAAAACCTTTTAGTACTCAGTCATTAATTTCTTAAGATGACACCATGAGGGCATCATAACTCGTCACTAGTAACAATCGTGAGTCTGAATCCTGAATGAGCGACCTGATAACGTTCAAGAAAAATGTAGTAATAGTCACCCCTATGACCCTTTTTTCCGATTTTACTTTACGACGTTTAGATTATGTTCATATATATCAATCAGAAAAATTCAACACTTGACTGGAATATAAGTACTAGAACTTGAAGTGAGGATATAACTGCCGGTAAATATACTCAAAGCGGCGCGCTGCTGTCACTGAGCCGGCCGCGGTGGCTGATGGGACTGCGGCGTGTCAGTTACGGTCTGCACAGCCACTACGGTCGGGGGTTCGAATCCCCCATCGGGCATCGATATTTGTGCCGTCCTTAGTGTTAGCTAGTTGAAAGTAGTTTGTAAGTTTAACAGACATTTGAACATTTGATTTGCCGTAGCCGGTGCCCACTGCAAAGGTAGACTCCGGAGAGTAAACAGTTCAGTTCTGATGCAGCTGCAAGCTTTTTTGTGTAATTATTTTTGTGAGTTTTCGGTGTTACATTTGAGGTTCTTCCACACTGATAACAAAGACAGCCGATATGCGGTTTAAAAAAAATTGAAGGTTGTGGGATTCGATCTTGCAGCTGCTTACATACACACTTGTAAACGCGACTTTTACCACGCGCCCATACAGTACAGAACATCCTCGAGAAGGAGATAACACTACCTCCTGACAGTGCCACATTCTATAGTGTTGCCATATCGTGCATATCGCCGGACTTAGAATTCTGAGGGGCGATCGAATTTATTGTGCACAATGCTCGACCGCCTCGGACTTAGCCTCTGCGTCGGTCAGCCGGCGATCAATTTTTTGTCTGAGACTGTACATTGTGTTTCAAGAAATTAAAGAAGGTCCCAGATGTTAAAAAAAATTGCACGTCCCTACTGGCTTCGCCGAACTTATTATTCAGGAGTAACGGGAATTTTAGCTTACATAGTGCTGTCATGCTTGCCACAAAGTTTACTGAAACCAGAGACTATACAATGTAAAAATACACAATCACCATCTTCGGTTTATGAATCTCTGTGTCTTTCTATTTGAGTAAGTTGTTCATTTCGAGCTTGAGTTTCGTATCGGTAGCATACGAAGAAGGGAGACAACGTGAGGCAGCTCCACACTGGCACAGCAGGCAGCAACATAGATGCATGTGGCGTGTAGCTGCAGACCACGTCGCGTCAAACGTATCTCATGTATTTTCTCGAGAATGGAAAGAGATATGGCTCTCCTTCTACCGTTGTAAACAATTTCGACATGTTAGCTACATTTCGTATGCTGTAATGTATGGTGTAAAACGCACCAAACTCAAACTGGCCAGCGACTACATGTTTCACTGCAAACACTTAAAAATATGCACGGTGTTGTACTTTATTCTTTATTACAGCAATAACTACGTACAATAACGAAAAGAAAACCTGCCCAACATCATGCTGTGGCTTTTCGCTATAAGATACAGAAAAATAATTTTTTTCTAGCGAATAGTTTCTGCAAAATCTATTGAGGAAGCTGCATTAGCGCAGAACATGCACAAATCCGGAAATAGTGTTTTCAATTTTTTTTTTTTTTTTTTTTTTTTTTTTTTTTTTTTTTTTTTTTTTTACATGGAAAGTAAAAGTGTTACAAAGAAACTAAATATTCGTCTACATAAAATAACTTTTTTGAAGCATATCAGATGACTTGAAATTTCACTTTGTGACAGAGACACAGGAAAACTGTGCGCCTCGGACAGTCGGACAGAGACCTGACGGAAGAAATCCCTGCCCTCTGCCTCGGCTGCGTTAAGTGTCAGCTGTCCCATTGGAAAGCATGGTGTACAGACGACTGGCGCCCTGTGTCCTGTGAAGTTGGCACACCTTTTTCTAAAAATTTACATTTTTTACAGAGTTCTACACAGATGTGCAATAGTACAAAATTTAAATAGTTATGTAAAATTTTGTGGGAAAAAATAATTATTTACCTATTAGTGCAAACATAGTTCTGATCACAGCTCTAAACAGCTCTCAAAGAATTCTACACAAAATCCTATATATATATATATATATATATATATATATATATATATATTGCCCAGATAATAGTCCATGAGATAATTGCATAAATGAGGGCATAAACTATACAAAACTGCATTAGAGTCGTGTGAAGTTGGCACCCCTTTTACGTGGAATATACTTTTCTTCAGAGTTCTGGGAAATTCTTCTATAGCTCTCTGTACAAAACTACAGAATTTCTTGAAATATCGCTATCCTGAATAGTGGGAGAGCTGTAAAGTTGGCACATTTTTTTTTAAAAAAATTTACATTTTTTTCAAAAAATTTACATTTTTTTCAGAGTTCTGGACAGATACGCAATAGTGTTGGAGTTCTCTGAACAAAATTTAAATAGTTCTGCAAAATTTCGCAAAAAATAGGAAAAATTACAAAAAATTTTGGTTTTTTTTTCAAAATAATTGTTTTCCTATTAGTGCAAACATAGTTCTGATCACAGTTATAAATAGCTCGCAAAGAGTTCTACAGGAAATTATAATGACATTTTTGTATGCATGTTTTACTTTACAAGATAAACGCAGTAATGTGAAATTCATTTTCATGCTACTGTGAAATTGACACCACTTTTTCGAGAAATATACTTCTGCCAAAACTGCCTCGAAAAAAAATTATAATCACAATTCTGAATAGCTGAAAAGCTGTGTATTTGAGCCCCTTATTCGAGAAATATACATCATTTTCTTAGGTCTTGACAGATATTGTATCCGCTCCACATTTACTTTGTTGATTTTATGTCTGAGTTATTCCTGCTTATTGTAAACAAGTGAATACATATATCTTTTGTTTAAATAATGAAATGTGTTCTGAGTTTTAATTTCAGTACCTTATGCACCAGAATGTGAAGCATTCATCCACATTTGTCAACGTAGTAATTTATCTGGAGAGGTGCTTCACACTCCGACAATCGTCTCTAAATTATTATTATCATTTTTATTTTACACTCTTATATTTCCCGCCGTTCTTTCTCATCTGGGCTTTGGATTGGCAATGGTGAAGATAAACATTATTTATATCCCTTTTTATTTTTAAACTCTTTTCAAAAGTAAAAACAGATTTTTATCTTCCAGTGTATCAACTTGGCGAAGAATCCTTCTTAGTATGGTAAGTTTCGAAACAGGGTGCAATACACATTTCACTCAGACAACATTAAGACTTCTCTCTTGTCATTCCCCCTTATGGCCAGCACTGTATCAGTTTACAAGGACTCGACTTCTCCTCGTTTCAATTTCTTCTGTAACTTCCGCAAATTGTGCCTTTTGCTCATATAGTACCACATGCTGCTGTCAGGGCCGAGGAGAGGGGGGACAGGGGGGAGAAAATCCCCGGGCCCCAGGCCTTGGAAGGAGCCGGGCCTTGTAAAGGGCCCAGGCTTCTGAAATGGCGAATATCAGACAGGTGTTGTAAAATAAACTTTGTAACATATTGAGTTTTAAAATATCTACACAGATGGAAACATTTATCACTTATTTGTAGATGACAAATGTCTGTGTTGTGAAATAAGCGATATTGTATGATACCCCCACTAACATAAAGTTCTACCTGGCAGTTCAGATTTAAATTGAGTATTCTGCGAATGAATAAAACAAGGTGTGCATTGAGCAGGCCGTCCAACTGCATGAACACTGCAAGGTAACTGATATGATAGATACACTATCAGTGCAATAATGCTCACTGTTTCTAGTGTCATGTGACTTTTGTTCGGTGGTGTTCCTAAAGGAACACTGCTTTTTGCGGTCAGCAGCACATCCGAATATCGAGTTCCTCATGAACATAAAGCTAAGTAAGAAGAGGAAATCATTTCTTGATGAAAGCATGAATGAAGTAACAGTTTTAAATTCAGATCTCTTCAAGGTAAATGTTTTTTATGTTTTTATTGGCAATTTAGTCGCCAACACAACAATACGATATGAAGCAGTAAAGCTGTTAGATGACACATTTGGATTTTTGTTGAAATATGCAAAGATGACTGATGATCACATCGCTGTGACATGCAATTTATTCATCACTGAATACCATATTGATGTTACAATAGATTTAAAAGAAGAAATGATATATTTAAAAAACAATGCATACTTTGAGCTTTGAAGATACTTCTTTGAAACTATTCGAACTCTTGAATAAGAACATAGTTATTGCACATCTTTTGGTCTCTTGCAGTATCTGTCGCTCTGGGAGAGATATCATTTAGCACTCTGGCTCATGTCAAAAACTGTCTGTGATCAACCATGCATCAACAATGTCTCACAGACTTGGGGACATTGGCTATTGAATTTGATTTGGCAAGGCAGCCAGACTTCGATAATGTAATTCAAACATTTTCTGGATGGAAGGCTTGGAATGCACCACTGACAGATTTACTGGCAAAAAGCTTGTAATGTATTACATGCTGCACGACTCATTGTGATTTACATGCAAGTGAGTTTATTTATTTATTTACTGACATGTTTAGGTCATTGAATGAGCAGTGTAATGCGTGGCTGGCTGTTTAAAAGTGAGGTGCAAACAAATTTTCTAAACAGAATTAAATGAAGCGAACAAACATTAACAAAAATAAATCGTTACTGAGTAGCCAACTGAAATCTAATTTGTAAGTCGTATCAGTTTGCTCTCTTGTCTTGTATGTCTCAGTCAAGCTATCACCAATTTCCTTAGCTGTTGTTATCTTCGCTTCCTGAATTCTCTCTCTATCACTACTCTCCTAACCAATATTTATTACTGTTTCTCTATATTGGTTTAAAATGAGTGTATTATTAATGTTTACCTAACTGTCATGAGCTTAAACCATGTGAAACCTTCTTAAAAATCGTATATTTGAAAAAAATTTAAATGTTTCGTAAAAATAAGATTTTTATAAACTATTACTATAAAGTAATATGTGAGTATTTTTGTGTATTTACTACATTCCCTAATGATGATGAGATAAAGGTTACTTTGGTCATGAAATCGCTTGAAACAATTTGAGTATTTGTTTGCAAGGGTGAGGCTTGCATTCTGTATACATAACGATTGTCTGCCCTTTACATCTAGATCTTTTGCATCTTTGCCTTCCTGTTACACAGGATCATTGACCTACTCCAGCAATAAGGGCAGACTTAGCTGCGGCTGGTTTTGTTGGAGCCCAACGCTTCTTGTATTGTAAACTGCAAAAACGTCAATCACAAGCATAATCTGGCAATGAAGTATGTCAGCACCAAAGATCAATGGAAATTACCGTACTTTCTGCATTTTATTTTATCTCTTGCATGTGTCTATAAAGATGCCTAAGTGCCTTATGATAGTATTTTAACATAAATATTACTTTCATGTCCACTGAAAGTTTTATCTACTTTATCACATATAAAAGTGAATTTCAACACCTAACAAAACAAACTATTTTCAGATTGAAACTTCCCTATGTATTTAGCTTTATCTCATAAAGAATGGAAACAAACTCGGCTCTTTGTT
Organism: Locusta migratoria; assembly: GCA_026315105.1. Taxonomy (NCBI): domain Eukaryota; kingdom Metazoa; phylum Arthropoda; class Insecta; order Orthoptera; family Acrididae; genus Locusta; species Locusta migratoria. The sequence continues at coordinate 276,863,776 of CM048747.1, forward strand.
CACAACATGAACACAATAAACGAGGGTCGCCGCTCAAGTACAGTCAATGTTCAGTTAATGGCAGCACACGTCACATGCACTGGGCTGTTCGTGTATAATCTGCTTTAGATGGCACTGGCTCTCGAACATACTTTTTCTTCCATATTTAAAGGTGACAACGGTATGATGAGAATTTGCGACAATCGGATATAAAGGATTAAAAACAAAGTAAAAACCTTTTTTTAATTGACTGCTATATTTTGAGTTGGGGGCCCGATCTTGCTTCCTGCCCTGGGCCTGGTGCTGGCTCTCAGCGGCCCTGGCTGCAGTCCTGTAGTCGTGAAGCCAGAGGACGAAGTATGAGCTTAAACATATACCAATTGCCAACATACAGGTTATGACCACATTAACAATATGGCTTCGTAAATATTGCCACTATGTGGCCATATTTCCTCGAATTATGAACTTCATTTTCTGTTTGCCTGTGTATACAACGATTAACAATATATATACAGTTTTATAGTCACACAACACAAATGCCCTTATTCCAGATCTACTTCATTTTAAACGGCTGAATGGTTAAAAACAGAAGCGACCTTTGAATACGAATAAGCTTCCACTAATGCAGAAGTGTTTTGTATATGGATTAAACGTGGTATGCATAAGAATTCTATCTACTACATTCCCAATATCAAACTGTCTTCTCCATGATTGTGTGTTATATCTAAAATGCAACGTTCTCTGGACCAGTATCCATTTAAAGAAGCGAAATATCAATGAAGAAATACAGTTACTCAAATCCAATATCTTTCCACATAAAAAGTCGATAATGGACTGATTCAGACATGTCTGCATCGTGAACACATACAATTGGTTTGTTTCAAGTGCTATGAATATCATCAGATTTTCTGATATAAAAAGGGATGATGAAATGATAGAATACTTGACCCAGGCGCTAATTGGAAATTATGTCCTGAAGATGAATCATCAAATGCATGTACTACTGACCTGAAAGCATGTCTTTGCCTATCAAATTTGTTACTACGGCGTGGCGTTTTCCAGACGGTTTCGCCTTCACTTTCATAATCTGAAGAACTACCCTGGTAAGCTGTGCTAGGTGAAATAGGTGTAGACATATTGCTACAAAACTCGGCTGAATATCATCTCCACTACAGTCATTAAAGATGTCACACTCGCTATCACTGTCGTTCCTCGTGAGTTTCTCCAGTATCTCTTCGCAATTGTAGCTAAAGCGATGTTCCATTTTTTCTGTGGAACATGTAAAGTCACATTTGCATGAGGAGCACATTTTCTCAAATTTTTAAATTTTTTTACGTATTTGTATGAATAAAGTAAAAACGTTAAACATAGATTATAATATAATCAATGTATCCACATGAGGTGCCTTCACTGGAAAACAGCGGAACAAAACGCAACTCTTATGTTCTAGCCTTTATGAGAAAGACAGACTGAATAATTATTTATTTATTTCGAGTATCAGTATATGCAATGACTTGATATGTTCCGGAATAAAATGTTTGGAGTAATGATGGGCCAGTATGAGCTGTACTTCTTTGGAATAATATACGAAATCCGAAAAATTAAGAACATACAAATCGAAATGGAACGGACCATTATCACACTGTCATGATCAAGCAAGTACTGTTTATTAAGCCCTTAGTATATTTGAAAAATTAATATAATCATAATATTTTATTTGTGTAAACTGAATATTTCTGTCAGGCACCAGACGCGTATCACAGAGTACGAAAATTATTCAAAACACAAAGCCTCTAAAAATCCTCATGAACAGACAGAAAGGTAAACGAGACCACAGGAACTGAATGTACATGAACACTGTTAGAGCTAATGGGTGCCAACGCCAGCAGCATGATAATAGATCCCCTCATTATTGCAATTATCTCAAAAAGTATAATATGCACAAAAAATATCATTAGGAGTGTTTGGAGAACTCTTTGGGAGATATTCAGAACTGCGATCAGAACTAGGCCAAAAATTATTTTAAAAACTCAAATTTGTGGTAATTTTTGTACTTTTTCCCGAATTTGTGCTGAACTATTTGAATTTTGTACAAAGAATTCCAGAACTTTTGTGTATCTGCCTAGTACTAAAAAAAATGTACATTTTTAGAAACAAGGGTGCCGACTTCACAATAGCAAGAAAATGGATTCCCATTATTGCAATTATAACATAAGGCACAGAAAAAATATCTTTAGGATTTCCAGTTCTTTGGGGGCTATGTTTGCGGTAATAAACAAATAATTATTTTGAAAAAACTAAAATTTGTCGCAATTTTATCCTATTTTACCCGAGATTTTGTGGAACTATTTAAATATTGTACAGAGAACTCCAGAACTATTGCATATCTGTCCAAAACTCAAAAAATGTACATTTTTTTGAGGAAGGGGTGCCAACTTCACAGCTTTCCCACTATTCAGAATTGCCATATTTCGCGAAATTCTGCAGAACCATTTAAATTTTGTACAGAGAACTCTAGAACTATAGAAGAACTATCCAGAACTCTGAAAAAACTATATACCACGTAAAAGGGGTGCCAGCTTCACACGACTCTAGTGCAGTTTTGTATAGTTTATGTCCCTCATTTATGCAATTATCTCACGAACTATTATCTGGGCAAAAAAAATATAATTAGTATTTCCTGTAGAACCCTCGAGAGCTATTTAGAGCTGTGATCAGATCTATGTTTGCGCTAATAGTCAAATAATTATTTTGAAAAACTAAAATTTTTTGTACCTTTTTGTAATTTTTTCGCGAATTTGGGCAGAACTATTTAAATTTTATTTAGAGAACTCTAGAACTATTTCATATCTGCCTAGAACTCTGAAAAAATATACATTTTTGAAAAAATAGGTGCCAACTTCACAGTAGCATGCAAATGTATTCTCCATTATTGCACTTATCTCATAAAGTATAAAGTACACAGAAAAATGTCATCAGGTTTTCCTGTAGAACTCTTTGATATCTATTTAGAACTTTGATCAGGACTATGTTTGCGCTAACAGGCTAATAATTATTTTGAAAAAAACTAAAATTTGTTGTAATTTTTTCTATTTTTTCGCTAAATTTTGTAGAACTATTTAAATTTTGTACAGAGAACTCCAGAACTATTGTGTATCTATCTAGAACTTTGAAAATTTTTTTTTTTTTTTTTTTTTTTTTTTTTTTTTTTTTTTTTTTTTTTTTTTTTTTTTTTTTTTTTTTAGAAAAAGGGCCTTAACTTCCCATCAACAGCTCTCCAACATGGCTGTTAAAGTGAAGACCCATAATAATATCATCCAGAAGCTTGCAGTGATACATTTCCAATGTGTCTGTGCTTTACAATTGCCGTACAATAATAAACTATCGTAATGTGGAGTTAAGAGAGTCGTGCAAAGTTGGCCAAGATATACGTTCAGCAAAGACTAACAGCGGAAATATATGTCGCTTAGTGAGAGAAATTCATCTGTGGTCAACGAGCTTAGTCTGATGGGTAAAAGGTAGTAAACCTCTGTGAACGCAGTTTCGCAGACGGATTGCAAGTTTTGCCAATTGTTTGTTTACATTTACTAGTTTTGTCTCAAGTGATATTGATACGTCAAAAGATGAGGTAGAGGACATCTATCTAATTATGTGACTACTAAGGAACTAATTTCAGTGTAATTAATTCATGACATTTTGGAACGGAGGCTGAGAACAAAAATGAATGTACTGTTAAGTAAGTTGTGCGTTTCTGCTGTTTCAAAAACTGCCTTCGTTAGGCAGATTTGTAACAGTAGAACTGCATTTCAGTCAGCATGGAACGTCAGCAGGAAAAGTAATACGACTAATGGTAATATCATACCGTTAAATTTGCGTGTAAGTAATGGTACTTTTGATGTCATATTTCGATTTGCTTTCAGCAGTATAATGCAGCAGTCTGTTTCTGTCACATAGGACGTGAGAACAATAAAACGGGAATACTCTGCGGTTCTCAAGCTTATACAAAGATCCCAACCGAAAAATTTTGGCACAAACTACAACTTAATCAGATGTTTACATACATCAAGACCACTGTCTCAACAGCCAGGAAAAAAACCAGATAAAGATGATGAAGATGACAAGATATCCTCCTTACTTGTGAAAGCATTTCTGTGGATGCTAACTGCATACATGCTGATAGCAATTGTTTCCCTGCTATTTCCAAGCAGTAATCAACCTGAGGTTTGTGTATTACGTTATTTCGCTTTTTGTTGTTAAGCTACAAACCCATAGTAATCTTAGATTCTCTATAAAGTCTTTCTAGACATGACGGACCGTGAGCTATATTTGGTGAATCTACAATATGTTTCTCTCGTCATCATGATACTTGTGTTTGTATGAGCGATTTAAGTTATATTTTTATTTATTTATTTTTATTAATCTGGCAAATGCTTTTCTACTCATCGTGTTGTAGTCCTAGTTCTGTACAGAGAAAAATCCGTAGGCCTATATAAAAGATTCCATTTGATAGTTGTGCAACTTCTGCAATGTTTACATCATCTTTGTCACAAAAGAATTATATAATAGATATGTATGCCTACCTGAATTAAATACAAATATAAAGCATCACTATTTTAGTTTCCACATTAAATCACAGAAACACTGTCTCTTTGACAAGGCTGAGACTTTGATGCAGTATAATGTAATTACTCTAATTTTGGAGCAGCTCCAGGGTGGATTTGGGGGCAATCAAAGCTTAATACCCAGATGGACCTTTGATATGTAATGATTTGTAGGCTGTCTAATGCAATTGACACTATCATTTTGTGTGTGTCAATGATTAAGTTATGTTACATACTGTTTAAAAAGGATTTTTGGAAAGCTATTTCTCTGGTTGGTTCCATGAAAACCTATTTAGATACAGTTAGCCTAGACCTGTTCACTAAAATTTATTTTGATTTCTAGAGGACAGATTTTTTGGAGACTAGTTCAATGAAGTAACATTTGCAAGCATTAATAAAAGATGTATGGAAGTAACATGCCCCAATAGTTTATATATAAACATATGTAATTTTTACAGTCATAGGCCTATATAATGTCCCTGAATGACAGTTTGGTTTCTGAACTGGTAAAGTTCCACTGCTCACAATTCAAGTCTAATGTTTACATGTAGGCTATCATCAGCTTTTGGATATTTTTGTTGAGCAATGGCTTTTAATTTTCTATCATATTGGTTCATAACAAGCTGTAAATTTCAGTAGGAGATGAACTATCAAAACTAATATTTTCAATAGGACTTTGCCAATTCACATGTTTTATAGCCTATTTCTGTGAAATGCACATGGCAGAGCATATGTAGACATTATTAGGGTTTTCTTTTTATTCATTTATGTTTAGTTCATGGGAAGAATGATTTAAACAATCATGTGTACTATAAGTTCTGGAACCTATACCTTGCATGTTTTAATGTATTCCTGGATTCATCATTTAAACTCCATTCCAGAAACTTTCTCTGTATAGTTTACGTCTGTCTTAAAGCACTTTCAGTTTCACTCTTTCATCCAACTTGTGGCACTCCACCATGGCTCGAACAAAATTTTGATTATTCATGCACTGTCTTGCATTGTAGTCATTCAGTATTGGGTCATCCCATGTCAAATCAACCAATTCTACTTTATGATTTGAAATATTAGAACATTTGGTGAACCAAGAAAATGATAAAATATTCGGAGTTACAGAAACTAGGGCGGACGATCTTCCCATACATCCAAAGGACTATATAGATCACAGGAAAATTTTTAAAAATTATGCTTGGAGTGTTGCTATATTCCATGACAGAACAATACCTGCAGTGAGAGTGATGCCAGAGTACAAAGAAATACAGGCAATTTATTTTACACATTAGTACAAAAATTGACAAATGTATATTTCTTGCTTTGATTTATAATTCCCCCAAGTCTGCAATAAATGTGAATTTTTTACAATATTTGGCTAGTTTAGGACCAATTTTAATAATGGGGGATTTTAACGCCAGATCGATTAATTTCCCTGATACAGCTACTGACATCAACAGAAATAAACTGGCACAGTCACTGATGTTACATAATTGGTCCAGATTTGACAATGATCATCCAACATATATAGGTTCAAACAGCGAATTCAGGCCACGTTCGGAATAAAAATTCGAACATAAAAATATTAGCCGCGAACTTACAAAGTATTAGAAACAAAGTTCCCGAATTTGCAGCGCTGCATGGAAGTTATTGCGCTCAGATAGTTTTAGGCACCGAAAGCTGGCTAAATGATGATGTGGAAAGTTCAGAAATATTTAGCGAAGCGTGGAATGTATATCGGAAAGATAGATCTGATACAACCGGAGGAGGAGTGTTCATCGCTGTGGACAAAGATATTGTTTCTACTGAGATCGAGGTTGAAAGTAATTGTGAAGTTATCTGGGCACGCATAACAGGTATAAAAGAAGTAAAGTTAATAGTTGGTTGTTTTTACCGGCCCCCCAGTGCTGCTGTAGCAGTTTTAGAATCATTCAAGGAAAGTCTACACCAGGTAGTGCATAGGTATCCGGGCCATGCAATATTAGTCGGAGGTGACTTCAACCTTAAGAGTATAGATTGGGACCTCGCTAGTTACATTTCAGGCGGTACAGACAAGCAGTCATGCGAGCTACTTTTGGACACATTCTCCGAAAACTGTCTTGAGCAGTTAAACCGGCAACCCACGCGCAATGGAAATATTCTAGACCTTATAGCCACAAACAGGCCTGACCTTATTAACGATGTCTGTGTAGAGACAGGAATTAGTGATCATGACATCGTCATAGCGTCGATGGTGACCAAAGTTCATAAACCAGTCAAGAAGGCTAGGAGCGTGTTTTTGTTGGGAAAAGCCGACAAGCAAATGTTACGATCGCACTTAGAAAATGAATGGGCATCGTTTAATTCTGTGACTATGGATGTAGAGGAATTGTGGACTAAATTTAAATGCATTGTTAATGAAGGGTTAGAGAAATATGTGCCAGTAAAGACGATTAAGGATGGAAAAGATCCACTGTGGTATAATAATAATGTTTGGAAGCTGATGAGTAAGCAAAGGCTGTTGCATTCTCGATTCAAAAAAGAACACGCAAATGGTGACAGGCAAAAGTTAGTAGAGATTCGTGCGTCTATAAAAAGATCGATGCGTGAAGCATACAATAATTATCACAGCCATACCTTAGCAAAAGATCTTTCCGAGAACCCGAAAAAATTCTGGTCCTATGTAAAATCGATAAGCGGGTCAAAGCCCACTGTCCAGTCACTAGTTGATCATTCCGGGGCAGTAATAGAAGAAAGCAAACGGAAAGCTGAAGTTCTAAATTTAACCTTTAAGAAATCTTTCACGCAGGAGGACCGCACAAATATACCATCATTTGATCAACGTACTAATTCCGAAATGGGGGACATAGCAATAGGTATTTCCGGTGTAGAGAAGCAGCTGAGAGAGCTAAATACGAAAAAGTCTGCTGGTCCGGATGGAATACCAGTTCGGTTTTACAAAGACTATTCTGCGGCATTGGCCCCCTACTTAGCTTGCATTTACAGCGAATCTTTAACTCAGCGCAAAGTTCCTAGTGATTGGAAAAAAGCGCAGGTGACTCCCGTGTATAAGAAAGGAAAGAGAACTGACCCATACAATTACAGGCCAATATCGTTGACATCGGTTTCATGTAGAATTTTGGAGCATATTCTCAGTTCGAATATAGTAAATTTCCTTGAAACGGAAAAGCTTCTTTCCATGAATCAGCACGGGTTTAGGAAACATCGTTCATGTGTAACTCAGCTTGCCCTTTTCTCACATGACATCTTGCGAGCCATGGACGAAGGGCAACAGGCGGATTGTGTTTTTCTCGACTTCAAAAAGGCGTTCGACACGGTGCCACACTGCAGACTCCTAACGAAAATGCGAGCTTATGGAATAGGTTCTCAGATTTGTGACTTTCTGGAAGACTTCTTAAGTAATAGAACGCAGTACGTTGTTCTCGACAGCAAGTGTTCATCAGAGACGAGTGTATCGTCAGGCGTGCCCCAGGGGAGTGTGATAGGACCGCTATTATTTTCTATCTATATAAATGATCTGATGGACAGAGTAAGTTGTAATTTGCGGCTGTTTGCTGATGATGCTGTGGTGTATGGGAGGGTGTCGTCTGTAACTGACTGTAATAGCATACAGGTTGACTTAGACAAAATCTCTAGTTGGTGCGAAGAATGGCAGCTAGCTCTCAATGTAGAAAAATGTAAGGTGATGCGCATGAGTAGAAAAAACAATCCTATAATTTTCGAATACAGCATCAGTAGTGAGCTTCTTGATGCGGTCGCGTCGTTCAAATATCTAGGCGTAACATTGCAGAGCGATATGAAATGGAACGAGCATGTAAGGACAGTTGTGAGTAAGGCAGACAGCCGACTTCGGTTTATTGGGAGAATTTTGGGAAGATGTACTTCACCTGTAAAAGAGACCGCGTATAAAACGCTTGTACGACCACATCTTGAGTATTGCTCAAGTATTTGGGACCCGCAGCAGATCGGTTTGAAAGAAGACATAGAGGCGGTTCAGAGGCGAGCAGCTAGATTGTTACCGGTAGGTTCGACCAATGCGCGAGTGTCACGGAAATGCTCCGGCAACTCAATTGGGGATCGCTGGAAGAAAGACGACGCTCTTTTCGTGAATTTCTGTTAAGTAAATTTAGAGGGCCGGAATTTGAAGCTGAGTGTAGTACGATCTTGCTGCCGCCTACTTACATTTCGCGTAAAGATCACAAAGACAAGATAAGAGAAATTAGGGCTCGTACGGAGGCATATAGGCATTCTTTTTTTTCCTCGTTCAATTTGGGAGTGGAATAGGAAAGGAAATGCCTAGTAGTGGTACAGTGTACCCTCCGCCACGCACCTTACGGTGAATTGCGGAGTATGTATGTAGATGTAGGTGCTAATTCCCGACCATGTTGTCTGTTCAAGAGAAATTTGAACATATTTTAGCGAAATGTGGATCGGAGACTCCGTAGGCAGCGACCACTTACCAATATTTTTTAATACTTCACTTTTAACTACAACTGTCCAAAATTATGAGATTAACCTGGAACGGAAAACAATTCAAGATTTAAAAAGATTTATTTTCAAAAGTACAAACAGAGTGTTAAATTGGCCATCCAGGAACTGGAAGAATCTGTTTACAAAGAAGACATAGACCAGTATAAATATTTTAAATAATGCAGTTAAAGAAAGCACTCCTACAATAAGTATAGTACCAGGAAAACTTAGAATTCTGAAGAGGATCCTATTTAATATAAGACTTAAAAGAAAGATGTACAAATTGTTTACCCAAACAGGGACTCAATTGTGTAAGACAGAGTCGAATAGATTGAACAGGCTTGTCAGAAACCAATTAAAAGAACATCGAACTCAGAAGTGGATTGGCACTATAAAACATTTGGACCATAAAAATTCTTCGTTATTTTGGGAAACTTTCAAGAAAATTGCTGGTAATACTAAAAAAGTTGCAGACAATAAGGAGAAGGCTGAGATTTTTAGATAGGTTTTAAATGAAATTCATCAACATCCATACGATGAGAAATTTTATTTTAAACATGAGGGAAGAGTCAATCGTGAGCTCCAGGATGTGCTCCACATAGATGCTCCAATGGACGAAGACAAGTCAATTTTAATAAGCGATGACACTGAGGAAGAGATCCAGACAGCTATAAATAATGGAAAGAACAATGCTCCTTTGAAGACGGAATTACACATAAGATTCTGACGTTAGCAACGAGGGAATCTCTCTAAACATCTGTTCAATGCCGTCATCAGACGGCAGAAGATACCTCTGAGTTGGAAAACTGCGAAAGTTAAAAGTTTACTGAAACCTGGGAAATTGTCAAATGATCTGAGGTCGTATTGTCCAATAACTCTGCTTTCTGTAATAGGTAAAACTTTTGATGCAGTATTAAGAACCAGGATGCAAGTGTTCATTGAAAAGAGACAGCTAATTCCTGACATTCAGGCAGGATTCCATAAATATCATTCAACTTTGGATCCAATTGTAAGAATTGCTACAAAAATCACCGAAGCGATGAACTGCGCCATGGCATTAATGTTGGACATTGAGTGTGCCTTTGATAAAGTATGCCACTCGGGGCTTTATTATAAACTTCTTAAAATGGGTTTTCCTAACAAGCTTGTGAAGATTATAGCTAGCTGTCTGGATGACAGACCAACTACTATTCATATAGGTGACTCTACCTTGACGCCTTTTTATCCAAGTGCAGGAGTACCCCAAGGTGCAATTCTGTCACCTATGTTGTAGTCTTTATACATGGCTGACATACCTCTACCAAGTAAATGGAATGAGGAACTGGAATTGTATGCAGATGACACTGCGTATTGGTGTCATTCACCAATAGGTGAAGGAATTCAACACTCAACTTCTGAATATATTAAAAAATTAAAACTATGGCTTTTAGGGGTGGAAGATTCAACCGAATGCAGATAAAATCCAATTAATGACGTTCCAACACAGACGTTTAACTCAATATAGGCTACAAGACACAGTTGATTTAGGATTGAACTTTGGGGTAAACAGATTGTACCGAGGAAAATAGCTAAGTATCTGGGGGTTATATTTGACTCTACTTTGGCATATCGACAAGCCATAATGGAATTAATAATGAAGGCAAGAAACAAATTAAACTTGTTAAAATTAATTAGAGAGAGATTCCACGGCGCTTCAATGCCAGCTTTGATATATACTTACTGCAGCTACTTAAGACCAACATTAGAATATGCAGCTCCAATTTGGCTAACATCAGCAACTCATTCCTTAAAAATTTTTAGCACAGAGAGAAGAATTTTAACTCCTCATGGGCTCAGCATTAATTTGCTGAGTATGGGCTCGGTGAACCCGGAGTCCTGAGCGGTGGACCAACAGTCCACTACACTGTAACCTCTGTGCATGCTTCAATGACCATCGTTCGGCGCGACAGTGGAATGTTGTATGTTTCAGAGCCTGGGGACCTAGGCTTAATCGCCCGGGTTGCGAGGGCGGTACAAACCTCTATAAAAAGAACCTCAATCTCAAGGTGTGCTACGTGCCGAGGAGATGCTTGGCTGTTGAGGTTGAACAGTCGCTAGTGAGCAACCTCTGAGGAACCTGGCACACCTCAGGCAAGCGGGGCTCTGTCTGGGTGAACCTTTAGATCCCTAGTTGCTCATGGGAACACCATGAAAAGATCACATAACGTTGCCGGACGTATAATCGGTGTCTCTAAGGGAGGTCAAGGTGGATACAATGCCGCGGAATAAGATCCCCAAACATTTCCTTCCCTGGCCATACCATGGGAGGAACATCGGGCCCGACGTCAGGGTGAGACTTATGCCCCTAAATATCTTATATGTAGCGGCACAGATGAGGAGACGTTATTTTTTGTTGAAAACCTGGAGGATAAGTATGGAGAGGTGTTAATAACGACATCATCCCCAGCTCAGTCGCGGGCATTACTTGCCTGTGACAAGCTGGGTGATGTTTCCATTACCATCACACCACACAAGACCTTAAATGTGGTACAGGGTATCATTTCATAGAGACGTGTTGTTGCAGTCAGATGACGAATTGCGTGCCAATCTAGAACAGCGGGGAGTACATTTTGTTCAGCGAGTCCATAAGGGTCTGAAGGACAACAGGGTTGTCACTGGTGCCTTCATCTTGGCTTTTGAGGGTGATGCATTGCCCGAGAAGGTCAAGGTGATGGTCTACCGGTGCGACGTAAAGCCCTATCTTCCTCCCCCTATGCGCTGTTTTAAATGCTGGAGGTTTGGCCATATGAGCTCCCGAAGTGATGCCAACCCTACATGTCGGGAATGTGGACATGCGGTTCATCTGAACATCCCTTGCATGCCCTCTCCTGTCTGTGTCAACTGCGGACAGAATCCCCTTGCTCGCCTATGTGTACGATTCTTCAGCAAGAATGGAAAATCATGGAGTACAAGACCAGAGATCAACTGACTTACTCTGAGGCAAAAAGAAAATATCAGAAGCTCCATCCTGTGCGCCTGGTTACTATCTATGCCATGGCAGCATCACCGCCGTCATCCACTGTGCTTGTCGTTCAATCCGTTCCATCAACACTAGTGGGCCCCCAGGCCCAATCAACTGACCCCCGGCCCCCTTACCAGCAGGGGGCACTTCCTTTTTGGTGACTCCCACTCTTTTCACAGTGGGAGCATCACCCGCTAAAACATCGGGGACTCCAGTCCCCCACCTCTAAACTGGAGAAAAAGCCTTCTCCGGCCCCTCTCGCTCGGAAGGGGTCCATCGAGTCACCCCCTTCTGCTGCTTCTCAGAGTGCTCCTGAGGATCCTGGCCGCAGGCTTAAAGACCTGCTGGTCAAAGAGCTTCCCGCTCTTCCTCTGTCCCAGATGCCGCTTCTGGGAAGCCCTCTCGGCCCTGCAGACCAAAGGGCCAGCGAGAGGAAAAGAATAGAGACAAGAAAAAATAATTGTCTGTGGCTTCAAAGCCACAACCACCCACATTCTCTTCTTCAGAGGATGAAGTCGAGATCCTCACATCTCCTGAGGATCTCGCACTTACTAACTCACCAGACCATAAGCTCTCTGGTTCTGTGGATTCAAAGCACATGGTTGCTGATGATCCAATGGAGTGATCTGCTTCTTACTTCCTCATGGCGGTACAGATCGGGGAAAAACATCCTCCAGTGGAATTGTGGCGGCTTTTTCCCCCACCTGACTGAGCTATTACAACTTCTAAGCATAACACCTGCTTTCTGTATCGCTCTTCAGGAAGCCTGGTTTCCAGCGATGCAGTCCCCTGCCCTTCGCAGCTATCGGGGTTATTTTAAAAATTGCTCCATCTATAACAGAGTAGTTTCTGGTGGAGTCTGTGTGTATGTCCTGGCCACTGTCCCAAGCACTGTCGTGCCTCTTCAAACACCTCTAGAGGCAGTTGCTGTTCGGCTCAGGGCAGTGCAAGATGTTACAATATGTTCTATTTACCTTCCATTAGATGAGGATGTCTCTCCTGTAGACCTCGCTGCCCTGGTCACCCAACTTCCCCCACCCTTCCTTCTTTTGAGGGATTTCAGTGCTCACCACACTTGGTGGGGTGGCGCACAGACCTCAGTGTGAGGTAGAGATGTTGAGAATCTACTGACGCAGCTGAACATCTGCCTCCTCAACACCGGTGCTGCTACAGACTTTAGTGTAGCCCACGGCACATTCTCTGCTATAGACCTGTCTATCTGCAGCCCAAGTCTGATTCCACACCTCACTTGGAGGGTCCATGATGAACTGTGTGGCAGCGATCATTTTTCAATCTTCCTGCCGCTCCCGCAGTGTCCGCCTGCTGACCGTTTGCCTTGATGGTCCCTCCATAGGGCTGACTGGGCAGCTTATTCTATAGCCGCTGCGCTTCCCTCTCCTCTTCTGGCTGATATTGATTCCGCTGTTCAGCAGGTCTCAGATAACATCGTTTCTGCTGCTGAGAAAACTGTTCCCACCTCACATGGATCACTCCATTGTAAGTCGGTGACCTGGTGGACACCAGAGATCGCCGAGGCCATACGCAAATGTCGGCGAGCGCTACAGCGCCACCGACGCCACCCTTTCATTGATAATCTTATCGCTTTTAAACGTCTCTGAGCACAGGCACGGTGATTGATCCAGCAAAGCAAAAGGGTCTCTTTGGAACATTATGTCGCCTCCATTGGATCTCTTGCATCCCTTTCACAGGTATGGTCGCAAGTTCGACGCCTCTTCGGGCACCACGCACCAGTTGGAATTCCGTGCCTAAGCATTCAGAGTACAGCCTCTACTGACCCTCTCACCATAGTTGAGCATCTGGCACACCAATATGCCTGCACCTCAGCGACCACTGCATGTTGTGCGGACTTCCACGCCTTTAAAGAGTGCACAGAGTGAAAATCGATCTCTTTTATTAGAGTGCGGTGCCAGGAAGTATACAACATCCCTTTCAGTGAATGGGAGTTTGAAAGCGCCCTTGTCGCATGCCCGGCCATGTCCCCTGGACCCGACCGCATCCACAGTCAGTTCCTCCGACAACTATCAGCGGACTCTAAAACGCCAACTTCTCTCCTTGCTGAATCATCTCTGGGTTTAGGGTCTTCCCGTCCCAATGGCGGGATAGCATCATCATCCCGGTGATGAAGCCCGGGGCTGATCCACAGATGGCTGATAGTTACCGACCAATCAGACTCACCAACGTTCCATGAAAACTCCTCGAATGGATGGTAAGTCGGAGGCTTATGTGGATCCTTGAGGACCGGGGACTCCTGGCTCCACAACGAGGTGGGTTCTGTCGTGGCCGCTCCGCTATCGATAATCTCATGTCACTGCAATTGGCCATCCGTACAGCCTGTACATGCCGCGAACATCTGGTTGCTGTGTTCTTTGACCTGCGAAAAGCGTACGACACCACCTGGCACCACCACATACTGTCTTCGCTGTGCGACTGTGGCTTACGCGGTCCACTTCCTGTATTCAACAGAATTTTCTCGCGCTACCTTCTTTTTGTGTCTGTATTGATTCTTGTCTCAGCTCCCCTCGCTATCAAGAAAACGGTGTCCCACAGGGTTCCAATCTTAGTGTCACTTTATTTTTGGTCGCTACCAATGGTCTTGCTGATGCTGGGGGTGATCAGTTTACATCTCATTGTATGCTGATGACTTCTGCATATATTTCAGCTCCACTAGCATTGGCGTAGCTGAACGGCAATTGCAGATAGCTATTCAAAAGGCACAGTCATGGGCGTTTACCCACGGTTTCCAATTTTCTGCATTGAAAACCCGGGTGATGCATTTATGTCGGCGTCGGGCGGTACACCCGAAACCCAAACTATATCTGGCTGATGATCTCTTGTGTGTCAAAGAGACACACTGTCTTTTAGGCATGTTGTTGGACAACCGCCTCACCTGAGTGCCACACCTTCGCCAGCTCAAACAAAAGTGCTGGCGACACCTCAACATCCTGCGGTGTCTGAGCTGTACTGTTTGGGCCGCATTATGCCCAACACTCCCACAACTTTATAAGGCGCTCATTCAGTCACGCTTAGACTATGGCTGCCTAGTCTGATTTGGCCGCACCTTCAGCACAAGCCTCCTTGTCTAAGCTGGAGTCCTCCCACTGCAGCTCTGCAGGCAACACCTGCTAGCTTCCTACGTTACCCATGATCAGGCCTCACCCCTCCACCCGAACCGCCGGCTTGTTTTTCCAGACGCTGCAGTCCCTATCCCTCCACAACGGCCCAGGTCTGGTTACCCGATCTCAGTCCATGCTCGTTCCCTTCTTTCGTTCCTTGCATCCTCTCCACTCCCTACAACATTCCACTATTCCTTTCGAAACCCTCCTTGGTCTATTCCTTGTTTGCAGCTCCGTCTGGATCTGTCCTGTGCGTCAGAGGACTCAGTTTCCCCTAGACGTCTTCGGCACCAGTTTCTACAACTCCTCGACTCGTTCTATGCCGCAAAAGTCATATACACAGATGGTTCCATAGTAGATGGCCATGCCAGGTATGCGTTTCTTCATGACGAGCATGTGGAACAGCATTCTCTGCCATGTGAGAGTACCATTTTCTCCTCCGAGCTGGTCGCCATTCTCAGGGCTCTGCAACACCTCAAAGCCTCCCTCAGGGGGTCATTTGTCATCTGTACTGACTCCCTGAGTGGCTTACAAGCAATCGACCAGTGTTTCTCTCGCCAGCCATTAGTGCAGTCGATCCAGGATACTGTTCACTCTCTGTGCCAATCAGGTCATCCTGTGGTCTTTGTATGGACCCCGGACCACGTCGGCATAGCAGGGAATGGACATGTTGATCAATTAGCCAAGCAGGCCACTATGGCACCACTTCTCGATATTGGCGTCATGGAACCAGATCTTAAATTGGTGTTCACTGGAAGGTGCGAAAAGCTTGGAGCACCGAGTGGGCTATGGCGAATGCACCGAATAAGCTTCGGGCGGTGAAGGTGTCCACAGCTTTGTGGAAAACTTCACTGCAGCCAATCCGCCGAGAGTCGGTTGTCCTCTGCCACCTCCGTATTGGCTATCTCCTTCGCCATGAGGCCCCACCCATGTGTCGATGTAGTGTAGTCTTGACATTGGCCCATCTTTTGATGGACTGTCTGATTTTAGCCAATTTGCGACAATCTTTCAATTTCCCAGACACGCTACCCTTAGTTTTAGGTGACGACACCTCTACGGCTAACGCAGTTTTAAGTTTTATCCATGGTGCAGGTTTTTATGACTATCTAGTGGTGAGTGCTGTAGCCTAATATCTCACGCCACCACAAATCCAGTGCTTTTAAAGATTTTTTCAGACCCTTATGTGAAATACCTAGGGGTTCTTACTGTACACAGTATGGCTGGCTCATCCTGTTTTATCTTTGTAATCAGCCAGCCCTGGTACTCTGCTGTCCAGTTTTAGTTGAGTTCTTGACTTTGTTTTACGTATTGTGTGTGTCTTCGTTTATATTTTGTGCATTTCCATTTTCAGAGCTTTGTCTTACTTTTTACGTTCTTGACTGTAGACTCTCAGTTAGGAACAGGGAACTGATGACCTAACTGTTTAGTCCCCTTAAAACCAACAACATCAAGAATTTTAAGAGGTGCAGCGAGACTAAACCCAAGCACTGGTAGGGATGAATTATACCAGGAATTTAATCTGGAACCATTGGAGCAGAGATTAATAAGACTAACTGCAAATTTTGGAATTGCAAGATTAAAAAATAATACCAAAACTATTGAGATTTTTAAGGAAGCACCATTTAGAATGGATCTCCCACGAATCAAGTATCCATACCCACCCAGTGCCATAGCTCAGGCTATTGATATAACATATCATGGAGAATTTGTTTTAGAAGCAATTTTAGAGGAGAATGATTTACTGTATCATTTACAAGAAGTACAACAAGGATAAATATTTTAAATTATCTTAAAGTATTTTAACCATTTTAACTTTTTAAAAAATGTATAGTGAAATATTCTTCCACTCTGAGGGTTTTTTTTCCTTCTTCAAGGAAGTTTTTTTCCTCAGGTTGATAATTGTAGCGGATAACCTCCAATAAACAAAATAAGCATGAAAATAAACTAGCCATGGAAATGTTTTAATTCCCCTTTGTTTTAAATAAAAAGTGTCACCACAGAGTCAAGTAACCTCCACTGGCCCAAACGAACTTGAATGGTTTGAAAACGGGCCCACCTTCTCCTTAAAAAATTGTGCTTTTCTTCAATGCATCCTAGCCATCAAGGGTCATATATGCTACTGTCATAAAACCAGCAGCAATAATTTCCATAATCTTATGGTGTTATTTGCTTTACTGTTGTCACATATTCAAGATACTCATGTGAAGTCGATTGGTACAGAGCTGACACTTAAATCAGGTGGTAGATAGTCTGTATGTGCTATCTCTACCACACGGTGCCCGCCCACCCTCCCCTTCCTACAGGTTTGAGTACTACGCTTGAGCTTGGAATGGGGTGCGGGATGACGACGACAGCAGATGTCGTCGAACAGTGTGGGGATCATACTATGGTGAGTTCCACCGCATTGGCAGGAAGGCTTGATGGAGCACGGAGGTAGCGAGCAGTGGGGCCAACAAAGGTGAAATCTGCCAGGTGTTGAAGAGCCGGACATGTTGATCGAGTTGAATTGTGGTCAGATGGTCGGAGGGGAACGCTGTCACATACCACACTTGATGGAAGTGGAAAGGCATGCATAGCATCCATGTGCACTGATAATTTGGGGGGGGGGGGGGGGAGTCGAAACACTTTAGCAGTTTGCACTTGCACTGTTGAAGAGGGGGGGAGCTGCTCGTGGCCATGCATACTGCATACAGTGAACTCTCCAGCAAAAGTACAGATATGTCAGTCACAAAAGGGGGGAGGGGGACAGAGATCATATTTGATCACAGAAGTAGAGCGGAGGAAAATATGATGGAAGTCTCAAAAGGGGGAAGATGGGATGTCAGGGAGCATTCGAACAGAGGGGAAAAGGGAGAGATGTAAGCAGGAGTGGTGGATGGCAAATGGGGAGAGGGGGTAGTCTCATGCGATGTGAGCGGAGGGAGGGTGACCTCTTCCTGAGGTGGGGAAGCGGGCTCAACGTGAACTGAATTAACCTGATTTATTGAGATGGTGGTGGGTGTACATTTGACCAAGATTATGAACGTGTTAGTTCCCATCTCCGGAGTTCTGAAGGATTGGTGTCGGTGGGAAGTATCCAGATAACCCGGACGGTGTAACACTGCCAAGAAGTGCTGGTCATGCCCCAAGGCGTGTTTAGTCACAGGGTGTTCCTCATTACCAACAAACACTATCTGCCTGTGACCATTCATGCGAATGGACAGTGCAGGCAGGCAGGCATGTCAGTTGGTAAATCATGTGGGTGCTGTCGCAAGTGGCTGTACCCTTGATTGTGTACACCCTCTGGGTTACGGGACTGGAGTAAGTGGTGGTGGAAGGGTGCATAGGGCAGGTTTTACAATGGCGGCGGTTACAAGGGTAGGAGCCAGAAGGTAGGGAAGGTGGTTTGGGGATTTCATAGGGATGGACTAGGAGGTTACGGAGGTTAGGTGGGCGGTGGAAAGACACTCTCGGAGGAGTGGGGAGGATGTCATGAAGGATGGATCTCATTTCGGGGCAGGATTTTAGGAAGTCGTATCCTTGCTGGAGAGCCACATTCAGAGTCCGCTCTAGTCCCGGAAAGTATCCGGTGACGAGAGGGGCACTTCTGGGGTTCTGTTGAAGGTTCTGAATTTGAGGGGATGAGGAAGTGGCTCTGGTAATCTGCTTCTGTACCAGATCAGGAGGATAGCTGCAGGATCTGGAGCGGACTCTGAATGTGGCTCTCCAGCAAGGATACGACTTCCTAAAATCCTGCCCCCGAAATGAGATCCATCCTTCATGACATCCTCCCCACTCCTCCGAGAGTGTCTTTCCGCCGCCCACCTATCTTCCGTAACCTTCTAGTCCATCCCTATGAAATCCCCAAACCACCTTCCCTACCTTCTGGCTCCTACCCTTGTAACCGCCCCCATTGTAAAACCTGCCCTATGCACCCTTCCACCACCACTTACTCCAGTCCCATAACCCAGAGGGTGTACTCAATCAAGGGTAGAGCCACTTGCGACAGCACCCACGTGATTTACCAACTGACATGCCTGCACTGTGAAGCGTTCTATGTGGGAATGACCAGCAACAAACTGTCCATTCGCATGAATGGTCACAGGCAGACAGTGTTTGTTGGTAACGAGGAACACCCTGTGGCTAAACACGCCTTGGGGCATGACCAGCACATCTTGGCAGTGTTTCACAGTCCGGGTTATCTGGATACTTCCCACCGACACCAATCCTTCAGAACTCCGGAGATGGGAACTAGCCCTTCAGCATATTCTCTCTTCCCGTTGCCCACCTGGTCTCAGCCTCCTCTAAATTCGAATTCCCACCCACCATCTTAACATCTTTGCCTTGGTTCTCTGGACAGATCCTGTGCCTCAAGTGGCATCTCTGTCTAACTTCTTTGCTTTCTACAGTATGTCTGCCTAAGTGTACTTGCGTCTGTGTAAATGTGTGGGTGTGTGTGTATTTGTTTACCCTCCTTTTTTCTCCCCAAGGTAAGTCTTTCCTGTCCCGGGATTGGAATGACTCCTTATCCACTCCCTTAAAACCCTCATCATTTCCTTTTCCCTCTCCTTCCCTTCTGCCTGACGAAGCAGCTAGGCTGCGAAAGCTTGCGTTTGTGTGTGTGTGTGTGTGTGTGTGTGTGTGTGTGTGTGTGTGTGTGTGTGTTTATTTGTTGCTATCACTGCCTGTGCCCCTTCGCCTGGTAAGTGTACTTCATCTATTTTTTACGTATATTTTTCCTGTTAGGAATTTTTCCTCTATAATATAAGTAAATTATATGTTGGTAAACATTCATATTTTGTCACCCCATGTGTCAATGCCTGTGTAATCGCTTTAGTTGCATGTTCGATATGTATTTCTTCGAAATTACCCATATCCCTTAGGAAGATGCCAATGTAAGACCACCCCAGTCCAACCATCCAGCACTTCCTATTTCAATCCCATCACAGGTTATTCTTAACCCATGAGAGGCTAGGCTTTTTCTGTGAAAGCAGCCATGTGATTTACCGACTCTGCTGTAATGGTTCCACAACATTTTACATTGGTATGACCAGCTGTTGATAAGGGTGAATGGCCACTATCAAACTCTGGGCAAAGGAAGATAGACAACCATATGGCACAGCATGCAGCTGAGCACAACAAGCTTGATTTCAAAGAGCCATTTGGATCATCCCCTCCATCAGCAACTTTTCTGAGATACGAAGATGAGAGTTGTACTAACAACACATTTTAAGGTCTTGCAACCATCCTGGCCTCAACCTCCGATAACTTATCTGTCATAATTTTATGACCCGATTCCACCCATCTGCTTTGACCCACTTCATCATCAACACGTCTGAAAACCAGTATTTCAGTCGTAGCCAACTGCAAATAAGCAATGTTTCAATGGATTAGTATTCTTAATTACATCATGGGGCTCATTAACATATTACTGTTAATTTGGAAGAAGCATCACAGTTACGGCCCAATATCAGTATGTGGCAGCGATAGCACATGTAAACTATTGACCATTTCCATTGTGTCAGCTCTGTACTAGTATCTCTGGGCAAGCCGCCTCTTGGCCACCATGTTGATTTTAGATTCAGTCTTTGTATGTTCGTGCTTGGAGCAGCAATAAAGTTTTGTGAATTTGTATATGGGTGGTTTCACAAGGGCCACAACCCTTCAAAATCCCATAGTGGTGACCCCAAATGCTTTATTCTACTCCCAAACATATGTTTCAGTGTGTTCTGTGCTGCCTGCACTCTTTTTTCTTGTTTTACAAAGAGTTGTGAACTAACAGCCTTCTGCCACAATGACTTCGCCAGTGCGACCCATGCCATGCAATATCCCGGCCCCACAAATGTACATGACCTTGCTTCAACTGCAAGTTGCACTGAACTTCTTCACTTCAATGCCACTACAACAGGCCTGGCAATTTTTACAAGATCTTTTTGCTTCAGATCTTAGTGGACATGACCTCAGAATGGACTCAGGCTTTGTTGCTCTGAACATTCAATACAGTGCTCGGTACTTTAACAATATCCATTCTTTGCAGTGCTATTTCACGTGTGTTCAACATCAGCCTGGGTCAAACATGAACAACTCATTTTTTAATGCTTCGAATTTGAATTATTGCTCACCACTGAACCATCATGTGCTTCAGTGTATCACTCCATGGCACACGTGCCCGGCCAACATTTGCACATTACTATGTTTCCAGAGAACCTTCTCTGATCTGCTGCACCTAGTGCTCCTGTTAGTGAACATATTCCAGACTCATCATCAAATTCAGTCAACAGCTTGAGTTCCTGCTAGCAAGCTTCTGATGCACCTTTTCATCATGCGCAGTATCAGTGACTAGCATTACAGTCCTGTCTTCTTTCGTGCAACTAACAGTGCAGTTTCCCCAATGTGACAGTGCTTTAAACACTCTAAACCTCTTGAATGACTTTACTCACATGGCATTTTAACTAATGACAACATATATGATGTACAGTCATGCTCTGTGTCCCGGGACACACCTGCCGTGACTCGACTTCTGATGCCGCCCTCATCCACTCGCTTGAATAGTGCATCTC